>CM077095.1:158463263-159063263 GCA_039513925.1 Platanthera zijinensis
CGAATTCCACTCGGGGATGAGGGCCTCAGACCCGTGGGATAACTTGAAAGGTGTTTCCCCGTGGATTGAGTTAAGGATTATTCTCAGAGCCCATAGGACCGAGGGGAGTTGCTCCGCCTAGTTCCCCTTTAGGTTGGTGACCCTCTTCAGGAGGTTGATGATCAGCTTGTTGGCTTCCTCCACCTATTCGTTGCTCCGAGGTGGTGTACAGAGGCGAATCGAAGATCCGTCCCTAGCTGCTTGCAGAAGTCTTCCAGCTCCAGGCGGACAAATTGCGGGTCGTTGTCGGTGATGATGGCGAGAGGGATCCCGAACCTGCATGCGATCTCTCCCCAGATAAAGTTCTTCACAATCTAGGGTGTGGTCTTGGCAAGAGCTTTTGTCTCGATTCACTTGGAGAAGAAGTCGACCATGACAAGAACAAACTTCCTCTGACCTCTGGCTTGGGGAAAAGGGCTTATCAAATTCATTCCCCAGATGGCGAACGGTCAATGGGCGGTAATTGAGCGAAGTTGTCGAGCTGGCTACAATTGCAGAGGTGCGAAGAGTTGACACTCCGGACACTTCTTCTAGAAGGCTTCTGCATCCTTCCGAATGGTCAGCCAGCACGACGACGCTTTTCCTCTGCTTCTGACGAACGGAGAAGACCTTGGGATCCAGGTTGAGGCAATGACAAACAACATCTGGATTGATCTCTGGCATCTCTGCGGCGCTCCAGGTAAAGATGTCTACACTTTCTTGTATACAGGCCGCCATCTCTACCTTCCCCTCCAGCGTCAGGAATCCTCCCATCTTCAGCCTATGAAGCACCGACACTTCAAAATGCCCAGCGTGTCAGTGTCGGAGAGTCCGACACTCGTCCGACTCTCCGACACTCTCCGACACTCGAGTCGGAAATCCGACACTCGAGTCGGAAATCCGACACGCTGGCTCACGCGGGACTCGCGTGTCCCGCTCAATCGGACATGTGTGCCCCGCTCAATCGGACACGCGTGTCCCGCTCAATCGGACACGTGTGCCCCGCTCAATCGGACACGCGTGTCCCGCTCAACCGGACACGCGTGTCCCGCTCAACCGGACACGCGTGTCCCGCTCAACCGGACACGCGTGTCCCGCTCAACCGGACACGCGTGTCCCGCTCAACCGGACACGCGTGTCCCGCTCAACCGGACACGCGTGTCCCGCTCAACCGGACACGCGTGTCCCCCGCTCAACCGGACACGCGTGTCCCGCTCAACCGGACACGCGTGTCCCGCTCAACCGGACACACGTGTCCCGCTCAATCGGACACGTGTGTCCCTAAGTTAGATACTCATGGTGAAGCGGGTGGCAATTTGTCTTGGAAGTGCGTTTACCCCTTTCTAGCATTTCAAGTAGTGAAAGTGGATATACTAGTGACGTAAATATTTTCTCTAGAAAAAGGAAGATTGTAAGTAGAGAAAAAGTTTGCATGTGAATCCATTATTTTTACTGATGATATATAATGATAATGTGTTAATGTTCTATCATTTTTTTTGATCATTTGTTAAGTTTTGCATTTGAATATTTGATGAGTAATATTTAAACATGACTTAATTTATTTAAATATTTGTTAATGGTTAATTTTTTATTTTTGTTAAATGTTTTAGGATTTTCATAATAATAAAAAATGAATATTTAATATATGTGTCTCAGCGTGTCGGAATATGGTATTTTTTGAAAATTGACGAGTCGCGTGTCGTGTCGTGTCGTATCGCGTGTCCCATGTCGGTGTCGGTGCAACATAGTCTTCAGCAACCCATGCTCTCCACCCCTGGAGATCACCTCCACTTCTTCCAGCTCCTCTGTTGCTCTTAGCATGTCCTCCCTCTCCAGGATCCTCTCTAGTCTCTCCGCATCCTCCATCCAGCTGATGGTATTGACGGTACTAAGATAACACTACCTGACAGCTTTAGGATTGCCCCGGACCCTCACTTTAATGTCTCCCCTGCAGTACTTCAGGCACTGATGATATGATGATGAGACCGCCTTGAAGTAGTTGATGAGAGGTCTTTTGAAGATCGCATTGTAGCAACTTGGCGCGTCTACGATGATGACCAGGCATCGGATCGAGGTGCCACCAAGGGTCACCAGAAGATCTGCTCCTCCCTCCACCTCTTTCTTCTCTCCAGAGAAGCCAAAGAGGGGCTCGTCCGCAGTTAAGATCCTGGACGCTTCCACATGCAGCCCAACGAAGGTTCTCTTGAAAACGATGTTCACCGAGCTCTCGTTGTTTGCCAGGATTCGGTCAACTGTGAAGTCCTCGATGGCGGCTTGGATGACGATGGCGTCATGAAAGGGGTTCTCATTCCTCATCATGTCCTCCTCAGAGAAAGTGATTTCCTCCAACGGAGACGACGTTTGAGAGGTCGAGGCGACGCTCTTGCGGTAAATTTGATGGAGACTCCCTTTACGGGAAGCTCCAAGTCCGACTCCTCCGTTGATTACTCCTACATGCCCTCCTTCCGAGCCTTGGACCACTTCCTCGCGACCTCCCAGGTCGACCATGTCCTCGTTCCTCCTCCTCCCCGGAGCTTGGAATAGTATCGGTCCTGCGGGGACCTCCTGCCTCGGCTGCTCCCTCTCTGTCGCTCCTGCCTCCAACCTCCTCCTGTCTCCCAAAAGTCTGGGCAGGCCATAGTCTCGTGCCCCTCTACTCGATGCAGATCGCAGTAAAGGGGGATCTCTGCCGCTTGGTTCCTCACTAGTTGAACCCTCCTGTGATGCCTATTCCCTTATCGGGCAATGTTCATCGCCTCTTCCTTAGCTCTTCCTTACCTCCTCCTCGGCTGGTGGTCGTTCCTTCTCTCCTGATTTTGATACTGGGGCCTTCCTGATAGCCTCTGTTAGGGCCGTTTCACGGGGATATTGGAATCACCGTGCTTTCTCTTTTTTCTCCGGAGTCGTTACATGTTTCCTCTCTTCCTGCTTGTGAGGCACTTCCTGCCTCCTCTGCTCCTTCGCCCTCCTAGGCTCTTCCCTTCACCTCGGTTCCTCTCTTCTCCACTCTCCCTGCCTCTCTGGGACTATTTTGGCCCTCACCTCCGAAGGTCCTCCTCTTTCCCTGCCTCCTAGGTTCTCCCCATCCAGCCTTGGCAAGAAGTCTGGATTTTTCTCCTCCCCCTGCACGAACTTGTTCGCCCTCTCGATCATCTCCTCAAAAGATCTCGGGGGCTTGGACCCAATATCCAAACTAAAGAGGCCCTGCTTCAGGCCGAACTTCAGGGCCAGCATCAGGGTGAGGCCATCCACTTCCTCGACTTCCAGAACCTCCTCCTGGAAATGGTCGATGTAGTGGTCAAGGCTCTCATGCTGCCTTTACACGATCTTGAAGAGAGTGGTTGCCTCCTTCCTTTTCTTGGACGTCGTGAACCTTGCCATCAGGCCCCGACGTAGGTCCTCGAAGTAGTAGATGGAACCTTCAGGCAACTGGTGAAACAGTCTCTCGCATTCCCCTTAAAGGTGATGAAGAAGAATCTGCATTTGAAAGCGTCTGTCATGTTACGGATTGACACCACGTCCTCGAACCATTGGAGATGCCTGACCGGATCATCTCTGTCGGAGTAGTAGTTCATGACAGGCTCTCTGAAGCCTTCAGGAACTGAGACTGCTAGGATCTCGTCACAAAAGAGGCTCCTCCCTCCTTGGCGATAATGAGTTTCATACTTGCGAGTATCCTCTTCATACTCGCTATCTTGACGAGTATCGTGATATCTCGCCGGCTGTTCCGCATCTCGGAACCTGATCCCCTGGCTGCTCGTCGGATAGTTCCACGACTGCATTGGTCGCTCCTACCCCTCTCTTGCTCGCTCCTTCCCTGGATGCCTAGGTGACACTTCTTCCTCCGACGGTGTCACGCGACGAGGCGAGGTCGCCGTGACATTGAGGCGAGGAGGGAACCCAACCAGTATGCTCCTTTCGACCCTCCTTGCGAACTCTTTGAACACCTCCATTGTCACAAAGTCGCTTCCTCTCGCCAAGTTGCTGACCCCTGCCAAATTGTCGACTATCTCCTCATTCTCGCCTCCATTCATCATCTTGTCTACTCGCGAAACTTTCCTCCTCGGCTGCGATCCATGCTAACCGCACCAAAGTGTTGAAGTCGGGTAAATCCCTGCTCCAAAATTCGGATCAATACAGCATAAGGTTATCAGTTCAGCGGTCGGGCTCGACGGCTAACGGGCTAGAACACAGGAACAGACAGACAACAAAAAGGACCTCAGGCGCTGCGGCAGGGTGGTCCCACCACGTACCTGGATGCTTAGAAGAAGCTTCCCCTCCGCAACCAAAGATGACTGAGTAGGGTACGAGATAGATTCTAGCTGGCGACTAAGTCAAGGCGGCTATTAAGAATGATAGTCGCTAGCTCGCGACCTCTGACTTTGAATCTTGCTAACCTTGTTCTAGGGGGTCCACCCTCGACGAATATGGGTTGTACAACGACGGCTCAATCGCGTTGTTGCAGGCCCTCATGTTATGCATGGATGCTAAGATTGACTCCCTCTTGGTCGGCTGCCCTACCAAATCTAAGATGTCCGTGGCGGATTCGTCATACCTCCTCGGAGCTCCCCCAGAACCCTTCCAAGCAACGACCCCCTGCCCGGGGTATTCTCATTGGGCCCTCGTTCCTTTGATGTTCTCTCTTTCAACGACACCGACCCCATGAGATGGATTGCCCAGGCCGAACAGTTCTTTAAGATTCAGCAGATCTCAAAACCACAGAGGTCAGCACGGTATTGATAGGCATGGAGGGCTCCGCCCTCCAGTGGGTGCGCTGGCTCCAACAGTCCAAACCGACCATGTCTTGGTTGGACCTTCAGCAGGAGCTCATTCGTCGTTATGACACCCATTACTCAGGCTCTGCAGCGGAGCGGCTCTGCGGCGTCCGCCAGAAGGGCTCCCTCGACGAGTATATCAATGAGTTTATCGCCCTCGCGACGCATGTACCAGGATTTCCTCCGGACCACTACCTCAGCTTCTTCATGCATGAGCTCCAACACATTCGTGCTTGTATCCGCACCCACCATCAACCGTCGATTGCGGAGGCAATGGATCTCACCCGCCCGGTTGAAGCGGACTTTCAGACTTGGCTTCTGTACACAGGCAAGTCGCCCCCTACCCCCGGTGCGGCCAGTCAACCGGCCAGCAACGGTCTACCGCCCACCACAATTGGAGATACCATCGGCCCCCGGTCGGGCCGCCCCGCCCTCCTCGGCTTATGGCCCACCCCAACTCTCCAATCAGGAGTACCATGATCTGCATACCAAGGGGTTGTGCTTCTGCTGCAAGCAACCCTACTCCCCTACTTGCGAGTGTACACTGAAAGATCTCCGGATCCTCATTGGTGAGAAGGAACCCGAGGTGACACTTGCAGACTTTGAGGCCCTGAGTTGGATATGGCGACCGAGCCCCCCCCCCCCCCCCAGCGACCAACTTCCACCGCTTGGACCTTCCATTGTTTACCATCGGTGGATTCTCGGGCCTACGGGCGATGAAGCTTCGGGGGACACTTCACGGGGCCTTTGTAGTGGTGATGAATAATAGCTGAGCGAGCTACAACTTCATTTCTCAGCACCTGGTGGATCGGCTGGCACTTCCAGTACAGGCCGCCGAGCGCTTCTCGGTATGCTTAGGAGATGGTAGACGGTGGGCTGCGAGTGGCTTGTGCGTCGCCCTCACTCTCACCATAGACCACAACCCATTTCCGCCAGACTTCCATGCTTTCTCTTTGGGCGGGGTGGATGTTATTCTCGGGGTGGCTTGCCTACGCACCCTTGGGGACGCCAACATCAACTGGGACCGCAAGACAATGTGCTTATATGGGGGTACATCCTACTTGTTGGAGGGCGATTCGGTGTTACTTCGTCAGTCTGTCTTTTTAAGGTCCTTTCAGAAATCCATCGACGTGGATTGGGCGGCCGGCCTCCTTGTGGCACGCGAAGGGAAAGTCTGCCCAATACTCACTGACCACCACAACACTCCATGAATATTTTGGACCTCTTTTCGACGTCTTCACTAACAAGACTCGTGTTCCCCCTGCCAGGCCGACGGATCACTGCATTCCCCTGCAAGGGGGGTGTCATCCATCTCGGTTCGACCATACTGCTACGGCCATGCTCAGAAGGGCGAGATTGAGTCATTGGTGGGCGACATGCTCGCAGCTGGCATCATTTTCCCCAGCGCTAGTCCATTTTCGAGCTGGTCCTCTAGGTCTGCAAGAAAGACGGTATTTGGCGCTTTTGCGTGGACTACCGGGAACTCAACAAGGTCACCATTCTGGATAGGTACCCTATTCTGATCATTCAGGAGCTCTTGAACGAGTTACAAGGAGCAGTTTATTTCTCTAAGTTGGACCAACGCGCCGACTACCATCAGATATGGGTCCGAGAGGATGATGCTCCCAAGATGGCGTTCCGCACTCATGATGGTCATTACGAGTTCCTGGTTAGCTTTTTGGTGTGATGAATGCTCCTGCATCCTTTCAGGATACCATGAATGATCTGTTCTATCCAGTCCTGCGCAAGTACATATTGGTTTTCTTCAATGACATACTAGTTTAAAGTTCATCTTGGCAACATCAATTGGACCATGTTAGGGCCACTCTCACCACCCTCTTGGAGCACTCGTTCTATGTGAACCCCAGGAAATGCGTCTTCGGCCATACAAAATGATGACGATCAATGGTCCACGCACGTCTATTTAGGCAACTCATTTGGGCAATCCGAGTCCGTGAATGCGCCCGGATGGTCATTCTAAATCAATTTGATTTATTATTTTATTTATTTCATGTTGTATTAAGCCCCCGATCGGCCGGAACATTAGTAGTCGTTCGATCGAGGTGCCCTAGTTTTATTTTCCCTCTCTCCCTATATATACTCATGTATGTGGAACGTTTGGGGATCGGGAGTTGCACTTTGCAACTGGCCGGTCAACTGGTCGAGTCGAGTGGCTCTTCAACTGCGGCGTCCTCCCCCCCCCCCCTCCCAGCCGGCTAGCTTCTCCAGCTCCCCCCCTTCCCCCCATGAGATTCCGGCAACCCCAGTGAACCCAGCCCAAATCCCCTCAAACAACCCTAACCCCGTCTAATCATGCCTGTCCACAGGAGTTCCCGCGATCTCCCCACCCGACGCCACTCCGCCAGCCAACCCGCCGCCAAACCTGCTCTTCCCGGTCTCGGCCACCCTTCCCTGAACCTTCCCCGCAACCCTCCCTTTCCCCGACCCCAAGTGGCCAACCCGTAAGCCCCTTTCATCCCAGATCCTAAACCTACAACCCTCCACTATCCACATAAGACTTTCCAGATCTCCATGATCCCAACCCTA
This sequence comes from Platanthera zijinensis, assembly GCA_039513925.1. Lineage (NCBI taxonomy): Eukaryota > Viridiplantae > Streptophyta > Magnoliopsida > Asparagales > Orchidaceae > Platanthera > Platanthera zijinensis. The sequence goes on from CM077095.1 coordinate 158,470,604, forward strand.
ACCTCCAAATCACAATAATACACCCCGTTCAACCCTCTCGTGGAGACAATCATGCCAAGGCCAACTACATCGGTGCCATCCCCATCCCAAAACCAACCGCCACATGCATGAGTAAGTCTAGGTATGAATGTTTCATTTCTTTTCATTGTTTGCTTGGTAAAGACTCTTGCTTTGGGTAATAATTTTCATAAGTATTTGTTATCGTTATTCGTGGTGTTATTTGCAGAGCACATTCGGCGCACTTGAATGAAATTGCGTCTTATCTCGTTGGTTAATCATAATTGTTCTTTACTCTTCATTACTTATTATCCGATTGTGCAATTGGTTGTTTAGATGTTTTTAAAAAATTTAATTACTTGCTGGAGGATCTCGATCCAAACTGTTATTTCATCTGCATCTGTTGTGTAGTCGCTTGCTTTGCATTTTGAGTTAGGGCATCGGTCGTCCGCCATCTGTAGACTCGTGATGTACCAAAATGGTACTAAAGCGAGGTTTTGTTAGTGCCGCATTTATTTACGCGGTAGTGGAGTTTATAGGTTGTATCTCAAGGCATATTATTACGATGATCACCCTTATTCACATTCCGCTCATTCTAAATATCGGGTCGACCCTTCGTCGTGATTCGCTAGAGGCGATCGCTATGATCTTAGCACTTCACGATATCGTCACTATACCACACCACGACGTGATGTTGGTAGAGTTGAGTATCTTCGTAGAGTCCCTCCGGAGAGATCTTCATACTGCTCTGATGATCACCCTCGCCCACCGCTACACGCTCATAGGGATCATATTCTCCCTCTGACACGTCATGAGTCTATAAGGGATGCGCATTTTGATGACTATCCAGATCCCTATAGAGGTCACCATTATGCGGATAGTTGCACGCGTTTGGATCGCCCTAGTGTTCCACCAATAGAGATACCTGAAGCTAAATTCCAACGATTGGTTCTTGATCAATTTGATCGCGTACATGCTCAAATAGATCGCTTGAAATCTGCCTTAGGTGGAACCGGTAGAGTAACACACCAGGATTTAAGTCAAACCTTCGACACGTGGAGTATTCGCATAGACATGAGTGATTCACCATCTAATTTTGGTACTCCTCTTAATGAGCCTCCGGTCCCACACAATTTTGAAGCAGAGCCTGACCCCGGCCTTGTATTATAGGTGGGGAGCGTCTTTAGCACGTCTAGTGAGTTTGGTCACGAGAGTGAGGTCAAGTGACCCAGTAACACTGTGGTGGTCTATCCATCTTCTATACCTTATGCTGGTCTTGTTACCCCCTTGGTTATAGACCCCTTTCTTTACACTAAGGCGGCAGACCCCCACTTGAGTACGAATTCTTCTCACTCTCCCCTTAGCCTTATTTCGAGTTATGTCATGACCGAGAGCCTCGAGCCTCGAGCCTCGTGTCAATACCTTGGCGGTTGTCCCACCCGCCTTTGGGGACACTACCCTTATTAGTAGTATTCGCTTGGAAGATCATGACCCTACTGCCGGGTTCTTTAATGATCCCCCTAATAAGCCACCTGATGAATCACCATTTCCCCGTGAGATTGACATACCGTTGAGCGAGTCATCTGTGAGCGCTGACTTACTGACACCTCTTCAATGCACGTTCCTTATTTTGCTTTGGAGAACGGGTTTTGAGGGCTACATTGAGTATGTAAGGATTTTTTAGTTACACTTGAGCATCCTCCCGATGTATTGAGAATTGAGCATATGATCTACCACACTTGTAATGAGTTCGTAGACATACTGTCTACTGATCCGTCAGATGAGTTCTTTCTAATTAGCGGCACTCGCCTCATTCGAGTACCACATCCTATTATTGATGCATTGGCTGCTCACTCGGGTGATCGTCACCTCTGCAACGAATTTTCATACATAACTCCTAGTGATCCTCCTGACGCGTCGCGCTCCTCGAGAGAAAATAGGAACCCTTTGAGTTTGTATTGGAGTGTTGGTGTCTCACACGACCATTTTGACATTCATTGCACGCTCACTGAGTTTTATTACACTTCTCCCAACGAACCTCCCGATAAACCACCCCTTTCATAGAATCTTTGTCACATGGAGCTTGTCGTATATCCATGTACCGTGTCTGTCATGTTTCCCATGTATCATTCATGCGAGCATGTCATCTGTTTGGTTCATCATTGGCATAAGTTTATTGGATCGTTTGTTTTCCATTTGCATACACTTCATGTGACCGTCCGGAGAATGATCGCAGCTAATAATGAAATTTATAAAGCTCGGGCCGATCTGCACAGGAGAGAGCAAGTTTTTGACGTTGGAGAACAAGTTATGATTCACCTTTGACCTGAGAGGCTCCCACAGGGGGCAACGAAGAAGTTAAGTGCCCGTTGAATGGGCCCTTATGCAGTCACTCGATGGATTGGTGCAAACGCTTATGAGATTGATATTCCACCAACAATGGGAATTCATCGGGTGTTCAATGGGGGAGGATTTAACTCCTTACTTCGAGGAGCAAGTGTATGTGGACTCATTATCTTCAGTTACCCCTGAGCCATAGTTTACCCCACCCCTCTCTGGAACCATTGTACCCACCATGCCCAAGCAGTCGCAGACGGTTGAGCACCACTCGAAGGACCGCACCACCCCGCCGACAGTTCCACCAGCACCACTTTTAGAGGGAGATGCATTGCTTCAACAGTCGCCTACGCCTACCGGAGATGCACTACAGGTCATTGGCCACGACTTCACTGCGATGGGGGGTTGGATGGTTCTGCGTTATTTGGTTCGTTGGCTCGCCCGCCCGGTTTCTGACGATAGTGGGATTTATGCTGAGGAGCTCGAGAGACTCGCCCCGGACTTACACCGAGAGTACGACCGTCTACACTCACCGGAGATAAGTGCTTTCAAGTCGGGGGGAGTTGTGGTGATCGACATACCACGCACGTCTATTCCAGTAGGAGGCGGTGATCGGCGACCCATTTGGGTGATCATCTATTCCCGCAGGAAGCGGATGCGCCAAGATGGTCGTTCTGAATCAGATTGATATATTATTTTATTTATTTTGTGTTGTATTAAGCCTCTGATCGGCCCGAACATTATTAGTCGTCTGATCGGGGTGCCCAAGTTTTATTTTCCCTCTCTCCCTATATATACTCATGTATGTGGCAATTGTTGGGGACCAGGAGTTGCACTTTGCAACCGGCTGGTCTACTGGGGGAGTCGAGCGCATCTTCAACTGTGGCATCCTTCCTCCCCCCCCCTCCTTCCCCTCCCCTCGTGAATTCCAGCGACCCCTGTCAACCCAGCCTCAATCCCCTCCAACAACCCTAACCCCATCCGATCCCACCCCGTACGATCCCGCCCCGTCCACAGAAGTTCATGCGATCTCCCCACCCGACCCCACTCCGCCAGCCAACCTGCAGCCAAACCCCCCCTCTTCCCGGTCTCAAGCACCCTTCCCTGAACCTTCCCCGTAACCCTCCCTTGCCCCGACCCATAGTGGCCAACCCGTAAGCCCCTTTCATCCCAGATCCTAAAATCGCAACCTTCCACTATCCACATAAGCCTTTCCAGATCTCCTTGATCCCAACCCTAACCTCCAGATCTACAATAATACACCTCGTTCAGCCCTCTTATGGAGCCAATCACATGCCAAGGCAAACTACACTGATGCCATCCTCATCCCAAAACCAACCGCCGCATGCATAAGTTTAGGTATGAATGTTTCATTTTTTTTCATTATTTACTTGGTAAAGACTCTTGCTTTGGGTATTAATTTTGATAAGTATTTGTTATCGTTATTTGTGGTGTAACTTGAGGAGCACATTCGGCGCACTTGAACGGAATTGTATCTCATCTCGTTGATTAATCATAATTGTTATTTACTCTTCGATGCTTGTTATCTGATTGTGCAATTGGTTGATTAGATGTTTTATTAAATTTTAATTACTTGCAGGAGGATCTCGATCCGGATTGTTATTTCATGTGTTGTATAGTCGCTTGTTTTGCACTTTGAGCTAGGGCATCGGTCGTCCACCATCTGTAGACTCGTGCTGCATCACAAAAATCAGTTACTTGGGGCACACCATATCCGCAAACGGCGTAGATATAGATCCGGACAAGGTTCGAGTCGTCCTTTAGTGGCCCACACCCTGATCATTCTACAACATCCATGGATTCTTGGGTCTCACCGGTACCGTCGGTTCATCCGGGACTACGACAAGATTGTCAAACCTCTTTCCAGCCTGTTGAAGAAGTCAGAGACCGGCATTTTTCAATGGCCACCGGCGGCGGCCGCGGCATTCCGAACCCTTCAGCAGGCCCTAAGCACTGCCCTCGTGTTAGCTATGCCAGATTTTTCACAACCATTTGTGGTGGAGTGCGACGCATCAGGCTCGGGCGTCGGTGCGGTTTCATGCAAGAGGGACAACCCATCACTTATTTTAGACATACGTTTGCCGCCACCGTGCGCCCTCGCTACACATGAATCTGAGCTAATGGCGTTGGTTCTGGCAATACAGCATTGGCGGGCCTACCTGCTTGGCCGCCACTTCAGGTTTAGATAGTTCATCATGGCCTGCACTATCTCCTCCACCAGAAGATTGTTACCCTAGCACAACAGGTTTAGGTGGTCAAACTCTTAGGGTACGACTTTGACATAGAGTTTTGAGCGAGATCGTCCAACCGGGCAGCCGAACCCTCTCCTGCCAATCGCTGACGGCGAATTTGACAGCCATTTTCCGTCCGGTCTGGGAGGACGCCTCCATTATTCAGCGCGAAGCTGCAGCCGACCCCGACTCCAGTCAGTTGTGGTGGGCATGAGGTTGGACGCCACTGCACGCCCATATTATCGCCTGGTGGGCGAGTGCCTCTACTATCATGATCGTCTGGTACATTCTGCATCATCTCAGCTAATTCATCGCTACTTATCGAGTTTCATTGGACTCCAAAAGGGGGTCACGTGGGCGCCTTCAGGACGTATCACCTCCTCGCCGCTTCGTTGTATTGGTTAGGAATGTTCCAGCAGGTCAAGGCCATCGTCGCGGCCTGCCTACCATGCCAGCGCAACAAGTATGAGGGTGTCTTTCATGGGGGCCTCCTCCAGCCACTTCTCGTCCCAACACAGATCTGGGAATACATTTCTATGGAATTCATCTCCTGGATTCCCCGCTCCAAGACATGAGACTGCATTTTGGTGGTAGTGGACCGCCTCTACAAGTATGCTCAATTCATTCCGCTTCGTCACCCGCTCACGGCTTCCGGAGTGGTCGTAGCCTTTGTTGACGCGATGGTCCGCCTCCATGGATTTACTCGCTCCATTTTGAGTGACAGCAACCCTCTCTTCATGAGTTCCTTTTGGCAGGCGTTGTTCAAGATGCATGGTACGCAACTTCGAATGAGTACGGCTTATCACCCGCAGACGAACAGACAGTCTGAGGTCGTGAATTGATGCCTAGAGATCTATCTGCGTTGTTTTGTATGTGATCACTCGCGTGTCTGGGCCGAGTAGCTCTCCTGGGCGGAGTACTCCTTCAACACGGCTGTTCGAGGCAGTTTATGGTAGACCTCCGGCCATCATCACGCAGGTCGTGTCGAGCGAATGTGCGGTAGGCGCCGTGGAGGGCCTCCTCCGCGACTGTGATGCCATGCTCCGTCAACTGCGCCAACACCTTTAGCTTGCCCAAGATAGGATGGTGGACTCAGCCAATCGCCATCGGCGCGACATCCAGTTCATCGAGGGTGAGTCAGTGTTTCTCAAACTCCAGCCACACCGACAGGTGACGGTGTCCCCGCAGACCCACTCCAAATTGGCGGTCAAGTTCTACGGCCTCTTCGAGATCCTAGCCCAGGTGGGCACTCAGGCGTATCGTCTTTGCCTACCTCCGGAGAGCCGCATCCATCTGGTGTTCCATGTCTCGCAGCTCAAGCAGGTGATCGGTGATCATCCAGTTGAGGAGGCACTTCCCCCGACGGCTTCCAACACCAACTCAACAGTGTTCCTTCATCAAAGCATTACTGGCACGAGCACGATTCTCTGTGTGGAGCAGTCAGTGGATCAGGTTTTAGTGGTTCGACAGGATCGCCCACTCTCAGAAGCAACATGGGTTGATCGAGCGAATATGCATCACCAATTTCTAGACTTCTGCCTTGAGGACAACACAAATTTCCCAGAGGGTGGCATTGTTACAGATCCCGACGGAGCAAACGAGGGCGAAGGGAGACCACCAGTGTGGCGGGTGTATCGACACCGCGAGCGCGGCGAGCGCACATGTCAGCATAGTCGACATGTGTTGTGTCGTGGGGGGTTAATGTATCTTTTATATTATTGGCGTTATTATGTTTTGGTACTATTATGTTGTGACTGACATCTATATAAGCCAGAGAAAATTGTTTTTTGGGTATGCTTGAAGTATTTGGGATCTCTGGATTTCTTTCCCTCTCTTCTCTTTCCCTTTCCTTCCTCTTTTTCCCTAGCCCTAACATAAAATCGGGTCATGAGCCGGTGGCACGGAGGCAGCGGATCAAACGGGGAGAAGAGCGTGAAGGTCAGGGGCCAAATCGGGAATCAAAATTTATGTGGTGAACAATCAATAGACTACTATTCATCCGCTTGCAGCTTTTATAAATAGAGATAAAAGAAGCTCATTATTTTACCAGTATTAGCACTCCCTGACTTCAAAAAGATATTCAAGATGGTTTAGACACATCAATAACATGCATAAAAGCGGTGCTAAGTCAGGAAAGTTGACCAATTGCATACTTTAGTAAGAAGATGAACGAAGTAAGAAAATCTATATGTCACAAATGATATCTGAGTTATATGCTATCATCCAAAGTCTCTCCGACATTGTCTACAGTATCTAATTCAGTGTGAATTGATCGAGACATCTCAACTCACGAAGGGAGGTTAGGAGGCATGTCAAGTGGGTTGCATATCTTTAAAAATTTATCACATCTGAAATACAAAAATGGTGTTTCAAATTAAGCAGTTGACACAATTACTAAGAAATCACACTTATTATTTACCATATAATAGTGCATCTTGGACCTAAATTCTCAACAAGAACTTTATCTTACATATCTGTATTTTATCGAGATTTAGACTTCCTCCAAGCAGAACTAATGCAACTAGGCAATTCATACTATGTGAAAGATAAGGGGACCAGACTTTGCATCTATAATAGTCCACTACAGCATAGGTAACTTCAATCATCTAGTTTAGAGGGAGATGTCTGTCAGTCCAAATTATTATATCTTGCTAGCTCTCGATTCTATTGATCAAAGATGAAGCATGGCGTTATTAGTTTGTTTCAAAAATGTACGTGTCAATGATATACATGCTCAAAATACTTGACTCCATACTCCATTATCCGTTACAAAGTTGTGGCATGACATGTCCATGGATTTAATTGTTGGGTAACCACTTCACCAAACAAAGTATATTCTATTTTTATAGTGGTGGATAGATTCTCTAAAATGATGCACTTTATTACTGATAATGCATCTGTGTGTAAGACAAATGTTCACATATATGTTGGATCCCTTGTGTATAATCTGTAATTCATCAAGATCAGAAGTATCTAAGCAGACAACTATTCGCAGACCATTGGGCGAGCAGAGGCGAGCTTGGGCGAGCAGAGGCGAGCTTGGGCGAGCAGAGGCGAGCTTGGGCGAGCAGAGGCGAGCTTGGGCGAGCAGAGGCGAGCTTGGGCGAGCAGAGGCGAGCTTGGGCGAGCAGAGGCGAGCTTGGGCGAGCAGAGGCGAGCTTGGGCGAGCAGAGGCGAGCTTGGGCGAGCAGAGGCGAGCTTGGGCGAGCAGAGGCGAGCTTGGGCGAGCAGAGGCGAGCTTGGGCGAGCAGAGGCGAGCTTGGGCGAGCAGAGGCGAGCTTGGGCGAGCAGAGGCGAGCTTGGGCGAGCAGAGGCGAGCTTGGGCGAGCAGAGGCGAGCTTGGGCGAGCAGAGGCGAGCTTGGGCGAGCAGAGGCGAGCTTGGGCGAGCAGAGGCGAGCTTGGGCGAGCAGAGGCGAGCTTGGGCGAGCAGAGGCGAGCTTGGGCGAGGAGTGATGAGCTTGGGCAAGTACCTCGCGATTATGGGAGAGTAAACCCTTGGAACTTGCTGGAAGAAGCTGGTACTATAAATGGACTTTTGGAAGAGGTTGAGGTTCCCCCCCAAGTGGATACTCCTGCCTAGTCCATGCCTGCTTAGTACCTCGCCCAGCCTTTTGGTTGTGGAGGGGAAGTTTCTCCCAAACTTCCGGGTATGTGGTGGGACCTCCCTACTGGAGCACTTGGGGTGTGCTTATAAATAGTTTTCTCTCTCCCGCGATAGTCATTTGACTTGTGATCTCGGACCGCAGAATCAGTAACCTTAGGCTGTCTTGATCCGAATTTTGGAGTAGGGATTTTCCGGGCTTTAACACCTTGTGTGGTACACACTCAACCTTGCTTTAAAAATATTGGTGCAGCTAATAATACAAAGAGAGTTGCAACAGTTAGAAAATGATACAGTGGATTATTTAATCTGTCAATGAAGTTCAATCCATTAGACTTTCAACAAAAATCATCATTATAGGAGCAACATTTACAGCATATTTGTTTCTCTGAAGTTCCTTGCAATTGCTGAGACTAGATTTGCTTCAATTATTACTATGTTGAGAAGTTTAAACTTGTAAATATGGACTTTCTTAATATAGTGGGATGTGTTATTAATCGAGTCATGTTTCGTTCATTTTTGAAACTAACTCCTTATGAATTATATTTTCAAAAGAAATCAAATGTATTAGTTAGAAAATGTTAGGAGAAATCATGTAAAAATCCCGAGTTGTGTGGCCCAATTATAAGCCCACTTAGCCTTCTTGTTTTGTCCCACACCTTTGGTTTAGGATTTCCTTTCACTCTCTCTTCCTATATATTTGTACTCATATTTGTAATGTATGATTGATTGAGTCTTTAATAAAATTCGGGCATTTTTCCACATGGTATCAAAGGCCGAGATCCTTCCTGCGGTCACGGTTTTCTAACCGCATGTTGTGCCCCCCTTCTCAGTCCGCAGCCGCTGCGATCTCCCACTTTCTTTAACTGCTCTTCCCTTCTCTCGTGGCTTCCACCTTCTCTTCTCCTCCCTCCCTCTTGGTCCTTTTATACTCACTGTTTTCCTGACTAGTGGGACCCCCCCCCCCCCCCGGCCTCTCTTCTGCCTAGCCGCTCCTGTCTAGCAGCTTGTTCCTCTTGCCTCTTTGATCTCGGTTTTGTTTGCCCGCTGGTTGTCTACCCGCAGAGGCCTAATTTACTCGTCGTTGGTCTATCCGCGGCCTTATTTCCTCACCGGTCTACTCTCTTCTCATCGCGGTTTATCCGTTGGTTTGCTTCCCGCGGACTACTCGCCTTTCTCTCACGGCCCATCTGTCTACTGTTCGTCGTCGGACATCGCCTGCCTGCAGCGGCCTTCCCTTCCCACCGCGGTCCCCACCACTGGTCTGCCGCGATATTGTTTTCTCTCAGCGGTTTGCTCCTCGTGCTTTGCTCGCCGCAAATTCCTCCTCTCTGCTCGCTGGGTGCCACTTCTTCCTTTTGCCTCCAGTTTTTCCCGCCTAGCCGCAAGGTCTGTTGGACCCTTTTCTTTGTTGGTCGCATCCTTAGCCGCAAGGCGGGCTGAGTCCGCAGTTCCGTCTGCGGTCCACTTTCCGCTGAGTCCGTGTCGGGCTCCCTATTCGCCATTCTTATCTGTTGAGTCTGCGCCCTCCGTTTTCCTGCCGCAAGCTCTCTAGTCTAGCCGTCAGGCGTGTTGGTTCCCTTTACTCGTCTGGTCGTTTTCCCAGTCTGCACGATCCACGGCCCCTTGCCTTGCCGACCTCTCTTTTATCCTGGGCTGCTCCATGGATTTCACTGCTGCCTCCTCTATTCCAGCTCGGGCTGCTGTTCACGTTCCTGAACTTCGTAATGAACTGTGGATTACCACCATCTCTCTCAGCGTGAAGCGTAACTTTGTGGAGTAAGTGCATTTTGTTCGTCTTGTATTACAGACAAAAGGACTTCTCCACCATCTGACACGTGTCACTCCTGCTGCACCAACCGATAAGTGGCCCCGTGATGACAAGTGTCCAATCATGGCTTCTCAACTCCATGGACATTGAGCCCTATCGGAGGACCATGTATCATGAAACGACCAAGACAATGTGGGAGGAACATCACTCCCTATATTTTGGCCAGAACAGTCTTCAGCACTTGTTTGACATCATTACCGATCTCCAAACCCTTGACCCAGGAACACCGGGTGATATGACCTCCTTTATTGTCAGAGCCAAGACTCATGTAGAGGCCTGGATACAATATCAGTCCCCCTACCACAGATTTAGTTGCCCAACGGACCTATAAAGAAGCGGTCGGCATTGCCATAATGATGGTCCGGGTTTCTTCTCATCTGCACAGTGTTTGAGCTCAGATTCTTTCTTCCTCTACAACTCCCTCTCTGTCGGAAGTTTGCTCTATGCTCCTGAAAGTCACACCACCACCCCATACTCCTGTGTATCTCTCTCAAGCTCTCCTCCAACACCCTAAACCGGTTCCTTCAGCTCGTGGTTCTACGGCCCGTGGGGGTCGCAACTCATCTCGGGTACGCGAACGTGTTGGATGATCCTCCTTTAAGTGTACTTATTGCGGTCGAGATGATCACCTTGAGGCGACCTGCTATCGCAAACATGATTTGCCACCACATCTTGCTGCCTCCACTACAGCTAAGTCATCTTTTCATGCTACCGCAACGGATTCTGCCTCCTCCACCTGTACTGATATCAATGCTCTCCGCACTCAACTTCAACATCACCAAAGGGTGATTACTCGCTCTTCTGAATCCGTTGCATCGATCTCAAATGAAGGTATATCTTGCCTCTCCCGGAGCTCCCACTGGATTGTGAACTCAGGTGTCACTCATCATATTACTTTGCAAAAACCATCTCAATACTTGCGAACTACTCATCCCAAGTTTATCATCGTGGTCAATGGTGACACCACCCCGGTTTCTGGCGATGTTGATATACCTCTCACACCTACTCTCTCTCTATTCGGTCCTTCATGTTCCAGGATCACGATTTAACCTACTCTTTGTTAGCTGTCTTACACATGACCTTGATTGATGTATTACATTCTCACCTTCTTCCTTTATTGTGCAGGATCGGCGAATGCAGAGTATCACTAGTAAGGGGTTGCTGTCTAATGGGCTCTATCTCCTGGATGTTCCTCCTTCTGCTCTCTTCGTCGTTTCCTCTGTTGATTGACATCGTCGTCTTGGGCATGCTCCTCTCCAGATTCTCAAGAAAGCTCTTCCGGACATCTCCCTACATGAGTTAACTTGTGAATCTTGTATCTCTTGCAAACATCGTACTTCTTTTAGTCCTGCTTGAACCCAGAGTGATACTCATTTATCTTTAGTGCACTCTAATATTTGGAGACCTTATAAGACCCCTAGTATGTTTGGTTACCGTTGTTTTGTTACTTTTATTGACGATTATTCTCGCTTAATCTGGTTATATTTACTTTGCGATCATGCTGAACTTACCAATATCTTTCGTGCTTTTATTAATGCTCGTACTCAGTTCTCTTCTCCCTTAAAAATCATTCGCACTGATAATGAGCGAGAATATACTAGCCAAACGTTCTCTAATTTATGTACGGAGTTTGGCATTCTCCATCAAACATCGTGCGCCTATACTCCTCAACAGAATGGTGTGGCAGAACGGAAAAATCGTCATCTTCTTGATGTCGCTCGGTCACTCGATATACAAATGCAGGTCCTCACTCTATACTGGAACTTCGTTGTGACAGCAGTCTGTCATCTCATCAATCGCATGTCTTCCTCCATCCTCGGCTTTGTCACTTTGTTTAGTCTTCTGTTTCCCTCCAAATCCCTATTTACTCTCATGCCCCGTGTGTTTGGATGCACCTGTTATGTTCATAATCTTGGTCCACCAACGGACAAGTTTGTTCCTCGTGCGACAAAATGTATGTTCGTGGAATATTCCCGCACTCAAAAGGGATATGCGTGTTCTTCTCCCATTGATAACAAAGTGATCGTCTCAGCCGATATCACCTTCCTTGAGAACAAACCGTTTCACTCCTCTCCTTCTGAACCTCCACTCCCACCTCCCTTACCTCGTCCCACCGTTCTCGTTATGTCTTCTCTACCTCCACTCCTCCCACCCCATAACCGGAACCAGCTCCATCTAAACCTCTTCGTTTCTACACTCGCCGTACTCCAAACTCTGGTGCCCTCCAGCAGCTGCTTTCTACCAGTAATACCCCGCGGCCTGTCGATCCGGCATCCACCTCTATGGCTCACCCCATGGCAAATTATATGTCTCTACATCGGCTCTCCCCACCTCTCCTCAAATTTGCTCCATCTTTGTCCTCCATCTCTATACCTAACTCTGTGCAGGAGGCTCTTCAGCATCAAGGGTGTAACAACCCCCCCTTTTTATAATAATAATAATAATAATAATAAAATAAAATCTAACCTAACCCCCTCTCCTACCTAACCCGGGCAGCCCCCCCTTCTTTTAATCCCGCAAACCGCAGCCGTCTCCCGCATTCCGCAAGACGCGACCCGCTCAGCGCCAACTCCTGCTCCCTGCGGCTCTCCCGATCCCGTCGCCTGGTATCGATATCGCCTCCTCCTCCTGCTCCAGCCGCCGCCGCCTCCTCTTGCTTCTCCAGTCGTGGACGCCGACGGCTGCTCCTTCTGCCGTGGCCGACGTCTTCGCCTCTTCCTCCTGTCATGGCCGACAGGAGCTCTACCCCCTCCAGTAGCCGCTGCATCCTGTTCTTCTCGCCACCTGGTTGCCGGCAGCCGCCTCCTCCCTCCATGGCCGCCGCTTGTTCTGCCTTGTCCGACCAGAAATCCTCCTCTTCAAGCCGTGAGCCTTCTCTCCTAGGGCAGCAGCCTCAGACTTGCCTCCGCTTCCTCCGGCAGTGGCTCCCGCTACTCTTTGGCTGAGATTTGTAGCAAGGAACACCTAGGGTTTCTCCCTTTTCCGCTTTGAGCTCGGATTTTAGCCTCCTTGGGTAAGAATTCAGATTTGTTTGAGGTTGCTCGTTTAATTTTTGGCTCCAAAATTGTGTAGAATTTGTGATCCTTGATTTTTGTCCCTCGTAACCATCAACTATTGTGTATTGTGTTCTCCAGCTTCGTTCGTCACACCCATTGATGGTTCGTGAAGGATCCCTCTCCAAATTAGGGTTTCCCCTAACCCAAGCATCGTCAAGTCTCCGCTTTTGCGTAGTATCTCTTGTCCCCTCACTCATGAGGGAGGTAAATTTCTTAGCCCTCCCTTGATTTAGTTATGTATCGTTTAATTGCTTGTGCTAGCATTTTGGATCCCTGCCATGTTTTTTTATCAAATATTGTCTGTGATTGTTCCTGAACAGGTCCAGTCAGGATTTCTGTTTTCGCTTGCGCGCTTAGCCGCCGCCAGTTTCAGCCTCTTTCAGGCAAGTAGAGATCTCTCTCTCCCTTGCAAATCATTGAATTTCAATTATTAGGTCTGTTCTAAGAATTGAGCGAATGTGACTCCATAACTCAAGTTCTCTTTTGACGCGTTCACGAACTCTAATCTTGTACAATTGTATCGCTAAATTTGCATCCGGTCTCGACATGATACGAATCTCCTAAATCATGAATCTTTGAAGTCATTAATGTCATACACAATCAGTGAAGGGTAGTGTCCAATTGATGTGACGCCTCGACTCGAGTTTCCGCTTGACTGGCAACGGAAACCAACAAATGGCCATAGCAAGCTCAACTATTTTGATAAGCCTTGCGTTCAGACTTGCATCAGAATCACGTGCATCAAATAAAACACTTCCACTTTCCACTGATTACCGCTAATGACATCTCTTGATCCGTTTAAAAGTTATACTCCAGAGTAGTATAATAAACTAACTTGTTATGACCTTAACCCCTCGAACTCGCAAGAGTCAAAACTCACTGTTTGATTCCTGCTGTGTCGTCAAATTTGATTTCTGATGTATGTCTGGTTTCTGATGTATGTCTGGTTTCTGATGTATGTCTGGTTTCTGATGTATGTCTGGTTTCTGATGTCTGTCTGGTTTCTGATGTCTGTCTGATTGTAAGACCTGAGTAAAAACTTATTTCCAATCTGATCTCTCTCGTTGACGTGAATCTGTTCCACGATCTGAAATTTCCTCTCATAATGTTGTCTTAAAATATAAAATGATAAATAATCTAGCACGAAACTTGAAAACAAATCCGTGGTTGTAAGCAAATCCTTGAACTGTAGCGTCTAACAGGGCATCTGTCTGCTGCCATGGTCACGGTAAGCAGGATTACTTTTCCGATAAGACTTGCAATCTGATCGTGAGCCATGTGCGCCCGCTATAGTACCTGCACCCTTCATCGATCACAGCTTACAACATATTACATGAATGATGTTATGCTACGCTTTCGGAGTAGTATAATACATTAACTTGTTCTGTTTAGCTCTTTTGTTTGTTTGTCTGTTTTGGCAGCATCGCTTCATGGGAAACTGGTACACTCATGTTTTTCTGCTCACCCTGTTTATTTCAATGTTCTGAGGTTTTTCCTTTCTGTTTTGGAATTGCCTTAGTGTTCGTGCAGCGCCGCCAGGTACTCGAGCCCGATCTGCTTCAAGTTTCAGGTTCTATGTTTACATTTCTTTTACTATCAATTAATTCTTTTATGTAATAATTGCAATCAGCCATTTTCTCTGGTATCATGGACAACTGCTAGGCTATTTAAATATTTATGTACTAGAATCTGAAATTAACGCATGTGCACCCTCTATTGAATCATAACTGCATGAGAACTATAGTAGTAACTCGGAAAACATGAATTATTACAAAGTACATGTGCATCAAAACTCTTTTCACTGATGAATTTAAAAGCTTCCGCATAAAAATCAAGCTATTTTACTCAATAGTAACTATTTTCAGTATTTTTCTGCATCCGTCTTAGCAGGCATGGATTTCTTTCCGCCTATGCCTGTGGCATCACGGCCCGCCCGAAGCGCACTCTGACTCCTGTCGAGACGGGTCGTGACAAAGGGAGGCGTGCGGCTATAGATGAGGAGATAACTGCCCTTTGGGCAAACCAGACATGGGATATGGTCTCCCTTCCTCCTGGTCAGTCTTGTGTTAGCTGCAAAAATGGGTATTTGCAATCAAACATGCTTCGGACGGGATTGTTGAACACCTAAAAGCTCGGCTTGTGGCCCGGGGGTTCACTCAACAACCAGGCATTGATTATGATGAAACTTTCTCCCCCATCGCCAAGTTAAACTTTGTTCGGATCCTGATCTCCTTAGATGTTCATCGTCACTGACCTCTCCATCAGTTGGATATCAAAAATGCTTTTTTAAATGACGACATTCTTAAAACTATCAACATGTACCAACCTCCCGGGTTTGAGACTATGAGGGAGTCTCGTGTCTGTCTTCTCAAAAAATCTATTTATGGTCTCAAACAGTCTCCTCGAGCTTGGTTTGAAAAATTTAGTCAAGCGGTTCGTGAGGTTGGATTCAAGCGAAGCTCGGGTGACTTCTCTCTTTTCACTTGTCATCAATCAACCGAGACTGTCATTCTCTTAGTTTACGTGGATGATATTTTGATCACTGGTGATGATTCCACAAGGCTATAACAAGTTAAGCAGCACTTGAATTTTGTCTTTCAAACTAAAGATCTGAGAAATCTTCAGTATTTCCTTGGTCTTGAGATAGCAAGGCGACCAGGTGGCCTGATCCTATCACAACAAAAGTACTATCTTTATCTTCTTCACGATGCTGACTACTCAAGGTGCAAACCTGCTGAAACCCCTATGGATGTCAACCATTAGTTGTGTCTTCATGGATATGACTCTGATTCACTACTTACGAATCTAGAGTACTATCGGCGTCTTGTAGGAAAATTGATATATCTAACGGTTACAAGACCTGATATTTCATTTGTTGTTGAAGTGGTCAGTCAGTTTATGCATGCTCCACGGGTCTCTCATCTCTAGACAGTCGAACGCATTCTCAGATATTTGAAGACTGCTCCTATTCAAGGACTTGTATATAAGTCATCTATCTCTGTATCTCTTATTGCGTATTCGGGTGCTGACTTTACGGGCTCTCTTGATGATCGACGTTCCACTACTGGTTTTTGTACCTACTTTGGAGAAAATTTCATCACCTGGCGTAGCAAAAAGCAATATGTTGTTGCTCGCTCCTCTGCTGAAGTCGAATATCGTGCAATAACGGTTGTTGTGTTAGAGCTTACCTGGCTTGAGAGTCTTCTCGACAACTTGAGAGTTAAACTATCCTCACCAGCAACTCTGTTTTGCGACAATCAGACCGCTATACATATTGCCAAGAATCCTGTGTTCCATGAGTGTACCAAACACATTGAATTTGACTGTCATTTTGCTTGAGAAATGGTTCAACTGAAGAAATTGAAATTAGAGCATGTTCTTGCTTCTGAGCAAGTTGCTGACATTCTCACCAAGGCGTTAACTCGACCAATGTATCATCAGTTTTGTCCAAGATTGATGCTTACAATTTGTACGCTCCAGCTTGCGGGGGAGTGTTAGAAAATGTTAGGAAAAATCATGTAAAAAGCCCAACTTGTGTGGCCTAATTATAAGCCCACTTAGGCATCTTCTTTTGTCCCACGCCTTTGGTTTGGGATTTCCCTTCTCTCTCTTCCTATATATTTGTACACATACTTGTAATGTATGATTGATTGAGGCTTTAATAAAATTCGGGCATTTTTCCACAGTATCATATTTTAGAGTTTTTTGTTGTAAATGTTTTATTTTAAATACTAAGGATATTTTAGGTAAATTTGATGAGAAATGTGATGAAGGAATTTTCATTGGTTATTTTTCAACTAGTAAAACTTATCGGATTTATAATAAAAGAATAAAAATAATTGAAGAAACTATTCATGTTAGATTTGATGAGGTTGTTCCTTGTGTACATTCTAATCCTACAGAAAACGAAGAAGAACCCCTTCCTCCATTGGAACATGAAGATGAAGAACTGCTTGGAGATGAAGAAAAAGAAAAAGAGGAAAGAGAAGAAGTGAAACAATATGTGTCTCCAAGCGAACTCAGATTTACAAAAGATAATCCAAAGGGATTAATTATTGGAGAACCATCAAAAGGGATTAATCATTGAAGAACCATCAAAAGGGATTTCTTCTTTACAATTTCCATTTAATAAAGGCAAACATTTTATAAATGTATTTTTTGAAATCTTTAAAATTAGTTTAACACAAGAATGACCAAGACGCCGATGTCACAATTCTAATTCTTTATTTTTAGAAATAAAACATTTTAACAATAAATGCAAAAGATCATGAAACGTTATCATATAAACATTGTGAAATCTAGGTGCAGTAAGTATAATAGGTTAAACATTGTTCATAATGGAGTCTATATACAGTATATGAGGGTGAAAAAGCTCAATAGGTTAAACGGATCATATATAGTAACAAATAGTGGGGATGATATTGACAAAAGACAGCATAACAAGGCTTTTATGTGACATGCTTAGGATATATGATACATGAGAGCTTAAATTTCGTTTGATTTTTGGCATTCTATTGGTTTTTGACACGAAGGACTTCATGATAAAGAATGTGAAGACTCAAACTTGTAAACATGAGAAGTTTGCACACCTAGAAGTCGATTGTCCTCTTTATGAGGTTGTCTATGAAGTGCTCATAGATTTGTGTACCAAGAGTTACAAATTGCTACATTGCAAGCCTCATTCTCTTAATCCAAGGTAAATTAAGTACACATTTACTATCTAATATGTGATGTTTATGCAATACAATTATTATATAATACATTAAAATTGTTGGCACTACAATTGTAACATCCAAAAATTTTGACGCGGAATTTAATTTAAATTGTAGGGCCAAGTCGCGACGATTTGTGATTGAGACAGCGCGACGTCGAGGTACGTTGGTAGTATGACTAGAAATCGTGTCCATTTATTAGTGACGCATATAAATTATATTAATAGCTCATAACGCAGAATAGGCAAGAATCGACGCGCGCCAATAGCTTCCCCCCCCCCCTTTTTCTCCTATGGTTATTAAAACCGCAACCCGCACAAATTAAAGTCCCGCACCCCTCTCTTCTCACGGGATTAAAACCGAAGCAGCAGCCCGCGCCCGACGCCTCCCGTTTCCGCCAGAGCCGTCGACTCCCGCGCCCTAGGCGCCGCCCGTTCCCGCTCCAGAACCCATCGCCGGATTCCTCTCCCTCCTCTGCAGGCACCGGGGAGTACTCCTCTTCTTTCCTTGGCCGTGGGAGAAGCGGGTCTAACCATAACCGGAGAGGTTGAGATCCGTTTTTGGATTCGGTGAGTCTGATTTCTCTTTCTCTTCATTCCTTCATGGAAATTAGTTGTTTTGGATATTAACCTAGACTAAGTTTTCGTTCCCCTGTGCCCAAATTAGGTTTGGAGATTCTAAATCCTCTGCAGAAGTTGTGTAGGGCGTTTGGAAAGCCTTGGTTTGCCCTCATAAAGGTAATATGCGAAGCTAGCTCATTTATTTTTGTAACCCTAGTTGTTTTGGAGATTTTCCACCGGAAACCCTTAGGGGAAAATTATGAAATTAGGGCTGCCCTAAATTGCAGGACTTCGGTGGGGTCGGGGCAGCACTTTGAAGGTCCCCAGCAGTAGGATTGCCTTCGAAAGAGAAGATGTCGCCGCGCCGAGTCTACGAGCGTCGTAGCACCGCTGTAAGGAAACCTAACTTCTGCTAATTAGACAAAGTAATAAAAATATATTTTGTATACACATGAGTAGATTTATTACAAGTACCATGTTCATGCATAGAAAGGTGTGGTGATAGGGGAACGGTCACGATAAACGTGTAGGGTGACACTTTTCTCTAAGACCTAAGTAGTCAGATCATGATCAGTAACGTTAGGTACGTATGCGTTAACCGTGTACGAACCAAGGGCGAGAAGGTCTCTTCAAGTCGACCACGAGAAAGTCAAGGGTCGCTCAGTAGTTCACCAAAATAGATATCCCAAACAGAGTAGCATCAGACCGAAAGGTCAATGAGCACACAAGTCTTTACGTGCTCGGTAGAGGCGCACTACCTTTCTCATAAGGCATATGGTATCTTGTGAGCAGTACAGTCTTGGGAGTTTACATCCCTTTGAGACAGTTAGTAGATTCGAGACCGTGTCCGCGCGACACTAGAACAGTTGAGTTCGTAAGATGGTCTCGGGTCGTCAGTTTCAGCTGCGCGTTAGGAGCTACTCTGCCTAGAGCCTTCCAAGTAGATGTGCAGGTTAGAAGCCACCTAGAACTCAAGTATAGACCTGACGTGAGACAGTATGCTAGTTAGTGAACGCCAGGACTTAAGTTAGTGAACGTCAGGACTTAAGTTAGTGAACCAAAAGTCACGAGCTTAGTACGAGTAGATGTTTGACCAGGAAGTAGTGCGAAGGCATGCATAACATACAGCATAAAAGTTTTTAATGCACAAAATTGTTTTCTAAAGGCATGCATTCATCTTATGGAAACTGTTTGTAGTGTCACTAGGAGGAGTTATTTTTCTTTACTCTGACACCTCGTGGGCAATGTTTTTCAGGTGACCCAGGTGAGAAACTACGCCTAGGATGAGCGTTATGGTGGTGTCAGTTAGTAGTGGTTTACCCTTCAGTTTCCTTAGTTCCAGTATACTCTTATAGATGTGGTTAATGTAATTTATTAATGTTTTATCAAAATTGTATCAGACTTTTAATGTTAAGCAGATTTTCAGTTAATTCAATTCTATTCTTGTTAGTGGCTCTGTGAATCCAGTTGTCAGGTATGTGATTACCCTTAATTCACTTTTTAACTTCCGCTGTTAGTCTTAAATTGCTTATTATAGATTTTTATTACCTGCTGCTACTAGTTTTAATACTGTTTCCTAGTTTTCTTTATATCGCTGACCCGGCCGGACGACTGATTTCTGAAATACTGGGAAAGGGTGTTACAACAATTGCGAGTGACTTGACGGGGAGACGAAATATGATTGCTCCAAATACAGAAGAAATCTATATGAGTAAGCCTTCGAGAAGATATTTCTCTAATGCGGCGGAGAGAAACTGATGTAGGGAGGGAAACGCTAGGGTTCACGTGCCCAAAATCCCCGCCAAAAGGGATGAAATCATATTTCAAGAAGTTGATAAATTGTGAAGCTCACAACTCAAAACTCCATGACTAATGCACAAACATCATATTAGCATAAGTTATCCTGACAGGTTAGGAATAAAGTCCACCAAGAGGAACTTACAGTGAAAAGCTGAGGAAGGAGGAAGATACAACGGGGGACAACAGTTCACAAAGATCTTATACACCAATCAGCAAGTCACCGTGGCGGAAAGGAGGGCTTAACGAAGGCTGCTGTTGCTGGAACTGAAGGGGATGGAGGGAAGGAGGGTTGCTGGGCTGTAGTGGTAAACGGGGCGGCAGGATCTGGCGTAGGCGGACTCGGCGGCGGACGGGGCTTCAGGAAAGAACGGCGGTGGGGTGCTGGCGCGGAGAACTGGAGGAGGAGTCGGCTTCAGGAAGGAGCGGCGGCGGGCTCTGGTTCGCAGAACTGGAGGAGGGAGCGGCGGTGGCTGCGGGAGCAGGGACGCAGGGAGGAGCCGGCGGATGTGGGCTTCCTGCGGGTGGCTGTTGCGGCTGGAGAAGGGAACGGCGGTGGCTCTCTTGGAGTCAGCACCAAGGAGGGCCTCCGGCGTCGTCACCGGCGGCGTGACCGAAGGGATCGGGAAGGAGCCGGCGGCTGTTCTTTCCCAAAATCTCGATACCCTGGCTGCTGCCCTAAAGCACTTATTTATAATAAACCTTATCGAATCCAACGGTCTAGATTGTCTGGATGGGGGCTGCATCAAAAGCTGAAAATATACTCAAAATATATAAATTAATATATCATTTCGACTCGCGGCGACCCTCCGGACGCAACCGCGGAGTCGAATCGGGGATACGATCAACGGGCGGGGCCCGTTCCCCATCAAAAACCTAATCATCACGAGTTTTTTTGTTGAATAAAAATGGCGGAGTTTGGTCAACCTTCTTCAACCTCAGGTTGTGAGAGAAATTAAAGTGCATACTTTTTCATTCACTTTTTAAGAAGAAACAAAATTTAACTACGAGTTGATGACTTGGCCTATGTGCATAGCAATCTCCAACTATTATCAAAAAGGAATAATGTAAACAATGAAGTATGAAGTGGGATATTGGATGTACGATTCAATCCCTTTGATGGTCTTGATATTCTTGGTGTGGCGAGCTTTCACTTGACGAACCAGATATGGAAAATTCATTAATCACTCATAATTGAAAAGAAAATGAAGAAACTGATACAGTATTTTGAGTTTAGTTATTTTTAGTTTTTTATAGATAAAATTTTGTACTATTTGACATTTTAACTTAAAGTTGGAATGTAATACCGATAGTTTATTAGATGTTAATCATTGTGTTTGTTCAAAATGGTGTTATTTATATTTCATCATATCATTCTCTCTTTCAATTTTTTTGGTGCATATGCATATCAACAGAGAATATTTGGATGATAACACCATCTAAGGATTCACAATTGTTAGATCAACTCAATCAATGGTGGAAATAGATGGGGAAGAGAGAGAGAGAGAGGGAAATCTCTAGGTTTCCTAAACCTATAGGAGAGGGGGCTCTAGATCACCTAGACTAAAAATGTGATTAGACTGAAAGTAGAATATAACTTCATCATTGGGGAGAGATGAAAATAGAGAGAGATGATGAGGTGGAAGAGAGAGAAAGGGAGGAGAGAGAGAGAAGGGTGGGTCCTGTGTGCACTAAAAGTAGCCACGGATAGGAAGAACACATTCGCCTAAGAGCAATCATTCACAAGCAGAACCTATGCACAACTACTAGTATATCTCTATCATATATATTAATATACATATGTTCAAGTACACCAAACTCTCCCCCTCAACAGTTTGATCAAACTCCAAATTTAACCTCATCCTTTAAATGGAGAGAGAGAGAAAAAAAAAATTGAGGAGAGAGAGGGAGAGAGAGAAAGAGAATATTTGTAGCCCTCTTAAAGCTACATGAGAGAGAGAGAGGGAGAGGGAGGAGAGAGAGAGGGAGAGGGAGGAGAGAGAGAGGGAGAGGGAGGAGAGAGAGCGGGAGGGAGGGAGAGAGAAAGGGAGAGAGAGAGATGGTGGAAGGGAGAGGAAGAGGGAGAGAGAGGCAGATGGCGGAAGGGAGAGGGAGAGAGACACAAATGACGGAAGGGAGAGGAAGAGGAAGAGAGAGATAGGTAGGGAGAGAGAGGGAGATAAATTTTTATTTTTAGTTAAAACGTACATTTTTTTAACAAAATAAAAAATGTAATTTTAATTTATATTTTTTACGGTCATTTTGAGTACTCATATGTATATGTTGTGGGGGCAGCATGCCTTGATGCGGGTGCAGCCCGCAGCGACGCATCGAGCACAGGTGAAGCCCGTGCGGAGGCGGGCGAAGCCCGCCTGAATGCGGGAGCAGCCCGCAACGACGCATCAAGCACGGGTGGAGCCTGTGCGAAGATGCTAGAATATATATACACACATTACGATGTATTACGATGTACCTATATCTTTGGTTTTAAAATTTTGCTGAATCAGTACCAGATACACACTAGACCCACTACTCGTAGTCGTCCTGGTACTTTCTAAGTCATGGGTCCTAACTATTATTAATTTATTATCCCTACTGTGTGCTACCTATGACTAACACAAGTTACAAAGGTGGGACATGTTAAGATGCCATATAAACCTTGAGAAATGAGATATTTGATATAAAAAATGTATAATTGGAAGATCATACAATCAATGGTTTGTTCTCAATGAGAACTGTCCTGCTACATGTTGTGAGCTTCAATGCCTTAACCAACCGTTTGATCTGCCAATCAATGGGTAAAGGGACCACAAGCTCAAAGAAGTAGGTAGCATAACCATATTGTGGACGTTCCAAAACAATTCTGCATCAATAAAATTCACCAAAATACTTTCAGGTACTAAACAGCTAAATAAAAAGCAGAAAATTACACGTGATAACAGAAGGCCAACCTGTTGTGTGTTTTAAAAACAAAAATAAAAGACTGCAGATCCCTACACCATCCCCATTCAACAGGATTTTGACGGAAGAGCAGATAGCGACTCTGAAAATTATGAAACAAAAAACAAATCAGTGAAAAAAACTGTAGAGAAAGAAAGCACATAAAAGAAGAACAGCCACCGCAAAGAAAATCAGATTTACAAAGTTCACTCAACTCCGGGCTATGTCCTCTCTCCCTTCCCCACTTCCACTTGTATTATCAAAGAAAGATGAGTTTACTGTCTAGACTTACAGTGAGATCAACCTCTCACAATCTCTCAAGAAAACTCTCCCCTTACACATATGGGAATGGCGAACTCCCCCATTGCTTCCAGTGGCTGCTCCAGATCGCGATTTCACACGCTCAAAACCCTAAGAGACCGAGTCTCATAAACATAATGACAACGCAAAAAAATACGGGCCGGGAGAATACCCGACCCGATGAAAGGCCTTGCCGCCCCCGAACCCCCACTGCCGTCAACCCCAGAGATTTCCAAGTGGTTCATACTTCGATTCCCCTAAGTTCACGTGGGCTAACCCGGTGTGAGAAACAAGAGGACCGGAAGTATTCACAAACTTCAACAAAAACAAGTTTCCTGGCATTTCATCACTGAATCAACAATCATTTCTCACATATTATACTAAGGTCTGCATGCAGTTATCAGTGCAGATTTCAGTATTGCTATTAGGGCATGCCAGAAGAAAGATCTTCATAGCAATTCATCATGGACTCCAATTAAAATCAAGAAATAAATTCTCAGAGCCCAGCGAACATTTTATGTAAAGTTTTCTTTGAAAACAATTACAGGTCTTAGTCAAATTACATTAGAAAATATTTGTAAAGTAAATTAGTGATGCTCTTTCGCCCAAATTTTCAACAAGACGCATAAAGGACCGACACCAAACATAGTTAATTAGGACACATTTTCTTTTAACTGTTGTCAAATGTATTATTGTGAATGGATCCGCGAAAAATGAAATTGTTAGTTCTAAAATTTATTAATTCATTTACAGCAGAAATTATTTTAGAAGGGCATAATTAAACCAAACTGTTATGATGTGCGACGAGTCCAACCAGCGCTGGGGCCGCACATACCAACGTCGTCAACACGCAACGGAGGCGTGACTATGTATTCTATTATCTTTTATCTAATTATGCGTTATGTTATTTGAACTCCTCCTTGGTGGATACGGAGCCTCTTTCCACTACTTCTCCGGCTGTGGACAGCAACCCTTCCGACCTCTCGGAGCTCCTGCAGTTCTTCGCCAATATATTCAGCCCTCTCATCGGCCTCCCCCCTCGTCGCCGACAGGACCATCGCATCTGCCTCCATCCGAGAACGGCCCCAATTGTGGTACGACCGTACCATTACCCCTTCCATCAAAAGGATGAAATTGAACGGCAATATGAGCTCCTCTTCTAACAAGGACTCATCCAGTGCAGTGTGTCCCCATTTTCATCACCGGTCCTCTTGGTGCACAAGAAGGATAGTTCATGGCAGCTTTGCGTGGAATACCAAGCTCTTAACGCTCATACAAATAAGGACAAGTTTCTAATTCCCGTGGTGGAAGAACTCTTTGATGAACTGCATGGAGCCAAAAAAAATTCTAAATTGTACTTATCCTCCGGATATCATCAAGTCCACATGGTGGACACCGACGTAGAGAAGACCGGGTTTCGTACCCACCATGGCCATTCTGAATTCTTGGTCATGCCATTTTGGCTAACGAAAGCTCATTTCACCTTTCAGGCTCTCATGAATGAGGTATTCCACTCTTCCTACGAATATTTTTCTAGATTTCTTTGATGATATTCTAATCTACATCAAGTCCCATACGGAGCACATGAAACACCTCCATGAGCTCCTCCAATTGGTTAGGTCTCATCAATTGATTCTCAAAGCCTCCAAGTGTTCCTTTGGCCAAGGCTCCGTGGCACTTTTATGTTACGGTCGTAACCCCAGAACCAAGCTGGGGGGCTAGGTTATTCCCACGATTCCACACACGATTCAAGGCTTGGGCACCGTAACAGGGTCGCGGCCCATACACCCCAACCCGTCTCCGCATCTATTTAACCTTGGCGGCGGGATGTTGAGGCAAGGATTCGATCCCAAGACTTACTTAATGAGAGAACTTCCATGATCTCTCATCACCAACTGTTTTGTGACGACCCAGGTCTTAGCCTTGCTCCTGGTGCCGTCTGACAACCCAGGTACAGCCTGTTCCTGGCATTCTCCTGGCTACAGCCCCATGCACCCTAAACCCTCTTTATCATACAGGTTGTTGGTGGTCGTAGTCCCCCCTTTGATGAGTGAACTCGATAGATAAGTTGTGTCATACGTGGACTTCCCAGGAGGTCACCCATCTCAGTACTACTTTCGCTCAAGCACACTTAACTATGGAGTTCTTCAACTTCTCATCACCAATTGAGCTACAGCTCAGTTGGTGATGAGAGATCATGGAAATTCTCTCATCAAGGAGGTCTTGGCATCGAATCCCGGCCTCAACATCCCGCCGCCAAGGTTAAATAAATGTGGAGACGGGTTGGAGTGTATGGGTTGCGGCCTTGTTACGGTGCCCATGCCTTGAATCGTGGGGGTGGAATCGCGGGAATTGCCGAGGTGGAACCAGCCACCCGGGCCCCGCCCCCAAGTTTAGTTCTGGGGCCACGACCGTAACAGCTAGACTGCTCAGATCTGGAAAGGTCTGGTGGAGGATGGGGGTTTGGAGGTGGTTCCACGGAAGGGGGGCGGCAGTAGCAATACCGGGTGGCTGTAGGCAGCAAGGACGGCTATCGTGGGGCTGGGAGAGGGCGGCAGTGGTTGTAGAGGTTGGGGAAATAGGCAGGATGGTTGTTGGGGGTAGTGGGAAGGGCGGCAACTACTATTAGGGTTAGGAGAAGGGGGGAGGCTGCTGTGGAAAAGGGGGATTGGCAAGGCAACGGCTGTGAGGAAGAGAGTTTCAGCAAGGCAACGGCTGTTGGGGGAGTCTGGGGTGGCGGTAAAGGGATTAGGGGTGGGAGGAAGGTGGCTAGGGTTAGGTAGTATCTTAGGGAGGAGGATGAGCGCGTAAGAGTCATCACCTATGGTTATACGTAGTCAACGTCGTGGGATGATCGCGGGAATCCGGGATTCACAATCTCCAAATTTTGCAATGCACTAATCAGCCTCCTTAACACTCTATTTATAATAAAGAGAAAACTAGGGCATCTCACAATCGACGGCTATGATTGGTCGGATGTGAGGTAACCCGAATACATCAAAATAAATGCAAAAATGACAAAATAATATATGAAATCGAATCGGAAAGCGGATTTGGGCACATCCGTGGAGTCGGATCGGCGATCCGATCAAGTCCTCCTGCGCGAGTACACGAGCGTGGGTCCCGCCTTTCGGCGAACCCCTCCTGGTGCGTGCTCTGATGGATCCCCATCAAGGAGCTCATTTGGTAAGCTCTTGGATGTGTGGTGAGACCTCCGGCGATTCTCGGCCCCTCTTCATTGTTCATAGCCGCCAGTTAGTAAGGTTATCCCCAACCACGGACATTTCAGGGTCCAACCCTTATCATAAAACCTCAAAAAAGAAACTCAGTTAACTGTTGCATATAGCCTCGTTGATCAAATATAGTGATGAGGAAACTGAAGCAGCATAAAGAGAAATCTTACACTAATACCTAGTTAAGATTAGACAAATTAGTTGGGAACTTGTAGGGTATGCTCCTTTTGAAGGTATTGGACCGGACTGAAAGTACAAATTATTTCATAATTTCATCATGTGTGTTAGAATTCAATGTAATTAATAAGTAATAGGATTTACCTAAGAAATATGAATAATCCGATCCGCATGAAAAATGAGAAGAAATTTACTCAATTTTCAATATGCCTCGAGCATAGCTTCAATGATCAAATATAGTGATGAGAAAACTGAAGAAACATAAAGAAGCAATCTTGAACTAAATTCCTAGTTAAAATTAATCAAATTGATTCTGAACTTGTAAAGTGCATACCTTCTGAACTAATTGGAAGGATTATCAATACAATTTACTTCATATTTCATCTTGATGTGTAATTAACAAGTAATTGGCTTGGTGATACGCATACATTTGGATCCTCCATCATGACACGCGGGGACTGCCACAATAATCACAAAGGAATACAAGGAGACATCTCGAGAATATGTCATGTCATAATTGTAGCTTATTATTAGAAAATTAAGAGGTGTCTTTAATGTCAGTAATATGAGACTATCCTGAGTCGTATTTATTAGGCATGTTTTTACTATTAAGAATTAAGAGTTATATTAGGTGTGCCCATGAGGCCTATAAGGATAGCTCTTGTATATGTGAGGGAACTTTTGGATCTAGGGTCTTGTATCTCTCTTGGAGAGAAAACTCTGAGGGGGACCGGGCCAAAATAATTGAAGCGATCACGTCCCTGAATCATTCTTGCATTTACTTCTAATAGTAAAATATTGCTCTTGAGTGTTCATTCTTCTCCTCCTCCCTAAACCCTAATTATTTCTAATGTGTATTTGATGCATCCTTCGTCACATCTTAAGTCACACATTTTATTTTCCAGCCTTTATTTTATTAGCATGTATTTCTTTCGCACATTTTTTTTAAAATTTGAAGTTGGTTGGCTCATTGAGTTGACCACTCAATGAGACCCTGAATAAAGAGACCCGGTAATTTAGGTAGTTAGAACGATAAAGGCAAACTTAAATTATTTAGGGACACATAAGTTTAATCGTAGAGAAATCAACTCAAAAGGAAGCTCAAAGCCGGGTCAAAAGGAAATATATATTTGGCAGACTAATATTTGGAAACCCAAAAGATCAGGAATTCATTATTCAAATAATGTATGTATGGAAAGAATGTATAAGGAATGTAAATGTTGGCAAAAAATCAAAGCTGCCCACTATTTAGAAGCCTCCCTGTGAAAGAGAAGGGGGAACCAGAATAGACAGAATAGAACCATTTTGATTCTCTATTCCACCGGTCAAGCCACCGCTCAAATCCCCATTTTCCTTCATCGCCCTTGCGCACGACTTCAATCAGAGTCCAGTTCGATTGCGCCTCCCCCAATTGAGCGTTGACAACTCCTCTGGGCGCCTCCAGCAATTCCTCTGATCTTCGCGCTCGCCAGGTTGTCGTCGACGTAGGGACTCTATCCCGACGACCTAGGTGGCATCCAGTGTTGGCGAAGTCGTTCTCCACTCCGGCGTCCGTCTTCCCTGATTAGGTCATCGTCGACCTCACTATTGACTCCGGCGGCCTTCTAATTGGCGCCGACGTCGACTCACTTATTCAGCCAATCAACTATGACTCTTCCTTGCGTTGATTCCTCCTTTGCGTTGACTGTGCTTCGACAGGACTAAAGCCCTGGGTAACCTCGCTGCCTCTTGCTACTCATATTGGATTAATTTTATGCGTCCTAATTAATTAATTAATTTAAGTTTGCCTCAATGTTCAACCTACTTTTATTGTCGTTGCTTATCCATAAATTGTTACGTGTGAATTTGCTTGTGAATCTACAAATCTCGCCACGGTTCAACTCGTTAAACGCTTGAGGGAACTTCTTTCAAATAACGATTAACGGATCCGTGGGAGTTTATAGTTGAGAGTAGTACTACGCGCAAAAATTTCGTTTTGGTCCCTCGGCTTGTATTAACTTAAACCAAATAGCCAATGAAACATAATTTATTTTCAAAACCCTAATTCCAGTCTACATCAGTATCAATGATCTGACCTACCGTTCTCCGCCAACTACCTCTCAATAGTTGGGTACATGCACACGGACCAACACATCCACCTCAAGACACCATCAACATTTTGAAAGCCAAGATGGATAGGCTCGTCACTGCCGATCCTGCTCTTAACACCCTTGCTCGTTACCAGACCTTACCACCCTAAGTGCATCCTTCGTTCCAAGTAACACCTAACCCAACTACCCTCTCTTACGCTCCCTCCTACACACATCCACGAACCACAAACAAACACTTAGTACATTGACCGTCACTTTTCAGACCATAGAAACCAAACCAACACCATCTAAGTTGACCCTGATGTCATTTCGTATAGGAACAACTCTGTTTTTGTCTCCACCATAAAAGAAACCATTCGTAGTTTGAAAGCCAAGATGGATAGGCTCACCCTCACCGATCCCGTGCTTAACACCCTTGTACATTACCAGATCTTACAACCCTAGTGCATCCTTCAAAAGAAACCATCCGTAGTTTGAAAGCCAAGATGGATAGGCTCACCCTCACCGATCCCGTGCTTAACACCCTTGTACATTACCAGATCTTACAACCCTAGTGCATCCTTCATTCTAAGTAACACCTAACCCGACTGTCCTCTCTTACGCTCCCTCTCACACACATCTACGAACCACAAATAAACCCTTAGTACATTGACCGTCCATTTTTTGGGCCACAGGAACCATACCAACACTATCCAAGTTTACCTTGATGTCATTGTTTGTAGCAACAACTCAGTCTTCCACCAGCGACCTTATCTTACCTGCGCCCATCGTCTCCACCATACAATAGGAAACAACCTCTAATTGTTCATCCCAGCAGGAGGCAAATATATTGCTTGTGAACTCTATCGTCACTCAGCACGCCTCTCCATTATAGGAATTTAGTTTTATCTCAAAGCCGCTTCAACATCCCACTCCATCCAGTCATTTCACTTTACATACACTAACCGCTCCATCCCTTCGCATCGAGCCCCCCCCCCCCCCCCGTCTAATGTGTTGCCCTCTGTCTAGTGTTAATTTTGCATGCCCCCATGAAGTGCTCTAGCTCACTCTTTCCAAACGTAGTGGGCCCCATATAACTATCCCAATAAATATTTTCATTCCCTCCATAACATACTCGCATCCCACATTAATGACCACATCCCAAGCAACTCTAACTAATATCCCAGCACCCATATAAATTCCAGCAAAGCTGCACATCCCCAAGCCCTCCAACCTAGCATGTATTGCACCACCACATCCAGCCCCGTCATCCAAGATTCAAGCACAGTTTCAACATCTTCTACATATAGGATTCAAACCCATAGACACGTCCCCAGTGATATCACAAAACACGCAATACTCCATCTTGACACTGTCCATACCCCTAGCGACCTCAGCGTCTCCTAGCGCCAACAGTTGTACTTGTATCGTTGTCCTCAAAAAATAAATTTCCGTGGTCGCGACAAGTGTAGACTCCCCCTATCTATACCATGCATATGATGGCTGCAATGGAAATTTTAAGCACCAATCTTTTCTACGATCGGCATGCATTCTCTGCTAACCACCTTGAATTAACCCAGTCTCCCAGCAAGCTAGTAAGCACTAGGAAAAAAAGTTAAGGATCTAGAAAACCGGACCAGCATTGCACTCAATATTAAGTCATCTAACGACATTACGACAATGCCTTTCACACCACTCTGACTTGAGGGCAAGCTTGATTTTCATGTGGTGGTCAGTGATACAAAGATATCAGTCACAAGAAAACGGTCAAGAGGACTTGCTCAAAGACACACACAACGCTCGGGGACAAACTTAAGAGTCAGGACGACTCTAGAGCATCATGCACTGCCTTCTTACTTGATGTGATCCTGTCGCCGCCACTCTAGTGCCGTCTCGTTTTATTTGCTTATTTACTATCGCAGATATGTTGTCATCGGCACTCTAGTGCCGTCTCGTTTTATTTGCTTATTTTACTATCGCAGATATCCTGTTTTGTGTTGTCGTTTATTTATTTACCATCATGGACATGTATGTTTTAAATTTCTTGTATTATGGCCCGGCACGTGAGACTGACCACCTCGCGTGACCCTGAGTGGATTGGTCCGGTTTGGAATGGGCGGGCGGGTCGTCGTCGCTATTTGTTTTTGTAGAGAAAGCTCCAAACCTTGTATATACTTCTTGAATTGATAATTACAAGTATGAATACACTTATATAGGAGAAGAAGAAAGAGAGAAATCCCAAACCAAGATGTGAGACTAATACAAATAGAGAGAGAAGAGAGAAGAATGGGCCCCTAGATGGGCCCTAAAGTAGGCTTTTCTAACACTCCCCCGCAAGCTGGAGCGTACAAGTCCTATGCACCAAGCTTGGATAGAAACTGGTAGTATAGTGGCCGGGAGAGAGCTTTAGTCAGGATGTCAGCAACTTGGCTTGCAGCAGGAACATGCTCCAAATCTAGCTTCTTTGCCTGTACCTTTTCTCGGATAAAGTGACAGTCAACATCAATATGCTTTGTGTGTTCGTGAAAGACTGGATTCTTGGCAATATGGATTGCCTCTTGACTGTCACAAAATAGGGTCGCTGGTGATGAGAGACGAACACCCAAGTCTCTCAGAAGGCTCTTAAGCCAAGTTAACTCGGAAACAACAGCAGCCATAGCGCGGTACTCAGCTTCAGCAGAAGAGCGAGCAACCACATTTTGTTTCTTGCTACGCCAAGTTATGAGATGTCCACCGAAGTAGGTACAAAAACCTGTTGTGAAACGTCTATCATCAATGGACCCGGCATAGTCAGCGTCAGAGTACGCGACAAGGGATAGAGATGTGGATGGCTTGTACACAAGCCCTTGTCCTGGAGCGATCTTGAGATATCGAAGAATGCGCTCGACAGCTTGAAGGTGAGATGTCTGAGGAGCATGCATAAAACGACTTACGACTCCCACAGTAAAAGAGATATCTGGTCGAGTGACCGTAAGGTAGATCAGTTTCTCAACCAAGCGTCTATAGTATTCTGGATTTGTAAGGAGTTTGTCGGAGTCAAAGTTGTGGGCTGAGAGTTTGTGATTTGCTTCCATAGGAGTATCCGCAGGTTTGCATCCAGAATAACCAGCATCATGAAGGAGGTTCATACAATACTTCTGTTGGGTTAACACAAGACCATCAGGGCATCGTGCAACCTCAAGCCCAAGGAAATACCGAAGGTTGCCAAGATCTTTGTTCTGAAAAGTGGAGTTTAACTGCTTCTTGATATGTTGTATCCCTGTAATATCGTCGCCAGTAATGAGGATATCGTCAACATAGACAAGTAGGATCACAGTTCCGGTTGACCGGTGTCGGGTGAAGAGAGAAAAATCAGCCGAGCTCCAAATAAATCCAATATCACAGACAACCTTGCTGAATTTTTCAAACCAAGCGCGCGGGGACTGTAACACCCCTTCCCAGTATTTCAGAAATCAGCCGTCCGGCCGGGTCAGCGATATAAAGAAAACTAGGAAACAGTATTAAAACTAGTAGCAGCAGGTAATAAAGTCTATACTAAGCAATTTTAAGACTTACAGCGGAAGTTTGAATAAGGTAAACTAAGGGTAATCACATACCTGATATCTGGATTCACAGAGCCACTAAACAGGAAGTAAAACTGAATTAACTGAAAATCTGATTAACCATAAATAGTCTGATACAAATTAGATAAAACATTAATCTGTTACAATATTCTCATCTACAGGTACATGCTGAAATAGAATAAACTGAATAAGATAAATAATACAAACTGACGCCACCACATGCTCATCCTAGACGTAATTTCCCACCTGGGTCACCTGAAAAACAGTGCCCACAAAGGGACAGAGTAAGGAAAAATAACCCCTCCTAGTGACACTAAAACTCAGTTTTACATATGAATGCATGTATGCCTTTGAAAAATAATTTTATGCATTAAAAACTTTTATGCTATGTGCTATGCATGCCTTCGCACTATTCTCTGGTCAAGCATCTACTCGTACTAAGCACGTGACTTTTATTTTACTAACTCAAGTCCTGGCGTGCACTAACTAGCATACTGTCTCATGTCAGGTTTATACTTGAGTTCTAGGTGGCTTCTAACCTGCTCATCTACTAGGAAGGCTCTAGGCAGAGTAGCTCCTAACGCGCAACTGAAACTGACGACCCGAGACCATCTGACGAACTCAAATGTTCTAGTGCCACGCGGACACGGTCTCGAATCTGCTAACTGGCTCAAGGGAAGTAAACTCCCAAGACTGTACTGCTCATAAGGTTCCATGTGCCTTATGAGAACGGTAGTGCGCCTCTACCTAGCACGGAAGAACTCTGTGTGCTGGCTGACCTTTTTGGTCTGACGCTACTCTGCAAGGGATATCTTTTCTGGTGTACTACTAAGCGACCTTTGACTTTCTGGCGGTCGACTTGAAGGGACATTCACGCCCTTATTCGGAACAAATTTCAAACCTACGGACACGGCTAACGCTTCCGTACTCTATGTTTCTATTCATGATCCGACTACTTGGGTCTTAGGGAAATCGTGTCACCCTACACATTTTTCGTAACCGTTTTCCTATCACCACACCTTGCTATGCATGGACATGGTACTTGAAATAAATCTATTTATGTGTATAAAAATATATACTTTTTACTATGTCTAAATAGCAGAAGTTAGGTTTCCTTACAGTGGTGGTGCGGCGCTCGTACACTCGGCGCGGCGGCATCTTCTATTTCGAAGGTGATCCTACTGTTGGGGACCCTCAAGTGCTGCCCCGACTCCACCGAAAAACCTGCAAAATTTAGGGCAGCCCTAAATCCAACATTTCCCCTAAGGATTTCCGATGGAAAAATCCAAATCATCTTAGGTTGCAAGAATATAAGTGCTAGCTGTGCATATTACCTATATGCGGAGAGATTGGGGCTCTCAAAGCGTCCCACACAAAACCCGCGGAGGATCACGACCACCAAACCTAGAATAGGGCAAAAGGAACAAAATATTATTTAGTCTAATCCTCTAAGACGAGGAATCTTCAAGAGGAAATCGAGATTAAGGAGGAATCGACTCACCGGAACCGAAACGGAACTCAACTCTTCCGGTTAGGGTTTGATCCAACCTCTCCCGGCCAAGGAATGAAGAGGAACACTCACCGGCACTCGCAGCGGAAGGAGGAGAAGTCGGAGTGGACTTCTGGAGAGGAAATCGGGCACTGGACGGCAGCGGAAACGCCGAACGGGCGACGTCGGGCGTGCGTCGGTCGCGCGGAACGGGAGAAGCAGGAGGGCTGCGGTTTTGCGGGTTTCTTCCGTGAAATTGAGGGCGTGCGGTTTATTAATCGGGTTGTAGCGGTTTATTAGTAACCGCAAGAGGAGATAAAGGGGGGAAAAAGCTATTGGCACACCCAACTCAAATAAACGGTCGCGATTTATAATCATAGAACAACGTACCTCGACGACGCGCTGTCTCGGTCAAAATCCGTCGCGACTCGACCCTATAAAAAAAATAAATTCGTTACAATTAAACGGATGTTACAAATCTCCCCTCCTAATAAAAATTTTCGTCCTCGAAAATTGTAATCATACCTGAATCGAAGAGAAAAGAATAGTCTGCATTGCTCTTAAGCTCATCCTCTCGCTCCCAAGTATACTCTGGACGGCCACAGTTCATCCAAAGGACTTTGACCATGCGAATCTCTCTATTTCTGAGCTTCTGAATCCTTGAGTCCACTATCTTGACTGGTCTAACTCCAATACTAAGATCTGTCTCAATTGGTGCTTCCTCGGTACTGATGATCTGACTGGAATCTCTGACTGCTCTCCTCAGATAGAAGACGTGGAATACATCATGCACATCACTCATTTCTTCAGGTAAGGCCAACCTGTATGCAACCTCACCAACTCTTTCCAGTACCTCAAAAGGACCAACGAATCTGGGGCTCAGCTTCTTCATCCGCTTTATTCTAGAGATTCCTCTAACTGGTCTGACCTTCAGATAAACGTAGTCTCCAACACTGAACTCTACTGACCTGTGCTTCTGATCATGATACTTGGTCTGGCGATCCTGAGCTGTCTTCATACGCTCCTGAATAAGCTTAATCCTGTCCGTGGTCTTATCAATCCATGACTCCCTGATAGACGATCTTTCCTCACTCTCTGCCCAACATAACGGTGTCCGACAACGTCTACCATAGAGGGCCTCGAACGGTGCCATCCCAATACTCGCCTGAAAACTGTTGTTGTAGGAGAACTCCACAAGAGTAACATACTTCTCTCATTTTCCTCCAAAATCTAGAATACACATCCGTAGCAGATCCTCCAAAGTCCTATTTGTGCGCTCGGTTTGTCCATCTGTCTGAGGATGGAATGCGGTGCTGAAATGTAACCTGGTACCCAACCGCTCCTGTACGTAACGCCACTCCCTGGAGGTAAATCTGCCATCTCGGTCTGAAACTATAGTCTTGGGCACACCGTGAAGTCGAGCTATCTCGTCTAAATATAACTGGGCCAGCTTCGGACCTTGATCTGTCTTTCTAAGAGGAATGAAATGGGCGACCTTAGAGAGTCGATCTACTATAACCCACAAGGAATCATTACCACTCTGCGATCTCGGCAAACCATGAATGAAGTCCATGGATATATCCTCAAAAGTCCACTCGGGAATGGGAAGTGGCTGCAACTTGCCTCCAGGCCTTTGACACTCGGCCTTAACCAACTTGCATGTCTCACACTTCCCTACATAATCTGCAACATCACCCTTCAAACCTGGCCACCAGACTGTCTTCTTAAGATCTGCATACATCTTCGTGCTACCAGGATGTATCGAATATCTAGAATTGTGTGCCTCAAAAAGAATGTCCTCGCGAAGGTGACTAACATCTGGGATGCACACTCTGCCATCATGCAATAATAACTCATCCTGAATAGAGAACCTCTCTTTCTGACCTGACTGCACTGAGATCCAAATCTCTGCCATCTTTGGATCCAACGGTATAGCTGTCCTGATCCTGTCTCTAATATCGCACGAAATCTCCATCCAACTCAACCAAGCTGAACCAAAACTGCAACGGGGCACAACGACGATGTCCAGTCTCTCCAGCTCTCGTACTAACTCCTCCTGCTGAGTGAGAAGATAAAAACACGAACCTCTCCTGCTAAGGGCATCAGCTACCACGTTCGCCTTTCCTGGGTGGTACTGAATGTCTACATCGTAGTCAGAAAGAAACTCTAACCATCTACGCTGCCTCAAATTGAGCTCTCGCTGATCAAAGATATACTTGAGGCTCTTATGATCAGTAAAGATCTCGCAACGCACTCCATAGAGGTAGTGTCTCCAAATCTTTAGAGCATGAATGACTGCTGCAAGCTCCAAGTCATGTACGGGATAGTTCCTCTCATGAACCTTTAACTGTCTCGATGCATATGCTACGAATTTTCCATGCTGCATGAGAACACAACCCAAACCCTGACCTGAAGCATCACTATAAATCTGAAATCCGTCTGACCCTGAAGGCAAACTCAAAATCGGTGCGGTCATCAATCTGTTCTTCAAGTCCTCAAAAGCCAATTCACACTCAACTGTCCAATCCAAGCCCTTTCCCTTCCTAGTGAGGGAAGTCAGTGGTAAGGCTATCTTCGAGAAATCCCTAATGAATCTCCTGTAGTATCCAGCAAGACCCAAAAAGCTGCGAACCTCTGAAACTGTCGTCGGTCTTGGCCAATTCTTAATAGCCTCTATCTTCTTCGGATCAACACTAACCCCTTTCTGACTGATGATATGGTCTAAGAATGCAATCTCTGAAAGCCAAAATTCACACTTAGAAAACTTAGCAAACAACTGGTTCTTCCTGAGTGTGCTCAAAACAATCCTGAGGTGTGCTGCATGATCTTCTGCACTCTTAGAGAACACCAAAATATCATCTATGAAGACGATGACAAAACGATCCAAATACTCCCGAAATACCCTGTTCATCAGGTCCATAAATACTGAAGGGGCATTGGTCAGCCTGAACGGCATGACCACAAACTCGAAGTGTCCATATCTGGTACTGAAAGCAGTCTTCTGAAAATCCTCGTCACGAATCCTCAGCTGATGATAGCCCGACCTCAGATCTAACTTGGAGAAAGTGCTCGCTCCCACCAACTGGTCGAACAAATCATCAATCCTGGGAATCGGGTACTTGTTCTTAACGGTCAGCTTATTCAATTCGCGGTAATCTATGCACAATCTCAGACTACCATCCTTCTTCTTCACAAAAAGCACTGGAGCACTCCAAGGCGAAGTACTAGGACGTATAAAACCCAAATCAAGCAGCTCCTGCAACTGGCTCTTCAACTCTGCTAGTTCCCTTGGAGCCATCCGATAGGGAGATTTGGCTACCGGCGTAGCCCCAGGCTGCAAGTCTATCGGGAACTCAATCTCTCTATCTGGAGGGGCACCAGGGAGCTCTTCCGGGAAAACATCTGGAAACTCTTGCACCACTGGTACCTCTGCCAAATCACTCTTAGGCTCCGCGCTCATCAGTACTACGAAGGTTTCACAACCTTTACTAATGCACCTTCTCGCTTGGACTGCAGATATGATCATCTTCACTACTCCCTTCAATCCCTGAAAAGAGAAAGATGTCTGGTTGGGGCCATCGAACTGAATCTGCTTCGCCCTACAGTCAATCCTGGCGTTGACTGCTGAAAGCCAGTCCATTCCAAAGATCAAATCAAACCCTGCTATAGGTAGCAGCAAAGCTTCCACGATAAACTCAACATCACTAAACTGCACTGATACCCTGCACTTGTCTCTAGTCTGTAGAAGGGATCCATTCGGCATCATGACTTCCAGCGGTACTGACTCTGGGAAGACTTCTAAATCCAACTTACGCACTAGAGATTCCGCGATAAACGAGTGCGAGGCACCCGTATCAAACAGAATCTTAGAGGGTAAATTACGAATCATAAGGATGCCTACATGAATGATTTAAGAAGGATGAAAAATTTAAAGTGTCACTACGGAGGATTTTAAAACCAACTTGTTAAGCAAACAACACTTACCTGTCACAACATCCTCCTGATCCTTCGCCTCCTGCTGACCCAGCCCATAAGCTCTGGGCTGCACTAAGTCTCGACCCTGCTGCGGTCTCCCATCAGTGAGCATCAATGCTTTGCCCTTATCTATCCTGCTAGGGCCACCAACCTCGAACTTCGACTGCAGGAATAAATTACATTAAAAATCTATTGTAATTACATAAATGTAATCAATACAAAAGGACCTTGATTACCTGATTTGTCCCAGCTTCCTGACAGAAGCGAGCTATGTGTCCAGGTTGTCGGCACTTGTAACATACGCCTGCACTGGCCAAACACTCTCCTGAATGGCGACGCTGACACTTGGGACACGTAGGATAGTCCTTGCTTCGGTCACCAGATTGACCATTCTTCTTAGCATCAGGCTTCGGCTTCTTGTTCCAGTTCTTTCCTTGATCATTTCTGCTCTGCTGCGGCTGATGCGAATCCTGAGATCGTTTCGCACGGAAACTACTTCGCTTCTGAACTTTCTGCTGGTCAGCCTCCAGTCTGCAAGCTGTATCCACCAAGCTCCTGTAATCAGCATTGACCATAGTCATCAGCGGCTGCCTCAACGAGTCACGCAGGCCATCCACAAAGCGACTGCACCTCTCAGTCTGATCTCCCTGCATCACGCCCGCATATCTAGCCAGATGAGTCAGCTCTCTCTCGTACTCAGTAACTGTTCTGTCCCCCTGGAAAAGCCTAAGATACTTCTCCTGGAGACCTCGTCGTGCGGAAGGAGGCACGAACCAACTAGCAAGAGCTCTAGAGAACTCTCCCCAAGTAAACATGTCTGGGGTACGGCCTGGCCAAAAATACGATCATACCATATTAAAATTAACACATTACTTCCTAAAATAAAGGAATTGATCATAACACTTTACCTGCAGGATCATCTTCCCGGTACTTGTCCCACCAGATCTTTGCCTCTCCTCGGAGGAGGAAAACTGCCAGAGGAACTTTCCTATTCTCCGGACATTCTAAAACATTCAGTAGGTCTCTGGTATTAGCTATCCAATCATCTGTATCCATCGGGGTCTCATCCCCACTGTAGTTCGAAGGCTGAAGTTCTCTAAAATTTCTCAAAAAGCGCTCCAGGGTCATCTCCACAGGTGCTGCTGCAGGAGCTGGCGCAGGGACTGGTACTTGGACTGGAGCTGGAAACCCTGCAGCCAGTCCTCTCTGAAACTCCATCAAGGCAACAGTAACCGCCTTGGCAATCTGAGACGCTATGTCAGTGCCCTCTGGAGCTGCTGGAACTGGTGGTACCTGTGGCACGGCAGCGTCTCCCATGGTTGCACTAGGAATCGGGTTCTGGCGTGAAGATTCACCTGGTTCACTAACTCGTGGTGCCTGATAGAATATATAAAAGAAATCTGATTATTTATCAAGCATCTAAGAAATCTGGCTTAGCAACTTATTTTGTACTCTAGCGAACACTAAGGCTTAATCGCAACTTAAAGTACTTTACTGACAATAGTTTACTCTTATACGCTCCTATGGCTCTGTGAATTCTTTCTAGGGTCCAGGGATCCTAAACCTGCCTCTGATACCAATTTGTAACACCCCTTCCCAGTATTTCAGAAATCAGCCGTCCGGCCGGGTCAGCGATATAAAGAAAACTAGGAAACAGTATTAAAACTAGTAGCAGCAGGTAATAAAGTCTATACTAAGCAATTTTAAGACTTACAGCGGAAGTTTGAATAAGGTAAACTAAGGGTAATCACATACCTGATATCTGGATTCACAGAGCCACTAAACAGGAAGTAAAACTGAATTAACTGAAAATCTGATTAACCATAAATAGTCTGATACAAATTAGATAAAACATTAATCTGTTACAATATTCTCATCTACAGGTACATGCTGAAATAGAATAAACTGAATAAGATAAATAATACAAACTGACGCCACCACATGCTCATCCTAGACGTAATTTCCCACCTGGGTCACCTGAAAAACAGTGCCCACAAAGGGACAAAGTAAGGAAAAATAACCCCTCCTAGTGACACTAAAACTCAGTTTTACATATGAATGCATGTATGCCTTTGAAAAATAATTTTATGCATTAAAAACTTTTATGCTATGTGCTATGCATGCCTTCGCACTATTCTCTGGTCAAGCATCTACTCGTACTAAGCACGTGACTTTTATTTTACTAACTCAAGTCCTGGCGTGCACTAACTAGCATACTGTCTCATGTCAGGTCTATACTTGAGTTCTAGGTGGCTTCTAACCTGCTCATCTACTAGGAAGGCTCTAGGCAGAGTAGCTCCTAACGCGCAACTGAAACTGACGACCCGAGACCATCTGACGAACTCAAATGTTCTAGTGCCACGCGGACACGGTCTCGAATCTGCTAACTGGCTCAAGGGAAGTAAACTCCCAAGACTGTACTGCTCATAAGGTTCCATGTGTCTTATGAGAACGGCAGTGCGCCTCTACCTAGCACGGAAGAACTCTGTGTGTTGGCTGACCTTTTTGGTCTGACGCTACTCTGCAAGGGATATCTTTTCTGGTGTACTACTAAGCGACCTTTGACTTTCTGGCGGTCGACTTGAAGGGACATTCACGCCCTTATTCGGAACAAATTCCAAACCTACGGACACGGCTAACGCTTCCGTACTCTATGTTTTCTGTTCATGATCCGACTACTTGGGTCTTAGGGAAATCGTGTCACCCTACACATTTTTCGTAACCGTTTTCCTATCACCACACCTTTCTATGTATGGACATGGTACTTGAAATAAATCTATTTATGTGTATAAAAATATATACTTTTTACTATGTCTAAATAGCAGAAGTTAGGTTTCCTTACAGTGGTGGTGCGGCGCTCGTACACTCGGCGCGGCGGCATCTTCTATTTCGAAGGTGATCCTACTGTTGGGGACCCTCAAGTGCT
The DNA here is from genome assembly GCA_039513925.1 of Platanthera zijinensis. Taxonomy (NCBI): domain Eukaryota; kingdom Viridiplantae; phylum Streptophyta; class Magnoliopsida; order Asparagales; family Orchidaceae; genus Platanthera; species Platanthera zijinensis. Next base: position 158,511,420 of record CM077095.1, read on the forward strand.
GCCCCGACTCCACCGAAAAACCTGCAAAATTTGGGGCAGCCCTAAATCCAACATTTCCCCTAAGGATTTCCGATGGAAAAATCCAAATCATCATAGGTTGCAAGAATATAAGTGCTAGCTGTGCATATTACCTATATGCGGAGAGATTGGGGCTCTCAAAGCGTCCCACACAAAACCCGCGGAGGATCACGACCACCAAACCTAGAATAGGGCAAAAGGAACAAAATATTATTTAGTCTAATCCTCTAAGACGAGGAATCTTCAAGAGGAAATCGAGATTAAGGAGGAATCGACTCACCGGAACCGAAACGGAACTCAACTCTTCCGGTTAGGGTTTGATCCAACCTCTCCCGGCCAAGGAATGAAGAGGAACACTCACCGGCACTCGCAGCGGAAGGAGGAGAAGTCGGAGTGGACTTCTGGAGAGGAAATCGGGCACTAGACGGCAGCGGAAACGCCGAACGGGCGACGTCGGGCGTGCGTCGGTCGCGCGGAACGGGAGAAGCAGGAGGGCTGCGGTTTTGCGGGTTTCTTCCGTGAAATTGAGGGCGTGCGGTTTATTAATCGGGTTGTAGCGGTTTATTAGTAACCGCAAGAGGAGAAAAAGGGGGGGAAAGCTATTGGCACACCCAACTCAAATAAACGGTCGCGATTTATAATCATAGAACAACGTACCTCGACGACGCGCTGTCTCGGTCAAAATCCGTCGCGACTCGACCCTATAAAAAAAATAAATTCGTTACAATTAAACGGATGTTACAGGGACTGTGTGAGACCATAAATAGATTTCCGAAGATGACAGACCCGAGACTCCCCCGTGGTCTCAAACCCGGGAGGTTGGAGCATGTAAACAGTCTCCTGCAGATCTCCGTTGAGAAACGCGTTCTTAATATCCAGCTGATAAAGTGGTCAATGACGATGAACAACCAGGGAGAGAAGAACGCGGACCGTGTTCAATTTTGCCACTGGAGAAAAGGTTTCCTCATAATCAAGGTCATGTTGCTGAGTAAAACCCCGGGCCACGAGGCGGGCCTTGAGACGCTCAACGGTGTCATCCGTCGCATGTTTAATAACAAAGATCCACTTGCAGCTAACACAAGATTGACCTGCAGGAAGAGGAACCAGAACCCAAGTTCGGTTAGCCCAGAGAGCCCGCATTTCATCTTTCATGGCCGCCCGCCATCCGGGGTGGTGAAGAGCCTCCTGTACAGAATTAGGGGTGGAGATAGAGGATAAAGAGAGAGCACTCTGACGGAGTTCCGGAGAGAGGCGGTGAAGAGAGACAAAGTTGGCCATCGAGTGGGGAGTGGAAGCAGTTGTCGGATCCGCAGGTTGCAAAGCATCATTAGAGCGGGGCAGCTCTCGTAGGGTAGCAGACGAGGGAGGCCGTCGAGTGTACACACGAATGACTGGTGGTGTAGGTGGTGTAGGTGGGATGGGTGGGGGAAGTAGAGGTGGAATGGTGGAATTTACGAGAATAACAGGTCGCGGGAGAGGTGGCGGAAGAGGAGGGTCAATAGGATGAGATTAATACGGCTGATCTTCGAGGAAGGTGACATCAGCAGAAGTAACCATCTTGCGATCCGTGGGAGAAAAACAAACGTAGTCCTTCTGAGTTCGAGAATAGCCCACAAACATATATTTAGTGGCACGGGGGGCAAGTTTGTCAGTGGACGGGTCAAGATGATGAACAAAACATACGCAACCAAACACGCGTGGGGTGATGGAGAATGGAGGTTGGGAGGGAAAAAGGAGATTGAAGGGAACCACAAAATTGAGGATAGATGAAGGCATGCGGTTAATAAGAGTGCAAGCGGTGGAAACCGCAAAATTCCAATATTGTTTTGGAACATTCATCTAAATCATAAGGGAGCGGGTGACCTCGAGAAGGTGTCGATTCTTGCGTTCAGCAACGCCATTTTGTTCGGGGGTATAGACACAGGAGGTCTGATGGATGATCCCAAACTCCGCACAGAGGTGAGAGAAGGTATGACTAGTGTATTTACGGGCATTATCGGTGCGGAGGGTTTTAATGGTCGTGGAGAACTGGTTGCGAGTTTCAATGAAAAAGGTACGGAATACACCAGGCAATTAGAGCGGTCACGAAGGAGATACAGTCAGGTCACCCGAGAGTAGTCATCGACAAATGTGACAAAGTAACGGCATCCAAAAACACTTGTAATTTGTAAGGGCCCCAAATATCGGAGTGAACAAGATCAAAGGGAGCAGGACGCCGAGAAGGATGTGGTGAGAACGTAGAGCGATGATGTTTCCCATAGATACAGGACTCACACGTGAACTCGTGGAAAGACACGTCTGGAAGAGATTTTTTGAGGATGTTTAGAGGAGCATGACCCAGACATCGATGCCAGTCAACTGAGCTAATAGACGACAGCACTGTTGGGGGAGACGGATTAAGGATATAGAGATCATTCGATAGATGCCCTTTTCCAATGATGGTTTGCGTCTTGCGATCCTGCACAACACACGAGTTAGAAGAAAAAATAACAGCACAATCGAGGTCAGCAGTGAGTCGACCAATAGAGAGAAGGTTGAACGGAGAGCCCGGAACATGAAGAGCAGAGCGAAGAGTAATGGAGGGAGTGAGGTTAATATCTGCCGCACCAGAGACGGGAAGTGTGTCCCCACTAGCAACAGTAATGAACTGGGGATGCACGTAGTTCAAATATTGTGGTGGTTTCTATGATGTAATGTGGTGAGAGGCCCCAGAATTCAAAATCCAGGATGAGCTGTGAGCAAGGCAGGAGGTACCACCATCGGAAACAGACACTACAGAGCCCGGAGGACAGCTGATCATTTTGCAAGGAATAGTCTGCAGCGGTCACGGTGACAACACACCAGCGGCAAGAAACGACCAAAACCAGCGCGGTAAGAACAGAGTCCGCAGCGGCTAGAAACAAGCAGGCTGCGCGGTTAGGAGAAGACCGCAACAGAAGTAAACATCTGGCGAATAAGGAACCAGACCGGGCGGATAGAGACAGACCGGGCCAAGGTAAAACACAGGCCTTAGCGGGTCGAGAAGCGGCAACGGGGAAAAACGGGGAAGGAAGTCGCCACAAGAAGGACCAGGCCGCAGCAAGAAGAAGCCAGCGACAACGAGAACCAGGCCGCAGCGGGAAGGACCAGACCGCAGCGAGAAGGAGCAGTCGACAACGAGAAGCAAGTCGCACCAAGAAGAGGCAGAGCGGGAGGCCGCAACGAGAAGAGGATCAGTCCGCGCGGGCACACCAGCGATTAGGCAGATCGCGAACAAAATGCGGAAAGGGAAGTCCGCACGGTCAGGTGGACAGCCGCGGATAGAGATAGAGAGGAGAACTCGCACCGGACAAGAGAAGAGACCGCTGCGGGGAAGGAGAAGCGGATGCAGAAAGTGTAGGTCGCAAAAGCCGCGTGGATAAGGGAGGAGCGGACAGACCCGCAGTCCGCACAAGAGGAGCCCGCGGAGGCAGGCGGGTAGGAGGGATACCGCAGAGCAAGCTGTGGACAGGAGGGAGGGCGGGCTGGGCGGTCAGAAAAGGGGAAACCGCAGGCGTCGAACCGGTCCCTCTGAAACCATGTAGAGAAAGCTCCAAACCTTATATATACTTCTTGAATTGATAATTACAAGTATGAATACACTTATATAGGAGAAGAAGAAAGAGAGAAATCTCAAACCAAGATGTGGGACTAATACAAATAGAGAGAGAAGAGAGAAGAATGGGCCCCTAGATAGGCCCTAAAGTAGGCTTTTCTAACAATTTTTTTTTAACACCCTCGCTGAAAATTGCAAGATCATAATAATTTCATTTTTATTAGGGGGGGAGGGGCTTATATATAGTCACATGTGTGGATGCCCTAGGCAGCGTGGAGAAATACTGAGATTGAGTTTTCACTCTCTCGGTGAAATCCCGCCGCAAAGCTCCGTCCAGCTCTCGTCAACTCCGCGCCACGCTTCGCCGACGCCGGTCCTCCTCAACAGCTCCGTCCTCTGCCCGCTTCCCTACCTCGCTTTTCTCCGACCCCAGCTTCACCGATGAACCCCGCATCTGCCTACCCCGCAACCCTGCTTCAATCCCGCGACGTTTCCCCCACCGTCATCCCCTCTTAATCCGGCCGCCTACTTCACCTCCAGCAAAGTCCCCAGCCACCCAAGAGCCCCGTCCACCCTCTCCACTGCAGCTCACCGCCGGAACACCCCTCCCCTCTTCCACCGTCCTCCAGCTACCACGTCGCAACCTCCTCCTCCCACTTCTCCGTCTACCTACTGTGACCGCGCCGTGGAGAATCGAAAGCTACTGCGGGAACCCCTCGGTGAGATCTCTCCTTTCCCCTCCCCTCAATCTTCTGTGTTAGCGTTTATTATGTATTATTTCAGCAAGGTTGTTTCATCCCCGTGTAGCACGTGCTCGCCCTAACCATTCCTCGTCGTTTGTTCACCATTTTGTGTTAGAAAGGCTCATTGTTGGTATGTTTAGTTTTGTGCCCAGCTAATTTCATTTAGACTTAGGAATTTCGAAGTATAATTTGCATCAATTTGGTGTGGTTGTTGGAATATCTCACTTCTATTGTGGGATAGCAGAGCGATTTACACTCCCTAATTTCTAAGTTTACGGGTTTTTCAAGTTTGTCCATGGAATCACGAGTGGAGCACCTAGAGGGAAATTTGGGAGATATGAGTAAGCGTATGGAAGAATTTATGACGGTTATCACAACACTTTCGCTATCAGTGAGAGACACAAATCAAGTCGTGTTAGGGTTGCGCACGTCAGTTAACAACCTTGAGGCTCGTTACCACTTAGGGGGTCCTCCTGCACAACCCCCTACTCCTCCAGTAGGACCTCCGACACCTCCAACACTAGAACCCCAACCAGTTCATCACGAACACGGGCATCCACCTAGGTGGGATGCGGGTATCAAATTGGATGTTGGGGATTTTGAGGGCACACTCGAGCCTGAGGTGTGTCTTGATTGGTGCGAGCGACTTGAGCGATTCCTCAGTTGGAAGTGCACCCCTGCCCACCACCAGGTGGAGTATGTCACCCTGAAACTGAAAGGCCCCGCACTCACATGGTGGGGGCAAGTCGAGCGGATGCGTTACACTATGGGGCAACCACCTGTCACCACATGGGTTAAGTTCAAAGCTCAACTCAAGAGGAGATATGTCTCAGCTGATTTCATGCAAACCTTGTATCGAAGGTATCACAACCTTTGACAGGATAAGCAAACCATCGATGAGTACACGAACGAGTTCCTAGTCCTCCAGTCACGTTTAGATCTGAAGGAGGAAGATTATATGGTCGTGGCTCGCTATCTGAATGGGTTGCGATACGCGATACGAGACCAGCTAGAGCTGCACGATTTCCGGGACTTGGGGGAGATCTCCAGTCGAGCCCATCGAGTGGAGGCTCTCCAGAAGAGGACATCTGGGCCGAAGTTGACTGATAGGACTCATTACTCTTCCACTTCGACATCGACCACCGGGCGACTATGTCACCCACCCCTGGTCTACCTTCTAGCGTAAGACCCGCGTTGCTAGCTCCTACCCCTGCGGACCCCTCCTCAAATTCCATAAAGGGAAGGAGGTTGTCACCTCTAAACCGATCTTCCGTTGTTTTAAATGTATGGAGTCGGGACATAAATCATCTGAGTGCCGAGACGTCAGTTTACCGCGGTTGTTGAGGTTGACGATGGACGAGATCCAGAGTATGGGATCTGGGAGAGCGACTTAGTCAGAGGGACAGGGGACCCCCTTGAGGGAGAGTGTGAGGTAGAGGGCGAGCAGCCAGATCAGTTGATTTGTGTTCTACAGCATAGCCTGCTTACTCCGAGAGCTACCACTGATGACGCTTGGGTAAGGCATAATATCTTTCGCACCACCGCTCGCATCCATGAGCACTACTGTTCTATTATCGTTGACAGCAGGAGCTCTTATTCTCTTGGGGCGTCCGTGGCAATATGACCGAAGCACTATCCATGATGGGCGAAGGAACTCTTATTCCTTCGACCATCGCGGTCGCAAGACGGTTCTTCTTCCCCAGAAGAACGGTCTTGTTCCACAGCGACTCACCCCCCCGGTGGCTGCCCCAACCGGGGCTCCTATCTCCACGACCACGCTCACCACCATGGCATATCCGTCCGTCTGCATGCTTTTGACAGAGCGACAGTTTTGTCACGAGATGCGAGAAAGTATCATCGCCTATGTATTAGTCGGCCTGGAGTCCCCTACTACCTCTGTGGAGATTCCTGCGGTCGTTCGACCTCTGATCACTGATTTTGGCGACCTCACCCTGGACGAGGTGCCCGACCAGCTTCCCCCGCTGAGGGACATCCAGCATTGCATCGATTTAGTCCCAGGTGAAAGCCTGCCCCACCTACCACATTACTGTATGAGGCCGAGAGAGCACGAGGAGCTCAGGAGACAGGTATCCGAGCTTCTCCAGAAGGGACATGTGAGGGAAAGCCTTAGGCTCCGTTTGGGGGGGCTTATTTTCACCGGTCAAGCGGTTGCGACCACATGAACCAGACCCTAATTAAGGCCCGGTTCATGCGGTCGCAACCGCTTGACCGGTGGAAATAAGTCCCCCCAAACGGAGCCTTAGTCCCTGTGCTGTTCCAGCCCTTCTTGTTTCCAAGAAGGACGGAACTTGGCGTATGTGTGTTGACAGCCGCGCTATCAACAAGATTACAGTTAAGTACCGATTCCCGATTCCCCGGTTAGACGACATGCTCGACATGCTGAGTGGGGCGAAGATTTTTTCGAAGATTGATCTCCGAAGTGGCTACCATCAGATCCGGATCCGACCCGGAGATGAATGGAAGACGGCTTTCAAAATAAGGGAGGGATTGTATGAGTGGTTGGTCATGCCTTTTGGTTGGTCCAACGCTCCCAGCACCTTTATGAGATTGATGACCCAAGTCCTTAGGCCCCTAATGGGGACTTGCTTAGTTGTCTACTTTGACGACATCCTTATCTACAGCCTCGACCCTGATCAGCACCTTAGACATCTTCGACAGGTCCTGCAGATCTTGAGGGAACACCGCTTGATCATCAACTTAAAAAAATGCACCTTTCTCACTAGTAGGCTTACCTTTTTGGGTTACATCGTCTCTTCCGAGGGCATCAAGGTGGACCAGGAAAAGATCCACGCGATAGAGTCCTGGCCCACCCCCAGGAACTTCACCGAGGCACGTGGATTTCATGGTCTAGCTTCGTTCTATCGTCGTTTTATTCGCAACTTTAGCACCCACATCACACCCATCACTGATTGCCTTCGAAAGGGGCAATTCGCGTGGACGGCCGAGGCGGAGCAGGCAGTCCTCCTTATGAAGGAGAAAATGGCTAGTGCTCCAGTTCTGGCCCTGCCTGATTTTGAAAAAGTTTTCGAAGTAGATTGCGACGCTTCACATGTAGGTATCGGGGCCGTATTGAGCCAGGAGGGCCGACCTGTAGCATTTTATAGTGAGAAGCTGAACGATGCAAAAACGAGATATTTGACCTACGATCTCGAGTTTTTCACCATCGTACAGGCTCTCCGTCATTGGCGACATTACTTGATACAGCGCGAGTTCGTGTTGAATGCGGATCATGAGGCGTTGCGTTATTTGAACTCCCAGAAGGAGGTCCGGCGCCACGCCAAATGGGCCGCTTTTCTGCAGGAGTACACCTTTCACATCTGACATAAGCCAGGAGTCACCAATAGAGTCGTTGATGCCTTCAGTCGACGAGCGCATCTTTTAGGATCTCTACACCCTCATTTGGCTGACTTGGATTCTCAAAAGGAGATGTATGTCACTGATCCCGATTTTAGTGTTGTGTGGGCGGAGTGTCAGCCGCATGGGGCGGACCCGACGGGACATTTCTGCGTAAGCGAGGGGTACCTATTTAGAGGCACCAGATTATGCACCTGCCAGGGTCCATTACGTGAGGCCTTGCTCACCGAATTGCACTCGTCCGGGCTAGGTGGACATGTCGGACAAGCCAAGATGCTAGATCTAGCGACCTCGCGTTATTATTGGCCTCGCATGAGGCAGGATGTTATCAGCCACGTTCGTACCTGCTACACGTGCCAGTTTTTCAAGGGACAGTCCCAGAACGCTGGGTTGTACACGTCGCTACCTATTCCTGAGCGGTCATGGGACGAGGTCTCCATGGACTTTGTTAGCGGTTTCCCTACTGCGGTGCGAGGAATTGACTCTGTGTTCGTAGTTGTTGATAGATTCTCTAAAATGGCTCACTTTATACCTTGCCGAAAAACCTCTGATGTCGCACACGTAGCCCATCTTTTCTTTTGAGATGCGGTTTGACTTCATGGGGTTCCACGCACTTTCACTTCCGATAGGGACACTCAATTCATAGGCTATTTTTGGAAAACTTTATGGCGAAAACTGGGCACGAAACTAAATTTTAGTAGCGCGTACCACCCCAAGACTGATGGGCAAACTGAAGTGGTCAACCAAAGTTTGGGTAATTTATTGAGGTGTCTAGCCGAAGAGCACCCCAAGCAGTGGGACTTAGCGTTAGCTCAAGCCGAATTTGCATACAACAGTACCATAAATCACTCCACCGAAAAGTCTCCTTTCGAGATTGTTTATGGCTTTCCTATTCCCCATTACCTTGATCGACATTCTTTACCTTCCTATGAGCGCATTTCTTTTGATGCTACTACTTGGGTTGAAAGCTTAAAATCTTTGCATGAATTTATTCATAATAAGCTGCATGTGACATCTGAAAAATACAAGGTTAGCGTCGATAGCTATCGGCGTGATTTGTCTTTTTCGGAAGGAGATTGGGTGTTGGTACACTGTAGAAAGGAAAGATTTCCCAGTGGGACTTACCACAAGCTTCGACTGCGTCGTTTCGATCCTTTTCAGGTAAGGAAGCGGTTGGGAGAGAATGCCTACCTTGTTGATCTTCCCTTGGAATTTCGGTGCATCACCGATCTTCAATGTGGCGGACCTATGCCCTTCCCATGGTTCCCCACCTACCGCGCCTGTGCCACCACCTACCTTGGAGCCCGGGGCGACCGCGGGATTTCAGCCGGCCTTCACGCCTACCACGGAGGAGATTGATCAGGTGCTTGATGTTCGGGAGTTCCAGACTCGTGCAAGTGCTTACCAACGTTACTTGGTTACTTGGCGGGGAAGGGGCATCTTGGACAGCAGTTGGATCAGTGCCAAAGAGCTCCAGTGCCGACGTCCAGATCTCTTTGTTGTTGCCATCAGCTCAGTCTCGCCGAAGTGGAGTTCTCTCAACCCCGGGGGAACTGATGTGATCCTGTCGCCGGCACTCGTGTCATCTCGTTTTATTTGCTTATTTACTATCGCAGATATGTTGTTTTGTGTTGTCGTTTATTTATTTACCGTCATGAACATGTATGTTTTAAATTTCTTGTATTGTGGCCCGGCACGTGAGACTGACCACCTCGCGTGACCCTGAGTGGATTGGTCCGGTTTGGAATGGGCGGGCGGGTCGTCGTCGCTATTTGTTTTTTTTGAACACCCTTGCTGAAAATTGCAAGATCATAATAATTTTCATTTTTATTAAAAGGGGGGAGGGGCTTATATATAGCCACATGTGTGGATGCCCTAGGCAGCGTGGAGAAATACCGAGATTGAGTTTTCACTCTCTCGGTGAAATCCTGCCGCAAAGCTCTCGGTGAAATCCCGCCGCAAAGCTCCGTCCAGCTCTCGTCGACTCCGCGCCACGCTTCGCCGCCGTCGGTCCTCCTCAACAGCTCCGTCCTCCGCCCGCTTCCCTACCTCGCTTTTCTCCGACCCCAGCTTCACCGCTGAACCCCGCATCCGCCTACCCCGCAACCCTGCTTCAATCCCGCAACGTTTCCCCCACCGCTATCCCCTCTTAATCCGGCCGCCTACTTCACCTCCAGCAAAGTCCCCAACCACCCGAGAGCCCCGTCCACCCTCTCCACTGTAGCTCACCGCCGGAACACCCCTCCCCTCTTCCACCGTCCTCCAGCTACCCCGTCGCAACCTCCTCCTCCCACTTCTCCGTCTACCTACTGTGACCGCATCGTGGAGAATCGAAAGCTACTGCAGGAGCCCCTCGGTGAGATCTCTCCTTTCCCCTCCCCTCAATCTTCTGTGTTAGCGTTTATTATGAATTATTTCAGCAAGGTTGTTTCATCCCCCCCGTATAGCACGCGCTCGCCCTAACTATTTCTCGCCGTTTGTTCACCATTTTGTGTTAGAAAGGCTCATTGTTGGTATGTTTAGTTTTGTGCCCAGCTAATTTCATTTAGACTTAGGAATTTCGAAGTATAATTTGCATCATTACTACTGTCTTAGGCATAACTTTATTTAACAGGGATATCTTTATTATTAGAAATTTTTAAGAGCACCCATAACACCCCCACAGAGTTGGTGGGGCATTAGGCATATCTTTGTTATTAGGAAGTAATTGTCATTTTTAGGTGCCCCCATAAAGCTCTAAAGAGTTGGCGGGGAATCATCCTCGAGCTATTGCTGTATTTTCTTTTTGTTAGTGAAACTTTGATCCCCAAACCACCACCACCACTCGATCAAGAAATTTCTATTGTGTACCAACTTAGGAAATGTGAATAAATCCTGGAAAACAACTTTTCATCAATAGTACAAGAAAAATAAAAAAAGAAAACTTAATTCCTCAATCAAACAAGTAGATAAAAACAAATTTCAGTCAGGTCTTTTATTATTCACACATACCCATGTCTTTTCCATTTAATCTCTTTCAATTCTTTCAAGTAAACGAGAGCTGCGGTTTTCTTGCAAGAAACAAATTAAATAGAAAATATTTTATTGGGGGAAACAATCTAAGAGAATTCCGTACCTGTTCAATGAGTGATATTAAAGAAGCTAAGCAGTAAATATCCCTTGATCCCTTTGCATGTCGCACTGAAGTAAATCCCATAAGAGAATAACGCTCGGAGAATAACTGAAAAGTTAAGGTAATGAATGTTACAAAGTATTGAGAAAATAATCATTATGAATTGTGATTATCTATTACTATATAAAACAAAACCTCCTCTATAATGCAACATTGGGCCTCTCCACTTTTCCTTTTATTTTATATCTTAATACCCACTTCATAAGAGAGAAAGTGCGAGAGGAAGAGAGACAAAGAGACTCCACATGCAAAACTACTAGTCTCTTACAAAGATAAGAGAGATGCATGTTAGCTTAGTAGCAATGACGATTTCAACTAAGTACAGCATAAGTGAGAAAAACAATATACAATGTACAATTTTATTATGTGCAACTGTCCAAGGAAACTTACAGCATCCCTAAACAAAAAGTAGTAAAAATAATCCCTCCAGGAAACCAGAAAATAAAGAGAGGATAATTGCATATGTATGAGAAGGGGAGCCTTGGCGCACAAGTTGAGGTGTTGCCGTGTTACCTTAAGGTCATGGGTTCGAGTCTTGCAAGCAGCCACTTGCAAAAATGTAGAGTAAGGTTTGTCTACATTTCACCTTTGTGACGGGATCCTTCCCCAAACCCTCGCAGTGCAGGGATGTTTTGTGCACTGGGCTGCCCTTTTTTTTAATTGCATATGTATGAACAAAATTAATAAAAAGTTAAAAACACATACATTGATGAATAACGTGAACAAAAGCAATCCGTATTATAATGTTGAGCAGAATATATCTAAATGGTAATAGGTAAACGCTTTTAATTTTATTTTTACCATTATGAAATATATTGCTCGAAGAAGTATTTTAGTACCAATTTTAATAAATAAACGTATGTTCAAGATTGCATAAATTAAAAATGATCAAACTTATGAATTAGGAAATTAGGCTAGAAGAAAGGGTTATAAAATTTACGTGAATTACATAGAATCAGTTTGATTTTTATGCCAGGTCTATTATTAAAGTAATTTTTGTGTCAAAATAATTAATGAAAAATATTGAAAGCAAAGAAAAGATCTACATAAGTTTTTTATTAATCATAAAAATGTGCATGATCGAGTACAGTATTTGATTAGTTGCGCATTTAGAAAAAATATGTAAAATATATGCTCGAATTTTTCGAAATATAGTTTTATTAAAAATAGTTATGGCACAACTCGGGTTGGTTTGGATCGGGTCCTCTCAAAAAAAGGAACAAAAGCATATAGGTTAGTTTCTAGTTTTTCCGGAACCGGAAATGAGCCATGAATCCAAGGTTCGGAACAGATCCAAACCGCGAAGCTCGGATTGGTTCTTGGTTCTACTCTCACTGTATTAAAATTTTCACATATGTCTATATTGGCATTGCCAAACTTGTAATATAATATAAGTATATAACTATACAAGGGTAAATGAAACCTTTAAGCCATGTCGAGTCTGTTGACAAAAAATATAAGAAAATGTTTGAATCAAATATTGTGTTTAACTGTTTATGATATATGTACTTTCACCTCTTAGACTCCTGCACCAAATGAAATCAATAGAAATGCAACTTAATAAGAAATAATAAGTCAATAACTTTGCAGTTTGCATCTTAAATATAAGATGGTAAAAATAAAGTAATTGCAAATGTGAAATTTAGGGGTGTAGATACAAGCAAGGGTTCAACAATAAATTGTGCAGATTTTATGACCTAAATAATTGCTTAATAAGTTAATTTTAATAATTGGTTCTTGGTTTGGGTACACAACAATAAGAACCAAGAACTGAACTGTATAGTCCGTTCTAAAAATTTTGGACCCGGATCCAAATCGAAACTCATGAGAACCGACCCGAACTGCTCGATTCCGGTCGGTTCACAGTTCTTCAGTTTTTTTTGCACAATGGAGATATTTTTATTCACAGTAAGTTTACATCAAGAATCAGTATTTGGTCCTAATATTTTTGTATTGGTTATGTAAATGATTATAAGAAATGTTCAAAACAAGTTGCATTTGTAATTATTTGTTTACCAATGATGTAGTTCTACTCAGTGAGAAAACTAATTAATTGGGTTCCATACTTCCATGTGACTGTAGCCCCCTCTTTGTCGATGAAACCTATGTCACTGACTCTCCTCACCCTATGTCAATGACTCTCCTCTCTATCGACGAACTTCCCCCGACTTCTCTGTGTCTGTAGCTCCTCTTTAATTCTCTTTGACAATTGACTAACTCCTACATGACAGTTGATTAGATCTCAGCTATTATGTAGCTATAATAGCTCTCTCACTCGACAATCTCTTTTCTCTGTTGACTAAATCTTTTGTGCCTATGACCTTATAACTATGGTTTATACCATTATTTTGGTTATAACTGGCTACTTTACGACTGTAGTTCTCTACCCCCATCTTGTTTGTAATTTCATTGGCTCCTCTCAGTGCTCTGTGAATATAGGGTTGTTACTGATCCAACTTCGAGAAGAGCGAGGAGTAACTCAAAGTTGGCTCGAATTAGAATTGAGCGTACTCAAAATAGACTTGGGCTCGGATCGATTTGAGCCATGTTCGAACTGGCTAAAAATTATCTGGTTTTGAGCCAACTTGAAATGATTCCAGAGCAAACCCGAAATTACTATGAGAGTTGGGGCTTGAGAAGTCAAGGGAAAGAGAACTGTTAGGAACAAGAAGAAAATTGGGAGAGAGAGAGAAGAAATCTAGGGTTTGAGAGAGGAAGGAATATCTGAGAATACTTGCTTGACCATCGCCAGGAAACCCTCGGGGTATTTATACCCCTTGTCTGGTTCATCCCCCAACTGCCTTCTTGTTTTAATTAGGGGGGCTGAACCAGATGGTTTAGCCCCGCTTGATGCCGCCTCCTTTCGCTGTCTCTAATATGTTTGTCCCATGAACCGGCCGTTATGAGGATTCATAGCATTCCCTTCCCCTTCAAGAACCAGTTTGTCCCTAAGGTGGAATTCTGGATATAGTTCCAAGAACTCTAGCAGGTCGACCCAGGTATTGTGAGTTATAGATAAATTATTCCATTTGACAATAATCTCCTGACGGTATTCCGTGTCGCATTTCTTCCACTTGGTGAGCAGAACCTCCTGAGGGAGTGGTCGTAATTCCCCTCCGTTGGTTGCTTCCGGGAGGGTAGAGCACGCATGAGTCGTTTCCCTGATTTTCTTCTTTAGCAAGGAGACATGAAATGTAGGATGAATACGCGAGCCCACGGGAAGGTACAAGGTGTAAGAAACCAGTCCCACCCACTGAATGATTTTGAAGGGACCATAATAGCGAGGTGTCAGCTTCTGATCTGTACTCCGGGACACTGAGGTTTGTCTGTAGGGCTGGAGTTTTAAGAAGACTTCATCACCGATTGCAAATTGACGTTCGGACCGGTGTTTATCCGCTTGTACTTTCATCTTTTTTTGAGCAGTAAGGAGATTTCTCATAATATGACGAGGGTACGGTCGCGGTCGCGCAACTCATGATCAACAGCCAGTAACGTCGTTCCCCATGGCTCATATGTACCTAGACTCAGGGCGGAGCGCCCATAGACAATTTCGAAATGAGTAAACTTACTGTACGTGTGGTAGGAGGTATTATAGTCATACTCTGCCCAGTGCAGCCATCGTGTCCATGTGCGAGGCTCATCCATAATGAGGCACCGTAAGAATGTCTCAACTCCCCGATTAAGTACCTCAGTCTGACCATCTGTTTGTGGATGGTTTGCGGAGCTCATACGTATGCGCGTACCCTACTGCTTGAATAGTTCCTTCCAGAAGTTACTCACAAAGACTGTTAGAGGGAGATGATGGCCCGTGGGATTCCGTCAAGTATGACTGTAACACTCCTTCCCAGTATTTCAGAAATCAGTCGTCCGGTCGGGTCAGCGATATAAAGAAAACTAGGAAACAGTATTAAAACTAGTAGCAGCAGATAATAAAAGTCTACACTAAGCAATTTAAGACTTACAGCGAAAGTTTAAAAAGTAAACTAAGGGTAACACATACCTGATATCTGGATTCACAGAGCCACTAAACATGATTGGAATTGAATTAACTGAAAATATGAATAACAATAATAGTCTGATACAAATTATGTAAAATAATAATCAGGTACATTGTCCACATCTACAAGTACATGCTGAAATAGAGTAAACTGAATGGGAAAAAATACTACAAACTGACGCCACCATAATGCTCATCCTAGACGTAGTTTCCCACCTGGGTCACCTGAAAAACATTGTCCACGAAGGGTCAGAGTAAGGAAAAATAACTCCACCTAGTGACACTAAAAATAGTTTTACATATGAATGCATGCATGCCTTTAAAACAGTCTTGTGCACTGAAAATATTTTATGTTATATGTTATGCATGCCCTTCCCTATACTTCCTGGTCAACACAACTATTATTTCTATACTCGTGACTTTTCGTTCATTTACTCAAGTCCTGACGTTGACTAACTAGTGTACTGACTCACGACAGGTTTATACTTGAGTTCTATATGACTTGTAACCTGCTCATCTACTAGGAAGGCTCTAGGCAGAGTAGCTCCTAACGCGCAACTGAAACTGACGACCCGAGACAATCTGACGAACTCAAATGTTCTAGTGTCACGCGGACACGGTCTCGAATCTGCTAACTGGCTCAAGAGAAGGCAATTCTCAAGTTTGTACTACTCATAAGGTTCCATGTACCTTATGAGAAAGGTAGTGCGTCTCTACCTAGCACGAAAGAACTCTGCGTGCTGGCTGACCTTATTGGTCTGACGCTACTCTGCATGGGAAATCTTTTTGGTGAACTACTGAGCGACCCTTGACTTTCTTGTGGTCGACTTGAAGGGGCATTCACGCCCTTGTTTGGATAAATTCCAAACCTACTTACACGGTTAACGCTTTCGTACCTAACGTTACTGTTCATGACCTGACTACTTCAGTCTCAGAGAATAGTGTCACCCTACACATTTTTCGTAACTGTTTTCCTATCACCACAGCTTTCTATGCATGGTCATGGTACTTGAAATAAATCTACTCATGTGTATACAAAATATATACTTATTACTATGTCTAATTAGCAGAAGTTAGGTTTCCTTACCGCGGTGCTACGACGTTCGTAGACTCGGCGCGGCGACATCTTCTCTTCCGAAGGCAATTCTACTGCTGGGAACCTTCAGAGTGTTGCCCTGAGGCTACCAAAGTCCTGCATTTAAGATAAACCCAATTTTATAATTTTTCCCCTTTAGGGTTTCCGGTGGAAAAATCTCCAAAACAACTAGGGTTATAAAATACAAGCGCTAAAACCCAAAAATTACCTTTTCGTGGAGAGATTAGGGCTCTCAAAGCGTCTCACACAAAATCCGCGGAGGATCACGACCACCAAAACCTAAATAGGGCAAATAAATCGAAAACTTAGTCTAGGTTAACTTCCAAATCGAAGGGTTTTTCATGAAGAAGACTAACGAGAAACCAAACTCACCGAAGCCAAAACAAACATCAACCTCCTCCGATTAGGGTTAGATCCGGTTCTTCCACGGCCAAGGAAGAGAGGAGAAGACTCACTGGCGCCTGCAGAGGAGGGAGGAGTGGTCGGAATGGGCTTCTGGAGAGGAAACGGCCGCCGGCTAGGGCTGCGGGAGGCGGCTGGTCGCGGAAACGGCGGAGTCGGGCTCGTCGCTTGCGGGAGACGGAACAGGAGAAAGCTTGCGGTTTTATCCGTGAGATGAGGGCCGTGCGGGATTAAAACCGGGCTGCAGCGGTTTATTGATAACCGCAAAAGGAGAAAAGGGGGGGAAATGCTATTGGCACCTCATTTCCATCCAAAACGCTTATAAAACGGCTATCGGCACACCCAACTCCACACTAATTTCTGTTACAAATAAAACCATTCTTACTGCGCGCGTCACATCTACTTAAAAATGTGTTACACACTACAATTTACGCACTAAATAAACTAACGGGCGCTAACATTAGGAATAGTAACACTATACCTTGACGACGAGCTGCCTCGATCAAAATTCGTCGCGACTGGACCCTACAATTTAAATAAATTTTCGCGTAAAAATTTTACGGATGTTACAAATCTCCACTCCTAACAAAAATTTTCGTCCTCGAAAAATTGAAACCATACCTGAATCGAAAAGAAAAGAAAAGTCTGCATTGTTCTTAAGCTCATCCTCTCGCTCTCAAGTATACTCTGGACGGCCACAGTTCATCCAAAGGACTTTGACCATACGAATCTCTCTATTCCTAAGCTTCTGAATTCTTGAATCCACTATTCTGACTGGTCTAACCCCAATACTAAGATCTGTCTCAATTGGTGCTTCCTCGGTACTGATAATCTGACTAGAATCTCTGACTGCTCTCCTCAGATAGGAGACATGGAATACATCACGTACACCACTCATTTCCTCAGGTAAGGCCAACCTATAAGCAACCTCACCAACTCTCTCCAGCACCTCAAAAGGACCAACGAATCTGGGGCTCAGTTTCTTCATCCGCTTTATTCTAGAGACTCCTCTGACTGGTCTGACCTTCAGATAAACGTAATCTCCGACACTGAACTCTACTGACATGTGCTTCTGATCATGATACTTGGTCTGGCGATCTTGAGTTGTCTTCATACGCTCTTGAATGAGCTTAATCCTATCAGTGGTCTTATCAATCCATGACTCTCTGATGGAAGATCTTTCCTCACTCTCAGCCCAGCATAACGGTGTCCGACAACGTCTACCATAGAGGGCCTCGAACGGTGTCATCCCAATACTTGCCTGGAAACTGTTGTTGTAGGAGAACTCCACAAGAGTAACATACTTCTCTCACTTTCCTTCAAAGTCTAGAATGCACATTCGTAGCAGATCCTCCAAAGTCCTATTTGTGCGCTCAGTCTGTCCATCTGTCTGGGGATAGAATGCGGTGCTGAAATGTAACCCGGTACACAACCGCTCCTGTACGTAACGCCACTCCCGGGAGGTAAATCTGTCATCTCGGTCTGAAACTATAGTCTTGGGAACACCGTGAAGTCGGACTATCTCGTCTAAATATAACTGGGGCAGCTTCGGACCTTGATCCGTCTTCCTAAGAGGAATGAAATGGGCGACCTTAGAAAGTCGGTCAACTATAACCCACACCGAATCATTCTCACTCTGCGATCTCGGCAGACCATGAATGAAGTCCATGGATATATCCTCAAAAGTCCACTCGGGAATGGGAAGTGGCTGCAACTTGCCTCCAGGCCTTTGGCACTCGGCCTTAACCAACTTGCATTTCTCGCACTTCCTTACATAATCTGCAACATCACTCTTCAAACCTGGCCACCAGACTGTCTTCTTAAGATCTGCATACATCTTCGTGCTACCAGAATGTATGGAATATCTGGAGTTGTGTGCCTCAAAAAGAATGTCCTCGCGAAGGTGACTAACATCTGGAATACATACTCTGCCATCAAACAACAATAAATCATTCTGAATAGAAAACCTCTCTTTCTGACCTGACTGCACTGAGATCCAAATCTCTGCCATCCTTGGATCCAACGGTAGAGCTGTCCTGATCCTATCTCTAATATCGCAAGAAATCTCCATCTAACTCAAACAAGCTGAACCAAAACTGCAACGGGGCACAATGACGATGTCCAGTCTCTCCAGCTCTCGTACTAACTCCTCCTGCTGAGTGAGAAGATAAAAACACGAGCCTCTACGGCTAAGGGCATCAGCTACCACGTTCGCCTTTCCTGGGTGGTACTGAATGTCTACATCGTAGTCTGAAAGAAACTCTAACCATCTACGCTGCCTCAAATTGAACTCTCGTTGATCAAAGATATACTTGAGGCTCTTATGATCAGTAAAGATCTCGCAATGCACTCCATAGAGGTAGTGCCTCCAAATCTTCAGGGCATAAATAACTGCTGCAAGCTCCAAGTCATGCACGGGATAATTCCTCTCATGAACCTTTAACTGTCTCGAGACATAGGCTACGACCTTTCCATGCTGCATGAGGACACACCCCAAACCCTGACCTGAAGAATCACTATAAATCTGAAATCCGTCTGGCCCTGAAGGCAAACTCAAAATCGGTGCGGTCATCAACCTATCCTTCAAGTCCTCAAAAGCCAACTCACACTCAACTGTCCAATCCAAGCCCTTTCCCTTCCTAGTGAGGGAAGTCAGTGGTAAGGCTATCTTTGAGAAATCTCTAATGAACCTCCTGTAGTACCCAGCAAGACATAAAAAGCTGCGAACCTCTGGAACTGTCGTCGGCCTTGGCCAACTCTTTATGGCCTCTATCTTCTTCGGATCAACGCTAACTCCTGTTTGACTGATGATGTGGCCTAAGAATGCAATCTCTGAAAGCCAAAATTCACACTTAGAAAATTTAGCAAACAACTGGTTCTTCCTGAGTGTGCTCAAAACAATTATGAGGTGTGCTGCATGATCTTCTGCACTCTTAGAGAACACAAATATATCATCTATGAAGACGATGACAAAACGATCCAAAAATTCCCGAAAAACCCTATTCATCAGGTCCATAAATATTGAAGGGGCATTGGTCAGCCCGAACGGCATGACCATGAACTCGAAGTGTCCATATCTGGTACTGAAAGCAGTCTTCTGTATATCCGCGTCACGAATCTTTAACTGGTGATAGCCTGATCTCAAATCTAACTTGGAAAAAGTGTTCGATCCCACCAACTGGTCGAACAAATCATCTATCATGGGAATCGGGTACTTGTTCTTTACGGTCAGCTTATTCAATTCTCGGTAGTCTATGCAAAGTCTCAGACTACAATCCTTCTTCTTCACAAACAGTACTGGAGCACTCCACGGTGAAGTATTGGGGCGTATAAAACCCAAACCAAGCAGCTCCTGTAACTGACTCTTCAACTCTGTTAGTTCCCTTGGAGCCATCCGATAGGGAGATTTGGCTACCGGTGTAGCCCCAGGATGCAAATCTATCGGGAACTCAACCTCTCTATCTGGAGGGGCACCCGGGAGCTCTTCCGGGAAAACATCTGGAAACTCCTGCACCACTGGTACCTCTGACAAGTCAGCCTTAGGCTCCGCGCTCATCAGTACTACGAAGGTTTCACAACCCTTACTAATGCACCTTCTCGCTTGGACTGCAGATATGATCATCTTCACTACTCCCTTCAAGCCCTGAAAAGAAAAGGATGTCTGGTTGGGGCCATCAAACTGTATCTGCTTCGCCCTACAGTCAATCCTAGCGTTGACTGCCGAAAGCCAGTCCATACCAAAAATCAGGTCGAATCCTGCTATAGGTAGCTGCAAAGCTTCCACGATAAACTCGGTATCACCAAACTGCACTGGTACCCTGCACTTATCTCTGGTCTGCAGAAGGGATCCATTAGGCATCACGACTTCCAGCGGTACTGCCTCTGGAACGGCTTCTAAACCCAACTTACGCACTAGAGATTCCGCGATAAACGAGTGCGAGGAACCCGTATCAAACAGAATCTTAGAGGGTAAATTACGAATCATAAAGATGCCTACATGAATGATTTATGAAAGATGAAAAATTTAATGTGTCACTACGGAGGATTTTAAAACCAACATGTTAAGCAAAACAACACTTACCAGTCACAACATCCTCCTGATCCTTCGCCTCCTGCTGACCCAACCCGTAAGCTCTGGGCTGCACTAAATCTCGACCCTGCTGTGATCTCCTATCAGTAATCATCAACGCTTTGCCCTTATCTGCCCTGCTAGAGCCACAAACCTCGTACTTCGACTGCAGGAACAAATTATAATTATCATCTACTGAAATTACATAAATGTAATCAATACAAAAGGGCCTTGATTACCTGATTTGCCCCAGCTTCCTGACAGAAGCGAGTTATGTGTCCAGGTTGTCGGCACTTGTAACATACGCCTGCACTGGCCAAACACTCTCCTGTATGGCGACGCTGACACTTGGGACACGTGGGATAGTCCTTGCTCCGGTCACCAGATTGACCATTCTTCTTAGCATCGGGCTTCGGCTTCTTGTTCCAGTTCTTTCCTTGATCATTTTTCTGCTCTGTTGCGGCTGATGCGAATCCTGAGATCGCTTCGCACGGAAACTACTTCGCTTCTGAACCTTCTGCTGGTCAGCCTCCAGTCTGCGAGTCGTATCCACTAAGCTCCTGTAATCAGCGTTGACCATAGTCATCAACGGCTGCCTCAACGAGTCACGCAAGCCATCCACAAAGCGACTGCACCTCTCGGTCTGATCTCCCTGCATCACACCCGAATATCGAGCCAGATGAGTCAGCTCTCGCTCGTACTCAGTAACTGTCCTGTCCCCCTGGAAAAGCCTAAGATACTTCTCCTGAAGACCTCTTCGTGCGGAAGGAGGCACGAACCAACTTGCAAGGGCTCTAGAGAACTCGCCCCAAGTGAACATGTCTGGTGTACGATCTGATCACACATAGGGTCATACAATTTAACATGAAGCACATTTCTTTCTAAAATAAACGAATTTATCAAAACATTTTACCTGCAGGATCATCTGTCTGGTACTTGTCCCACCAGATCTTTGCCTCTCCTCGGAGGAGGAAAACTGCCAGAGGAACTTTCTTATTCTCAGGGCACTCCAAAACATTCAGCAGGTCTCTGATGTTAGCTATCCAATCATCTGTATCCATCGGGGTCTCATCCCCACTGTAGTTTGAAGGCTGTAGTTCTCTGAAATTTCTCAAATAGCGCTCCAGGGTCATCTCCACGGGTGCTAGTGCAGGAGCTGGCGCAGGGACTGGTACTTGAACTGGAGCTGGAAACCCTGCAGCCAGTCCTCTCTGAAACTCCATCAAGGCAACAATAACCGCTTTGGCAATCTGAGACGCTATGTCAGTGCCCTCTGGAGCTGCTGGAACTGGAGGTACCTGTGGCACGGCAGCGTCTCCCATGGTCGCATTAGGAACCGGGTCCTGGCGTGAAGATTCACCTGGTTCACTAACTCGTGGTGTCTGATAGAATATACAAAGGAAATCTGATTATTTATCAAGCATCTAAGAAATCTGGCTTAGCAACTTATTTCGTACTCTAGCGAACACTAGGGCTTAATCGCACTTAAAGTACTTTACTAACTAGAGTTTACTCTTATACGCTCCTATGGCCCTGTGAATTCTTTCTAGGGTCCAAGGATCCTAAACCTCCCTCTGATACCAATTTGTAACACCCCTTCCCAGTATTTCAGAAATCAGTCGTCCGGCCGGGTCAGCGATATAAAGAAAACTAGGAAACAGTATTAAAACTAGTAACAGCAGGTAATAAAAGTCTACACTAAGCAATTTAAGACTTACAGCGGAAGTTTAAAAAGTAAACTAAGGGTAACACATACCTGATATCTGGATTCACAGAGCCACTAAACATGATTGGAATTGAATTAACTGAAAATATGAATAACAATAATAGTCTGATACAAGTTATGTAAAATAATAATCAGGTACATTGTCCACATCTACAAGTACATGCTGAAATAGAGTAAACTGAATGGGAAAAAATACTACAAACTGACGCCACCATAATACTCATCCTAGACATAGTTTCCCACCTGGGTCACCTGAAAAACAATGCCCACGAAGGGTCAGAGTAAGGAAAAATAACTCCTAGTGACACTAAAAACAGTTTTACATATGAATGCATGCATGCCTTTAAAACAGTCTCGTGCACTGAAAACATTTTATGTTATATGTTATGCATGCCCTTCCCTATACTTCCTGGTCAACACAACTATTATTTCTATACTCGTGACTTTCCGTTCATTTACTCAAGTCCTGACGTTGACTAACTAGTGTACTAACTCACGACAGGTTTATACTTGAGTTCTATATGACTTCTAACCTGCTCATCTACTAGGAAGGCTCTAGGCAGAGTAGCTCCTAACGCGCAACTGAAACTGACGACCCGAGACCATCTGACGAACTCAAATGTTCTAGTATCACGCGGACACGGTCTCGAATCTGCTAACTGGCTCAAGGGGAGACAATTCCCAAGTTTGTACTACTCATAAGGTTTCATGTGCCTTATGAGAAAGGTAGTGCGCCTCTACCTAGCACGAAAGAACTCTGCGTGTTGGCTGACCTTATTGGTCTGACGCTACTCTGCATGGGAAATCTTTTTGGTGAACTACTGAGCGACCCTTGACTTTCTTGTGGTCGACTTGAAGGGGCATTCACGCCCTTGTTTGGACAAATTCCAAACCTACTTACACGGTTAACGCTTTCGTACCTAACGTTACTGTTCATGACTTGACTACTTCGGTCTCAGAGAATAGTGTCACCCTACACGTTTTTTGTAACTGTTTTCCTATCACCACAGCTTTCTATGCATGGTCATGGTACTTGAAATAAATCTACTCATGTGTATACAAAATATATACTTATTACTATTTTTAATTAGCAGAAGTTAGGTTTCCTTACCGCGGTGCTACGACGTTCGTAGACTCGGCGCGACGACATCTTCTCTTCCGAAGTCAATTCTACTGCTGGGGACCT
Organism: Platanthera zijinensis; assembly: GCA_039513925.1. NCBI lineage: Eukaryota > Viridiplantae > Streptophyta > Magnoliopsida > Asparagales > Orchidaceae > Platanthera > Platanthera zijinensis. The sequence goes on from CM077095.1 coordinate 158,534,778, forward strand.
TCAGAGTGTTGCCCTGAGGCCACCGAAGTCCTGCATTTAAGGTAAACCCAATTTTATAATTTTTCCCCTTTAGGGTTTCCGGTGGAAAAATCTCCAAAACAACTAGGGTTACAAAATACAAGCGCTAAAACCCAAAAATTACCTTTTCGTGGAGAGATTAGGGCTCTCAAAGCGTCCCACACAAAATCCGCGGAGGATCACGACCACCAAAACCTAAATAGGGCAAATAAATCGAAAACTTAGTCTAGGTTAACTTCATAATCGAAGGGTTTTTCATGAAGAAGGAATACTAACGAGAAACCAAACTCACCGAAGCCAAAACGAACATCAACCTCCTCCATTTAGGGTTAGATCCGGTTCTTCCACGGCCAAGGAAGAGAGGAGAAGACTCATTGGCGCCTGCAGAGGAGGGAGGAGTGGTCGGAATGGGCTTCTGGAGAGGAAACGGCCGCCGGCTAGGGCTGCGGGAGGCGGCTGGTCGCGGAAACGGCGGAGTCGGGCTCGTCGCTTGCGGGAGACGGAACAGGAGAAAGCTTGCGGTTTTATCCGTGAGATGAGGGCCGTGCGGGATTAAAACCGGGCTGCAGCGGTTTATTGATAACCGCAAAAGGAGAAAAGGGGGGGAAATGCTATTGGCACCTCATTTCCATCCAAAACGCTTATAAAACGGCTATCGGCACACCCAACTCCACACTAATTTCTGTTACAAATAAAACCATTCTTACTGCGCGCGTCACATCTACTTAAAAATGTGTTACACACTACAATTTACGCACTAAATAAACTAACGGGCGCTAACATTAGGAATAGTAACACTATACCTTGACGACGAGCTGCCTCGATCAAAATTCGTCGCGACTGGACCCTACAATTTAAATAAATTTTCGCGTAAAAATTTTACGGATGTTACAATGACTATCTCCAACACGAACAAGTCTGCTATTGATTCACCTGTGTAAGGATGGCTCAGGGCCAGGAAGTGCCCGTACTTGGATAACTTATCCACCACTACCAAGATGACTGTCTTCCCCTGGGACTTCGTGACGCGGGACGAATCTATAGGTGGTAGATGTAATGTTTCCCTAACCCTACATGCAATGCAAAGCCCGACAGATAATTCAAATTAAGTGATAAATAATTTAATCGCGCATACATGATTATGGCAAAGGCATAATAATTCGTTTAAGCAAGCAGATTAGGTTTTCCTCCGCGTGGAGGACCAAAGCAAGAGCACGCGGCGAATAAATCCCGCAAATCACAAAATAATATAAAAGCAAACAACCACAATACAAGAGATCCAGACAAGTAAAAGATCCAACTGATAATAATAATGCTGAAAAATAATCGTTCAATACAACAAGTGATTCACCGAGTAGAGGGTTGTCCAAGGCAATGGAGATTTCGGAAATGGAGGGGTTGACGGCGATCCAATGTGGAACCGGAGGCGGGTGACAACGTAGACGGCTGGATTTGGCGGTGGGAGCCGGAATCGAGACGGAAACGAGTAGATTCGGATATATGGAGACGGATCTGGATGACTGGAGGGTGGATCCGGTGGTTTGGGAGCGGATCCGAGCGGTGAGGTGGTAGATTGGAGAGAGGGGGTTGTTGGTGGCTCCACGGAAGTGGGAGAAGGGTTGTTGAAGGTTGGCGACAGTGAGGTTGCACGGGGAAGGTTAAAAGGAGGGGCGGTGGGGGCTGGAGAGGGTGGCTGACAGCGGGGAGGCAACTAGAAGGGGGCGGCGGCAGCAAGGGGGCGGTTGGAAGGGGGACGTCGGAGGCAAGGGGCGGCTGGAGGGGGCGGAGGCAGCAAGGGGGGATGGGAGGGGCGGCATGTTGACTAGACAGCAACAGTAAGGGAGGTTGTTGGTTGTTTGGAGGGATGTGGGAGTGGCAATAGAGGGTTTTGATGGTGGGAAAAGGAGGCTAGGGTTAAGTATTACCTTGGGGAGGAAGATAAATTCCTAGGAGTCGTCACCTATGGTTCCACGAAGTCGACACCGTGGGATGATCGCGGGATTCCGGGATTCACAATCTCCAAAATATGCAATGCCTCTAAACAGACCCTAAGCACTCTATTTATAATTGTAGAAGAACACTTAGGCGAAAATATGAAACCTTGTATATCCTTCTTGTGTATCAAATTACAAGTGTGAGTACAAATATATTGCGAGAGAGAGAGAAATCCCTATTACAAGATGTGGGACTAAACATCCTATTTAAGAGGCTAAATGAGTCTTTACTAATGGTCTTTACATATATCATTCAACACTCCCCCGCAAGCTGGAGCGTAAAAATCGTAGGCGCCGAACTTGGACAAGAACTGATAGTACAGAGGTTGTGGTAAGGCCTTGGTGAGGATGTCAGCAACTTGCACGGTAACTGAAACATGCATTAATTATATCTTCTTTAATTTAACCTTTTCTCGAATGAAATAACAATCAACCTCAATGCGCTTCGTCCGTTCATGGAAAACAGGATTTTTGGCAATGTGTATGACAGTCTGACTATCGCAAAATAGGGTGGCCGGTGCGAAAAGCTTGACTCCTAAATCATCAAGGAGACCTTCAAGCCAAGTGAGCTCAGACACAACAGCTGTCATTGAACGATACTCGGCCTCAGCGGATGAACGGGCAACAACAGACTGTTTTTTGCTACGCCATGTAATGAGATGTCCTCCAAAATAAGTGCAGTATCCACTTGTGGAACGTCGATCATCCAATGAACCAGTATAATCAGCGTCACAATAAGCACTCAGAGATAGGAGAGACGAAGAGGGCTTGTATACAAGTCCCAATCCAGGAGCAGTCTTCAAGTATCGAAGAATGCGCTTAACTGCCTGGAGATGAGAGATATGCGGCTCATACATAAATCGACTGACAATCCCAACAACAAATGATATATCAGGTCTTGTAACAGTGAGATATATCAGTTTTCCCACAAAACGACAATAATACTTTGGGTTTGGAAGGGGTAGATCAGAGTCTGAGGCATGAGCACAGAGCTTACGACTAATATCCATGGGAGTGTCAGCAGGCTTGCATCCAGAGTAGCCCGCATCATGAAGCAAGTCAAGACAGTACTTCCTTTGAGACAACACCACTCCATCAGGTCGCCGAGCCACCTCGAGACCAAGAAAGTAACGAAGGCTTCCCAGGTCATTTGTTTGAAACACAGTCGTCAGATGTTGTTTGATCATATGTATTCTTGTAAGATCGTCTCCCGTAATCAGAATATCATCAACATATATCAAGAGAATCATTATGCCTGTTGGACGATGCCGAGTGAATAATGAGAAGTCGGCTGAACTTCGAGTGAACCTAACAGCACTAACGGTCTGATTAAATTTATCAAACCATGCCCGAGATGACTGTTTGAGACAATAAAGAGACTTCTTCAGACAACAGACTCATCTGTGCTCTCAAACCCGGGAGGTTGTTGCATATAGACGATTTCCTGCAAATCGCCATTAAGAAAAGCATTTTTGACATCCAGTTGGTGCAACTGTCAGTGCCGATGAACAGCGAGAGAGATCAACACACGAACAGTATTATGTTTGACAACTGGAGAAAAGGTCTCATCATAATCTAGACCGTGTTGTTGAGTAAAACCACAAGCCACCGGACAAGCTTTCAAGCATTGAACCGCCCCATCTGGTCCTTGTTTAAGGGCAAATACTCACTTACAACCCACGCAAGTCTGTCCAGAAGGAAGAGGTACAAGATCCTAAGTGTGGTCTTCCCAAAGAGCAAACATTTCCTCATCCATAGCCGCTCGTCATCCCGGATGTTGGAGAGCCTCCTGCACAGAAGTAGGGATGGTAATAGAGGATAAAGAAATAACAAACTGGCGAAGTTCCGGAGAGAGACGGTGAAAGGAGACAAAATTCGTCATTGGGTGAGCAATAGAAACAGTTGTCGGATCCGTAGGCTGCAAAATATCATCAGAGGAGGGCATCTCCCGTAGGGTAGTGGATGAAGGAGGATGACGAGTATACACACGAGTAATAGATAGTTTGTGTGGAAGTGGCGTGGTAAGAGGAGGTGGGTATGGTGGGAGAGGTGTAAGAAAGAGAGGCGAAAGGTTGGAAGTAACAAGGACATCAGGCCGCGGAAGGAGAGGTGGAGGGAGAGAATCGGTTGGTAGAGAATGATATGGCTAGTCTTCGAGAAAGGTGACATCAGCAGAAGTAACAGTCTTGCGATCTTTAGGAGAGAAGCATCCATAACCCTTCTGAGTACGGGAGTAACCAACAAATATATATTTTGTGGCACGAGGAGCGAGCTTGTCTGTGGACTGGCCAAGATTGTGAACATAGCACACGTAGTGAAACACGCGAGGGGTGACCGAAAAGGGAGGTGTGGAGGGAAAGATAGGTTGAAGGGAACCGCAAAGTTGAGAATAGAGGAATGCATACGGTTAATAAGAGAACATGCAGTGGATACCGCGAAATTCCAATATTGTTTGGAAACATTCATTTGAAACATAAGAGAGCGGGTAACCTCAAGGAGGTGGCGATTTTTGCGATCAGCAACGCCATTTTGTTGGGGTATAGGCACGGGAGGTTTGGTGGATGATTTCAAACTCAGCACATAGGTTGGCAAACGCATGACTAGTGTATTCACGGGTATTGTCAGAACGAAGAGTTTTCATTGTAGTGGAGAACTGGTTGCGAGTTTCAGTGATAAAGGCACGCGAAACACCCGGCTGTTCAGAGCGATCACAAAGGAGATACAACCAAGTCACTCGAGAGTAATCATTTAACAAATGTAGCAAAGTAACAATAGCCAAAAATACTGGTGATTTTGTATGGCCCTCAGATATCAGAGTGAACAAGATCAAAGGGAGTAGTACTCCGAGTGGGATGAGGAGAGAACGTACACCGATGATGTTTTCCATAGATACAGGACTCACAAGTGAATTCTCGGATGGAGACATCGGGAAGAGCTTTGCGGAGTATGTTTAGAGGAGGGTGTCCAAGACGGCGATGCCACTCAAAAGAGCTAACAGAGGACAAAATCGTCGGAATAGAGGGGTCAAGGAAGTAGAGACCATTCGAAAGATGTCATTTTCCAATGATAGACTGTGTCTTGCGATTCTGCACAACACAAGAGGTAGAGGAAAATGTTACGTAGCAATCAAGATCTTGAGTGAGACGACTAATAGAGATAAGGTTGAAAGGAGAACCCGGAACATGAAGAGCAGAGCGAAGAGTGATGGAGGGAGTAATATGAATGTCGGCGGAGCCAGAGACAGGAATGGTGTCCCCACTTGCAACACTAATACACTTGGGATGCACCGAGTCCAAGTAGCGAGATGGTTATTGCGAGATAATATGATGGGAGGCCCCTGAATCCAAGATCCAGGGCGAACTATGGGCAAGCCAGGAAAACACACCACCAGAAATGGACACAACAGAGCTCGAAGAATGGTCGATCATCCTTTGAAGTTGCTGGATTTGGAGTCGCAAGTCAGCAATGTCATACGGAGACTTTGTGAAGTAGAATGGGCAGTCATGGGCAAAGAAGTCGCAGCGGCTAAGAAGCAAGCTGTGCAGCAAAGCAGAGGCGAAGTTGCAGTGGCAAGAAGCAATCTGTGCGACAGGGCAAATTCGCAGCGGCTAGTGACGGCAAAGAGACTCCGGGAAGACCCAGCGGCCAAGTAGATAGCATCCAGCGGCAAGGGAAAACCGCGGAGAACAGCTGCAGGAGAAGCGGTCAATCCGTAGCAAACCACAGATGACAAAGCAGAGCCAGGCCGCAGAGGGAATTAGAGACCACAGGTAGGCAGAAGCAACGGAGAAGTAGAGGACTAACGGGTAGACAAGCAGCAAGTCCAGCAGAAGCAGCGGGTAAAGCCACAATAGAAGGCCAGTCCGCGCGACAAGCAGAGAAGTCGCGAACCCATGAGAGGCTTGACCGCGCGAGTAGGCTGAGCGAGCAAACTGTGCGAGTAGAAAGATCGCGCGAGTAGAGTAGGTCGATAAGGTCAGTCCGCGCGACAAGAGCAGGCCAGCAAGAGCAGTCCGCGCGATTGCACAACCGACAGAGGCTGGCGAACAGCGACTAAGGTCAGGCAGCAAGAGCAGGCAGTGGGCAGACCGCACGAACAGCAGAGAAGAGCAGAGAAGAGGCACGCAGCGGGCAGAATAGACAACCCGCGCGATGAAGGGGAGGAAAACCGCGCGAGAAAGAAGACAAAACCGCAGCCGTCACAACAAACCAGATTGCGGGAGGACAGAGAGGTGGGTTCCAGCAACAGAGGCTATAAAGGCACTGGAAAGACACGAGAATCAGGAGGAGAGAAGAGAGGAATTTGTCGAGGACTGGGCAGATAGAAAAAAAATCTATTCGACAAGGAGGCAGCTCGCCGAGCTTGCGGAGAAAGAAACTCGTTGAGTACCGAGCGGATAGAGGAGTTCTATCCGGCAAGAAGGAACTCGCCGAGCCCGCAGAAAGAAGAAAGGAGGAGACTGCCCAAGGGGTGGCGGTTAAGAAAGCAGAGACCGCCCAAGGAGGATCGGTGGCCCTGATACCATGTAGAAGAATACTTAGGCGAAAATATAAAACCTTGTATATCCTTCTTGTGTATCAAATTACAAGTGTGAGTACAAATATATAGGGAGAGAGAGAGAGAAATCTCTATTACAAGATGTAGGACTAAACATCCTATTTAAGAGGCTAAATGGGCTTTTACTAATGGGTCTTTACATATATCATTCAACAATAATAAATAGGAGATTAGGGCATCCCACCATCGACGACTATGATTGGTTGGAGGTGTGGTTACCCAAACACATAAAAATAAATGCAAAATTAATAAAGTAATATATGAAATCGATTCGCAACGCGGATTCGGACGCATCCGCAGAGTCGGATCATCGATCCGGGCACGCCATATATGGTTAGTCCTCAATCGGTCCCGAACAGGCCCAAAACTCATCCTCCTCCGCGGGTCCACGTCTCCGCTCCGCATCATTCTCCCCGGCTTGAAAGAATTCATCTCCTGATGAATAGAGATCGGAATTCTGTCGATGTATGCCAGATAAGACTCAATGAGGTCCACCGGAGGTCATCCGAGTGGATGGCCATGGTGAGTGATTTAAGTCAACTCAAATACAACTTTCCTTTGCTTCTAAAGGGTGCACATTTCTGCAATCTTAACAACTTAGCGTACAAAAAACTGAAGTAAACAATAGCATCATAGCAATCACTATCTATCTATATCCTTTTCTCCATTTACTCCCAACCACGGCTTACACCTCTATAATCAACAATGCTCACTCTAGCCATCATCAACACAGCTTAAACTTTACCTTTATCCACTTGAGTATGATGAGTGAAGAGGCGTATAATTTGTGAAGGTGCCCATAATAGAGAGCAGTGGATGGCCATGGTGGTCATAACACAATTTTTACAACCCACCATCCCCACACAAAATTAAATTTCTCCCTCTCGGTTCTATCTCCTTCATGCATGTCCAACTCACTGCATCATAATGCAGGAATTCTGGCTACTTCAAGACTAAATTAGAATAGGTACCAAGCAAAGCATTTGATTTAAAGAATTGGACAATCTTCAATAAAGTTCAGGTGTTAAACCTTAGTCATCAAAGATTCGAGCCCTTCAAAACTATCTTCAGAAGAAGAGGTCTCTTCTAGTGGATCGTTATCTTCAATATCCCCATAAAGTTTAATTTCCTCAAGTTGAACGCCTCTATCAAGTAGGACCTATACATAATCATATCAGTTCTAAAAATGACAACGTATATAACATCGAGATAACATGAGATCAAAAGGGATACCTGAAGGAGTCCAGGTGCATCTTCCTCCATAGCCGTTTCCACTGAAACCCTGCACAAAAAATTAAATATATATACACACACACACATATATATACATATCATTGAAATTTCTTGAAATAAGAAATGAAACAAGAAAGGTGTTATTCATTTACTTGGAAGTCTTTTTCATTTTCCTTCTACCGGAGGAAAAGCTGGCTTTAGCATTTACAGATCCAAAAGAGCAACCGTCTGCAGTCACTGAAGCAATTACCCTTTTCCCACTCCTAGAGGAAAGGCTTGCTTTAGTATTTATAGATCCAAAAGAACGGCAGCCTGAAATCACAGGCGGAATTTCCTCTGAGAAATTGTTGTCACCTTTGGCGTTAACACCTATTTCAGAAACAGTGATTCCCAACCTAGATAATGAAACATCAATCACTGGGGGAATTTCCTCTGAGAAGTTATCACTTTTGGTGTTATCACCTATTTCAGAAACAGTGGTTCCCAACCTAGATTTCAATGGAACATGATCTAATATGTCAAGGTGGAAGTCACAAGGATGCTCGGAGATTCCCAGCCTATATTTCAATGGAGCATGATCCAACAATATGTCCAGGGGTAAATCCCTAGGAAGCTCAGAAATTTCCAACCTATATTTCAATGGAACATAATCTAATATGTCGAGGGAGGAGCCACTATGAAGAGCTGTTTTATGCTCAAATCTCTCTCCTCCGCTGTTGCAAAGAGGAATCCGCCAATAAGCCTGAGTGCTCTCCACAGTCTCAGGTTTGACTTTTAGGCAGTTGTTAGATGAAAGTGGATCATTATCTTCAATACTCCCAAAGAGTTTAATCTCCCCAATTTGAAAGCCTCCATCGAGATGGACCTATACAAATGAGAATATCAGTTTTAAATATGATAATGCATATAACATCAAGTTAACTTGAGAACTATTGAGATACCTGATGGTGTCCAGGAGCACCTTCCTCTATAGATTTTTCCACCGAATACCTAGAAATTTTAAGAAAAGATAAGCAAATATAGACTTATATTTATATATGCATTGAAAAATCTTGAGACAGAAAATGAAGCAAGAAAAGTGATATTCATTTGCGTTGCAGTATTTTTCTTTTTCTTTCTGCAAAAGAAGTTTCCTTTAATATTAATGAATCTAAAAGAGCAACAGTCTGAAGTCACTGAAGCAATTTCCATTTTTCTTCTCCTAGAGGAAAGGCGTGCATTAGTATTTAATAGAAAAGAACATCATCCTGAAGACACTGAAAAAATTTCCTCTGAGGTTTGACTTTTAGCACTGACAACTACTACAGAAAGAGTGGTTCCCAGTGTAGTAGTCCGTTTGATACGGTGGTGGTAGTCGTGAACCCAGTACGAACAATGTCATTCATGCACGCCCGACCTTAACCAAGGAACTTCATCCAATTTTATGTTCAAAATTGGTTTTTTTTCTTGGTGGCGGTTATAACCATTGTCATGTCAAACATATATTTCATGACAATGAAGTTTTTGTCCAAACACACGAGAGCAAAAATGTTGCGCCAAACAGCTGGCAGTTTGCAACCATTGTGTTCATGACTGCTACTGCCGTGCCAAACGAACCCTAGATTTCAGTGGAACATGACTCAGTATATGTCTAGAGGGAAGACATTAGGACCTCAGAGATCTAAGCCTGTGCTCAATGGAACGTGATCTAATATATCCTGGAGGGAGTTTTTAGGAAGATCTGTTCTGTTCTCAAACATCTGTCTTTCGCTATTGCACGGGAAATTTGCCTGAAAGTCTGACTGCTCTACACAGTCTCAGGTTCAACTCTTTAAAAGTGAAATAGACTGTGGCTCTCCAGCATGAAAACTACTTTGTGGATATGATATCCGACTGAAACACTCGTCTACATTTATTAACGAAAATTTTCTATTACCCGGCAATAGACAACATAAACAATATCATCCTTAAAAGGATGCTAATTGATTGGGCTAGTAGTTTGATACGGATCCGGATGGAGAGGGCGAAGGGAGACCGACAGTGTGGTGGGTGTATCAACACCGTGAGCGCGGTGCTCGTGACTTGCCGGTCTAGCCGACATGGTCGAGGGGCATTATTTTATCCTTTATATTATTGATGTCTTATTTTTTGGTACCGTTATTTTATGTTGTGACCGGCGACTATATAAGCCGAAGACTGTGGTATTTTGGACATGCTTGAATGAATTTGGAACTTCTGGTTCTGCCTCCCTCTCTTCTCCTCTAATCTCTCCCTCTCCCCCTCTCTCTTTTTTGAGCCCTAACATTTGGTCTGACCTGCTGGATTCTGGCCGAGGTCTCCGCCGCTAGAAAGTATTTTTGCTTAGGGACTCCCGCTACCGCGCTTCCGCCCAAACTCCTCCTCCCACATCGCCACCCGCCTCTTCGCTCGTTCCGCATTCCAGATGTCGTCGCGCCGCCCATCCATTTCCCAGACGTGGATCGTACCTCGTGCAGCCCCGATCCGTCGGTGGCCGCAGCTTCCGAGTTTCGCAATCCCCTCGCCGCCCTTCGCCGCACCTATCGCGGCTACAGCGGGCTTCCTTCTGCCGCCCTAGGGCTGCCAGCGGATCTCGCTCTCCTTCCCTCCAACTGGTCGAGTGCATGCCCCCCCCCCCGGCTACGATCAATAGTCAGCACCGGCACAACACCCCCACCCCACCCACGAATCCCACCATCCTTCGTCGTTTGGGTGAACACAACAGCTCAATCGCGTCGCTGAAAGCCCTCATGTTACGCATGGACGCTAAGATCAACTCCTTCTTGGCCGGCCGCCCTACCACATCCGCGACATCCGCGGCGGACTCGTCGTCCCTCCTCGGAGCCCACACACCCCGGACCCGTTCCATGCAACAGCCCCCCCCCCTCCCAGGGCTCTCTCACTGGGGCCCCGTTCCTTTTTGATGCTCCCTCTTTCAACGACACCGATCACATGGGATGGATTGTCAGGGCCAAACAGTTCTTTGAGATACAACAGATCGCAGAGCCATAGAAGGTCAGCACGGCCTTTATCGGCATGAGGGGCTCCGCCCTCCACTGGATACATTGGCTCCAACAATCCAAACCGACCATGTCTTGGTCGGACCTTCAGCATGAGCTCATTCGCCGTTATGACATCCGCTACTCGGGCTCTGCAGTGGAGCAACTCTGCGGCGTTCGCCAGACGGTCTCCCTTGAGGAGTACAACGATGAGTTTATCGCCCTCGCGACGCATGTGCCAGGACTTCCGCCAAACCACTACCTCAGCTTCTTCATACATGGGTTTCTCCCCCACATTCGTACCTGGATCCGCACCCACCATCTGTCGTCGATTGCAAAAGTCGTGGATCTCGCTCGCTTGATTTTAGCAGAATTTCAGATCCAGCCTCTGAACACGGGCAAACTGCCCACCACACCTCTGGCGTGCCTGGTCAACCGGCCAGCAGCGGCCTACCGTCCAACTCAGTTGGAGATACCCCCGGCCCCCAACTGGGTCACACCACCGCCCCGCCCTCTTAAGCCTATGGCCCACCCCCAGCTCTCCAATCAAAAATACCATGATCTGCGCACCAAGGGGTTGTGCTTCCGCTGCAAGCAACCCTACTCTCCTAAGCACAAGTGCCCGTTGAAAGGACTTTGGATCCTCAAAGGCGAGGAGGAACCCGAAGTGACACTTACGGACTTTGAGGCCCTCGAGTTTGGATGCGGTGACCGAGGACCCCCCTTCCCAACAACCACCTATCACCGTTTGGACCTTCCCCTATTTAGCGTTAGCGGATTCTCGGGACCACAGACAATGAAGCTGCGGGGGACATTTCACGAAACATCTGTGGTGGTGATGATTGATAGCGGGGCGAGCCACAATTTCATCTCCCAGTACCTGGTGGATTGTCTGGTACTGTCAGTGCAAGCCGTCGAGCATTTCTCGGTCTGTTTAGGGGATGGGAGGCAGCGGGCTACGAGTGGCTTGTGTGCGACCCTCACTCTCACCATCGGCAGCAACCCATTTCAGGTAGACTTCTACGCCTTCTCTTTGGGCGGGGTGGATGTTATTCTCGGGGTGGCTTGGCTCTGTACCTTTAGGGACGTCAACATCAACTAGGACCGCATGACTATGTGCTTCATCCACGAGGGCACGCCCTGCTTGCTGGAAGGCGATTCGACATTACTTTGTCGGTCTGTCTCCTTACGGTCGCTCCAGAAATCCACTGACGTATTGGGTGCCTCCTTGTGGCACGTGGAGGGGCAACCTCCCAATGCTCTCTGACCGCTCCGGCGCTGCAGGCTATCTTGGACCCCTTTCCAGACGTCTTCGCCAACAAGACCCGCTTTCCCCTGGCCAGGCCGACGAATTACCGCATCCTCCTACAAGGGGTGTGTCGTCCATCTCGATTCGACCATACCGTTACGGCCACGCTCAGAAGGGTGAGATCAAGACGTTGGTGGGTGACATGCTCGCAGCAGGCATCATTCGCCCCAACGCTAGCCCCTTCTCGAGCCCGCTCCTCTTGGTCCGTAAGAAGGACGGTAGCTGGCGCTTTTGCGTGGACTACAGGGAACTCAACAAAGTCACCATCCCAGATAAGTACCCTATTTCAGTCATTCAGGAGCTCCTGGACGAGTTACAAGGAGCAGTCTATTTATCTAAGTTGGACCTACGCGCCGACTACCATCAGATACGGGTCTGAGAGGAGGATGTTCCCAAGACGGCGTTTTGCACACATGATGGTCATTACGAGTTCCCGGTCATGTCTTTTGGCCTGACCAATACTCCAGCCACATTTCAGGCTACCATGAATGATATGTTCCGTCTAGTCTTGTGCAAGTATATATTGGATTTCTTCGATGGCATTCTAGTTTACAATTCATCTTGGCAGGACCATTTGGACCATGTTCAGGTCACTCTCACCACTCTCCTGGAGCACTCTTTCTGTGTGAATCCCAAAAAATGCATCTACGGGCAGACAAAAATTAGTTACTTGGGGTACACCAAATCCTCAAATGGCGTAGCTATGGATCCGGACAAGGTTCGGGCCGTCCTTCAGCGACCCACACCCTGATCACTCTGCGACGTCCAGGGATTCTTGGGTCTCACCGTATACTACCGTCGGTTCATCCGGGACTACAGCACGATTGCCAAATCGCTCTCCTACTTGGACCTACCTGCTTGGGCGCCACTTCACGGTTCGGACAGATCATTACAGCCTGCGCTATCTCCTCCACCAGAAGATTGCGACCCCGGCGCAGCAGGCTTGGGTGGACAAACTCTTGGGGTACGACTTTGACATCGAGTTTCGAGCAGGATCGTCCAACCGGGCGGCCTATGCCCTCTCCCGCCAGTCGCAGACGGCGAATCTAACTGCCATTTCCCGACCGGTCTGGGTGGACGCCTCCATTCTTCAGCGCAAAGTTGCAGCCAACCCCGAGCTCCAGTCATTTGTGGAGACCTTGCGCGAGATGCCACCGCCCGCCCACCTTAACCCCTTATGGGCGACCGCCTCTACTATCAGAATCATCTAGTCGTTTCAGCTTCCTCTCAGCTAATTCCCTGCCTACTCATCGAGTTCCATGCGACCACGGAAGGGGGTCACGTGGGCGCCTTCAGGACGTATCGCCACCTTGGCGCCTTCTTGTATTGGCCAGGAATGTTCCAGCGAGTAGTCATTCATCGCAGTCTGCCTACCGTGCCAGCGAGCCAAGTACGAGGCTGCCTTTCCCGGGGGCCTCCTCCATACGCTCCCCATTCTGGCACAAGTCTGGGAAAACATCTCTATGGACTTCATCTCCCGACTTCCCTGCTCCAATACATGGGACTGCATATTGGTGATCGTTGACTGCCTCTCCAAATATACTCATTTCATCCCGCTTCGGCATCCGATCATGGCTCCTGGAGTGGTCGCGGCCTTCGTTGGCGGGGTGGTCCGCAGCCTTCGTTGGCGGGGTGGTCCGCCTCCATGGGTTCCCTCGCTCCATTGTGATTGACCGTGACCCCCTCTTCCTGAGTTCTTTTTGGCAGGCATTGTTCAAAATGCATGGTACGCAACTTCGGATGAGCATGGCCTACCACCCACAGGCGAACAGACAGTCTGAGGTCATGAATCAATGATTAGGAACCTATCTGCGTTGTTTTGTGTGTGATCACCCGTGGGCTTGGGCCGAGTGGCTCTCCTGGGCCGAGTGGCTCTCCTGGGCCGAGTACTCCTTCAGCACGTCCTTCCACTCCAACACCGGCACCACACCGTTAGAGGCAGTTTATGGAATGCCTCTGTCCGTCCTCACACAGGCCGTGTTGGGCGAATGTGCGGTCTCCACCATGGACGGCCTCCTCCGTGACCGCAATGAATGCTCCGTCAGCAGTGCCAACACCTCTAGCATGCCCAAGATAGGATGGTGGCCTCGGCCAACCACCACCAGCACGACGTCCAGTTCACCGAGGGTGATTCAGTGTTTCTCAAGCTCCGACCACACCGACAAGTCACGATGACCCCCCGGACACACTCCAAGCTGGCGACCAAGTTCTATGGCCCCTTCAAGATCCTAGCCCAGGTGGTCACTCAGGCATATCGCCTTCGCCTACCTCCGGAGAGCCGCATTCATCCGGTGTTCCATGTCTCATAGCTCAACTGGGTGATTGGTGATCACCAAGTCGAGGAGACACTTCCTTAGACGGGCCCTGGCACCACCCAAGAGGTGTTCCTTCACTAGAGCATTACAGACACATGCACGATTCTTCACGCGAAGCAGCCAGTGGAGCAGGTCTTGGTGGCTTAGCGGGACCGCCCACTCTCGAAGGCGTCATGGGTGGACTAAGCGATATGTGCTACCAGTTTCAAGACTTCTATCTTGAGGACAAGGCAAATTTCCCAGAGGGCGGTTTTGTTACGGATCCCGATGGAGCGGACGAGGGCGAAGGGCGACCGCCAGTGTGGCGGGTGTATCAACGTCACGAGCGTGGTGCGTGTAACTTGTCGGTCTAGCCGATATGGTCGAGGGGCGTTATTTTATCCTTTATATTATTGTTGTCTTATTTTACAGTACCGTTATTTTATGTTGTGACCGGCGACTATACAAGTCGGAGACTGGTATTTTGGGCATGCTTGAATGAATTTAGAACTTTTAATTTTCTCTCCTTCTCTTCTTCTCTAATCTCTCCCCCTCCCCCTCTCTCTTTTTCAAACCCTAACATAGCTCTTTTATCCAAACCAGATATGAAATTCAGATTTTCAGCCTTTCAAAACTGTAGGTCTACATGAATATGAATCTCATTGGATAAAGGTAGGGTGGGCCAAGTGCATGGGTAGACCCATGTAGAGACACGCCCGAACACATGACCTGGCATAAAAATCGCGAAAAAAGTGGGAGGGTTTGGTTTTTACGTGCATTCACTGGCTCCCGGCCATTCACATCCCGTGCATCTCCTCCCTAACTAGTCCCCCTTCCTACCCCGCGTGCTCTGTTCACGGTTCAAGTTATGAAGAAGAGCAATCATGGAGATCGGCAGAGGCCTTCCATTTTTGGTTTTGTTTTCTCTCGGAGGAGATTTTTTTGTTCAACTGCCGGAACAATAGATCGACAACGGTTGCGTATTCATTCTTCATCAGCATCAGCGGGGTCAAACTTCATTGGTGTTCTGATTTTTTATTGACTGTGGACTAAAATAAATCCCACTGATTTTTAAGTAGAAAGTTTCTCTTTTTATCCTCTGCATCCCGAAAAAAGCCAATCTTGGCAAATCCATGAACCGGTGGAATTTCTATAGCCCATCAGTTGATGATGCAGAGCAGAAATCCTTGACTCAGGTCAGCAAGAAGAAATGTTTTTCTCATTTTGCATCTGGTGTATTAAATCTTGATGGACACACAACAAGCATAATGGGGAATTTGCATCTGGTGTACTAAATCCATGCCTTCTCTTCGCCTTTGGCTTCGAGTCGATCTCCTTTTCCTTCGGCTTTGAGTCAATCTTCTTCGTCTTAGACTTTGGATTTGTCTGGTAGCTCTGTGAGTTCAGCTTCCCCCAGAAAATGCTTTCAGAATAATGGGGATTTACTAAATGGAAGGATTTAAGGAATGCGGGTCAACTGGGTTGATGCACTCGTTCGATGATTATGCCCATAACCCAATTTGTCGGGATGGGAGCAAGAATTTCGTCTGGAGAGCAAGCTTTCGAAACAAGGAAAACTCTCTGGGTGAGCAACAACAATGGCTCCCTTGATGGCTTGTTGATAGTACTGCAAGGAATGTGTTTCTTCGCCTAGTTTTTGTTGATTCTCTAATTAAAATTTATTTGATTACTCATTATCAAGTTAGGATTGAAAGTATTCATGTTCATTAGGGTTTAGGTATTTAAAAAAATTCCGTCTTCCAAGGCCCAATAGTTTTTTTTTTCATTTTTTCCTTGTCTTTGTTGGTTAATCTTCATAGAAAATACTATGATGGAATTGAATGCAGTTGCTGTAGACAGCTTTTTACGACACATGAAGTAAGAAAATACAGAAATCCTCATTAGAAAGAAGGTTTTGTTGGTAGGGTACTTATTTTAGTTTCCATGAAGTTTAAAGTTATTTGCCAGAGAATGTCATTTTGTTGGAACAAATACAACTTTTGGGGAATCCCCTTTAGTTGTTCTAATTCGTGTTCGGACTCGTATTGGAGTAAGAGTAAAATAACTAGTGAAATATTTATTGTGCCCCGGCTAAGCGAAAATTCTAGTTCCGCCACTGGCCAAGTGAGTGTCCGACTAAAATGCAATCCTAGTGTAAAGTGCGAGAAGATAATTTAATTATCCTTGAATACTATATATAACACATGCAAGACCTGTTGGAAAGATCAGAAAATAAATAATAACAGATTAAATCACACATAGATAATTTAAGCAAGGCAAAATAAATCTTTTAGGCAAGCAGATTTTGACTTTCCCCAGAGTAGAGGGTCAAAGCGAGAGCGTGCGACGAATGATTTTTGCAAATCACAAGAATTCGTAAAACAAACTATTAATTAAGACATCCAAACAAGTATATAGTCACATCACCATATGTCAATACTGAAAAAGAAATCCATGCAGTAAAAAGATACTCACAACATAAGGGGTGTCCGTGAGGGGAGGTGGATCCTGTGGTTGGAGATGTGCAAGTGTTGTCCCGGAAGTGGTGGTGGTGGTGGTGATTGGGTGGCAGCAAAGAGGGTGGAGCTACTAGGGTTAGAAAATGAGAGGGGTTGGCAGCTTGGGTAGGGGCTTGAGGTTGCAATTTGGGAGTGGGGAAGGAAATTATGGGTTGTTGGGGAAGATGCAAAAGGTTGCAGTTTGGGAGTGGGGTGGGGATTAAGGTCGGTGGAAGGCTCGAGAAGGGTAGAGGCGATCGGGGAAGATGCTGGAGGTTGTGGTTTGGGAGTGGAAGAGGGGATTATCGCTGGTGGAGGGCTCGGGAAGGATGGGGGTGGTCAGGGAAGATGTTGGACGTATAGGAGGGGCTCGGATGGAGCAGGCCCGTCAGGGAAGAAGATTGTGGGGCTAGGTAAAGGCGGAAACGGCCGGATGTAAGGGTGGTATCGGGCGCAGGTGACAACAGGAGGTGTAGCGTCGATGGTTCTTGCGGGGGTGGATGGGATTAAATAAGTCGGGTAGGAGGTAGCAGATCGAGGAAGGAAGGATATAGCCAAAGAGTCGTCACCTTCGATTCGTGGAGTCAGCACCACGCCGATCGCCAATTCCGGAATTAGGAATTCCAAAAACTACAACCTCCAAAACTTATTTATAGAAGTAAAACTAGGGCACCCTAAAATTAATGACTATGATGGACAGTTAGCATAAGGGGCCCAAAAGACTAAATAATACAAGGACACAACAATATAATATATGAAAAAATATGTAAACATAGATCCGGATGCATCCGCGGAGTCGGGACATTGAACCGGAGATGCTAAATATGGCAGGTGTCTGACCGACCCCGAACAGACCCAAAACTCTTGCTCCACCGCATCGTCGATCCCCGTGATTCTCTCAGGCTTGAAAAAATTTATCTTCTAATGAATAGAGATTTGTATCCTCTCGGTGTAATCCCGGATAGAATCGATGTGGTTCGTAGGAGGTCGTCCAAGTATCTTCGATGACAGAGTATCCTCTCCAATGGGTACCCGTGTGTCTGTCTATCAAGCATGGTTATGCACTTGCGTCCCTCGATATCAGTAATGCTCTCAAAAGTCAAATGATGTGTTGGTAATCCCGATGTGATGGTGCAGACAGTGAAGTAGACGAGTGACCTAAAGGCGGGTGGGGCTCAGGAGTGGACTTAGTGTGGGGTCGGGAATAAGGTGGTGTAGGCGTTGGGAGATCTCCACAATGCGGGTCAACATACTCATGAGGTTCATAGTATAGCGTCAGGTCCTCAATATTAAATACGAGAAGAGAACTTATACTCTTACAAATATCAAGTTCGTAGGTATTTAGTCTGACCATTCTGATGATTATGTAGGGACTCATTCGCTTGACGCTCAAATTTTTAGCAAGCCACTGAAGAAGCTACTCAGTACAAATTCTCACCAACGCCTGCTCGCCTTCATGAAATATCTGCTCCCATCTGTGATTATCTACATGAGATTTATAAGACTCATTACAAGTATTCATCCTTCATCAGACCAAATCATGTAACTCATGCAAATGACAACCAAGCGACTTAACATACTCATAAAATTATACAAATGAAACACATCAGACATGACACGCTCTCTAAGGGGAAGTCCGACAACGAACTGAATCTCTAAAATGGGGTGGCCCATCAGGAAGCTCTTTGAGTGGAATGAGAAATACTCATCGAGTGTGCGACGAATATCAAAATGAATGTATGAGACATTAATATTAAAATACGAGCACATAACGTGTCAAAACTCTTGGGGAACGTGACCCTTTCGAGGGCTCAAAAGAAGGTATGTACGAAAATTCATCGTGAATGCGACGATCACCCGAGAGAATACCAGAGACATCGACAATAGGGTGTGACGCTAGAGTTTGGTGAGTGCCTCCAATAAGAAAGAACTCATCTGATGGGTCAATAGGCGATGTGTCCAATAACTCATCAAGAGTGCGATGGGCCATAAATAAACTTTCGAAACATCGGGAGTATTCTCAAATGTATTTAAAGAAAACTTTGCGTACACATGTTAAACTCATGATTTGCTCTCTGGTGCAAGATCGAAGATAAAAATTGAAGAGATGTCAATGATTTAGTACTCGTAAACGAGTCGCTCATTTGAATTTTACCCTCACAAGTGGTGGTACATCAAGAGGTTCCTCAAGGGACTTATCAAAGAATCCATCAATAAGATCATGAACCTCTAGATGAGTACCAGTGTAAGGGGTAGTGTCCTCATAAATGGTTGAGGCAGCCAAAACAAGGCCACACTAGGCTCTCAGCTTTCAATCCTGATGTGGATCAGGATAATGACAGGGGAAGAGTGGGAAAAATTCATATTCAAGAGTGAGTCTATAGTCAAAGAAATAACTAGATCGATATGGGGTATAGGAGATGGATACGCCATCAAAGGGTCAATGGGCCACTCGTCCTCACTCTCATGACCATACTCACTAGTCATAATAAAGTCATTCTCAACCTATAACACAAATAAATGATCAAACTCAATCTCATAAATCAAGTGAGCATTAAACCTCATCAGGATGAGATGCATAAAAAACAGGTGTCGGAGCCCTCATGCCAATGGGAGCACTATTTGACGCATTGGTGTCTTGACAAAAATCTGGAGGTTTTATTCTATTGGATCTTCTAAAGGTTGTTTTCAGGCGATCAAAATGAGCATTAATGCGATCAAATCGCTCAAGAAGCAATCGCTGAAATTTGGCCCGCGACATCTCCGTTTTTGGAACACTAGGATTGTTTGTGTATGATGTCATCCTTATGATGGTAACCTTTATAGGGCTCCTGATAATCATCTAAATGGTCGTTTCTAACATAATCAAACTACGTACATGGCATACGTGATCCTTACGAATATGTTGTGATGGACAGGATGATCAACATAAGTACGAGAATATCTCCAGAGGAGCTCTAGGAGGCCGAGCATATACTGACTCTAATTCCTCAAATAAAGGAGAGGGATGGATGAATATGTAGATTCTATATGACCTACCACTACCTAGTATAAAAGTGGTCCAAACTTTGGGCTCTGATACCAATTGATATAGAGTAGGCTAAGTGGATGTGAGACTAAAATGCAATCTTAATGTGAAATGCGGGGAGATAATTTTTATTCTTGAATATTATATGTAGCATATGCAAGACCCAAAGGAGAAAAAAATAAGTAATAGCAGATTAAATCACACATAGATAATTTAAGCAAGGCAAAATAAATTATTTTAGGCAAGCAAGTTTTGACTTTCCCCCGTGTGGAGAGCGACAACATGCATCAAATAATTCCTGTAAATCACAAGAATTAACAAAACATACTAATCAAGAAATTCAAACAGCTATGTAGTCACATCACCATATGTCGATACTGAAAATAAAGATCCATACAATAATAAAATACTCACGATGTAAGGGGCGACGACGAGTGGAGTTGGATGTGGTTGGAGATGCACAGGTGGTGTCCCGGAAGTGGCGGTGGTGATTGGGTGGCAACTAAAAGGGTGAAGCTGCTGTGGTTGGGGAATGAGAGGGGTGTGGCGGCTTGGGGATGGGCTTAAGGTTGCATTTTGGGCGTGGAGAAGGGGATTACGGATGGTAGAAAGCTCTGGAAGAGTTGTGATGCTCAGGGAAGATGTTGGAGGTTGCATTTTTGGAGTGCGGAAGGAATTATGGCTAGTGGAAGGCTCTGGAAGGGTGGAGGCGATCGAGGAAGATGCAAGAGGTTGCGGTTTGGAAGTTGAGGGATTATCGCTGGTAGAGGGCTCTGGAAGGATGGGGTGGCCGGGAAAGATAATGGACGTATAGGAGGAGCTCAAATGAAGCAAAGCCGCCAGGGAAGAAGATCGTCGGGCTAGGGAAAGGTGAATTGACGGTTGTAGGGGTAGAATCGGGCGCAGCTGATGGAAGGAAGCACGGCCACGATGGTTCTTGCGGGCTTGGAAGGGATTGAGGATTCGGGTGGGAGGTAGTGGGTTGGGGAAGAAAGGAGAACAAAGTCAAGGTGTTGTCACCTTGGATTCGTGGAGTTAGCACCACATCGACCACCAATTCTGGGATTTGGAATTCCAAAATCTGCAACCCCCAATACCATCAGCCCCTCATACCAGCAACCCCAAAACATATTTATAACAAGTAAAACTAAGACACATTCAAATCGACGGCTATGATGAACCATTAGTATAAGAAGACCGATCATACTAAATAATACAAGGATACAACAATATAATATATAAAAGATATGCAAATGCGGATTCGGACGCATCCGCGAAGTCGGATCATCGATCTGGAGATGCTAAATATGGTAAGTAGACAACTGGCCCCAAACAAACCGAAAACTTGTGCTCCACCGTATTGTCAATCCCCACACATCTGTGAAGTCAGATCATCGATCTGGAGATGTTAAATATGGTATATGACCAACCGGCCCTGAACGGACCCAAAACTCATCCTCTACCACGTTGTCAATCTATGTCAATAAATTAACAATATGAACTCAAATATGAATGACTGCACTTGAACATAAAATTACAATACATACTGATGTAGTGGTGGGTCAACTCGGGGTGGATGCTTTAAATGCAACCCTGTGTACAATGGAAATTGATGTAATTGCAAGAGTAGATCCATTTTAAAATTTAGCAACAGTAATCAATTATTATAAAATGAACCTAAGCAAAAGCGTTCGCAAACCACAATTAAAGAGAATAAATTTTATTCAACAATCGATAGAGGCGCAATTAATATTTAGCAAGCACAGAATATGCTCTGCAAATCGCGCGACGATCAAACTAATAGCAAATAACAATGAACATCCACTATAGTCAGGTGTCAAATACACAACGATAGAAAATAAAACTAAAACTTACACGTCCAGACGGTGGTGAATGGCGGTTGAATACGGGCATCCAAGGTCGCTGCAAAGCGGGGAAAGCGTCGGAAGAGGAGTTCCGGGCTAAAGAGGCTCAAATGGTGAATATGACAGGGTAGGGATGGTTGGTTTGTATCGGACGCTGAAGTGGGAGTGCTGGAACAGAGGATAGGGGCTGGAATGGATGTAGGACTGCTGGGAATCATGTTTGGAAGACTGAAATTCAAAATCTAGGAGAACGAAATCAAATTTTGGGTGTGGGAAATGGGTGTTGGGCGCATAAAATGGGTGTTGGGCACATAAAATGGGTGTCGGGTGATGGAAACAGGGTCTGTGCAATGAGCACAGAAGCTAAAAGTCAGAAGGGAAGGAGGAGGTGGCGGTAGCAGGGAGTGCGGAGTGGAAGGGGGTCGGTATAGGAGGAGTTTGGTAAGGGTATGCAATGTCAGCACGGGCGCAAGGAAGGGACGCAAGAACGAAGGGTGGGGTGGGTCGTGGGATGAAGGGAAGTTGTGGTGGCTTGGCTATGGGGAGAGGAGGAGGAAGTTACCTTGGAGTAGCACCAAGGGGGGGAAGCGTGGGATTCCTCCGACGTCGCACCAAAAAAAATCGCGGAGACCGACGATTGCAAAATTGTCGCAAGACTTCAATACACCCAACCGTGAAACACACACCTATATATATACACGTTAACACATTAGGGCACCCGAATCAGACAGCTCATATCATCCGGTCCGATCGGGTGTCAAATACAATTCAAAATAAATAAAATGATACAAACTGACTGGGAACGACCATCCGGGCACAAACGAGAACTCGGATCGCTCGGACGGGTGGCGTTTCACCGCCTCCTGCAGAAATAGACATGTGTTGGGCATCGCACACAATCACATTCTCAAGAGATTGGCACACATCAAACTATTGGGGATTGGTTCCTCCAAGTGGCACTGCTCCGAGTTTACAAGACTTCCAAGATTATGTTTAACACACCTAAGCCATGTTTATACAGAGAAGGGGGGACTCCTAATAAGAAAAGAAAATAAAACATTTAATACAAATTATATAAAGATAAACTAATGGAGGCATGTGATTCTTCTCTCAATACGAGGGTTCGTTTGACAGATCGTATGCGCCAAGAGTGTGTCTGTGTACGTTCAAATACACCGTTCATGAAAATCGATCTTGAAAAAAAATTGTGGGACGTCATACTTTGGTGCGGTGAAAAGGAACGGGCATGTGCGGTGAGAGTCCTTTTGTGCTTTGACAGTTTGCTTAGCAGGGAAGCGAAGAGTATGGCTGCTCTACCCGCAAACAACATAAGCATTAAAAATTATCATGTGCTACTAGTACTGATGCGTCGAGAAAGCTACTAATCATTGGTGATGAGGGATGGGCGTATGAAGTTGACGTAGAAATATCCATGACACTACCCAATTCTTGGGAAGTGTCTTGTCCCCAAAGAAGGATTAATTAAGTAATCAATACCACTAGATATGGGTCTAGCAAGGTGCATTAAAAGAAGTCCAATGAGTGGCACATGTGGAAACTAGAGTTACCATGGTGGAATAAGAGTTGATAAGACACCTTGACTACTTTTTATATCGATATGTGTGAACCCGAAAGATGAAAATAATATGGATTTGGATTCTTAGGGTGGATTTGTCTCGATCTTTTAGAATTTTTGGAGCAAAAATGAACTCCTCAAAAGGAGTAACATTAGGGGCTAAGGGACGACAAACATGTTTGAGTGTGCCGAATTAGAATGTTTGTTGCAGGTTGGGCATTAGATGTTAATTTGAGTGTAATAAATAGGGTATTGGTAGGTGCTTTGATCATAACTTTCATGGGGATATGTCTAGATATTGGTTGTTTGGTTGTATTGTCCATATTTAGGGGCTTGAGGAAAGTTGACAAGGGACTAATAGCATGAGTAATCAATGGAAAAGGGGGGAAACAGTGTGCAGGTAGTGTGTGGCGTTGCAAGTTATCGAAGAAGCATAATCATCACTCAATGGAAGGCAGAACCTTCAACTGAAGAGTGAGGAAAAAAGGTTGTAGGCACAGGCTTGTTGACTTGGTCAGAGAAGATGAGAGAGGCAATCTCTAAGTGTTTGGGAAAGGGAGCATCAACGTCAGTCCTAGAGGGATCGATGGAAGGAACGGTACTTGATGGCATTGGCAGAGGATGCACTGGCAGCATTGGGGCAATAGGGATGGTCGCAGTCTAGAATGGGAGGAATTTTGCGGTAGGCTGCAAGTCGACGGTGTCGACAACAGAAGATGGGGTCATGGATGGCGGTTCTAGTGTTGTATGGGGCAAAGGGAGGACTGCTAGAGTAGTACATTGTTGAACATAAGTGGTCGAGATAAAGTCCGAGTTTTTTAAAGCAATGATGGTGGCGTCAGACTTGGTGGTTCTTGTTGAATGGAAGGTGAGCGGAGACATCAGAAGGGGCGAATTTGGCATGGTTTGTGGATGTGATGGAGATCGATGACTTTGGATCGTCGGATGGATGATTGGAGACCACCATCGCGTTCATCGTGATTTTTCACATTTTTAGGTTTTTTATTTTCATTTTTTTATTTGTAATTTGGGAGTTATGTTAAAATATCCATCGAACGATCATGGTCGTTGAATATTTTAACCTAACCCCCCACCTCCCTTACATCTCCCAGCAGCCGCCGAAAGGGGGATCGGGATTTACGATTTTGGAAAATAAACCACTCGGTCATCTCTTTCGTGCGGCGCGGAAGCCTCCGACAGTGCGACATCGTGGATTCTTCCTCCAGGGATGTGACGCCCCTTCCGCCACCTTCTGCCACCTTCCACTGTTGTTTGAGCTGCCAACCACAGTCTCCCACTGCTTCTCTGACCACGGACGCCTCTTCCCAGCACAACCACCGGCCTCCCCCTCCCTTCCCCTGCATACAGTCACCTTCCCAAGACTCTAGCAACCCTCATGCCGCCTCCTACCATCCCCTACCAGGTATTCCGCCCCTCTCCCCTTCCACTCCACTGCATATCCTTGTCTTCTTGCACATCTATACTCCAAAATGCACCTTCCAGCAGCCCTCTCGTAGCAATACGACCCTACTCTTCCCCGATTTCAGCATTCCAGACCCTCTCCGCTTCAAAATCACATCATTTAGCACCACCTGCTATAATACCCCCTTGTCCCCATTCCATTGCCAAATTCACTCCTAATCACCTTACTGAAGTCTCTCCATCCCTCCATTTCCATGGCAATACTTCATATATCCGCTTCAACGCTTCCCCTAACACCATATCTGCATTTTCCCTGTCTCCCATAGCCCTCCCAGTCCACCAAACAGCCACTGCCCCTCTCTGAAACCCTCCACACAGCAGTATTCTCATTTTCGGACAGCCACCACTTCCATCGGTATCCATTACTTGGTGAGTTTTTACCTTCTAGTGTTCATTTATTCGCATTGTACGAATAACTTGTATTATTAGTAATACTTGGCTTGAATATATTTGATTTTTGTATTTATTTATTAACGTGCAAAAATTATTGACTTCGCATATTTATTTTGGTGCACTTTCAATTAACTTATAATTGTTGTCTGCTTACTTGCATTTCAATATTTGTAATCAATTGTGACGCTTGCACGAGATTTTAAATTTAATTTGTTTAATTAATTATGCGTCGGAAAATGATTGCATGATTGAGTCATCGCATGTGCACCGCGTTAGAGTTATCCTTTGTTAGTCCATTTAATTGTGTGTTTGTGCTCATCTACATATTCATCTTAGGGTTCATCTTCGGCCTATTAATGATCTTACTTGATCATCTTCGTCCTATTACATTCATCGCGTTCTCACGTGTACTGCAATTAGAATTAGGTCATTTGTAAATTCATATCCTATAGATTCGCCTTGCGTCAGGATGTGTGGGATTATCTAAGATAGATTGGGTAGGGAAGGGTAGGGCAGTGGAAAAGGGAAAAGAAGTTAGTGATGGCTTGAAGGAAATGAGAGGATTTTGTGATGAATGTAGCACACCATTGCGATAATGTTGGCAAGGGAAACGTCCATTAAACCGAAGCTTGTGTGCATTGATGTAAAGGTGGTACTCATATCTGAGGGAGTAAGAGGGAGGAGATGAATCCCTGGCTGAAGGAGCGGCAGGGGGAGAGCAACTAGCCAAACCAATTGATATGAACTCGAAAATGAAGGATTGCACTGGAACATAAAATAACAATAAATACTCGAAAGACAACAACCAAATTCCTAAGGGATGGTTCCACAAACGTTCACCTTTTCAAATGAGAGTTTACAAGACGTACAGGATCATTTCTGACTCACTTAAGATCTCTTTACATAGAGAAGAGTGGAACTCATAATAAGAAAAGAAACATAGAATACCTAACTAATACATATTACACAAAGATAAACTAGCAAAGGTGCACTTATTCCATTCTCGTTTCAATGTTCGCCCGAAGGAGTATACATATCCACCAAAGGTGCATATATGCGTATATGTTTGAAGACGTGACTTGGATTGTGGCTCTTTAGCATGAAAAAACTTTGCAGATATGATGACAGATTGAAACAGTCAATATCCTCTTATATTGTCCTTCAAGAAGCAACCATAAACAATATCATCCTTTTCAGGATGCACATTGATTGGGCCAGTAGTCCCTAAAAAAAGTTTATCCAAACCAGATATTATGGTACTTGGGTTTTCAGCCTTTGGAAAGTGTAGGTCTTCGCGAATATGAAACTGATTGGGTAACTGTAACAAGTTGGTTTGCCTTCCTTTAAAAAAGAGAAATGTGAAAGATTGTTCTCTTGGATGTTCAAAGAAGTAAGAAAATAACGATGTGTCTCAACTGAGAGATGTTGGGAAGTTTCTCAGCATACCTTCCAAGAACAAGGCTGGCTTCAGTTTCTTCAGGAGGTTCAGCTTTAGCCTTAATAAGTAAAGCTAAATTCTTTTCATGAGAAAAACCAAATTCAGAGTCTTCAAAAGACTTTTGCTCTATCTTGATAGGCACAGGCACGGCTGATTGAGCCGTACTTTTTACCATATTAAAGTTCTTTTCATGAGAAGAACAAAAATCAGAGTCATCGAAAAATTTTGGCACTATATTAATTGGTAAGGTTGATTGAGCTGTAGCATTTACCTTATTATAGGAGTTCTTCTCAGGAGAAAAACTAAATTCAGAGTCTTCAAAATACATGGACTCTATCTTGACTGGCAAGTCTGATTTAGTTGCAGCTTTTACTGTGTTCTTGGAATTCTTCATAAAAACATTTTTAGGCACATTTCCTTCTGAAGTTTCACCTTTTACATTGAAGGCTGGAAAACCTAAAACAACTGAATCAGTAATGGTATCCTCCTGTCTGATTCTATGCACTGCACTTGAGATACTACTTTGTGAAATATGAGCTGCATCTAGGCCTTTGAAATCTGTGTCATAGTTTTCCATTGATATGTGACCTCCAAGTGTTAAGTGATGCCTATTGTATTGCTTTCACGAGACTTACAGCCATCAATCTGCCTTGAGCATTGAACATTTATCTTCGGAACTCTCTTTGAATGTAGTTTTTCTCAGAGAGATGTGTCATCAGGATAGATCGTTTCATCATCTCTTAATCCATCACAACTGCAGTTATTAGTCCATTCCATAATTACCAAAATTTCTCAGAAAACCCTCCTGCAAGCCATGCATGCAATTCAAAGGAAAGATACTCAAAATTAAATAACAGTAAACCAAACAGATTTATAGAATTCCTAATCTATACTATATTAAAAGGGAAAAACACATTTTGGTTAAACCTTCAACTTTCACGCTTTACCCCCCTTTATTACAAAAATTTCAATTTCTTTAATTTATGTATTTTTTTATTTTAAAATATGTGCTATCATATATGCAAAATTTCTTACCTACAATAAAAAATGTGCTATCACCGCCACTCGCAAACCCCAATGCACAAGGAAAAAACGAGCAATGGGCGAAGTATAGCGTTTGGGGATTTGCGAGCGGCGGGTGCGTCATCATGTCGGGGTAATGTTGTTACGGTGGGCCGCTCCCCCTATTATACTGGGCCTATTCTCCAGCCCAGTGGGGGTCCCACACGCTCTACAGGGCCGCGGCCCGTACACCCCAACCCTGGCCCCACCTGTTCAAAGCGGGGCTGGTTGTTGATGCCGGGTCTCGAACCCGGCACCCTTGATAAGAAGCACTTAACGCTTGCCCTCATCACCAACTGAGCCGCGGGGGTCCCACACGCTCTACAGGGCCGCGGCCCGTACACCCCAACCCTGGCCCCACCTGTTCTCAGCGTGGCTGGTTGTTGATGCCGGGTCTCGAACCCGGCACCCTTGATAAGAAGCTCTTATGCCAGCCCTCATCACCAACTGAGCCGCTTATCAAGGGTGCCGGGTTCGAGACGGCTCAGTTGGTGATGAGGGCTGGCATAAGAGCTTCTTATCAAGGGTGCCGGGTTCGAGACCCGGCATCAACAACCAGCCACGCTGAGAACAGGTGGGGCCAGGGTTGGGGTGTACGGGCCGCGGCCCTGTAGAGCGTGTGGGACCCCCGCTGGGCTGGAGAATAGGCCCAGTATAATAGGGGGAGCGGCCCACCGTAACAAATGTCATGGCCGAAGTAATGTCGCACGGGGCATTGGGGGCCCGCCACATGCACTGCTGCGATCGGGATACTGTCGTGATTGATCGTAGGGGCAGAGCCACGTGCCAATCACTCGTATAAGAAATGTTATTAACGAAAATGTAAATAGAACATACAGAAACTGTACCGAATAGATAAGCTTTCAAATCTAGTGAAAAATGTTGAGGATTATTGTTGCCTAAAGAAACTTACAAATGTACGCCAAAACTGCTAGCAAGTTTAAATTTGGCTATAGCTATGGTGCTCACTGTAAGTGGCACCTTAACCTAATCAGCACTCAATATGAATGAATAAAAAATGTGAATTCATAAAGACGATTGCAAATAACTGGGATAAGATTAATGATGTAACAAACAAGATCAAATTGATGACATGAAGAAAGCATGATGATATGATTCATGATAACTAGCAGTTGTACAAAAGCACATAAAATGTGACTTTCATGGGTCTTGATACCTGCAATCAAGGTTGAGCAAGGTTCAAGAGTTACTCCCACAACTCATCAATGTGCATGAGTCTTAAAATAGCTTTTAATTGAAGGAAAGTGATGACTTATTAGTTGTAGACTATTAGGGGTGTAATTATGGCATTATTTATTATCATTATTATTTATTTCCGAATATGCAATTATTAGGTCATAAGAGTCGTGTCCTTATATGATGTCATTAATTGTGTCGTGTCCTTTTTAGTCGCATGTCCAAGTCTGTCGCTATTTCCCTCAGTGTTCCTTCCTTTTTGGTGTCCATTGTAAGTCCTATTTAAAGAACCTAATGGGTCTTATATCGATATGAATGAAGAAAGACTATTTTCCCCAACCCTAAGAAAGATCTTGGAAGCTCTCTCTCTCGAGCACACCCCGCTTAGATAGCCGTGGTCAAGGCTCCGTAGTATCTCCACCTCCGGCCTCTCCTCCGGCAATATTCTAAGACCCATAAGGCCATAACAACTTGGTATTAGAGGCCTCGATCCATCCACCAATCTTCACCATCCACAATTACGAGGGAATTTAAGAGGACGGCCCCTATTCCATCGGCTGCTCAACCCGAAGACAACGCCATCCAGTGCTCACAGCAGGGCCAGCGTCTAGCCTCGCTCGTCGTTCCTCAATAGAGTTATGTGCTTACCGATCGACGACCTTTTTCGCCGCGTACGCCGCATGCTTCTCTCACCATTTCCATCAATTGCGCAGATCTACGCCACTAGATATCCACGCCCATGGACCCTCGCTTCTCCAGCAGGTCCACTCCAGCGTCGACGCCTAGCCTGTCGACACAGCGCCTCAAGATGTCGCTGCATTTCCGCTGCTTCCCCGACGTTGCTCTCGGTGCTCTTCATCTGTTGCTATTTACACAGTAATAACCACAACCTAGAATTAAATGCACGTGTAACTGACGCAGAAGCGTACTTTTTTTTTTGTTTGGACCGGCACAAACCCGTGGGAATGTATAGGACTATATTCCTGAATTTATTCTACCTCCCTTTCTTATTAATTCTTAATTGAATTAATTAAGAAGTTAAATTGTGACACCGCCATTGGGAGACGACGCGATACTCGCGGCAACACAAATTTAGCCGCCACTGATGACTCCAGGCATCGAGGCACCCGCTATGTATCCTGTGCCACCTCCATCCACAATATGGGAGACTGACTTCTTGGAAGTTATGAACCAGCTACACGCAGTTATATCTGCCATGGATGCACACCTTCAGGATGTAAAAGCACGCTTTCGGGACGCTGACGCTCGTCATCAACGGCATGGCAACCCTCACCACCAAGCTTAATGGACTAACAGCAGCACCTACGGTGGTTACCACCCCACCCACGGATCACGCTAGCAGCACTCAAGTTTCGCTACCCCCGCTCATCTGCCATGAGCCGCCACCGCAGACCCTCTTACGCTCTGAAGTTGCTATTCCGCCGCTTTATACCTGGTTGGAATTACCCACCTACGATGGGAAAACAGATCCACTGGGTTGGCTCACCAGGTGCAAACAAATCTTTGGTCATCAACAAACTTGGACAGCCGAATGACTTTCTCTGGCCTCCTTCCGCCTTCTCGACTTGGCCTTGTTGTGGGTCACTCGTCTCCTCACTGATCAGTCGGATCTGATGTGGGACGACTTCAAGCAATTTTGCAACCTGCATTTCGGCCCTCCAATCCGTATCAACCCCCTCAGTGCCCTCAAAACACTCTGCTAAACAAGCTCCGTGGACGATTATCTGGACTAGTTTCAACACCATCTGGCACAGGTCACACCTGAGATGCAAGTCGTCATCTTCACCGCCGGACTACGAGACCGTCTGCGACTTGATGTCGAATTTGAGTTTCCTCCAGACTTAGTGATTGTTATGAGTCTGTCCAGGCTATAAGACCGTCGCCTCCAACTGGCACAAGAGTTCTATTTGCCCACTGACACGGGCATTCAACCAGGTCATTTTGAGGGCCATCCAGAACCACCAGTCCGTAAACTATCTCAGGACGAGATGGTGGAACGGCGCGCCAAGCACGGGTGGAACTACCTTAAGACACGGTCAGGCATGTGCCCGACCGTCTTTTCTGCGTATTAGTACCTAGGGCTTCTTTTTTTCGCCTATTCTCTGTGCTCTATCCGCTCGGCCGCTCCAGTTTCCTAATTCCTTCTAATTTTCGACGGTGTAGACGAGGGCGACGACTGTGGAGACGAGCGATGAGGGCAACGACTATAGTGACGGGTAACGAGGGCATTCCCCTTTCGAGCTTTCCTCTTTTCTTTGTGCGTGGCTTTCTCGTCTCCTTCATTTTTAGCGGTGTGGGCACAGGCGGAGGGCTTCTGATTCCTCATTTTGTCCTTAGCGACTCCGCTCCTATTCACACGAGCTTCTTCTTCGATTTCTTCCGGCGAGACTTCCGACTTCCATGCTTCATTTGATGGACTGATCATGAGTTCAGAGCAACGTTTGAGAATTCAGAGGCAGAGGAGAATCCTTACAACGTTTAAAGGTTCCTCTAGCAATTAACCAGTTCACAACTCACAAGGACATTGGACAAGAACTTTGGTAAACATTTTATTTTATTTTTGTCTTCATATTTTCACTAGTATTGTAGATTTTGAACATGAAAGAGCTTCCAAAGATGCTTTGTTTGAGAAAATATTTTAGTATTACTAGTTTATAGTTAATTTGCGGTAATTTTGATTAAACTTCGCTTAACATCTTAGGCCATGATTTTGTATTGTATGTGTAACGAATGGTTTTTAATGCTGTGTTACAGAGTTTTGGATTGGGAATTTTTCCATTATAGAAGATTTTAAGACGCATGTTCTGAAGCTAGAACACTCTTCTTGGTGCTAGGGGCTTATGAGTTGATAAAGTTTATTATCCATAAGAATTACTTGATAGATTGAAGTTGGAAGGCTTGTTTGGAAGTCCACCAAAGATGAGAAGTAGAACATGTAATCAGCCATATGAAAGGAAGAGAGAAGATTTAAGAGAGCCAAACGATCTACTCCTTGGTGAGAGGAATTGGAGATGATTTATTTCTAAATATATATTGTGTTTATATCACTCAATTGGTTTTAGATATCCTTAGATTGCTCTTTTGCTTACAAAGAAAGCTATTATTTTACAAAGAATACTATTCTTTTGTAACAGAGGCCACAGATTCAAGTCTCCAAAGCTTTATATTCAGGATTTATTCAGGAGTGCAGACTTTGCGGTAGAAGGTATTTTTTTAGACTTTTAGGTATAACTACATTGTATAATTCCATGCTTAAATTGCTTGTGATTTTACGTTGTAGAAATAGCACAAAAAATTCAGTAAGATTTTCATTAATGATATATATGTTGAAATTTATTGTGCTCGTGTAACTTCAATATCCTAGTCCAGCCACTGGCGCAAAGGGCTTATGTTTCAACTGCGGCGAGTAGTGGGCAGCCACAGGTGCAAACGGCTTTTCTATTTGCACGTCAAGGACTCTGATGATGCGGGTGTCGGCTAACGCGGACGTCATTGATCTCCCTCAAGCTTGAGGAAAAACTCTTTTTGCAAGGCGGGAGTGATGTTAGGGGTCTTATTATGGTATTACTTATTATCATTATTTATTTATGAATAACCAGTTATTAGGTCATAAGGGTCGCGTCCTTATATGACGTCATTAATTGTGTTGTGTCATTTTTAGTCACATGTCCAAGTCTGTCATTATTTCCCTTATTGTTCCTTCCTTTTTTGTGTCGATTGTAAGTCCTATTTAAAATACTTAGTGGGTCTTGTATCGATATGAATGAAGAAAGTCTATTTTCCCTAACCCTAAAAGAGATCTTGGAAGCTCTCTCTTTCGAGCACGCCCCACTTAGGCAGCCACGGTCAAGGCTCCGTAGTATCTCCACCACCGTCATCTCCACCTTCGGCCTCTCCTCCCGCAACATTCTAAGACCCATAACATAGACCTTCAACCATATATTCACTCCAAAAGTGATACTTAGCGCACTAACCGTTTGTGTGCTCAAATCAAAAACACACTACTCTTAATTTTTTGGGTGGGGTATTTTGGATATATTGGGAATATAATATGTAAGGCATTTTATATAAAACTCATATTCTAGGATTAGATCATGGGAGCAAAATTGAACAACACGTCTTGTAAATCATCATTCTTTAATCTAGTGAATCATATAGTTGTTACTCATGGATATAAATCATAAAGGTGAACCGTATTAAATATATATATTTTTGTGTTTGTTTGGTTGACCTTTGCTTGACAACTATAAGATAGCAGATGTAGGATCTCTCATGTGAAGGCGGATAGAGATCATTGAGAGATGTGAGGGTATTCACATATTCATGGCAGATAAATGAAAATTTCGTTGGCCTAAAAATATAATATGGTTGACGATAGGAACAATTTTTTAAGATGGAATATTAAGTCTAAATCATTTCAATTTTCCCACTTTCATCTCTTTTGGCGTGCTCCTAACATATGTTTTAGTTTCCCCTAATACTGAATGAAATTCAAATTGAAGGCCAACTCATATTTAATTAGTGGGCCCTTTTGGCTATTTATAGCCCTTTGAAATAAGCAGATACGGAAATTATATTTGTTAACCAAGTTGAAATTTGCAAACTAAAATTTTAGAAAAAACTATAATGATATGTAATAAGCTCTTCATTCTCTCCTCTTTAAATGATCAACTGAATTGAAATAAATATATATATATATCACCATAACTTCAAAAAATAGTACAAAGTATCTCTTTGTCCAAGAAATAAAATACAACTTTCCCTCCCAAAAAATGAAAAAGAAAAAAATGATAACCAGAAGGCAGGAGGCATTTACATGGATCACATTTTTGGAGGGCAAAGTATGTTGGGGAGTGGAGTAAAGAGTGAAACACAGGCTCTCCACCTTTGGATTTGATTTGAGACTCCTCGAGGCCAAGCAACCATGGCAGAAGGATGTGAAATTCTCTCTCCTTCACATCTACAGGAAGGCAAGTGATGAAGATCATTTGAACCTGAAAACATTACAAAGGAGGAAGAAAGAGACGAGTGACGAAAGGAGATTAGAAGCACGAGATAGATGATTGGGTTACAATGTAGTGGAGGGGCGCCAGAAAATGACGGTTCCTATGTAGGGATTTTGGGGGGGCAATGAAGTGGAGGGGTGGAAGTGTGGTGTTGGGAAATTCCGATATGGACTGAGCGTCTCTTTCCTTCCTCCTTTTGGCCTTCACGACAGAGATCAAGGGCGAGGTCATCGAAACAAATCCTGTGCGGAGTTTCCAGGAAAACGGGGAGGAGGGATCGCGAGTTCTTTCTTTAGGCGTGGGAAAAAAACTAGTCGAATGAGTGGCGTGAGGGGCTGCCGCTAGTGTTTGGGGAACTAATAAAAAAACAATTAGGTTTGTTTAAGGGATATGAATAGCCAAAAGGAGGGTGCTAATATAAACACCCGTAATTTGGGATTTTCTTCTTAAACTCTTTTGAATTTACATCTCTCTCTCTCATACCTTAATCCCTTATGCAGGTTAAATGCCAGTGAGTATCAAAACTATTATATATAAGTGGAGTCATTGAGCTCCATATATCTGAGCACAAATTAAGACACCATCATGGGTCCCACAGTTCTTGTGTGGGTGCATGGAAACTTTAAGAATCTCAAATGTGGCTAAATGTTGCTTGACTTTTGAAGGCGGAATGCACTCAGTGTGCGGGAGTTGGGACAATGATGGTGGTGGAGGTGATGGCCGGTGTGCATGACCATGAGTTTGTCCCATTCCCTTTAGGGATTTTTGTTGTTTTAATTTTCTGAAAATGCGCTCAACGGCTTCCCATGTCCAAGTGTTATCCTTGAACATGAGAAGTAAAGTGAAGTAAGTTGGTTCTAACTGGGTCCTCGTGAGATTAATGAGAATGACTAAATGAATTTGGCACATGTCCAGTAATTAAACTTGCAAGGATGAAAACTATAAATAATACAGCATAAAAACACGCACTCAAGTAGAGTTCTAAACTTGGAAATAACTCTAAGTGTGCACAAGTAAGAGAGCGAGAAAACAAATGCATAAATGAGCAATGCCCGGCAAGTCACAAAATATCATAGCTCAAAAATTACAAATCAATATCCACAAAGACAGTAATTTGATACACTATTAAACAGAAAGAAACTACAACCATGAAATATACTCATGGGGAATCAGAGGACTAGGGAAGTAACAGTGGACTGAAACTGAATTTCCAGAGGGGAATCAGAGGACTAGATGGGGATATTGGGACTGCTGTGGCCTTGTGGGGATTTGTGGGCTGCTGTAGGGGCTGTCAGCACTGGAGAGGAAACTAGAGGAGGTTGTAGGGTGGCAGGGGGTGACTGGAAATTGTGAGGAGTGTCGTGGGCTCCAACAAGGAGATGGGGGAATTACGATGTTCGGGAAGTTGAATGGGTTGGGGATAGCCTTCCAGAGAGGGAAAATGGCAGACAATGGACTAGAATGGGGAATTAGAAGTTGGCGTGCAAGGGGATATTGTAAAATATATGTTCGGCATGACAACGGTTATGATCACTATCGAGAAAAAATAACTAATTTTAAACATAGAAGTGGATGTTCTTTTTGTGTGGTCGTGCGTTCACAAACTACGGTTCATAACCACCACGTTCACGACCTCCGCGTTCCAAACAAGCCACTGTTTACACAACAATTAATTGGGAAGTGGGTGGCTTTATGGCAGTTACATGCTAAGGCTCCGTTTGGGGGGACTTATTTTCACCGGTCAAGCGGTTGCGACCGCATGAACCGGGCCATGCGGTCGCAACCGCTTGACCGGTGAAAATAATTCCCCCCAAACGGAGCCTAAGTGAGGAGGGAGTCGGTTTACTGGGCGGGGTTGGCCGGCTGGGGTGTTTAGGAGTTGGGAAGGTGGGATCGTGGGGAGTGAATAATAAGTAATGAAGAGTTAATAAGCAGTAATGGGTAATTAGAGAAGGTGGCTATGGAGTCGTGGAAGGAGTGGCTGGGATGCTTTGGAGTAGTGGAATAATGGTGACGGTGGAGGATGGTGGCCGGAAAAAGGGAGAGGTTACGGTTGAAGATAGTGCCCAACAATGAAAATGGGAGGCGTCGCGCCTAATTAAACAGTAATGTTACCCAAAAACCTGAAAGTAGTATTCCACTGAGCAATGCAACTTTGAGGCAGGAACAGCAATCACAGATAACACATTATGGTAATTTAACCCATTCAATCACTGCTGGCAATGATAGTTCAAAATAACTGAACAATACTAATTCAAACAATTTAACATCAATCACGGTATAGGAATAGATATCACAGATTGTGGGATCCATTGTGAACATAGTCAGGTAACTTCAATTGTTATTCAAGAATGGTCAAGAACATTAAACACATATATTAAACCCTAACAAACCCAAGAAAAAAGGTATTCTTATACCTCCGGGAGTCCGAAGCAGAGGTAAAATGAAGGTGTGGGGGAAGAAAAGATGGCATTGGCAGGAAGAGAAGTGGTGAGAATAGGGAAGGAGTGTGTAACAACTACAAACACAGAACTGCAGGGAAGGACGTGATCATGCCAGCTCAGCCCTCCAGAGTTATTTTGATGAAGCAATCAGTTAGTGTCGCGTGGCTTGCCAACTGCTCTTTTTTGTAACGGTTCACTATTATAGTGGAAGTAGTATTTATACATATCATATGCTGTAGAAGACTAAGCAGAATTTTAATTAAGTCTTTGTATTTCCCTTTCTATTTACTTTCTTAGTTAGTTGTTAGATGTTAGTCGTGACCTCGCCGGAATCTTCGTCGGGGGAGGTTACATTGGTGCTCTCGTTGAACCTCTCGCCATGACGGGTACCGAACCACCTCCGAATACGCACTTGAAGGAACTTTCCAAAGGACAACAAGAAATATGAAAGACAATGGATCAACGGCACGCGGAGCAGGCGCAAAATTTCTCCAGATTGGAAGTCAAGATGCTGAAACTCAACATGACGATTCAACAATCCACCGAGCAATGCTCTCAAGATTTACATTTGCTGCGACAAGAAATGAATTCCTTGTTGAAAGCACCTCCACCCAGGTCATAGGATGGCGGCTTTGACCCACTTTGGTCTCAGCCAGAAGTTTTTTTCGGCCCTTCATCATCAGCGATCGGGATTACTCTGACACCCACCTCTGCGGCCATTCCGCCTTGAGGGTCTAACACGTCGGAACTACTAAACCCATCTCAGTTCATCATCGATGGAAACATTCCAAGCCTGGGTGCCCAGTTCCCAAGCTTTCACGGAGCAACACAAGGTTTAAATTTCGAAGCAAGTGGACCCCTTACTGCGCATACTCCTGGCACCTTCGCCCTACCCCACCCCATGTTTCCAGGACATCCCTCGCATGTAGGCGCGGCGGGATTTTCACCCAACTCCCGTTTTCCCCAATTTCCCTCAGCTGGGACGCCAACTTCCTTGTTTAATCAGGGTTCACCCATGGCAAATGGAATTTTTGGACCAACAGCGGGACAGGCTTAGCCACAACAACCCTGGAATTTCAACAACGCACAAGCTCCACACAATTTGTATAGAGAGAGCTGTGACAATATCTCGCCGACATTTCAAGGTACAAATCCGGCCACATCTTTTTCCTCCTTCGGTCAGGTAAAATTTCATTTCCCTTGATTCGAAAATGATGACACAACAGATTGGGTTAAAAAAACCGAACATTACTTTCGTTTTTATAACATCCCATATTCAGCCTATATGCCCATTATAGCAATGCACTTAGACCCACCAGCGTCACGCTGGTATGAATCATTGAATCCTGACAGGGCGTATTTTAATTGGAACAAATTTAAATTCGCTCTCTTTATGTAGTTCGCCCCTCAGCATTCGAATATTCGATGATTAAAATCACATTATTAAGACAAGTAAACATTGTTATGGCTTTCAAAGATAGATTTGAAGAATTAGCCACCAAAATCAATGGGATACCTCCAGAGTTACTAAGGTCTATATTCATCGCGGGATTAAAACCCACAATTCAACGAAGTGTTATTACTCAACGACCATATACTTTAGATGAAGTCTTTAACCTCGCAAAATTGTACGAAGATCAGTGGTTGGAGGAGACTGACACACCGCGTAACATTTAATACCACTCCAAACACATCTCACGGACCTCAAGCCCCTAAACAGCTACCAAATTTTAAACCAAGATACAAACGTTTAACACCGGCCGAACTTCAACTTAAAAGAGAGAAGGGATTATGTTACACCTATGACGAACGTTACCTACCTGGCCACCGATGTAAAAATAAAGCTACGTGTCTTTATATGGAAGATGACATTATAGACTCAATTGACCTAGTAGACCCGTCCGAACTAGTAGATCCTCTGGACCAATTGCCCTCACCACCTCAAGGGTATGAGATTGGATATCACGCTCTAATAGGGGCATTTTCTAGCCAATCTATCAGATTTGAAGGACTCCTATTAACTCCCCCCGTGCAAATACTAGTAGATTGCAGAAGTTCAACGAACTTTATTTCTCAACGGGTAGCTAATTTCCTCCACGCACCAATTACCGTCATTAAACCTTTCAAGGTACACATGGGGAATGGAGAATTATTGACGTGTGCAGGCATATACCTTAACGCTGAACTTATTGTTCAGAAACACCATTTTTCAACAAATCTATTCTTCATAGACTTATTTGGTTCAGATATTATGTTAGGCATGGTTTGGTTGGAATCACTAGGCAACGTCACCACCAATTATAAAGACAAGCAAATGACATTCCAACATACCAATCAGACTATCTGCCTTCGAGGAATTCGGTCTGTAGTATCCAATCGAATTACCCTGAGCCAAATAACCAAATTGGTATCTCAGGATTCTATTTCAACTTCGGTATTATGTTTTTTTTCTCTCCAAACCGAAAACTGTGGCGTGCCAACCCCAACACCCGAACACCCCGAGCTTACTTCCTTATTAAGTAAATTTAAAGATATTTTTCAGAAACCAATTAATCTACCCCCATCGAGAGACGGCGATCATAAAATAACTTTACAACCCCCGGATACTATTATCAAGGTAAAACCATACCGTTATCCACACTACCAAAAACAGAGATTGATCGACTGGTGGAAGAAATGTTAGCTCAAGGAGTCAAGGACTGATTCGACCAAGCACATCATCTTTTAGTTCACCGGTTCTCTTGATAAAGAAAAAAGACGGTGCATGGAGATTCTGTGTGGACTACCGCGCCTTAAACTCAGTAACCGCACATGCCGCGTTCCCAATGCCGACAGTTAAGGAACTATTTGACGAGTTACATGGTTCAACTCTCTTCTCCAAACTATACTTACAATCAGGATATCACCACACAAGACCGCTTTCCGTACTCCACAAAGATTATATGAATTTCTAGTGATGTCATTCGGCCTCACTAACGCCCCCGCAACCTTTCAATCCTTAATGAAAAAGTTTTCCAACCAGATTTACGGAAGTTCGCAGTTATCTTCTTCGACGATATTTTAATATATAGTCGAAATTTACAAAGTCATTTAAATCATTTAACAATCATATTTTCTACAATGAAAGCTAATTCCTTCTACGTGAAGCAACCAAATGTCAATTTATGGCTTCCACAATAGAATTTTTAGGTCATATCATCACTACGTCGGGTATAAGCCCACATCCAGAAAAGGTAACCACTATCTTACAATGGCCAACCCCGACAACAGCTAAACAATTAAAATCCTTCTTAGGGCTCTCGGTCTACTATAGAAGGTTTATTAAACACTGTGCCACCCTAGCGGCACCATTGACGGATCTTTTAAAAAAAACGGATTTGCATGGAATGAGCAAGCCACGAAAGCATTCGAACAACTTAAGACATACTTAACTTCCGCCCCGGTTTTGGCATTACCGGATTTTACACAACCATTCACGCTAGAGACTGACGCATCAAGATGTGGAATTGAGGCGATCTTGTCACAAAATAATCATCTCTTAGCATATTTTAGTAAAAAAATTGACGTCTAAGGATCAAAATAAATCAACATATGATAGAGAGTTATTACCCATTTCGACAGCCTTGGATAAATGGTGCAATATCTGCTCGAGGCCCCCTTCATCATATGCACGGATCATCAGGCGCTTCATCATTTGACCACCCAATTGCTAAATAGCCCTTCTCAACAGCATTTTCTTTCAAAACTATTAGGGTTCAATTTTAAAATAGAGTATAAACCGGGACGACTAAATACAGCAGTTGATGCCTTATCCAAATTACCGGAACACAATCAGACACTAAATACTTTAACTTGTTCTTATAATATATGTAAAATTTTCAAAAATTTAATGGGTTGGTATCAAACAGATCGTTTAGCCAAAAAGATTAACCGCCTCTTACATAAGGATTTGACCGCACCAATAGATTGGACTCTCTCCGACCAAAAGTTATTTTTCAAAAAAATTATACATTTCAGTCTGCCCACTACATCATCAATTAATACAAGAAGCACATGCATCGCGCTTAAGTGGGCATTCCGGAGTTAAGCTAACTTATTATCATTTACGATCAAGTTATTATTGACCGAAAAATGGCGAAAGAAATTAAACATTATATCAAGACATGTGACTTATGCCAAAAGGGGAAGGGGATGAACCACGGTCTTTTTGGACTACTACAGTCTTTGTCTATCCCCACATAAATCCAGACGGATTTGTGCATGGATTTTATCACGCATTTACTACCTTCTGAAGGCTATACCAACATATTGGTGGTAGTTGATCGTCTCATAAAAGGAGTACATATTGCCCAATTAACGTCATTAAGCGGGCCAGTCGTAGTGAGAGTGTTTTGGGATCACATTGGGAAATTGCATGGCATACCAAACACAATCATCACCGATCGAGATCCTGTTTTCTTGAGCAAATTTTGGAGGGCATTGTTCACACATCAAGGCATCAAGCTCAGTTATAGCTCTGCAAATCATCCAGAGACCAATGGACAAACTGAGAGGGTGAATAGATGTTTGAACCAGTATCTTAGGATATTCGCTCGTCAAAACCCTAAGCACTGGTCCAAACTACTGACTTGGGCAAAATTTTACTACAACATACCATTCCTCGGCTGAAATGACGCCCTTTGAAGCTATGTTCGGCCGACGACGCCTGCATTAGTTCGACACTTTAATGTTAATAATACAATACAAACTGCACAAGCACAGTTGGAAGAAAGAGATAAATTATTGGCACAGCTATGCTTGAATCTCCAACGAGCCCAACACCGCACCCAAACTATTGCAAACAAGAAAAGTACACCAATTCAGTTTAACGTGGGTGATTTAGTGTTGTTAAAACTCCACCCTTATAAACAATTATCTTTACAAAATCAAAAGTATTATGGCCCATTGGAAAACCTTAAAAAGGTTAACCCAGTAGCCTACAAACTACAACTACCCGATTATTCACGAATTCACCCGGTATTCCATGTGTCATCACTAAAACCCTATTATGCATCAAACGAAAATAGGGTTCGCCGCTTACCACCGATGGATATAAATAATCATCCAATACATGGCATATTATCAGTCTTAGATGAACGTTTCATTTGGCGTCAGGATAAGCATGTTCATCAAGCATTAATCCAGTGGGAGGGATTAGCACCTGAAGATAGTTCATGGGAGGATGTAGAGTCCCTTCCTAAACAGGTACGCTTATCTTTACAATTTCAACAAAACACTCACACTCACACTCTTCCATTGGGTGCAGGTCAGGAGAACAACACAGTTACAACAGAACTTTCAACCCAGAGGAGCGAATATGAAGACCAAGGTACGAAGGATGACTTATCTGAGATCACACCAATTAAGGAGATGATGGCTGATCCTCCAGCAATCTGGCCGACCATCCGGATTCCTGGAGCCCATGCCCCCCGACGATCACGGTGACTTCAATTCTGGAGGACTCTCCAGCTGCCAAAGCTACCGACCATACCGTGTCCACGACGATCTCACCTCCGGCGTCCCCCAGCTCAACTCACACAAATCAATCTTGGGAAGGAGACAAATGTTAAAAGCAACGCGGTCGTTGCTCTAGAGGCGGGAAGTGATGTAACAACTACAAACAAATATTTGCAGGGAAGGACGGGATCATGTCAGCTCTTTTTTGTAACAGTTCACTATTGTAGTGAAGTAGTGTTTAAACCTATCGCATGTTGTGGAAGACTAAGCAGAATTTTAATTAAGTCTATGTATTTCCCTTTCTATTTACTTAGTTATCCGTTAGATGTTAGTCGTGACCTCGCCGGAATCATCGCCGGAGGAGGCTACAGAGTGAAGTCCGCCCCGAAAAGGTCAGGTGTGTTTTGAGTTTGCACGCCATTGTGAAATGGATTCCCCCGTTTTAAGGAGGCAAAAGAAGGTTGGGAATTGATTTTTGAAGCCAATTTCAATTCTTTCCCTCAAAATTTAACGAGACGAACGGGCCATAGGGTTCGATAGCATGAGGTGAGGACTGAGAAGCGCATACCTCGAACTCCATGACAATAGGAGCAATCGCCGGTGAAACTGGAAACCCTAAAGCAGTAGCGAGCAAAAATAGGGCGTAGGCGGTGGAGAAGTCGTGCTGGCCACCGTCATTAGCTTTTTGCAGAGGAGAGAGAGAGAGACGGAGATAGACACCGGAGAAGAAGGGCAGAACCGTCGTTTCGCGATATGGATTAGGATTGAGGAGGGAATCAAGAGGGGGCGGGATTGGCGCCAAAAAGCAAACCTAACGTCTGACGAACGCGGCGGAATCCGTACAGAGCAGTCAACAAGAAAACCCAAAATTAAGGCTCTGTTCGACAAATTGGTGTAGATTTAAAAGGTGACTGTTATTAGCACTGCACTTTTGGATATTCGCACTAT
Source organism: Platanthera zijinensis (assembly GCA_039513925.1). NCBI lineage: Eukaryota > Viridiplantae > Streptophyta > Magnoliopsida > Asparagales > Orchidaceae > Platanthera > Platanthera zijinensis. The sequence continues at coordinate 158,577,634 of CM077095.1, forward strand.
ATTTACTCTTAATTTTCCGTGCTTTTTGAAAATACTCTTTGTACATGCATTTTTAGGAAAAGTGTTCAACACGAAAGTTGTAGATCTCGACGAGATCTACAACTTTCGTGTTGAACACTTTTCCTAAAAATGCATGTATAAAGCGTATTTCTAAAAGGCGCGAAATCTGAGCGTATTTCTAGAAATACGCTTTATACATGCATTTTTAGGAAAAGTGTTCAACACGAAAGTTGTAGATCTCGTCAAGATCTACAACTTTCGTGTTGAACACTTTTCCTAAAAATGCATGTACAAGGAGTATTTTCAAAAGACGCGAAAAATTAAGAGTAAATGTAGTGCGAATATCCAAAAGTGCAGTGCTAATAACAATCACCTTTTAAAATGGAGAGGTTTAAAAAGAAGATTCAAAATTGTATTTTTAAAACTAAATTTTAAAAACTGAGATTTTGTTTAGGAAATTTTCGGCTGTTTAAAAATTATATCATAAATTATCATTCTTTTTTTATTTAAATTATATCAAAAATAATATTTTAATTATATTATTACTCCTCTCTTACTAAAAATTATATTTTACGTGTATTAAATTATTATATATTAAATTATATATTTTACTTGTATTATCCGGTACGCAAACATTATTATGTACTATTCATCTTCTTCACAATTACCAATGCACAGAGAAAGCTCCGCCATTATCATGCTCGATCTGCAAGCTCCATGAGCGTAGAAGAATTTAACTCGCCGTGGAAACCCTGTTGGAGGAGGAACGCAAGGAGAAGCTCGTCGTGTAAAGCCCTGCAGAAAATAAAGGTTCTGTTTGGCATACTGGTGTCGTTTTAAAAGGGGGAAGTTCAAAAAGGAGATGTTAAACTGTATTTTTAAAACTATGGTTTTAAAACTGAGGTTTTGTTTGGGTAATCTCCGTTTCGGTGACGGTTTAAATTATTTTCAAAATTATCTTCACATAAATTTTATTTATTTCGGGTCAATTTTTCTAAATTTTAAAAACAAAATTAGGTATTATATATGTGATTTTTTTACAAATTTATTGATATAATTATATTTTTTATAGGAGTTAAATTGATTAAATTAAATTAAATTAAATTAAAAAAATATCCCAAATAACCGTCTTGAAAGGATGAATGGAGGTCTCCCTAACCTTTTCAAAACGGGGAAAAAGTAGGTTTTAAACCGGTCGTTTTAAAATGACAACATTTTAGTTGTTTTCAAAAACTTTCTTCCGGTCTGTTTAGAACGGAATTGAGTCAAAACGGGCTCCCAAACATACCCAAAAATAAAATCAAAACGGTCGTTTCGGACGGCCGCTGGTGCTCGGAGGGCTAACGCCAAAACGGCCAAAAATCCCCCTTTCACGCCGACAATTTTAAAACGGAGCTCGCATCGGTTACCCAAACAGTCCAGCTTCGGTTCAGCCTAAACGAAATGAGGAGAAAACGGATTGTAAAACGAAGCCTAATTTGAAGCCTGCTGAATGGGGCATTGGGACGTATGTCACTTGGGCCCCGTTTGACAAACCAGCGGGACTTCATTTTAGCCAGAACGGACCTGTACAGTAATTTTTTGAGTTGTTTGGTTCACTTCGTTTTAAATCGGCCGGCTGGTAAGCGTAAAATTTTGTCGTTTAGAGGCTGGAGCCCAGATGTCCAGCGTGCCCTGTCCGCAACCCCCCCCCCCCCCCCCATTTTGCCTTTCCTCTCCTCCATCGCGGGAACCCTAGGCTTCCTCTTTCGCTCCTCTTCCTCAAGGTAGGATCTACCCGCCGGTGTTCATCTCCAGGCAGGATCTACTACTCCAGTTCAGATCTTCCCGCTGGTGCTCATCTCCCGTGCGATCTTCCTGCCGGTGACTTCTCGCCTCCTCCAGAACACCAGTTCTGATCTTCCCTCCGATAGAGTTCAGGTAACCTTCCAAAGCTTGAGTTCTGGTCTACTTCAGGTAGGAACTACTCCAGGTAGGATCTACTCCAGTTCATATCTACCTCGGATCCAAATCGATTCCATTTTTCTGATTCTCATTTTCTGATTCAGATCTCCTCATTCGGTCACCTTTCCGCCAGTGTTTCCCCTGCTCTGGTCTACCATTCCCGTTTAGATCATATTTCCCAGATTTTCTAGTTCAGATCTCCCCATTCTGGCAAGCTTCCAAAGCTCCAGGTATGAGTTCGGATCTCCCTACATTGGACGTCATGGTTATACGTCTCAAAACATTATGACTATGTGTGATTTCGATATGATATTTACCTTTGTCATGGCTGGTTGGGAGGGTTCAGCCCATGACAGCCGTATTTTTCATAGTGCAATTACCGATCGAAGTTAAAATTTTCCTCATCCATCACCAGGTAACCTGTAAAAATTTGAATATTTATTACAACAATCATTCATTAAAATTTATTAATCCAATTTTGAACGCACGGGAAAATACCATTTGGTGGATGTTGGTTACCCATTACAATTATGATATATTAAACTGTACCCGGAAACAAGATATTACTTGCCAGACTTTTCACACGATCGACGTCCGATACAGGAACGAAAGGAAATTTTCAATCAGGCGCACTCGTCTTTGCGTAGTGTGATAGAACGAACTTTTGGAGTGTGGAAGAAGAAATGTCGTATTCTTCGTGATATGTCGCATAATGGTTTAAAAAAACAGCAGAATATTGTGATCTCCACAATGACACTGCATAATTTTATACGCAGACATCATTCTAATGCAGATAGTCATTTTTACCGATGTGATGATGATGAGAACTTTGTATACCATCATGCGCGTCCGTTTAGACAAGGGGTACAAATGACACACAACATAAGGAGAGAGAACAATGAAGTTGGTCGGCATGGAATGAGTGGATCAAGTCAAATGGCGACACTGCGTGACTCCATTGCCAAGCAACTCTATGAAGCCGTCGAAAATTGAGCTAAACTTGTTGCATTTTTATTTTGCTCTTCACTTTTGTAAAAATATTTTGTGACATTTTTTTAAGTTGTATGTGTTTATTATTAACTGCCACCGGAACGGTGTTTTCTCAAACTGAAAAATTATTATACAGTTTTGAACTTGACTGCAAACAAAGGTTACCTAAACACAAACACAGTTTTGAAAATACAGTTTAGAATCTCCTTTTTGAACTGCTTTTTTTTAAAACGGCACCGGTATCCCAAACAGACCCTTAAAACCGATAATGGTAAGCATAATCAGAATCAAACCCGAACTGCAAGGAACCAGACCAAACCGTTAGTGAATTATTTGGATTTCGGTTTGAATTTTGGAGCCGAAAATAACAATTTTTTGGTGTGATTCTTTCATTTTATTATCCGGATCGGATCCGGAATCGGGACCGCAACATACAAATCTCGAGCGGTTTCAAAAATTTTAGATCTAAACCATCACAGAACCGAACCGCAAACCATTTATTATTATTATTTTAATCTAAAAATATATATTTGTCTCTCAAACTCTAAAACTAAAATATTTTGCATTTATTTAATATTTTAAAAATCAAAAGTCAATTCTTTCTGTTGGCTGTCTAGTCATACACATCATCATAATGCCATGTCCTGCGGATTCGGATCTCCAGGAGTTCCTCTGGGAACGAACTCTAGGGGGTGGAGTTCCTTATTTGCGCAATAACGGAGCGGAATTACAAAAAGTGGTTAACATGAAAGTTGTAGATATCCCCGAGACGAATAACTTTCATGTTGAATATTTTTTGATTTGAAGTCGTTTAAACCCCCGATTTGGGCCCCGAAAAAATCAGTCCGAAATAATTAAATTATTTTCGGACTGATTTTTTTCGGGGCCCAAATCGGGGGTTTAAACGACTTCAAATCAAAAAATATTCAACATGAAAGTTATTCGTCTCGGGGATATCTACAACTTTCATGTTAACCACTTTTTGTAATTATGCTCCGTTATTACGCAGGTGGAGTTCCCCATTTGGGCAATAACGGAGCGGAATTACAAAAAGTGGTTAACATGAAAATTGTAGATATCCCCGAGACGAATAACTTTCATGGTTAACATGTCCTGCAGCCGCCTGCTTTTGGCTTTTGGCTTGCTCTTGTTTCAACGGGATAACAATCATGATTCGCTACATCTTCTTTTTACCCAAGGGAAAAAAACTCTTTCACCGCTCTGTTCTCTTTTTCTGAATCGCCGCTTCCCCGCCAACAACCCTTTTCGCCACTCATTTTTGTGCACTGCATGGATTTCGTTGTGAATATATGTCAGCTCCCACTTTCTACCTCTTCCATTTCTCAACTCCATCTACCAGGTGATGACCTTGCTTCTCCTCGCATCTGTCTTTTCTTCCCTGCTGGCATCCGAGGTCGTTGCTCTCGCCCTCCTACATGACAGATCTGTGCACAACCTCTTCTCCTTCTCCGGTAATTTTTTTATTTCTATTGGTGATTATTGGTTTTCAGCTTTGATTAGAAGAAAAATTACCGTTTTGGGATTTTCTGCTCCTTCTCGAGTAACTTATTTGTTTTTTTGTCAATGATTTTAGGATTTTACAGGAAAAACTACTGCTTTTTGGTTGGTTCTCTGCTTGATTAGAGGAACTACTGATTCTTGATTTCCTGCTTCTTCGGTCTTTCTCCGGTAAATTGTTGAGTTTCCATTTTACAGTATGTTACTTTTTCCAAAAAGATAATTGATTTTTATCAATTTTATCTTCCTTCTGAAGGGTCTTTGTATTATGCTTCAAATATTATTGTGATGATTAGATTCTAACCCATATAGTGGGCGAGGCATACACTAATTGATTAGTATCTTGAGGTTATTACTACAACTTTGCATTTTGATCCACACGAATGTTAGGTTATAGTGAAATTCGAGTTTTTTTTAAGTTTGGTGGTCAAAAACGAGTCTTCAATGGTTTGAATGTCTCGTAAAATATAAACAGTATTTGTCTTACATTTGATTTAGCTTGTTGTAATGCTATTCTTTCTCACTTCAGTAGATGTATTCCATTTTCTAGAATTATCAGCATAATATACACTGACAGTATCCTTTGTGCTCGCTCTTTTGATGGTGAACTATTATAAATACTTTGTGAAGGTAGAACTTGATGTGACCAACATTCACTATGATGTTTGTAGCCAATTCAGTAGCAACGAACATGCAAATAAAAATGTTCACTTCACTACACTCATGATGCACATAGAAAAGTCATATTCCACAAATTTATGTGAATCTTATCAGAAAGAATATTCTTTCATACAATACTTTTGCACAAGGAAAATTCAATTGACCTTCAAATTAATCCAGCATATCAAATTTGATATCTTGATGGATTAATCATACAATAACAACAAAAAAAACATTGTAAGTGATTTGATAATGTATAATGATGAATTAAAATTGCAGCAATAAGACAAATAGAATAAAATTAGTGTTAAAAGAACTTTAAAAAGAAAATGAGAAGTCACATAAAATTAACCGGCAACTTAGTCTCAGGTTTCATTTGGATTGAGGTGTCTTCAATTACCATGATGTACTTATGTAAGTGAAGGAAATAAGTATTGCTCACTAGCAGTGAGAAATTATTGTTTATGCTTTAGATGTATTTTTTCGCCCATTTCATTTTTAATCCAAAAAGTCTCATTTGTATCATTCCTATCATACTTAAAATTGATTTATTTAGCAATTGAGAAGTGCTTAGCTAAATGGAGAATTGAAGATAAATTACGTGCTCTTGTATTAGATAATATGTAAGAAAATAATATTGTTGCATCTACACTGATAGAGCGTTATCGATTATCTTTTACGTCTCCTGGAAAGTATTTTCATATTAGATGTTCTGCACACATCTTAAATTTAATCGTCAAGGAAGGCCTCAAGGAGCTAGATGACAATATAGTTCGAATATGCGATGCGATTAAATTTATTCTTTCATCTCCACACGTTTAAAAGTACTTACTGAATTGAAGTTGGGCGATCGATGACTACTTCTGAATTGTGTGACGAGATGAAATTCCACATATCATATGTTAAAGAAGTCTTTAGAACATAAAGATATTTTTATAAATTCAATTTGGCTGAGAGTTTCAAGCACCCACCTATAGAAAATGATTGGTCAATAGCTCAGGAAATATGCAACTTTCTTAATGTTTGTGATGATTCAACTAATATCTTCTAGGTCATCAAAACTCCAACGACTAATTTGTATTTTTTTCAAGTCTGTATGATTCAGCTGCAATTAAGAAAAAATTAGAATTTTGTACTTATCTCAAAAATACAAGTGGCTATGTTGGAAAAATTTACACAATGTTGAGAGAATTATTCTATGGTGTTAGTCATTGTTGTTGTACTCAATCTGCGGAGAAAATTGGACTTTGTGGTTTTTTGTTATAGTAAAGTGTATAATGATTTTAGTAAAATATATTTGAAAGATGTGTTCGATGAACTTTCAAATTTATTTGATTGGTATAAGGAAAAAGTAAATTCTTCTAGACATCATAGTGTTGCAAATGATTTTCGTGACGAGTCATCTTCATTGGTGAGTTCTAATGAAGATTTAAGTATGAATGATTTCTTAAAGTTTAAAGCAGAAACAAGAAAGGAAGAAAAATCAAAAATTGAGCTGGATATGTATTTACATGAATCTGTATATAGTTAATTTATGTTATTGTTTTCTTTTAATAGAGTTTTATTTTTCTTGATGTACTTAATGCATTTATATTCTTTTAGTTTTCTCTGGATGATGCAGTATTTGATATTCTAAAGTGGTGGAAAATTAATGAGAGCAAATATCCAATATTAGTTGTAATGACACGCGATATTTTGTCGATTCTTGTTTCAACTGTGGCTTCAGAGTCTGCATTTAGCACAGGCTCTGGAGTAATTCAAAAGAAACGTGCATGTCTAAATCCTAATACCATCCAAGCACTGATTTGCTTACAAGATTGGCTAGGGGAAAAATTTTTAAATCCATCAATGTCAAACGACAAAGTACATAATGCGATTTATGTTTACCTAGATTATTATATTAAAATTTTGTATTTATTTGCTTTCTAGCTTTTTGTATTGTGAAGATATACGTTTTGATGATTACGATATAGATGAAGGTTGCGATGACAAGCTTAATGAGTCTATTTTAGAGGTAATTTATTACTATTGAAAAGATGTGAGCACTCATAAATAACAATATCTTTACTATTTGAAAGTTGTGAGCAGTAATAATCTTCATATGTGTAATAAATAAAAATAGAAGACGTTGAACTTTTTGGGAAGAAACACCATGATTTTCTAAAAAAAAATTGCATTCAAAGTGTTTGATAAAATTCATATTCAAGGTGCTTCAGACTCATCTTTTGATAATTTATTATTTTATAGTAAAATTATATAGTTAATTTATAACCGGATTATCTTTACTTCTGTCTCTTACAAGCTTCATTATTGGCTCAGATTCCAAATAATTTCTTTTGTTGATGATTCTGGTCTAATAAATACATGGATATCTTTACGAAATTGCCTCTATCCCCTTTTGTTGGGCTATTTTGTCATATGATTGTGAGTTTAATTTAATAATGTTATTCTTATTTTTTGTATTACTTTATTTAGTGTTAGTTTTCTTCCATACCAGTTTTTTTTATAATAATAACGGATAGATAGCCAAGAGTTGTAACTATTTTGAAATGTCAAAAAATACAAGTGCACCACAATCTCCCATTCACCTTAAGATGTATTCCGAGAGTTCGGGTGCAAGACATGACAATAGTGTGACTATCCACCCTTTGCCTCTCCCTACTGGAACTGTTGCTTCGCAACAAACCCACAACTAAGCTTTTCTCAGCAACATGCATAAAAAATGAGGGGACTTCAATGACAACTCAGTGTCAGAAGAAAAAACTCATTAGCAGTGGTACATTTGGGAATATATACATGACTACAAATAGGTGACTAAGAAGGCTTGATGGCTGTGTTATCAACTTCTCCTACTAATCTTTCCATTTTCTTTCATATTTGATTGTGACCTTTAGCAGTCATATTAGAGCCTTGTGTGCAATGAAAGAAGTAAATATAATCTCCGATGACCCTAAATCTGTAGAGTATTTGAAATAGTTGAAACAAGTTAGTTCATCATGCCATATTCATATTTTCAAATGCATAACACATTTTATTGTTTACTGATAGTACGTATTGAGTTTAGGGAATCTTGGCTAGTATTAAAAATTGGATGTTAATCAGTGCTATTATAAAACTAATGAATATTTTAAAGTTGTCATTTTGCTGATTTGACTTAAGTAGTTGATAGTAAAGTTTTGTGTAACTGCTTCTTAAAATTTGTAAATGTAAACCAATATTAGATGAAGATTAATAATTTTTGCATTCGAATGTAAAAAAACATGTAGCAACAACACTTGAATATTATAACTGTCATTTTCATGATAAGGTTGGTTAGATACATATTAGTTACAACAAGTCCACTGTGATCTATTTTTTCTTACAATGAACAAAAATACAAAAAAGAAGAACTTCTTGTCAATTAATATTTTACATTTTATTTGGCAAATTACAGCCTCTTTTTATTTTGACTTTTCTTAATGATCAAATTTCAGAATGGGAGACGACACATACACTCCTCCATGCATGAAGTTTCAAGGGAACTTTTGTCCAATCAAATTGGAAAGAAAAACAAATTTTAATGGTAGATTTTTTCTGACTAATTTTCTGCTCTTAATTTGTGAAAGACTTGCTTGAAAGTTAGAATTAGTTTATCTTATATTCAAATCTTGTCTCCTTCAGTAATGTGAATAATTTCTTTTTTGTACTGTTTTGTTATAGATATGGTTATCTATATCTTTTGAAAGGATAATGACTTTTGAAGTTGGAATAGACATGATGGAACTCTGAAACAAAATTAGGCTTCATTTGATAGAGTGACTGTGGTTGTAAAGAGAATTGTTGTAAATGCAGGTTTGTAAATGGAGTTGTTGGAAACTGATTGCTGAAAATGAAGATCTGTTTGGATAGTCCTTGTTTGCAGAGCTGTTCAGGTCAGAGAACCGTTTAACAAAACAACGGTGATATTTTATAAATATTTTCTATTATATGTATTTTAAATTGTTTAAAAATAATTTTAATTGGGAATTATATTTAAATTGTTTAAAAAGAATTAAATAATATTTTCTATTATATACATTACTTTAAAAAATTAGTTAATATTTTCTATTAAAAGAATTAGTTAATAATATTACAGTATATACTATATACTTTAGTACGTAATAATTATAAATGACTCCGCCAGCCTCCGCCATCCCTCCGCCCTGCTCCGCCTGCAATTTGAAATTGCAAAGCGTTGCCAAAACATTAAAAACTATTCTCATAGGGGTGTATGCTTATGCCCGTGTTACCAAAGACCTAAGGCAACAGTTTTCACATGTTTAGACAACATTACTTGAAACTATTGCCTATATCCCTAGTAAAGACAACAACTTTTACATGGACCTATTGCAACAGTTTTAAAATGTTTAGAGTTATATTTAATAAATGCTGCCAAAATTATTTAATTAATAAATTAATAAAAAAATATAAATTTTAAAAAATACGAAAATAAATTAAAACTTCAAAAACAAGCATGTTATATCATGAGACATTCTTTATAACGCATAAATATATAACAATTTAACAAGACAAATATTTTCATTTAGAATATTAATGTTGCACACATGTTTTATCATTAAATTAACAACACATCATTAGCATCACAATTTACCAAAATACATCAAAATAATTAAATATTACAGTACACAAATAAAATTATCTAAATCAACTTAAACATCAAATGATCTTCATGATATGGGGTCATCGATCATTGTTGAAGCCAAAAATGACCTTTGTGGAGTTCGGGGTCCCGAAAGAGGGGTGACCGCGAACCTACTACCCTCAAGCGAACGATCTTGGCACTAGACTAGGAACATGAGGGACAGACCCAAGGTCTCAGCGTGGAGGTTCCACCGCGTACCCGGAAGACTAACAAACTCTTCCCCTCCTAAGCCAAAGACTGAGCTAAGACACCTTCGGAGGGCGCTCTTGGCCGACCGGATCATTTAAGGAGGATCTCAAGACAAACTCTCTCCTATCCAGATGTGTCTCCTTGGGTCAATACAAAATGCTCCTCATCCGCCCTACTAATTGCGCAACATCGCCAAGCAATTCTACGACACGCTGCCCAACTGGGCTGCAAACAGCGCGACTCCGCTGCCCTAAAAGGCTATCAACAGGCCATCAGGGGCTTCCCGGCATAAACCTCGGGGCTCCCACGGGACGAACGGTTCACGAGCACACCACTCTCCCAAGACAAAAAGAGCAAACCATACATTCACAGAGCATCACAGATATTATAAATAATTACAGGAATATGAATTCCATACTTCGGCACGCAGGCCGGCAATATAAGCAAAATTAGGCCTTCGAGGGCCGGCACAAGCTTGGGCTTAAGCCCGCTATTCCCCGCTTGGTACTGCAACACCTATATACCAACGTCTCGACGAGCGGCGGCCAACGAGGCATCGGTCGGCTAACATAAGCGGGACAAACATAATGCGCGCACACCCTTTATTGAGGCTATGATGCGTATTCCCTACAAGCGGCTAATAAACAACTTCCACGGAGTCTTCTCCGGGAACCCCAGAACATCACCAATCCGGCTCACACGTCCGGATGGGCTTCACACAGCATGCCTAAATCCGTGCTCACACTTCCGGATACTAAATGCAATTAATAGTGGGGACGTACATGTCAACCCGTCGGAGAGCTCCCTTCCTCCACCCATTGGTGGAGAGGGGCCTCCATGCAAATATGTAAATCGAGGGCTTCACCTGCCCGAGTAGAAACATCGTTACCCTTGACGCGTGCTTGGCGGAGGCGCCGGGAGAGGAACTTCGAGCTGTTTTTGCTAAAGACGATGCCGGGAGAGGAGCTTCCGGTTGTTCTTGTTGAAGGCGATGCCGGGAGAGGAGCTCTCGGCCGATCTTGCTCCATACGGCTGTGGTGAAGAAGAAAGCTAGGGCTCGGCCCTAATTGAGGCGGCGACGGGAAAGGAGGCCGGTGGTCGGACTTGTTGTTGGCGACGACGAGAAGAGGGGGCCGAGAGAAGCTCGGCCCCGCTGGAGGTGTCGGGCTGTGCTTCCAGGCGGCGACCTGGACAGGGAGAATGGAGGCGGCTCGGGCTCTCCCTTGCGGCGGCCTGGACAGAGGATGGAGGTGGAGGGAGGCTCGGGTAACCCTCCCGGCGGCGGTCTGGACTGAGGGGAATGGAGGCGGCTCGGGCTGTGAAGCCGGCGACGGTTGTGCCCTTCTTTGCAGCTGCCTGGACGGAGAAGATCGGGGCGGGCTGCACTTGCCGGCGGCCTGGACTGGAGAAAAGGAGGCGGCTCGGGCTGCTCCTTGCTTGGGCCGGCGACAGGAGTGACGAGAAAGGGAGGAAGCCGGGCTGAGAGAGAGGGAGGAGGAAGACGGCGCTGGCGTCGGGCTGCTCCAAGCGGCGGATCGGGAAAGCCCTAAGGGCTTTCTCCCTGCTCTCTCTCTCTCCCCCCCCCCCTTGCCTCCTTCTTTCTATTCTTTCTTTTCCTGCCTTCCTGTGCCCGAGCCCCTCCCTTCCTCCCTTCTTTTATTTTGTCTTTTTCTTCTTTCATCCCCCTGGCTCCAGCCCTCCCCCCTTTCCTCTTTTATCATATAAAATCTGATAATATATATATATATATATATATATATATATATATAAAATATAATATAATATATATAATATAATATATATAATATAATGTATATATAATATATATATAATATAATATATATAATATAATATATATATAATATAATATATACAATATAATATATATCTTTATTATATAAGGGAATATAGATATTTGGAAGCACACCATGATTTTGATTTGATCCGTTGGATCCGATAGTCTTTAAAGCATTGTTACCGTTGGATTGAGAGAACCACATAAAGCCACTTGGATATCTTGGAAGCACACCAAGATTTTGATTTCATCCGTTGGATCCGATAGTCTTTAAAGCATTGTTACCGTTGGATTGAGAGAACCACATAAAGCCACTTGGATATCTTTATTATATCTTGCAATTAACTTCAAGGCAAAGTCTTCAAATCCCTGACATCCTCCAATCCCACACGTCTTCAAGACTTCAAGGCAGTTTTCAAATCCCTGACATCCTCCTATCCCGCACGTCTTCAACACTTCAACGCAATGTCTTCTCTCCCGTCCTGTCCGCCAAAAGCAGCACGAGCTTCGGCATTTCCCCCTCCCGCACGCCAACACGCCTTTAACTCCTCAACTCCATTCCATCATCGCTGCCGCTTCGGAACTCTTCCCGCAGATGCCTAGGGCATTGCCGCGCCTGAAACTTGCTCCGTCCGACGGTGGTGCCGAGTCGCGCCTAAACACTCCGTCGTCAGACGGTGCACGGTAAGTCTTCTCAACTGCGATCCAGATTTCTATCGGCCTTTTTCTGATCCTTTTCCCCCTCCCATTTCAGACCTCTTCCCGCAGCCGCCCTAGGCGTAGCCGCCACTGAACCTCACTCCGTCGGACAGTGGTGCCGCTTCAAAAGTTGCACATCGTTCTGCTAACTTCATCTCCGCCTGCATCCGTCAAGGTGAGGACATAATTAATTTCATCTCTCTGCACCTCTTCATAAATTCTGAAATAATAAATAAGCCAAAGAAGAAAGAATCCATGTTTTTACACCCAAAGCAAACTCTTCCAGAACAGCCAAAGAAGAAAGAATCCATGTTCTCTAAGTTATCCATTCTCCATAATTTATTTGACATTATTGAAGAGTTTATAGGGATTTTGTAAGTTCTCCGAGTTATTCATATTACAACCATAATTTTGTCCCTCTCTACTTCTCAGGGATTCTCTCCTGAAATTGTTTTCCTTCTAATTAGGTTGCCAGAATGATTGTGCCTGTTTCTCTCCTGAAATTGTTTTTATTAAACTTTACATTTTTCCATTCACCTTTCATCTCTGGATTAATATATAAAAATTTCATACTGTTAGGCACTATCTGCTAGCATGCTTAACCTAATTATGAATTTCAACTGTGTTCAACTGTACATTAATATTTCTGGCTTAATTTTCCCTATGCAATTACTTGGGTTCACATTCTGTCGTCTTCTTGAAGCGTAAGGCCACCATATATTTGGTCCTTCTTCTTCTTCAGAGTTCAAATACGGTTTTGTTCCTTAAAGGTGGGAGTTCTGATGCTTTCTATCGTGATTTCAACTTTTCTATTCTAATTTCGTCTCTCTCTACTTCTCATGGCTTCTCTCCTGAAGAGTAAGCAACGCCCATTTTATTTTAAAAGCCTGCATCGTTGTGGTTTGCCTGTTTCTGATCCTTCTCCCCCTCCCGTTTCAATGTGCTCTGTGTTTTTCTTACTTCTTTTTGTTCTCTATGTTAGTGAGCTGTTTTCTTTACTTCTTTTTGTTCTCTATGTTAGTGAGATGTTTTTTTACTTCTTTTTGTTCTCTATGTTAGTGAGAAACACATTTTCAAATGTCTTAAAATGTCTTAAAATGTGTTGTAAAATATAAGTGTTTGTGTTTGTTTTTGTAAAATAACTATTGCGCGCTGGACGCCATCATTCTCAACTGAAGGAGTATAACTATTTAGTTCTTCGAATATAGCAAACAATATTTGCACAAAAATGATGGTGAGGCAAAATGATTTGTCCAAACTATTGCGCGATGTGCCGTCTACAACTTTTGTTTATAAACTATTTGTGTCTTAATTCCACTTACAATAAAAAACTATTTGATAATAAAGAACTTTTTCATAAGTCTTTTTGATGTTTTTGGTCCCTCGGAGGATTTAAGTACATTTCATTTTCAGATTTTTTTAATTGAGTCTACCCCTGTTTTTTCTTGATTTCTTAGGAAGAAAAATGCTGGAAGTTAGTCTGCGGATATGAATGTGTGAGTGGATGTGCAAATGTGTGTGTTAACATGTGTGGATGTGTGTGTTTATTTGGACAACAAAATGTTTCAAATAATTTTGGACACGATCAACTCATACTTTAGCAATTTCAACGTTATTGCTCAAATTTTTTGAATGTTAACATTATTTTGGACATTCGATGTGTATTTGAAGCTATATGTAATTTGGTTGTGCCCCGATAACCTGTTAGCAATCTGTAATTTGGTTGTGCCCCGAAAATGAGCATCACATTTTTTAGCAATAACCTGTTCATTTCAAGTCAAATTATTGCTATAATTTTAAGTCAAAAAACACTGATCAACAATAATGTTTTGGTCCCTCGGAGGATTTAAGTACATTCCATTTTCAGCTTTCTTTAATTCAGTCTACCTCTGTTTTTTCTTGATTTCTTAGGAAGAAAAATGCTGGAAGTTAGTCTGCGGATATGAATGTGTGAGTGGATGTGCGAATGTGTGTGTTAACATGTGTGGATGTGTGTGTTTATTTGGACAACAAAATGCTTCAAATAATTTTGGACACGATCAACTCATACTTTAGCAATTTCAACATTATTGCTCAAATTATTTGAATGTTAACATTATTTTGGACATTGGATGTGTATTTGAAGCAATATGTAATTTGGTTGTCCCCCAAAAATGAGCATCACATTTTTTAGCAATAACCTGTTTATTTCAAGTCAAATTACTGCTATAATTTTAAGTCAAAAAACACTGATCAACAACGTGCTGACGAAAATAGTAGAAGACGGGCACAACGCCATTGTCGTGAAGGGCAACAATCAAGAACGCCTAGCGTTGTGACTATGCATTCAACTTTTCAAATAGGTGAGTGTGCAACGACAACATCAACTCCACCAGTTGCGAGTCAAGAACTCCTTCAAAATCTACTAACTCCAGGTATTACCTATCCAAATTTAGAGAGATCCCTCCGCACAATAGATTATGCATGTCAATGTAACTACTTTGTTATCATACAACTACCAGAAAGTCGTACTCGCTTATTGCACCGCAATTCTACCCGCGTACGAAGAAGTAATATGACTGTTCAACAACGTGCTGCTGAAAATACCCGAAGACGAGAACAACGCCATTTTCGGGTAGATCAACAAAATATAACGTCCACTATTATGAACACACGTTCGACTTTTGAAATAGGCGAAAGTTCAGCATCAGCACGGGCTACAACAATTGCTCCGGGTACACTAAATGCGAACTAACTATCTCCGTATGTTAACTACTTCATGTATTGTTGCTTCTAAATGATCACTAAATGCGAGAATACTTCACCCCAGCTGCTGCACCAATCAACAATAATAGTTCTGACACAGAAATGCTTAGTGTCGAAGAAGATGATAAGGACGACATTAATACAACAACAACCCCACCAGTTGAGAGTCAAGAACTCCTTCAAAATCTACTAACTCCAGGTATTACCTATCCAAATTTAGAAAGATCCCTCATCACAATATATTATGCATGTGAATGTAACTACTTTGTTATCATACAACTACCAGAAAGTCGTGCTCGCCTATTGCACCGCAATTCTACCCGCGTACGGAGAAGTAATATGACTGTTCAACAACGTGCTGCTGAAAATACCCGAAGACGAGAGCAACGCCATTTTCGGGTAGATCAACAAAAAATAACGTCCACTATTATGAACACACGTTCAACTTTTGAAATAGGCGAAAGTTCAGCATCAGCGCGAGCTACAACAATTGCTCCGGGTACACTAAATGCATCTCGAAACTCATTAACGCCATCAACAATGGAAGACATTGCAAGTCAAGAATTACTTCAAAATTTACTGACGCCAGGTACTATCTAGGTCTACTCATAAACATGCGTTACACAGTCGAATATATCGTGTGAATGCATCACATTATTAACACGCATACAACAATGCCAGATAGCCGTACACGCTTACTGCACCGTGATTCTACCCGCGTCCGACGAAGTAATATAACTGATCAACAACGTGCTGACGAAAACAGTAGAAGACGGGCACAACGCCATTGTCGTGAAAGGCAACAATCAAGAACGCCGAGCGATGTGACTATGCAATTAACTTTTGAAATAGGCGAAAGTTCAGCATCAGCGCGGGCTACAACAATTGCTCCGGGTACACTAAATGCGAACTAACTATCTCCGTATGTTCACAACTTCATGTATTGTTGCTTCTAAATGATCACTAAATGCGAGAATACTTCACCCCAGCTGCTGCACCAATCAACAATAATAGTTCTGACACAGAAATTGATAGTGTCGAAGAAGACGACGAGGACGACATTAATGCAACAACAAGGACGTATATTCAACGTAATTGTGCTAGAAATTTCTATCCAGCGCACAATGAAACGCGCTTTGAACTGCACTCAGCGACACTCTGCCCCCACTGTCGTGCTAGACTATTTCAACGAGAGACAAGCTCAATGTGTTGTAACAAAGGAAGAATATCACTACCTGAAATCCCAGTACCTACCGAACTACTCAACCTCTACACCGACCAATCGGAGGAAGGTCAACATTTTAGGCAGCATCTGCGTGTGTACAACCATGTTTTCTCCTTCTCATCGTTGGGTGTAACGCTTGACAAGAAAATAGCTCCATTTCACCAAGGAATTTATAGCTTTCGGGCACACGGCTCCATGTACCATCGCATTGGAAACCTAACCCCAGATGATGGCCTAAGACCACGCTTTCTTCAACTATTCATCTACGACACTGAACACGAGACAACAAATCGACTACAAGAAAATAATGAGCTTAGGGTTGAGCTCTTACAGAAAATAACACGTATTTTGGATATGTTCAACCCCTTTGTTCAGAGGTTTCGACAGCTATCACGCCAACCAAACATACATGAATGCAAGTTGGTTATAAAAGAACGTCCTTCTAATCTACTACAATACACTATGCCTTCGGCCTCTCAAGTTGCAGCTATATTAGTTGGACAAGAAGAAGGACAACATACACAAGAAAGAGATATCGTTGTTCAAACGATTGGAGGTCATCTTCAAAATGTCCAAGAATACTCTGGCTACTACGACCCACTTCAGTATCCATTGTTGTTACCGTTCGGTACGTTTGGATGGTCTTGCAATTTGCATTCAATGACGAACTCAAAAATTACATGTTGTGATTACTATTCATACATGCTTCAGGTAATCACCCCTTACTAAACACGTTTTCAGATGTCACATATTTACTTCTCCACAATTGTTCAGACTATTTATTGATTTTTCTCTAGATTCGAGATCCTTCCAACTCGATATTGCTGCGCAGCGGAAGGTTACTACAACAATATGTGATCGACAACTATGTAAAAATAGAAACTCAAAAATTGCGGTTTATTAGATCACATCAAAGTGACCTGCGCGCAGAACTTTATTCTGGTTTGCAAGATTGTTTTACTGCGGGCGAAAATCATGCTGGTATGATAAACTCATTTCTTATTAAAAATACAATTTTATATTCTCATTACTAACAAGCCTTATACCGGGTTGTTTCACAATAGGTAACGTTGGAAAAAGAACCATATTGCCCTCTTCATTTAATGGCAGCCCAAGAGATATGTATCAGCGATATCAAGATGCTATGGCAATTGTTCAGCACAGTGGCAAGCCAGATTTGTTCATAACCATGACATGCAATCCAGGATGGAAGGAGATTAAGGATGAGCTCATGGAAGGACAAGCTCCATATGACCGTCCAGATCTCCTAACTAGGATATTCCGTTCTAAATACGAGGAGCTCAAGAAAGATATATTCCACAGAGGCGTGTTAGGAAAGGTGGTCGGACATGTCCATGTCATTGAATTTCAGAAAAGGGGATTACCACATGTTCATATGTTGGTGTTATTGGATCCTGTGGACAAATTAACCTCCCCTGACGAATACGATTCAATTGTACGAGCTGAGATACCTTATATGGACCAAGAACCTGCATTGTATGAGTCTGTAATAAAACACATGATTCACGGGCCATGTGGACCTTACAAACCAAATGCACAGTGTATGAAGAATCATATATGTAATAAAAGTTTTCCTAAACAGTATGCAGAAGCGACAATACAAGGGAATGATGCTTACCCGGTGTATAGAAGAAGGAATGATAACAGAAACATTACTTTAGGCAGAAATGCAGCTTTCAATGTTGATAATAGATGGGTTGTTCCATATAATCCATGGTTGCTTTTAAAATATGATTGTCATCTAAATGTTGAGATATGCAGCAGTATCAATAGCATCAAATACTTATACAAATACGTATATAAAGGACCCGATCATGTCTCTTTTGAAGTCCGTCCTGGTGCTAATCAAGATGAAATAAACAATTATGTTGACGGTAGGTGGTTGTGCCCGCCTGAATCTTTATGGAGAACGTTCAAGTTCCAGATGAGTCGAATTTATCCATCGGTAGAGCGATTACAAATACATCTACCTAATAAACATCAGATACAATTTTATAGTGAACAGTCAATTTCATCGATTTTAATGGATGACCGTAATTCCAAAACAATGTTGACCGAGTTTTTTAGTGTTTATAGCCAACAGAGGGAGCAAAACCTCTATTTGTATAGAGATTTTCCAAAATATTATCGATGGTTCAAACAACAAAAAATTTGGAGGAAAAGGATCAGAAATCGAAGGGTGATTGGTAGGATTTATTCAGTACCGCTTGTTGATAGCGAAAGATACTATTTGCGCATGCTTCTAAATCACGTACCGGGTCCAAAATCATTTGATGCACTATTAACTGTCAATGGTACGCAATGCTTCACTTTTAAGACTGCTGCACAAAATTATGGTTTGCTTGAGAACGATAATAGTATTCGAGAATGTCTACTTGAGGCTCGAGTATTCAGAATGCCATCCGCGTTGAGAAGACTGTTCGCTACTATATTGATCTTTTGTGAACCAGCCGATGTCAGAAGTATTTGGGATGAAAATTATGCAAGCATGATCGAAGATTATCCAAGTTCTAGCACTACCAACGAGTTCTACATTATGAATAAATTACTTCATAGCCTCAATGATATCCTGAAGCAACATAAACGCTCTATTAAAGAGTTCGATTTACCACCCATCAATGAATCATTCAATGATTTCAATAACCTATCTGGTCTTATAGAAGATGAATTATCAATACATATTACACGGGATGATCTTAACGCAGTTACGTTGCTCAATGAAGGTCAATTACATGCTTACAATGTGATCAGCGAGGCAATAAAGAACAACACACATGAGTGTTTTTTTTGTTGATGGACCTGGTGGAACTGGAAAAACATATCTGTATCGTGCAATTCTTGCCACTTTCAGAAAAATAGGATGCATCATTATTGCTACAGCTACTTCTGGTATTGCCGCTACCCTTTTACCGGGAGGTCGGACTGCACATTCAAAGTTACAAATACCCATTAAATTGGATTACAAATCGTTTTGCTCTTTTGAAAAACAGTTAGACTTTGCATCAGTAATCAGACAATCAAAGGCCATAATTTGGGATGAAGCACCCATGGCTGATAGAAAGGCGTTTGAGACAGTGGATCGTTCGTTTCGTGATGTTACTGATGTGGACAAGCCATTCGGAGGGAAAATTATAATTATGGGAGGAGATTTTCGTCAGGTACTACCGGTTGTTGTCAATGGAACAAGAGCACAGATAATTAATGCAAGCATCGTTCAATCACATTTATGGAGTTATGTCAAGATATTAACTCTAACAGAAAATATGCGAGCCAAAAATGATAACAACTTCTCTGAGTATCTTCTCCGAGTTGGAAATGGATTGGAGATGACCATACAAGATGATATGATTAGGATCCCCGATCCAATGGGAATGTCATGGGAATGTGAGAAATCTATCAATGATTTAATAGATGTTACATTCCCAAATTTAGGGTTGCACGTTGGCGATAAAAATTATATTCGAGACAGAGCTTTATTAACACCGCTAAATGAGCATGTGAATATGTTGAACAACACCACTCTTCTACAATTTCCAGGCGAAGAAGTTATATACTACTCTTATGATTCTGTTGTTGATGATACGAGAGGTTTGTATCAACCTGAATTTCTAAATTCATTGACACCAGGTAACTTACCGCCTCATAAGCTAAAGTTAAAAATCGGAGCTCCTATCATGTTAATCAGAAATATTGACCCAAAGATAGGTCTATGCAATGGAACAAGACTTATTTGTCGCCGTTTTGCGAAAAATGTAATCGAAGCAGAGATTTTAACAGGGCACTTTCAAGGAAACTTGGTCTTCTTGCCACGGATACCATTGAAGACAGCTGAAGATATTAGACTGCCTTTTCAATTAACGCGCAAACAGTTTCCATTGAGGCTAAGCTTTGCATTGACGATTAATAAATCACAAGGCCAAACAATCGAAAATGTTGGAATATATTTGCCAAATAATGTGTTCAGTCATGGCCAGTTGTACGTAGCTTTATCGCGAGGTGTGTCCAGTGAAAAAACAAAAATTCTGATAAAGAATGGCAAGATAGCTGGTCATGAAGGCATTTACACAATGAACGTTGTTTATAAAGAAATATTTGCACAACTTAGACAACAACCTGCAACGTATCTCCAACGTAGGTCGTTTGCTCATTGTTTTCACAACACTACAACTACTCCAATCAACCGCTAAATTAATTTTTTTTTTGCAGAAAATACGTCGTGATAGATGTTGATCATGAAATGACTTCCAATTCGCCTGTAGTACAAATTGTATGTCAAACTATCTTATTATCAGTGTATTATTGTCATTTTTGATGGTTTGTAAAATTCTCATCGTATTGTGAGATTTTCGGCAAAAACTGAAGATTAACTGTTTTGAAATGTATTGCCTGTTTTTCTCAAGTATTTGAAATGTTTAATCAGTTTTGATAAATATTTTGTTGTTTTGAACCAAAATCCATAGGATGCTCTAATTCGGACCTAATTTTGATCCCAACTTCATTTCAAACGCATGCAAATGACAACCCAAAATCAATCTGAGGCGGCGACGTCATTGCCAAACAGGGGTGGCCCGGTCCAACGTAAGAGCTTCATACTTTACGAAGACTAAATTTGTATAACCTAAATTTGTATAACCTAAATTTGTATTACATGTTAAATAATTTCATTTGTTTTTCAGCTCTATCAGCCTCAATAGATAAAAACTGCAATATCACTGCTACCACCGACAACGATTATGACTACTACGATGAAGTTTGCAAAGAGAGTACAGATAGATGGTCTGATGGTCCGCGTGTTAAGGTTGAAGGTTTTAGGCTAATTATCCCGGCAGTGCCAAGAGGCTTGAATGTTAGAGAAGAATGGAATTTTGTTTTCGATATGATAAGGAGGTAACACCTAACAAATAATGATTGTTACGGTTGAAATATTGTTGTTCTAACACTTACAAAACTGTTGTTTATTTTTTATCCTTGCATATTTGATTGAAACAGATGCTCCAAAGGCCACTAAATGAAATCTATTGCTGCACAAGGAGATGATAATATTTTGTTATGGATTCAACTGCGAGATTCTGACGGGTTTTTGGACCAGCTATGCATGTTTTAATTTATTGAATTCATATTTGTAATCAATGCTGCTATTATATACATCTCGCGTGCTCATGGATTTTATCAATGCGAAATGCTCTTTTGATATTTTGGTAATGGATTTGTAATCAATGCTGCGAAATGTGTTGTCTTTTGAGATATTTTGCATTGCAAGTATGGGCTTTATTTTGAGCATTTTTCATTGCAAGTGCAAGTATGAACTTTGCATGTATGTATGTTTACTTGCAGATGTATGCGTTACAATCATATTTCTTTGTTGTTACTTTTTAAAATTAATGTTCTTTATCAAAGACCTATGATGGTGAGGTTGAAGTGTTGCGTATATGAAAGGACAACGTCACCCCTCCCGAACAATGTCGCCACCCCCCCGAAAAATGTCGCTACCCCTGCACAATGTCAAAGCCCTGACACATTGTCACCGCCCTCGACCATTGTTGCTGCCCATGAATAATGTTGCCTCCCACGAACAATGTCGCCGCCCACGAACAATATCGTCGTCCACGACCAATGTCGTCACACACGACAAATGTCGCACTCACGACCAATATCGCGGTCCACGACACATGTTGCCGCCCACGACCCATGTTGTTGCCAAGCGGGCGAAGCCCGCTTGGTTGCGGGCGAAGCCCGCAGCGACGCATCGAGAACGGGCGGAGCCCGTTCGAAGATGCTAGTATATATATATATATATATATAATAAAAGTCTATGCACATGAAACCTCCGCACGCCCGCACGAGCATCCGCACGTCTTCGAACGGGGACGTACCAAAACGCTACTCAAAGCCCGTCCCTAGTCCGTCACTTTGGGAGGATCCCGCTCGACCGGATAAGGGGTTGTACAATCATATTGCAACTCCTCATTTGTCTTCCCAACATCAAGAACTTTCTGCACATAATAAAATAATATATATATAAATATAATGACATCAAGATCAATATATAATTAAAAAGTTGTAAACATATAAAAGTATTTTAATATATTGATTGAAAATCTACAATATTATACCTCTCCATAGTTTGGAACGTGTATTGATGTAGAAGAATGTGCATGTGGTAGCCCGTCTCTCTTCTGTCCACTATTTACTGTACAACCCCGTATTCGCGGAGTGGGGTCCCTTCGGCAGGCGCATGGCCAGTTTTAAGCTTTAAGTTTTTTGGATATTTTGGACTCTTGGTGGCCAATTTTGGCTCTAGCTTGGAAATATACTAGTAGGGGAGGAAAAAATTGTCTTCCCCCTTGCCCCCCTCTTTGAGGGGCGGGAGCGGCAGGTTGGCTGACACCCCCCCCCCCCCCGACTTGTTAAAGTACGCGGTGGGGGCAGCGTGTAACGACCCCATCCGTTAAATGACGTATAGTAGAAGGTCCGGCCGGGGCCCCACACTATATGTCACAAACAGACGGTGAGGTCACAGGATAATAACAAACCAACCACGAATCCTAACTCAGAGCATTCTAGCGGAAGCTTTAAGTTGTATTTTGAACTCTAACCAGGAATGTCCAATATATAAACCACCTTTATATATAACCACGGAATGTACACAATACATAGAGTTTGGCCTTAAGGCCTTACAGTTCCTCTTTTCACATCGTATGGTTTACAAACCTCGGCGCGCAGGCCGGCCATACATGAGTAAACGAAAATAAGCAAAAACATTCGCTTAGCCTTCAAGGGCTACCCGCAGCAGCAGCAACAACAGTAGGGCTTCAACCCATCACTTACCACTTGGCTCTCCAGCACCTGCATGGGAACAATCCACCCAACCGGTGGCAAACAATGCAACGGTCAGCATTCAGCTGACCCAATTATAACAATCCTACCCCTTTCTCGGGGCATGAGCATTCTTTCCCTGCAAAGCATGGCATCATCAAATAGCAACTATGTGCGCGCAGGCACATTCAAGCCATCACAACTATCGGCCACACGGCCCGACAGTCCGTGCACTCAGGGCACATTCTTGGTGTACCGGAATACCAGGGTCAACACCACCGTCTACACGGTATTTGAGCATTCTAGTCTTTCCGGCGCGCGAGCCTAAGACTCTCATTAGGCGCTCCAATAAAACCTATAACCAGGCTTCCAAGTCGGACGGACCTAACGCAGGTACGGATCAGCCACCCCCCGTTGCTCAAGTCGCCGTGCCACCTCGAATACGGAAGTATCCATGGCTATTTATAGGCGCGGGTCGGTTTCACCTTTCCTGTTCGGCAATCTGCCTTTTCATCGAGTTGCAGCCCAACGGCTCAACCGCTCATAAAGTGGCAACGCACGGCCACAAGAGTTGCATCCAACCCTCTTCATTTCCTGGACATCATCCAGTACTTCCTGCTGCACCAAGCAACAGGTAGGCAGAAGGCAACACAAGCCATAATCACGGAGCCTTCTCCGATATGCAAACAAGCATCACCAATCCAGACCATGTCCAGATGGGCTTCACACAGCATGCCTAGAGCCGTACTCCAATTCCGGCCTCTAACAAGGGGGACTTCACATATCTACCCCAAGGGACACCACAACCCACCGCACACTCGCGGGGAAGGGTTTTCCCTATGCAATGCAGAAAAGAAGGACTTCACATGTCCAAGGAGGGAGATCGTTACCCTTGTCGATCTCTTCGGAGCCATCGAAAACTAGCCGGTGAGAAAGAACCGCAGCAGCCTTGCCTTCGCAATGCCGGCTTCGGATCACGAATCGGACCACGGGAACTCCGCCGGTGGCTTGATCTCCTCCTCCTTCTTCTTCCTCCTCTCTCTTTCTCTCTTCCTTAAGCACATGAAGAATGAATCTTCATCAGCCTTCACGAATTAAATCCAGCCAGGAAACCACCTGAGCCCTTGGATCAAAAGAGAGAAATCTGAACGGCCACGATTTGCCCAAAAAAACCCAATTTTTGGCTGACACGGCCTGTGACACGCCGGTGTCACAGGCCGTGTACCCTTAAGCGGCACACTCGGTATTCGTACCGACTGAGACTTACCAGAACACGGGCATCGACACGCCCGTGTCGAACCTGACACGCCCGTGTCACTCCTGAGACACGCCCGTGTCACCCCTGCCTCATCGAGCTGCAAGCAGTACACGGGTCGGAACACGGCATTGGACACGCCCGTGTCCACCCTAACACGCCCGTGTTCAAGGCTTGGTTCAAGGCCGTGTAATTTTCTGACTCGAACAGGCCATTTTCGAATTTTATTTGCGTGACACGCCCTGGGACACGCCCGTGTCCCAGGCCGTGTACCCCCGACACGCCCTGGGACACGCCCGTGTCCCAGGCCGTGTAAAATGACATGCACCTCAAACTTCATGTTGAGTCTTTTTGGGGTCTTTTTGGGGTGTTACAACCCTCCCCCCTTAACAAAATTTCGTCCCGAAATTTGCACGGTAAGGAAACAAGAACCAGCAATGCTATAACGATGTTATAACAAAAAGTACACGGTCTACAGTTTATACAAACAGCTCGGGAAATTCAGCTCGCATGGTCTGCTCTCGCTCCTATATTAGCTCTTCACGGCCACAATTGTCCCATCGGACCTTGACCATCCCGATCACTTTGTTCCGCAACTGTTTCTCGGCTCGATCCTCGATCCGAATGGGTCTAACCCTCGTCGTTAGCCCATACTCGACCGGTACCCGATCATTCTCCACCACTTGAGCTGGATCCTTCACCGCCTTCCGAAGGACTGAGATGTGAAATACATCATGTAATCCACCCAAGTCTGCTGAAAGTGCTAGTCGATAAGCAGCTTCCCCAACTCGCTCCACCACCTCAAACGGACCAAGATACCTCGGACTTAGCTTTTTCAAACGCCGAATCCTGGACACGCCTTTGAAGGGTTTGATCTTCAAATATACCCAATCACCCACCGCGAACTCCACGTTCCGATGTTTGGCATTGTAGTACTTTGCTTGACGATCTTGGGCTATCAATAGCCTCTCCCGAATAGAGCGTATGAGCGAGGTAGCTTCTTCGACTTCTTTTTTCCCACTCAGCTGAGATTCGCCTGCTTCTGCCCAAGCTAACGGTGTACGGCATTTCCGGCCATATAAAGCTTCAAATGGCGCCATACCAATACTCGCTTGGTAGCTATTATTATAGGCAAATTCGATAAGAAATATATAATCTTCCCATCTCTTACCAAAGTCTAGGGCACACATGCGGAGCATATCCTCCATCGTTCTGTTGGTTCGTTCAGTCTGGCCATCCGTTTGGGGATGAAAGGCCGTACTAAACGCTAACTTTGTACCCAACATTTGATGAACGAGCCGTCAATCATTCGATGTGAACCGCCCATCACGGTCACTAACGATGCTCCGAGGAACACCGTGCAGTCGAACAACTTGCTCCACATAAAGCTTGGCCAAGGTTTCCACTGAATCGTCTCTTCTGTTTGGAAGGAAGTGCGCCACTTTCGTCAACCGGTCCACAATCACCCAGATTGAATCATGACCGCGTTGAGATCTCGGCAACCCGTACACGAAATCCTTCGAAATATCATCGAACTTCCACTCCGGAATAGGTAACGACTTCAGGAAACCGCCAGGCTTCTGGCATTCTGCTTTCACTAACGCACATGTATTGCATTCAGCCACATAACGTGCGACATCTTTCTTTAGTCCGGGCCACCAGAACAGCTTTTTCAGATCTCTGTACATCTTTGTGCTCCCTAGGTGAACTGAGTACTTTGCAAAGTGAGCTTCGTACATCAACTCTTCCCTCAATTTACCCACATTCGGGACGCACACTCGACCATTTCTTCGTAACAAACCGTTATCCCAAGAGAATTGGTCATCCGGACCATCTTTTGCATAGCGCTGGAGACTTTCATCAAGCTCCGTTGCTCGCCGAACTCTGTCCGTAAGGTCATATTGCACCTCCGTCCAGTTCAAGCATGCATCGGTCGACGAACCCTTGTCAACACAAGATATCTCCAATGCTTCCAATTCCTGGATTAAATGCTGATCATGCCTCTGCAACCAGCTTGCCCGTACCAGAGTCTTTCGACTCAAAGCATCAGCGACCACATTTCCCTTCCCGGGAGTATAGTGAATCTCGAAGGTGTAGTCCCCAAGGAACTCCATCCATCTTCGTTGTCGCATATTCAGATCCTTCTGATCCAACAAATACTTTAGGCTTTTATGATCTGTATAGATATCCACTTGAACGCCATATAGATAGTGCCGCCACAACTTGAGCGCAAAGATTACCGCCGCCAACTCCAAATCATGGACGGGGTAATTCCGCTCATGCACTTTCAACTGACGTGAGCCATAAGCAATCACTATACCAAACTGCAGAAGAACGCAGCCTAAGCCGCTCCCTGATGCATCACTATAAATCTCATACTCATCTGTACCATATGGCGATGTCAACACAGGCGCCATGGTCAAATGACTCTTCAAGTCTTCAAAAGCTTGCGCGCACTCCGGCGTCCAAATGAACTTTTGATCTTTTCTCGTCAGCGTGGTCAGAGGTAAAGCAATCTGTGAGAAGTTTTCCACAAACCGTCTATAGTAGCCCGCAAGTCCAAGGAAGCTCCTGACCTCGGCCACTGAAGACATCACTGGCCAATCTCGGATGGCACTTATCTTCAACGGATCCACCGCGATACCCTCTCCGCTTACCACATGGCCTAAAAAGGCTACTGAAGAGAGCCAGAACTCACACTTTGAGAACTTGGCAAAAAGCTTATTCCTCCGCAGGGTATGCAAGACCAACCGCAAATGGTTTGCGTGATCCTCTTCCGACTGAGAGTATACTAAGATGTCATCGATAAACACAATAACAAACAAATCCAAGTACTCTCGGAACGTTCGATGCATTAGGTCCATAAATACCGAAGGCGCATTACATAGGCCAAACGGCATTACCGTGAACTCATAATGACCGTAGCGTGTTCCTAACGCCGTCTTGGGAATGTCACCTTCCCTAATCCTCAGCTGATAATATCCCGATTTCAAATCCAATTTGGAATAGACCGTTGATCCTGCCAGCTGATCAAAGAGGTCATCAATCCGCGGGATCGGATATTTATTTTTCTCCGTCAGCTTATTCAATTCGCGGTAGTCAATACACAACCGTAAGCTACCGTCTTTCTTTTTCACAAAAAGAACAGGCGCGCTCCAAGGTGACATACTTGGGCGTATATATCCCTGCTCCAACAACTCTTGCAATTGGACTTTCAACTCAGCCATCTCTTTTGGCGCGATGCGATATGGAGAGCGGGCCACAGGTTTCGCACCTGGCACCAACTCAATAGAGAAGTCAATCTCCCGCTGGGGTGGTAACCCAGGAAGATCTTTAGGAAACACATCGGCAAACTCTGACACAACTAGTACTTCACCGACACTGGCCTTTGGCTCAACAGCCTGAATTAGCGTGAAGAATAACTCCGCGCCCTTCCGAACAGCATTGACGACTTGGAGTGCAGACAGCAGAGTCCCGCCAACTCCTCGCATACCAGCGAATTTCGTCACGAGTCCGGTATTCTGGCCCAGTGTAATCTCCTTGGAGTTGCAATCAATAAAGGCACGCTGCTCCGAGAGCCAGTCCATACCAAAGATCACATCAAACTCCGATAATGGTAGCACAGCTGCACTCAAACCGAAATCCCGACTTCCTATTTGCACATCCACATCGCAAGCCCTATCCGCAAGCATCACACAGCCATTCAGCAACAGCACCCTTGTACTATCCACCGTCACATGACTTGGTACCCCAATTCGAGATACAAAATCCTCAGACAGAAAAGAATGCGAAGCACCCGTATCAAACAAGGCTCTCGCCAAATTATTCCGAATCAGGACAAAGCCTGCAGCACTCACATCATGCACAAGCTATACATAACCAAAAACAATAGCACATAAGCAAGTAAGCTAAATCAACTCGTACCTGTGACGACGTCACTTTGCTTAATCGCTTCCTGTTGGCCAAGCTGATAGATTCGGGGCTGTGCCTGAGACGCAGAGGAATCAACCACCGCTTTGCCCTTCTCAGCATAAGACGCACCCGTCTTCTTGTCCCCTTTGGGCTGAACAACCCGACAGTCACGAGCGATATGCCCCACCCGGCCACAGTTATAGCATGTACGAGAATCCGGCCTTGATGTCGCTCCCGACACAACGGTCGTAGTCACTTGCCCAGATGGCTTGGACCTCTTGCCCCCTTTCTTCTGGTAAAACGACTTTCTCGGGCGAGGTGCTTGAAACTCTGGCTTCGACGCAACCAAGCCCTTATTCCCTTGCACCCGCCTCATGTCCTTCTCCAACGCGCACGCAGTATCAACCAACGCCTGAAACCCTTGGTTCACGGAACTCGAAAGCAGGAATCGCAACTCATCCCGCAATCCTTCATAGAACCGATTCGTTTTCCTTTGGTCATCCGCGAAGATTGTACCCGCATATCGTCCCAACCTGGTAAACTCATGCAAGTAAATATCCACGTTATCTTCCCCTTGCTTTAACCGTTGGAACTCATTTTCCATAGCAATGCGTTGCGCCGCTGGGACATGTTTTGCCAGAAATATCCGAGAGAACTCCTCAATCGACACTTGCGTTAATTGCCTGCCCGCCAAATGGTGTACCTCAACCTCGTCCCACCACAACCGCGCCTCTCCTTCAAGCATGAAGGTGGCCAAGGTGACCTTGAGAGTTTCCTCCGCCCTGATCGCTGTCATTATCCGCTTGACACGCGATAACCAATCCTCTGCCTGCGTTGGGGATCCCATTCCCGTAAACGTAGGCGGACTGAAGCTCATGAATTGCTTCAACTGTCGGTCAGCTGCTCGTGGATCTACAGCCTCAACCGGCTCGGGTCTTACATCAACACGAACTGGCACTACTGCCGGCTGCGCTTGCCCGGTCGGCTGAATCATGGCAAATAGCGCCTCAGCAACTAAGCGAACAGTTTCCGCAGATGGAGGAGGTGTTGGCACCTCAGCTGGTGCCGCACTCTCATCAGAGCGCTGGGGCTCAGACTGCCCAGCACCACTACGTGTCACCTATAGGTGGACAAGACACACATTTGCGAACGTATGCAAGCAAAACAACACAAAAAGGAACGCGCAGATTCCTCAAACAAGATTTTGTACATTCCTTAGTGGACATTCCAGAGTTCATTAGCGTTACAGCAGGGCGCATAAACACGCGCTCGCCACCCCAGAAAAGAATTCGTCCACGAATTCGATAGAGGAAGACCGAACGAAGCTGATACCAAAATGTAACGACCCCATCCGTTAAATGACGTATAGTAGAAGGTCCGGCCGGGGCCCCACACTATATGCAACAAACAGACGGTGAGGTCACAGGATAATAACAAACCAACCACGAATCCTAACTCAGAGCATTCTAGCGGAAGCTTTAAGTTGCATTTTGAACTCTAACCAGGAATGTCCAATATATAAACCACCTTTATATATAACCACGGAATGTACACAATACATAGAGTTTGGCCTTAAGGCCTTACAGTTCCTCTTTTCACATCGTATGATTTACAAACCTCGGCGCGCAGGCCGGCCATACATGAGTAAACGAAAATAAGCAAAAACATTCGCTTAGCCTTCAAGGGCTACCCGCAGCAGCAACAGCAACAGCAGTAGGGCTTCAGCCCATCACTTACCACTTGGCTCTCCAGCACCTGCATGGGAACAATCCACCCAACCGGTGGCAAACAATGCAACGGTCAGCATTCAGCTGACCCAATTATAACAATCCTACCCCTTTCTCGGGGCATGAGCATTCTTTCCCTACAAAGCATGGCATCATCAAATAGCAACTATGTGCGCGCATGCACATTCAAGCCATCACAACTATCGGCCACACGGCCCGACAGTCCGTGCACTCAGGGCACATTCTTGGTGTACCGGAATACCAGGGTCAACACCACCGTCTACACGGTATTTGAGCATTCTAGTCTTTCCGGCGCGCGGGCCTAAGACTCTCATTAGGCGCTCCAACAAAACCTATAACCAGGCTTCCAAGTCGGACGGACCTAACGCAGGTACGGATCAGCCACCCCCCGTTGCTCAAGTCGCCGTGCCACCTCGAATACGGAAGTATCCATGGCTATTTATAAGCGCGGGTCGGTTTCACCTTTCCTGTTCGGCAATCTGCCTTTTCATCGAGTTGCAGCCCAACGGCTCAACCGCTCATAAAGTGGCAACGCACGGCCACAAGAGTTGCATCCAACCCTCTTCATTTCCTAGACATCATCCAGTACTTCCTGCTGCACCAAGCAACAGGTAGGCACAAGGCAACACAAGCCATAATCACGGAGCCTTCTCCGATATACAAACAAGCATCACCAATCCAGACCATGTCCAGATGGGCTTCACACAGCATGCCTAGAGCCGTACTCCAATTCCGGCCTCTAACAAGGGGGACTTCACATATCTACCCCAAGGGACACCACAACCCACCGCACACTCGCGGGGAAGGGTTTTCCCTATGCAATGCAGAAAAGAAGGACTTCACATGTCCAAGGAGGGAGATCGTTACCCTTGTCGATCTCTTCGGAGCCATCGAAAACTAGCCGGTGAGAAAGAACCGCAGCAGCCTTGCCTTCGCAATGCCGGCTTCGGATCACGAATCGGACCACGGGAACTCCGCCGGTGGCTTGATCTCCTCCTCTTTCTTCTTCCTCCTCTCTCTTTCTCTCTTCCTTAAGCACATGAAGAATGAATCTTCATCAGCCTTCACGAATTAAATCCAGCCAGGAAACCACCTGAGCCCTTGGATCAAAAGAGAGAAATCTGAACGGCCACGATTTGCCCAAAAAACCCAATTTTTGGCTGACACGGCCTGTGACACGCCCGTGTCACAGGCCGTGTACCCTTAAGCGGCACACTCGGTATTCATACCGACTGAGACTTACCAGAACACGGGCATCGACACGCCCGTGTCGAACCTGACACGCCCGTGTCACTCCTGAGACACGCCCGTGTCACCCCTGCCTCATCGAGCTGCAAGCAGTACACGGGTCGGAACACGGCATTGGACACGCCCGTGTCCACCCTGACACGCCCGTGTTCAAGGCTTGGTTCAAGGCCGTGTAATTTTCTGACTCGAACAGGCCATTTTCGAATTTTATTTGCGTGACACGCCCGTGTCCCAGGCCGTGTACCCCCGACACGCCCTGGGACACGCCCGTGTCCCAGGCCGTGTAAAATGACATGCACCTCAAACTTCATGTTGAGTCTTTTTGGGGTCTTTTTGGGGTGTTACAACCCTCCCCCCTTAACAAAATTTCGTCCCGAAATTTGCACGGTAAGGAAACAAGAACCAGCAATGCTATAACGATGTTATAACAAAAAGTACACGGTCTACAGTTTATACAAACAGCTCGGGAAATTCAGCTCGCATGGTCTGCTCTCGCTCCTATGTTAGCTCTTCACGGCCACAATTGTCCCATCGGACCTTGACCATCCCGATCACTTTGTTCCGCAACTGTTTCTCGGCTCGATCCTCGATCCGAATGGGTCTAACCCTCGTCGTTAGCCCATACTCGACCGGTACCCGATCATTCTCCACCACTTGAGCTGGATCCTTCACCGCCTTCCGAAGGACTGAGATGTGAAATACATCATGTAATCCACCCAAGTCTGCTGAAAGTGCTAGTCGATAAGCAGCTTCCCCAACTCGCTCCACCACCTCAAACGGACCAAGATACCTCGGACTTAGCTTTTTCAAACGCCGAATCCTGGACACGCCTTTGAAGGGTTTGATCTTCAAATATACCCAATCACCCACCGCGAACTCCACGTTCCGATGTTTGGCATTGTAGTACTTTGCTTGACGATCTTGGGCTATCAATAGCCTCTTCCGAATAGAGCGTATGAGCGAGGTAGCTTCTTCGACTTCCTTTTTCTCACTCAGCTGAGATTCGCCTGCTTCTGCCCAAGCTAACGGTGTACGGCATTTCCGGCCATATAAAGCTTCAAATGGCGCCATACCAATACTCGCTTGGTAGCTATTATTATAGGCAAATTCGACAAGAAATATATAATCTTCCCATCTCTTACCAAAGTCTAGGGCGCACATGCGGAGCATATCCTCCATCGTTCTGTTGGTTCGTTCAGTCTGGCCATCCGTTTGGGGATGAAAGGCCGTACTAAACGCTAACTTTGTATCCAACATTTGATGAACGAGCCGCCAATCATTCGATGTGAACCGCCCATCACGGTCACTAACGATGCTCCGAGGAACACCGTGTAGTCGAACAACTTGCTCCACATAAAGCTTGGCCAAGGTTTCCACTGAATCGTCTCTTCTGTTTGGAAGGAAGTGCGCCACTTTCGTCAACCGGTCCACAATCACCCAGATTGAATCATGACCGCGTTGAGATCTCGGCAACCCGTGCACGAAATCCATCAAAATATCATCGAACTTCCACTCCGGAATAGGTAACGACTTCAGGAAACCGCCAGGCTTCTGGCATTCTGCTTTCACTAACGCACATGTATTGCATTCAGCCACATAACGTGCGACATCTTTCTTTAGTCCGGGCCACCAGAATAGCTTTTTCAGATCTCTGTACATCTTTGTGCTCCCTGGGTGAACTGAGTACTTTGCAAAGTGAGCTTCGTACATCAACTCTTCCCTCAATTTACCCACATTCGGGACGCACACTCGACCATTTCTTCGTAACAAACCGTTATCCCAAGAGAATTGGTCATCCGGCCCATCTTTTGCATAGCGCTGGAGACTTTCATCAAGCTCCGTTGCTCGCCGAACTCTGTCCGTAAGGTCATATTGCACCTCCGTCCAGTTCAAGCATGCATCGGTCGACGAACCCTTGTCAACACAAGATATCTCCAATGCTTCCAATTCCTGGATTAAATGCTGATCATGCCTCTGCAACCAGCTTGCCCGTACCGGAGTCTTTCGACTCAAAGCATCAGCGACCACATTTCCCTTCCCGGGAGTATAGTGAATCTCGAAGGTGTAGTCCCCAAGGAACTCCATCCATCTTCATTGTCGCATATTCAGATCCTTCTGATCCAACAAATACTTTAGGCTTTTATGATCTGTATAGATATCCACTTGAACGCCATATAGATAGTGCCGCCACAACTTGAGCGCAAAGATTACCGCCGCCAACTCCAAATCATGGACGGGGTAATTCCGCTCATGCACTTTCAACTGACGTGAGCCATAAGTAATCACTTTACCAAACTGCAGAAGAACGCAGCCTAAGCCGCTCCCTGATGCATCACTATAAATCTCATACCCATCTGTACCATATGGCGATGTCAACACAGGCGCCGTGGTCAAATGACTCTTCAAGTCTTCAAAAGCTCGCGCGCACTCCGGCGTCCAAATGAACTTTTGATCTTTTCTCGTCAGCGTGGTCAGAGGTAAAGCAATCCGTGAGAAGTTTTCCACAAACCGTCTATAGTAGCCCGCAAGTCCAAGGAAGCTCCTGATCTCGGCCACTGAAGACATCACTGGCCAATCTCGGATGGCACTTATCTTCAACGGATCCACCGCGATACCCTCTCCGCTTACCACATGGCCTAAAAAGGCTACTGAAGAGAGCCAGAACTCACACTTTGAGAACTTGGCAAAAAGCTTATTCCTCCGCAGGGTATGCAAGACCAACCGCAAATGGTTTGCGTGATCCTCTTCCGACTGAGAGTATACTAAGATGTCATCGATAAACACAATAACAAACAAATCTAAGTACTCTCGGAACGTTCGATGCATTAGGTCCATAAATACCGAAGGCGCATTACATAGGCCAAACGGCATTACCGTGAACTCATAATGACCGTAGCGTGTTCCAAACGCCGTCTTGGGAATGTCACCTTCCCTAATCCTCAGCTGATAATATCCCGATTTCAAATCCAATTTGGAATAGACCGTTGATCCTGCCAGCTGATCAAAGAGGTCATCAATCCGCGGGATCGGATATTTATTTTTCTCCGTCAGCTTATTCAATTCGCGGTAGTCAATACACAACCGTAAGCTACCGTCTTTCTTTTTCACAAAAAGAACAGGCACGCTCCAAGGTGACATACTTGGGCGTATATATCCCTGCTCCAACAACTCTTGCAATTGGACTTTCAACTCAGCCATCTCTTTTGGCGCGACGCGATATGGAGAGCGGGCCACAGGTTTCGCACCTGGCACCAACTCAATAGAGAGGTCAATCTCCCGCTGGGGTGGTAACCCAGGAAGATCTTTAGGAAACACATCGGCAAACTCTGACACAACTAGTACTTCACCGACACTGGCCTTTGGCTCAACAGCCTGAATTAGCGTGAAGAATAACTCCGCGCCCTTCCGAACAGCATTGACGACTTGGAGTGCAGACAACAGAGTCCCGCCAACTCCTCGCATACCAGCGAATTTCGTCACAAGTCCGGTATTCTGGCCCAGTGTAATCTCCTTGGAGTTGCAATCAATAAAGGCACGCTGCTCCGAGAGCCAGTCCATACTAAAGATCACATCAAACTCCGATAACGGTAGCACAGCTGCACTCAAACCGAAATCCCGACTTCCTATTTGCACATCCACATCGCAAGCCCTATCCGCAAGCATCACACAGCCATTCGGCAACAGCACCCTTGTACTATCCACCATCACATGACTTGGTACCCCAATTCGAGATACGAAATCCTCAGACAGAAAAGAATGCGAAGCACCCGTATCAAACAAGGCTCTCGCCAAATTATTCCGAATCAGGACAAAGCCTGCAGCACTCACATCATGCACAAGCTATACATAACCAAAAACAATAGCACATAAGCAAGTAAGCTAAATCAACTCGTACCTGTGACGACGTCACTTTGCTTAATCGCTTCCTGTTGGCCAAGCTGATAGATTCGGGGCTGTGCCTGAGACGCAGAGGAATCAACCACCGCTTTGCCCTTCTCAGCATAAGATGCACCCGTCTTCTTGTCCCCTTTGGGCTGAACAACCCGACAGTCACGAGCGATATGCCCCACCCGGCCACAGTTATAGCATGTACGAGAATTCGGCCTTGATGTCGCTCCCGACACAACGGTCGTAGTCACTTGCCCAGATGGCTTGGACCTCTTGCCCCCTTTCTTCTGGTAAAACGACTTGCTCGGGCGAGGTGCTTGAAACTCTGGCTTCGACGCAACCAAGCCCTTATTCCCTTGCACCCGCCTCATGTCCTTCTCCAACGCGCACGCAGTATCAACCAACGCCTGAAACCCTTGGTTCACGGAACTCGAAAGCAGGAATCGCAACTCATCCCGCAATCCTTCATAGAACCGATTCGTTTTCCTTTGGTCATCCGCGAAGATTGTACCCGCATATCGTCCCAACCTGGTAAACTCATGCAAGTAAATATCCACGCTATCTTCCCCTTGCTTTAACCGTTGAAACTCATTTTCCATAGCAATGCGTTGCGCCGCTGGGACATGTTTCGCTAGAAATATCCGAGAGAACTCCTCAATCGACACTTGCGTTAATTGCCTGCCCGCCAAATGGTGTACCTCAACCTCGTCCCACCACAACCGCGCCTCTCCTTCAAGCATGAAGGTGGCCAAGGTGACCTTGAGAGTTTCCTCCGCCCTGATCGCTGTCATTATCCGCTTGACACGCGATAACCAATCCTCTGCCTGCGTTGGGGATCCCATTCCCGTAAACGTAGGCGGACTGAAGCTCATGAATTGCTTCAACTGTCGGTCAGCTGCTCGTGGATCTACAGCCTTAACCGGCTCGGGTCTTACATCAACACGAACTGGCACTACTGCCGGCTGCGCTTGCCCGGTCGGCTGAATCATGGCAAATAGCGCCTCAGCAACTAAGCGAACAGTTTCCGCAGATGGAGGAGGTGTTGGCACCTCAGCTGGTGCCGCACTCTCATCAGAGCGCTGGGGCTCAGACTGCCCAGCACCACTACGTGTCACCTATAGGTGGACAAGACACACATTAGCGAACGTATGCAAGCAAAACAACACAAAAAGGAACGCGCAGATTCTTCAAACAAGATTTTGTACATTCCTTAGTGGACATTCCAGAGTTCATTAGCGTTACAGCAGGGCGCATAAACACGCGCTCGCCACCCCAGAAAAGAATTCGTCCACGAATTCGATAGAGGAAGACCGAACGAAGCTGATACCAAAATGTAACGACCCCATCCGTTAAATGACGTATAGTAGAAGGTCCGGCCGGGGCCCCACACTATATGCCACAAACAGACGGTGAGGTCACAGGATAATAACAAACCAACCACGAATCCTAACTCAGAGCATTCTAGCGGAAGCTTTAAGTTGCATTTTGAACTCTAACCAGGAATGTCCAATATATAAACCACCTTTATATATAACCACGGAATGTACACAATACATAGAGTTTGGCCTTAAGGCCTTACAGTTCCTCTTTTCACATCGTATGGTTTACAAACCTCGGCGCGCAGGCCGGCCATACATGAGTAAACGAAAATAAGCAAAAACATTCGCTTAGCCTTCAAGGGCTACCCGCAGCAGCAGCAACAGCAGTAGGGCTTCAACCCATCACTTACCACTTGGCTCTCCAGCACCTGCATGGGAACAATCCACCCAACCGGTGGCAAACAATGCAACGGTCAGCATTCAGCTGACCCAATTATAACAATCCTACCCCTTTCTCGGGGCATGAGCATTCTTTCCCTGCAAAGCATGGCATCATCAAATAGCAACTATGTGCGCGCAGGCACATTCAAGCCATCACAACTATCGGCCACACGGCCCGACAGTCCGTGCACTCAGGGCACATTCTTGGTGTACCGGAATACCAGGGTCAACACCACCGTCTACACGGTATTTGAGCATTCTAGTCTTTCCGGCGCGCGGGCCTAAAACTCTCATTAGGCGCTCCAACAAAACCTATAACCAGGCTTCCAAGTCGGACGGACCTAACGCAGGTACGGATCAGCCACCCCCCGTTGCTCAAGTCGCCGTGCCACCTCGAATACGGAAGTATCTATGGCTATTTATAGGCGCGGGTCGGTTTCATCTTTCCTGTTCGGCAATCTGCCTTTTCATCGAGTTGCAGCCCAACGGCTCAACCGCTCATAAAGTGGCAACGCACGGCCACAAGAGTTGCATCCAACCCTCTTCATTTCCTGGACATCATCCAGTACTTCCTGCTGCACCAAGCAACAGGTAGGCACAAGGCAACACAAGCCATAATCACGGAGCCTTCTCCGATATGCAAACAAGCATCACCAATCCAGACCATGTCCAGATGGGCTTCACACAGCATGCCTAGAGCCGTACTCCAATTCCGGCCTCTAACAAGGGGGACTTCACATATCTACCCCAAGGGACACCACAACCCACCGCACACTCGCGGGGAAGGGTTTTCCCTATGCAATGCAGAAAAGAAGGACTTCACATGTCCAAGGAGGGAGATCGTTACCCTTGTCGATCTCTTCGGAGCCATCGAAAACTAGCCGGTGAGAAAGAACCGCAGCAGCCTTGCCTTCGCAACGCCGGCTTCGGATCACGAATCGGACCACGGGAACTCCGCCGGTGGCTTGATCTCCTCCTCCTTCTTCTTCCTCCTCTCTCTTTCTCTCTTCCTTAAGCACATGAAGAATGAATCTTCATCAGCCTTCACGAATTAAATCCAGCCAGGAAACCACCTGAGCCCTTGGATCAAAAGAGAGAAATCTGAACGGCCACGATTTGCCCAAAAAACCCAATTTTTGGCTGACACGGCCTGTGACACGCCCATGTTACAGGCCGTGTACCCTTAAGCGGCACACTCGGTATTCGTACCGACTGAGACTTACCAGAACACGGGCATCGACACGCCCGTGTCGAACCTGACACGCCCGTGTCACTCCTGAGACACGCCCGTGTCACCCCTGCCTCATCGAGCTGCAAGCAGTACACGGGTCGGAACACGGCATTGGACACGCCCGTGTCCACCCTGACACGCCCGTGTTCAAGGCTTGGTTCAAGGCCGTGTAATTTTCTGACTCGAACAGGACATTTTCGAATTTTATTTGCGTGACACGCCCTGGGACACGCCCGTGTCCCAGGCCGTGTACCCCCGACACGCCCTGAGACACGCCCGTGTCCCAGGCCGTGTAAAATGACCTGCACCTCAAACTTCATGTTGAGGCTTTTTGGGGTCTTTTTGGGGTGTTACACAGCGGGGTCGAGCGGAGACCAAGGTCTCATCCCCCCTGCTGCGCCTTATTCCCGAGCCAGCTTGCGGGGCGAGACCGACGGCCAGCTTGCGGGGCGAGACCGCCGGCCAGCTTGCGGGGCGAGACCGCCGGCCAGGCGGGTTAATTTTGGCGCGGCCAGCTTGCGGGGCGAGACCGTCGGCCAGGCGGGTTCTCGCCCGCGCGGCCAGCTTGCGGGGCGAGACCGCCGGCCAGGCAGGTTCTTTTTGGCGCGGCCAGCTTGCGGGGCGAGACCGCCGGCTAGGCGGGTTCTTGCCCGCGCGGCCAGCTTGCGGGGCGAGACCGCCGGCCAGGCGGGTACTCGCCCGCGCGGCCAGCTTGCGGGGCGAGACCGTCGGCCAGGCGGGTTCTCGCCCGCGCGGCCAGCTTGCGGGGCGAGACCGCCGGCCAGGCGGGTTCTCGCCCGTGCGGCCAGTTTGCGGGGCGAGACCGTCGGCCAGGCGGGTTCTCGCCCGCGCGGCCAGCTTGCAGGGCGAGACCGGTGGCCAGGCGGGTTCTCGCCCGCGCGGCCAGCTTGCCGGGAGAGACTGTCGGCCAAGCGGGTTCTCGCCCTTGGACCTCCTTGGGGCATGCTTTTACCTTTTTACCCCCGGGGTGGAATTTCCCTCTTTGCCCCCCGGTGTGGAGGTTTGTTATTGGCTTGAGGCATTTTTGTCCTAAGGCATTTTGGTCATTTTATCCCCGAGACTTGGAAAAACTATAAATAGACCCTTGAGGGTGCCTTGGAGAGCATTCATTCATTCCTTAGCCACTTGAATCTTTTTGGCTTTCTTCCTCCAAGGCACCTAGCTCAAGCATTGGCTAGGGAGGGGGAGACCTCAAAGGTCTTCCGAGTGTGAGGTGGGACCTCCACGCTAGAGCCGGGGGTCAGTTCATAGCTTCCTAAGTCTTCGGTCCGTGACATTCTTACGAGTGTAGTAGGTGTGAGATCACCCCTTTCCCCAAGGGTCAAACTCCACAGAAGTCAATTTTGGCTTCGGTCATTTTTGGCTTCAACATTTACATCTCCTGGAGATGAACCTAATAGATTCTCCAATGATTCTACATCAATTCCAATGGGTTTGCTTTGTTGCAACATAATCTTAAGTACACTTTTTAGAGTATTAAGTGTATCTTGCACATTTTGTACTTTTTCATTCAATAAAGCCACATCTTCATTATGTACTTTCTTCAAAGCCGCAATGTCTTCTTTTCGCTTCAAAGCAGTTTGTGTAATACCTTTCCCAAAGCAACGCATTGATCCAAGATGTTCTTTCCCAAACATAATTTTAAATGCTTCTACATTACTTTCCTCATTATTCATTGTATCTTGAAGTTGTGACTGATAACAAATTGAATAGTTGATTTTTAAACAAAACAAAATAAGCAAATTATATTTGATCTTAATAAAAAAATTAACTCACAATTGCATTGCTGGTTTCTAAATCCAGCTCTTTTCCACTAATGCTACTTCGAGTTTCAATAAAAACTTCAGTTTGAGTGAGGTCTCTCTTCGTTTTTGAACGCTACAGATGCATAAGAATAAGAAAGGTGCAAAAGAATTACAAGTCAGTTTGGCAAAATACATCAAATTATAAAGAAAAAAAAATAAAGGATGTACCCATACCGCAGGGTACAACTTTAATTAAAGATATAATAAGATGTATCAGTAAAATTAGAGACCAAATAATAGTAGTTAAGCTATCATCAGTGATTATTGATAATGACAAGTTGTTAACTAATTTTGTAGCATTAAAGTAGCCCATGCTGCACCCCGTGCTAAAATTATTTGGTTTTGATAAAATTATTCGATTTTGATGATCATACTAATTTCAGCGTGCTGCACCCTGCACCTGCAACACACTGAATTTCAGCGTGCTGCAGGTGCAGCACGCTGAATTCAGTGTGGTGCACCTGCAGCTTGTGCAGCTCGCTCACGCTGAATTCATGATGTGTTTGAAACCACATCTGAAATGCAATCGGAACAGGAATTAGGCAATGGTGGAAACTATACAAATTAAATTTTCTTTGAGACTAACAACAATGAATCATCATAACACATACAGGAGAAGTGGACTTTCTGATTAAAAAATAGGACATTAAATCAAACTCTTGAATTTATTTACAGGATAAGGCATATAGCTGCAAAGAATAATGTGAAAAATATTTGCAACATATGATTCATATATATTAAACCAGAGAAGTACAATTAAGTAGTAGAAATGGATGCAGGTAGTAGATACAAATGCATAGAAAAGTCAAACATCATATCTCTTTTCTCCCAAATATCATTGCAACAAACAACACATGGACATAAAATCTCTTCTCCTTTGAACAACCCTTTACTATACGCAATATCCAAGAAATATTTAATATCATTAATATAATCTTCATCATAACGAGGCAAATAAATCCAATCCTTTTTCATCATATTAATTTTATCTTTTGAATAATGCAAAATGACGGTACCTAAACAAAAAAATATTATATTGAGTTACATTATCAAAGCAAAATTTACAAAAGAAGAATTGTGTGCTCTTCGCTGATATGTTAAAACAAAACCATTAGTATAAAACATTGCAAGATAATTTATGTGTATGAAAAATGATTTAAGAGAGAGAGTTATATCACACACACATACACCATACACCATACACCACAACAAACACACACACACACCTACAACACAACAACAACACACACATGCAACACACATTCCAAACACACATACAACACACATTCCAAACACACATACAACACATACAAACACACACATACAACAACAACACAAGCACACATACAACACAC
Organism: Platanthera zijinensis; assembly: GCA_039513925.1. Classification (NCBI taxonomy): domain Eukaryota; kingdom Viridiplantae; phylum Streptophyta; class Magnoliopsida; order Asparagales; family Orchidaceae; genus Platanthera; species Platanthera zijinensis. The sequence goes on from CM077095.1 coordinate 158,619,140, forward strand.
ACACATACACAACACTAACACACACATACAACACACACATATACACACACACAACACACAAAACACACACACACACACAATACACACACACAGCACTAACACACACATACAACATACACCACACCACACACCACACGCACACACACACATACACATACAACACACATACAACACAACAACAACACACATAAACACCTACAACACACACATACAACATACAGGAAGAATGGGATCCCATCCCTCAATATTTTAGAATTTAAGCACAAAAAAAATAAAATCAAACAAGCTAGGTATCAGACACAAGATATACAGGAGAAGGGGTATACCTCAGCGATAGAGAGAACGGTAGCACAAGATATGCAGAGGAAGAATGTGCAAGAACCCTGCGCTAGGTATCTGGCGGAGAAATTCCGACAGATTTCGTCGTCGATTCGGTGCTATCGGACTGTCGGCGTCGACGGGGAAGAAGCTAGGTCGGTGCAATCAGACTGTCATCGTCGACGGGGAAGAAGATTTTGCACGCCGGCATCGACGGGGAAGAAGATGCAGACGGTAGCAGCCGCGCCCGGGAAAGAACCCTGTCGTTGCGTCGGGGAAGAGAGGCTTGGCGCTAGGTATCGGGGAAGAGATTAGGCGATCCAGAGTGCAGTTGAAGTAGCTGCCGCCCCCGGACCCCCGCTGTCGTCAGCACCAGAAATGTTGGAGGGATTCACACTTCGATTCCTCTAAGCTCATGTGGGCAAACCTGGTGTGAGAAACAAGAGAATCTATCGGACCGGAATAATAATCAAAATAATCAGCCATGATTGAGCAAGCGTCGCCAAAAAACGTGGCTATTAAATAAAAATTTTGTAGTGTGGAGTCGGGAAAGGATTATCGAGGGTTTATGTACATGTTAGAAATATTTTTTTATAAAAATAATTTTTAAAGTAATAATTTGGTGTGGGAGAATAATAATTTTGGTTATTCTTAAAGTAATTTTTAGGCAACACTTTTAAAATATTGCAAATTAATTTTTAAGAAGACAACATATCATAATTGTTGCCTATAGTGAATCCTCGTGGGCAACATTTCAAAAATGTTCCCTATAAGGGATTAGAGAACAGTTTTTGAATGTTACACAGAAAGTGTTGCTTAAAGATGTAAACATATTACAACACTTATAAATTGTTCTCTAACAACGTTTATGCAACATTTTTATAACTGTTGCCAAGTCAGGTGTTGCTAAAGACCAAAAATATTGTAGTGATATATATATGTATATGTATACATGTATATACATGTACATATATACATGTATACATGCATATACATGTATACATGCATATACATGTATACATGCATATACATGTATACATGCATATACATGTATACATGCATATACATGTATACATGCATATACATGTATACATGCATATACATGTATACATGCATATACATGTATACATGCATATACATGTATACATGCATATACATGTATACATACATATACATGTATACATACATATACATGTATACATACATATATATGTATATATGTATATGTATACATGTATATGACATGTATATATATGTACAAGTATACATATATACATGTATATATACATATATAGATGTATATATACATATATTATTAGGGGCGGAACTAGGAATTTTTCCTAACCCGGGCACAATTTTAAAATAAATAATTAAATTTAATGTTAAATAAAATTAAACTAATATTGTAATTAATAAAAAGTTATTAACCAAAAAACACATGACAGAATAATTGGTATAAACACCTAATTAAGTAGGCATCATTTCCAGTGTTTATCTTCCTTCTTATTCTAACATTACAAGGAAAACACAAAATCAAGCTAAAATAATCTATGAAACGAATCAACAGAAAGCTGGAGCAGATCCCCTAATTATAATCTTATCAACACTATGTCACAATTTATTGGTCTTAAGATAGAATAAATTTAAGAATAACAAGCCAAATTGAAATAATTAAGAATAATTTTAAGAAGAAGAAGGAGAACTGAACCTTGAGGAGGCGGACTGCGGAACAACAGCGATCGGGAGCAGCAGCGATCGGGAGCAGCAGCGATCGGGGCAGACTGTAGAGCAACATCGATCGGCGGGCTAGGGCAAAATCAGAGCACGGAAAGGGCAAAGCGGCAGCTATGCGATAATAAAATCGTTTCGCCCTGTGAAATCCATGAAAAATCACACCCGGGCACGTGCCCGGGTGTGTCCGAAGGTGGGTCCGCCCGTGCATATATATATGTAATTAAGCATTCTGCCCAGCGGTGACCGATGGCTCCACGCCGACGAGCCCAGGGAGGCCAGCGAGCCCACAGCCACCGCTGCCAGACTGCAAAACAATTTGTTGGGATCGAAGATGATAAATAACCGCTGATGGAGGAATAGATCGGACGACCCACACACATTATTCACTACAGTGCAAACATGTCGTCAGTCACATTGGCTATTCCGAAATTACCCCTGCCCTTGTTCGCCGGCGCTGCCGTTTATAATAAAAAAATTACACAACAGGTCAGACCCAACCGACCAGATCACCAGCTGGTGAACGGCGGCGACCCCGACGGGAGTAGGCCGGAGGCGGTCCGATAGTGGATACAGAGCTGTGGAAGCCATGAAGGGAGGTGGCGGCCGCACTTCTTTGTTTGGAAAATTTCAGGGAGCTCGAGCTCTTTTTGTGGATATGGAGAAGGGGGCGGATTGGCGGAGGTGCTTGAATTCAAGAGAGTGGATACAAGGGAGGAGCGGGCGACAGTGAGGAGGATTTGACGACAATTTCAAGGTCGAGCCTGTAAAAGATATAGTTAGGTTTATCTATTGTTAAAATAGAAGAATGCAAACACTATTTTAGTGATTAGTTCAATCCAATATATTGTTTATGATGTAATTATGTGTATCATCGGCTTTATAGGGCAGTTCATTATAAATCAAAATCGATCCTCTTCAAGAAAGAAATCTTGATTTAAAAAAAAATACTTTTTGATCCTCTTCAAGAAAGAAATCTTGATTTTTTTTAAAAATACTAACGCTATTTTTTTTTTTCCAAACTACGACTTTACCTTCACCTGCACGATGATGTAAAATGTGAACGAGCAAAGTTAGTCGTGACCTGGGTACTGTTGCGCCTACACGGAAGAGCATTCTGTGTGCACTATCACTGATCATATGTTTATATGTACGTATATTATTTATATAGCTTGAAAAAGTATATAAATATATGAGCATCTTCGCATGGGCTACGCTCGTCCTCGATGCTCTCAGGCAGATTTCGGCCGCATCCAGGCGGGCTTCGCCCGCCAGCGCACGCGTTTTGCCCGTGCTTGATGCTCCGGGCGGTCTTCGACCACATATAAGCATGTTTCGTCCGCTTCCACGTAATCCACCAGCTCGAAGCCGCACCCGCCACTCCCCCCCCCGTAGATCTTTGGTTGTCTAATTTTGCGTACGCGCTTCGAGGGGCGCGAGTGGCAGGTGCGACACCGAGCTGGTGGATTGTGTGGAAGCGGACGAAGCCCGCTTCTATGCGGTCAAAGGCCGTCCAGAGCATCAAGCACGACGCGAAACCAGTGCGCAGGCGGGCGAAGGCTGCCCAAGAGCATCGAGCACGGGCGTAGCCCGTGCGAAGACACTCGTGTGTGTGTGTGTGTGTGTATACACACATGCGGGCGCGCGCACCAGCGCACGCAGCGCGCTCCCGCGGGCGCCGGTGCCGGTTGCGGCCGCCACCGCCGATGATTCTTGCCGTCCCCGACCGCCTCCTTCGTCGTCATCCACCTCCGACCGCAGCTGCCGCTTCAGGACACCTTGCCCGAGCCGCCCGAACTGCCCAAGGGGAAGGGGGCACTCTCCTCATTTTGCTCTGTGTACTTAGAAGATCTTCCAGCCAGAACGCTTCCATCAAGGTTTTGTGAGTTCAACGTCATCTCAAGGCCGGAGCGCTTCCATCGAGGCTCCAAGGACTTAAATGTTTCCTTCTCGTCGCATTTCATTCTCCACACTTGTAAAAAAAGTAGCAGTATGTCGCCCTCCGAGATCAAATTCCAATTAAACACACGAGATCTAGTGGAATTTGACTCGACACAGATCTAGTGAAATTTGACTCGACACAGATCTAGTCACATGGTTTTTCCCCATTTCTGGGGTTTTCACGTCAAAAAACCTTCTTGTCATTTACTGCTGTTTTCTTTAACTGTTTGCGCGCCCGATTCGACTCCAAGCTAAGGCTGTCTGATTCTCCGGACCGGGCAAAAAAGCCGGGCGTCCCGCAACAGACGGATAAAAAGAAGAGCGCGTTGTTAGGCGGCTACGACAGGCAGGATTGAAGCAACTGAAACCGGAGAGCTTAGTGGAGGAGGTCACTAGGAGGAGCTGCTAGCCGCAGTGGAGGTCGCATGATGGCTTATAAGCCAGGCAGCCAAGCTTTGAGGACAACTGTGCTAGCGAGCTCGACGAGCATGAGGGATAAAGACCCAACAAAGGTGGAGGACAATAGAGTTAAGCGGCAGCCTGTGGTCGAGCTAGCTGTTGTGCGAGTGGTAGAGCTTGCAGATAGATGAGGCAGGTGGACAGAGACCCAACTGAGGTGTCCGTGGCAGACAGAGAGCCAGGGAACTCGACTGTGGATCTGGATCCTCTCCAATTCAAGTGAAATGGAGGGGATCCATTTCATCATCCAATGGATAAGACAAGCTTGAAAGAAATCTTGTGCTTGAGTTTTTTTTATTAAAAAAATCTAAAAAAACATGAGATATGATGAACCCGTCGAATCAAAGAGATTTCAATCTGGACCGTGAAATGGATCCCCTCCATTTCCCCTCCATTTCACTTAAAATGGAGAGGATCCTTATCTCTCGACTGTTTTCGACAAGCAGAGGTACTTGTGAAAAGTTAATCTCGTGCGAAAAAAAGATTCCTCTCGGCAGAAGACAAAAAAGGAAGATGAATTGGGCAGTGGGCACCAGGTGGTAAGTATAAAGTATTTAGGGCACAAATGATTTTTTTTACGAAAATGAGTGAAAAATTTGGCGAAAAGTTATGGTAAATTTCTAGCGAAAATATATCCCTCATTCAATGTTAGAAGCAATTGAATAAAAGACTTCAAAATAATCATTCTAATAGGGGGGGTATATACACATGAGGGAGAGCGCCCATTTTTACACATATGAGGTGCCGAACTAAAGAAATGAGCTAAATGGGCCAAAAACTTGGGGCCTGGGCCAAACATAATGTCTTTTATATACACTATTTAATATATTCAACACTACTATTAGCAGTCCATAAATAATAATAATCCAGAAAAGCCATATTTATCACCCAGAGCTTGATCAAACTTCCAAAAATCTCATCATTCAACCAAGAGGTGTTCTTACATTCAGGCTCCCCTTGGAAGGACTTATTTTCACCGGTCAAGCGATTACGACCAGGGGCGTAGTCAGGATTTTACTTTAGTGGGGACACTTATTTTCACCGGTCAAGCGGTTACGACCATTACCTTGAGTTATTAGCCGGTGGAGGTCCTGGAGGATAAGTTGGAGGCTGGCCGCTGGCGTGGCTATCCGCTATCGATCCAGATCCAAGTAGGAGACTAGGAGGCAGAGCGATGAACAAATCCAAGAAGAAGTCAGGTGTGAACTCTGTGAAGAGGAAGAAGAAGTGTACCGCCGGGTCACAGGTGAAGCCGTGAAGGAGCAGGCGAGCAACGGCGGGAATGCGGGATAACCGGATAGGGAGCAGTGCAGGGAGCAACGACGGGCCGGCGGCTAGGTTAGCGCAGGGAGCAGCGGCGGGATATGAAAATGGCGAAATCTCTATTCCTATTGCCCGATAAATGGCGAAATCCCTATTCGGCTATTCCTATTCCCCGATAAATCAGGGGGGGCACGTGCCCCCCTGGACCTATACTAGCTACGCCCATGGTTACGACCGCATGAACCGGACTTTGGGAGGACTTATTTTCACCGATCCGATTCATGCGGTCGTAACCGCTTGACCGGCGAAAATAAATCCTCAGAAACGGAGCCTCAAGATTCTGAAAAAGAAGGATTGAATCGCGTTTCCAGCCCGAGGAAGCATTGCTGTGGGGAGCAAACTTTTCATCCCTGGTTCAGGCATTAACACGAGCAGGTTGAGTGCAGTTTTCACTTTTCAGAGGAAGCATTACACCGTATTATTAGACCCCGCCAGCCGCCCACCGTCCGATTATTTTTTTCTTGAACCGACGGCTCATGATCGAAGTAAAGAATGGCGCGGGAACATAAGACAAGCCCCAAACATCGATTTACAACCCCGGGTCAGAACTCAGAACTCTCAGACGACATTATAAAAACCCTATTCCCCCAAATTCCTTCTCCATTTGTTTCATTCACTAATTGCTCGCAGCTCCTCCCACCAGATAGAGCCGGAAATCAATTTGGAAAAAGGGGGAAGAGGGTTTATCGTCTTCTTCAAAGCTGATTCTGCCTTTCGGCATCTCGCTTTTCTTCCCCGATGATCGCCGTCTCCGCCTTAATCCGCCGTAGGGTCTTTTTTTTCTGGCTTTCTGTGATCGAAGAATCATTTTATCGGATCGAGAGTTTTTCTTTGGCGATTTTTGTTTTGATTCGAGTAGAAATAATTCCGTCTCTTTGAGGCGAGGAATCCATGGCCCTAGTCCTTCTGCTTATTCTTCTGTTCCCGCTATCAATGGCTAGAGCCGATGAAGGTATGATTATTATTATTATATATTTAAATATTTGTTGAACTACAAGTTTAGATCCAACCAGTATTATTTATATATTGGCTCGGGATAAATTGTACAAACAATTCAATTGAGCGCCAATTTAATTGTGCAATTTATAAACAAAAATTACTTTTAATAACATGCGATTCTAAAAAGAGAATTGGAATTATTATTCTATTAAAGTTTAATTAAATAAATTGGACTCGCGGAGTTTCAGCTAAAAAACTATTAAAATAAGAGTTTAAATGTCCTTTTTAAGAATTGCAATGAGTTAATAATGCCCGGGATTTAGGGACTTTGACACTAAATTGTCATTAGTTAAGGATCACTTAGACTCCGTTTGGCATGGTGGTGGCGGTCGTAAATGCATGAGTTAAATTTAGGGTTCCTAAACCCTAAATCTTAAATCCCATGAATTAAATCGTCATTCGTTTGAACGTAAAAGTGGACGAAGTTCCTTAAGTGGGTGTTAACGAAGCCCTCAAAGTCTAAGCATCATGCCAAACGGAGCCTAAGCGTCATTCAATTTAATTTTGGCATTTTAATATTGATATTTTAAATATTGTATAATAAATATTTAATTTTAACATTTTGCATCCATCAAAGTCTTTGATATTTATATTTTGTTTCATAAAGATTCAATTAGGAGATGTAAAATATCAATATTAAAATCTTCGAATTACAAAATGTCAAAATTAAAAATTTATGATGGTATTAAAAAAAAACATCTTAACTGAAAGATGTTTAGTTCAGGAAAACCTCTAACTAAAAAGTATTTCATGAACTAGGTGTATATGAGTGCATGTAGTAATAATATTACATGAACTTAGTGATGCATTAGCCCAGAGCCGCCCCTCTGTGTTGGCCCTACTCGGCTTAGCCAGAGGACCACGTTCTAGCTACCACTGCCGGACTGCAGCCCAAGCACCCCATTCATGACCGCGTCTATTCTCAGTGCAGTGGGATGTTGAGGCGGGGTCTCGAACCCAGCCCCCTTGATAAATCCATTTCCTAACAGGGACTATCACCAAGAGATTTATCAAGGGGGCTGGGTTCGAGACCCCGCTTCAACATCCCGCCGCTCTGAGAATAGGTGCAGTCATGGATGTGGTGCTTGAGCTGCAGCCCGACAATGATCGCTAGAACGTGGTCCTCTTGGTAGACCGAATAGGGCCGACAGAGAGGGGCAGCTCTGGGCTATTGCATCACTTAGAGGGGAGGTCTCCATAAATATCCCTTTTAATTAGGGCAATGTTAATAGCACTCCTCTATTGGCTAATAGCACCCCAAAAAAATCAAAATAACACATTGAAATGGCTGCTAATAGCGACTTCAGGGTGCTATTAACATTAGCATGGCGCTGTCCAACCTGCCTTCCCCTTCACAGAGCAGTTGATAAAAAATAAAACGGGAAGATAGGCATAAAATTACATGTAATCCACCGACGGTTACTTTACGCTAGTTCATAGTTGGCGTAGTACACTATCAATTCATCCCTTAAACAACTAAACTAAAATTCACGCCGTCGGCAGCCGCCTTCATCGGCGTCAACATCGGCACGGCGCTGTCCAACCTGCCTTCCCCTTCACAGATTGTCTCCGTTCTAAAATCCCAGCGGATACAACACGTCCGCCTCTACGACGCCGATCCCGCCATTCTCATCGCCCTCGCAAACTCCGGCATCCGCGTCACCGTCTCCGTCCCCAACGACCAACTCCTCGCCATCGGCCAATCCAACTCCACCGCCGCCAATTGGATCTCCCGCAACGTCGCAGCCCACATACCCGCCGTCAATATCACCGCCGTCGCCGTCGGTTCCGAGGTTCTCACCTCTCTCCCCAACGCCGCCCCTCTCCTCCTATCGGCCCTCCTTTTCATCCACTCCGCCCTCGTCGCCGCCGATCTCCACCGCCAAATCAAGGTCTCCACTCCCCACTCCTCCTCCATCATCCTCGACTCCTTCCCCCCTTCCCAGGCTTTCTTCAACCGCTCATGGGAGCCCGTTCTCACCCCGATGCTGCAGTTCCTCCGATCCACCGATTCCTTCTTCATGCTCAACGTCTACCCTTACTACGACTACATGGAATCCAACGGAGCCGTTCCGCTCGACTACGCCCTTTTCCGGCCGATTCCGGCGAATAAAGAGGCCGTCGACGCCAACACACTGCTTCACTACACCAACGTGTTCGACGCAGTCGTCGACGCCGCCTACTTCGCCATGGCCTACCTCAACACGACCAACCTCACCGTAATGGTCATGGAATCCGGCTGGCCGCACAAAGGCGATCACAACGAGCCCGACGCCACGGTCGACAACGCCGACACCTACAACAGCAATCTCATTCGCCATGTGCTGAACAACACCGGCACGCCGTACCGCCCCGGGGTGCCTGTGAGCACTTTCATCTACGAGCTCTATGATGAGGATGAGCGGCCGGGGCCGACCTCCGAGAGGTTCTGGGGGCTGTTTAATGCCGACGGAGTGCCGGCCTACACGCTGCAGCTCGCTGGATCGGGGGTGCTGGGGAATGACACGACGAACCAGACCTACTGTGTGGCGAAGGATGGGGTGGACTCAAAGACGCTGCAGGCGGCGCTGGATTGGGCGTGCGGGCCAGGGAAGGCGGAGTGCTCGGCGCTGCAGCAGGGGAGGCCATGCTATGAGCCGGATACGGTGGAGGCGCACGCCAGCTATGCGTTCAATAGCTATTATCACAAGATGGGAATGGGAGCAGGGACCTGTTATTTCAACGGGGTTGCAGACATCACCACCACCGATCCAAGTAAGTTTGATCTGTGTTTGTGTTTTTATTCATTTTACCATTTTACTTCTTAAAGTTCATGCTCTGATTTTTAGTTCAGGTAAATCTGGGTTGTTTGGATTATGAAGTTTTGAGTTGTTTGGATGGAATTGGCAGTTGGGAATTTGTAAGGATCAAATGTCATTACGTGTTCGCCGGAGGGATTGCCGGCATTAGAAATGTAATTTTGATACGTGCCGGCAGAGATCCGGCGGGGAATAGTCTTGAGGCCGGTAGGAGAGAGATAAAGAATACATTCAAGAAGGGAGAGGAAATAAGCTAGGAGAGAGAGATATACTAAACTTTATTACAATTCATGTCTGCCTATTACATTTGCCTTGCTCTCTTATTTATAGCCTTACAATACATGCAATTACCAGTATACCCCTGTATATATCCCGTTACACGTCTACCTTCTCCCCATCCCATAAAAAAACGACGACCTCGTTGTTTAGTTATTTATCGAAAAAAGGCATTAGCTTGCTTCGCTGCATTCTTTCCAAATGATCAAGAGTGACCGTCTTCTTTGCTTTGCTACTTTTGGTCTCCACCTTCTAATATTGATCACTGAAAATGCATTAAATGAAGCAAGAAGCCGTTCCATTTTATCTTCCTTTCTAACATGAAAGTAGATCTGCCTTGATGCCATTGAGTGCATGATTTTTGGGTTATTGATCCGTGGTAACAATTTGTAACTCCGTTGCGAACCTTATATGTTCATTTGTTAAAAAATTGTCGAGATGATACATCCTTCGGGATCAAAAATAAAGATGTCGAAAATTGTTCTTCATTAGTAAAGAAGGAAGATTCAAGAAATTGATGTTGAACAATGCTGGCAAACGAAAACTTCCTAGCTTTATTGAATCTGCCCAAGTCAAATGTACAAATTGTCCAATTAGAATCTTCTTGACTTGGCAAGGTGGATGTTGGTGAAGCCTTTGACAACATTGAATCCAACTCAATCCGAATTTTTTGGTGCTCCTCTTTTAACTGTTGAACTATTGCCCAACGTTTATCCTCGAATCTTCTAGTTTCTGGCATACGGGTGTTCGCTGCCGTTGGTTGGACGGTTGAAAGCCAAGGAACAACTGCAAGAGCAGAACCTTAATGAAGTTCTTGGTATGTCATTGACAACGGTCTGGTGGAAGGCACTTGAGAACATTCTTGATATGAAGACGAAGGCGTTCTGACATGATCCCCTTGATTGGTACCTCCGAGTTGGTGTCGAACGACTTTCCAACACATGTTGTTAGGTAATTGAGAAAGGATAGCCATGTGTGAGAGGAATATATGTTGACAAATTCAAGATAGTTTGTTAAAGCTGGACGGTCTACAGTGAAGGAAGCCACGAACAATTGATGTTCAGGTGGGATAGTTTTATCTCGAAAATTACACTCCATTTGTACAATCCAATTATTTGGATCTCCATGACCATAACGTGTAGGTGGAATGATCTAATGGGTTGAGATCTGCTTATTTGGATCTACATGTGAATGCTTAATAACATCCATTATCTCCGCTTCTTCTGTATTTTTCCTTCTGTCAGCGTGGAGAATCATTTCTCCTTCATAAAGAAGGAATTGTTGATGGAATAGACAACAATCTTGATTGACGCGATGGAGTAGACAACAATGTGGATTTGCCCATTCTTTATACAATCGTCGGTGGGATTAGACTTTCTCTTGGATCAGAAATACCCAACAACGAGAACTGGAAATGAAAGTGGTTGCTCACCGGCAGGGAAGATGACTCCAGCGGTTGCTTCGCCGACAGAAGAAATTTTGATCCAAGAATGTGAAAGCACTGTCCGACGTTATCTTGCTGCCGACATATCGTGGCAAAGAAGCGCTCGTACGCCAGGTTATCCCATTGTAGAGCTGGCGAAAAGCAAACAATGGCAGAGGCATGAATTCTGGGATTTGTTGGCGGCACCAGTCTTGATTCCAGAAAGGGTTGCAGGATGTCTATGGAGGTGGTGACCGCTAGTTCTCAAGCCGGTGAGGCCAGGTTGTGGAGGCGGCGGATTGGCGCCTTAAGCCTGGGAGCGGCTTGTTCGTCGGAGGAGTTGCTGTGCCGCCTTCCTGTTCATTGGTTGTTGGAAAGTGGGAGCGAAGCGACGAAGCGGCGTAGACGGCGAAATAGCGGACGCGGCGAAACGGCAGAGGTGGCGTGAACGATGGCTGGGAGGGAGATCTCTCAACGATGGAAATAGTTGGCTGGGAGGGAGATCTCTCAACGATGACGTTAGCGATGGACATTCTGCGATATTCCGGCTAGATGGCCGAAGAGGCAAGAACGGAGGCGTGCATTCAATGGGGAAAAGATTTTCATTCAAGAAGTGTTGTTGTCGAGGACTGATGGCGCGACGGATGGAGGACGGAGTCGTCAGATGGTTGACAGGGTTGTTGGATCTTCAACGCCTTTCTTGATCACCGTTCCTTGGCTATTCCGGTGAGACATGTTGTGGAAGAATGCTGAATTTGCTACGACGTTCTTAGCGCGCCCTGTTGTCGCCGGAAATGCAAAGCTATGTGAGCTCAGCCAAGGCTTTCCTGTGCATTCATTGGGGCGGTGGAGGGAGACTCTCAAGAGAGATGAAGCTGGGAGGTCGAACTGGCGAGGCCGAGCTGTACAGGGAGATGACGAAGACGACGAGATGAACCTCTCAACAATTTAACGGCGTTGATGGCGGTGGGAGATGTTGAGGGTCGACTTGGAGACAAGATCTGAGATCTGTCTTCAAGAACGGTGAATCGAAAGCGCAAACATCATCGAGAGCACCATTTGTAATGATCAAATGTTGTTACGTGTTCACAGGAGGGATTGCCAGCGTTAGAAATGTAATTATGATATGTGCCGGCGGAGATGCGGCGGGGAATAGCCTAGGCCCTAGAGGCAGGAAGGAGAGAGATAGAGAATACATTCAAGGAGAGAGGAAATAAGGTAGGAGAGAGAGATACTAAACTTTATTACAATTCATGTCTGCCTATTACATTTGCCTAGCTCTCTTATTTTTAGTCTTACAATAACTGCAATTACCAAGATACCCCTATATCTATCCCATACAGAATTGGAGTTGGCCTTTCAATTGAAAGGAATTCCTCCAATTCCATGGGAAATGTTAAAAGCCTATTTTTTTTCTCACTCAATTTCTACTCTTTAGACTTTATGATTCCTTCGCGTGCTCGACCTTCGCCCCCACTCGTTCACGCAGCCTCCAAAGCTTGCCGACTGCTCCGAACGGAGATCTGGCTGCCACCTCCTCCCTTCACGGTTCGTCAACGCCTCACGCCTTCGCAAATCGTCGGTGTCTCCCATGTTCATAGTCTGACGGTGCCTCCGCGGTTCGCAGATCATTGATGCCTTGCCCCTTCACAAATCGTCGACGTCTCTCATGTTGGCCGATTGCGGGGCTCTCCCATGCTCTCGGATCGTCGGCTACTCCCTCGTTATTCTTTTGTACAAGGTGAACAACCTCTTTTTCTTGTCCTTCCCTGATTCTATAAATAAAAAATTGTGGATTTCTGATCTTCTAAAGAAAATTTCCAATTTGTTGTTCTTTAGATATCTGATTTAGATATACTACAAAACATAGCATAATTTTTACTATTCTTTTAGCTATTGCTATTTGCTATAGAACTCTAGGTCTCTTTGCATTTTTTTGTGCTTGAACATAAAGGTTCTTGAGGTAAAACTGTGTGTGCATTAGTGTGTATGTTTTTGTGCATAGTTGTGTAAAGTCAAATTTCAATTCTATTTTTTGGCTATATCCGAACAATAAAATTTGAACTCTAATTCTCTCGTGATTGAATTCTTAACGGCACCCGAAAAATAGATTTAGAATTTGAATTGACTCAATTTCAATTCCCACCTTTCAATTCTTTCCAAACAAATGATAAGAAAATTTGGTCTTCTGCCCTACAACATAGGGGCTTGATTTGTGAAAAGAGGGTTTGTCCGACATTGTCTCTGAATAAGCCTTGATGTATGAAATAAGTTCCATTTCTGTACTTCATGTTCTCAACGTTTTTGGAACTAATATTTGAATATTCTTTTTTTGTTCCTCCCATACAGGTCATGATGCTTGCAAGTTTCTCGGGAGGTATGTGCTTTTGCTTCTATTAAGGGTTCCCTTCCATAGAGCCCATTTAAATTTTTTGGTGAAATATATTCAGCATTCCAAAGATTTATTAAAAAGGGACATCTAATATTTAGTATTGAATTATTGAATTTATGTTAAAATCTTTTTCAAATTGTATTTTATTTTTGCTCCTTAACTCAAGTTATACAGCAACACTCAAATCTTTATCACATCATAGTGGGGTCGGCTCTATGGATCCTTAGTCGCCATTGCGCCCTATCTTTAGTCATAATCTCACTAATGCTTAAGCACATCATGTATTTCCTTGTAGTTTCATTCCAAGTCTTTTGGTCTATCCCTCCCCCATTTAACTTGTCTAGTGGCTAAACTCTCACAACGCCTAATAGGTGCTTCTAATGGTCTCCTTTATACGTGTCTGAACCATCTTAATCGAGATTCTCGCATCTTCTCTACAATTGGTGCCACTCCCGCCTTATCCCTGATACATTCATTCCTAATTTTATCCAGTCTTGTGTGTCCACATCCACCTAAGCATTCTTATCTCTGCAACTCCCATTTTTTTCCCATGTACATAATTCAATGCCCGACACTCAGAACCATAGAGAATCGTTGGTCTAATTGCATCACAATAAAACTTGTCTTTAAGTTTTAATGGTACTTTACGATCACATAAGATCCCAAACACGCATTTCTACTTCAACCAACCTGCTTGAATTTTATATATCACATCTTTATCTACACTTCCATCCTTTTGAACTATCGATTCCAGATATTTAAAGCACTTGTTGTGGAAATATTTTGGTCATCCAACTTAATGACAGAGTCATCCATCCTTACATTGTTAAGTTTAAGCTTCATATACTCCGTCTTTGTCCTGCTCAACCTAAAACCAATTTTTTCTGAAATGTCTCGTCAAAATTCAAGTTTCGTGTTTACGCCCTCGTTCGTCTTATCGACCAAAACAATATCATCTGCAAATAATAAGCACTAATGTATTGCTTGTTGGATATGTCTGATGAGCTGTAAGACAAGGGTACAAAGATATGAGCTTAAAGCTAACCCTTGCTGTAAGCTAACAATAATAGATAATTCCTATGTTAATCCTCCATGCATCCTCACCCTTGTCATTGAATTTGTATACATATGTTTGATTATGTCAATGTATGATACATTTACACATTTCATTTCTAAGACTCTACAAGACCTCTTTTGGAACCCTATCATAAGCCTTCTTAAGATCGATAAACAACATATGCAAATTTTTTTTGCTCGATAATTGTTAATAAGTCTCCTCAAGAGGTTTATAACTTCCATGGTCGACCGCCTAGGATGAATTCAAATTGATTCTCTGAGATTAGTCTCTTGTCTTACTCTTCTCTCTATTACTCATTCTCATAGTTTTATATTATGACTTATTAATTTAATTCATCTCTAATTGACACAAATTTGTATTTTCTTTATTCTTATACAACGGTACCAAAATAATTTCTTTTCATTGGTCTGACATCCTCTTTGTCTTCAATAAGAGAAGAAATATATAAGCTACTAAATTTTTTCTTAGACATTTTCATACTTTGATAAGTATATCGTCTGACCCAACCGCTTTTTTCATTTTCATCTTCTTCAGAGCATCATTTATCTTTGATTCTTAAAATTATGATAAAAAGTTATGCTCTTGTAATACTCCGATTTACTTAACTCTTTCAAGCTCAGTTTATTATCTTTTTCTTCTTTATATAGTTGATAAAAATATCTTTTTCATTGCTCCTTAATAGCCACGCCATCTGTCAAAATCGTACCTGCTTCATCCTTTATGCATTCAACTTTTAAATCTCTTGCCTTACACTCTCTAACTCGAGCAATTTTATATATATCACACTCATTATCTTTGGTAGCTAGTCGCTTTTAAAATTCCTTGTAAGCTTAACTTCTTATTCTACTTACCTCGGTCCACGCGCGCTCGCGCGCGCACACACACATGCACACAATGCTACTATTGTTAAATAATGTGCATCGAGGTATCGAGTGAAGTAGTGGTACTGTCATCATCTCGTAATATTTACATGGGTGAGTGATCAATGATATTAGCGCGGTCTCACGATGGAACCCTTTTGCATCGTAACTCGTATATTGATATGTATATGTGTCTATATGCACATCACCATTTGATGAAACATTCATCTTTTCAATTATACCATTTCTTATTACAAATATTCCGACTTTTCATATGCGAGTTTAATTTTTATGCTATTTATTTAATTTTAAAATGTGTATCATCACCCCCCCTTAATTTTAAAGCAAACCCACTCTAAGATGGAGCTTTCATATTCCGACTTTCCCAGAGCTTCTGGTAGCACAAAACAAAGACAACGGTGGGTTCTCTGCCCCTGTGTGGCTGCGTAGATGGAGCGACATAAGTATTGAGAATTCAAGATATGATCATGACGAGACGAGTCTGTTTTCATTATGATAGATGTCAAGTGAAAGTGTAGCGATGCATGCAGCTGAGCCATCCTAATAGATCGAGAGATTTGAATCTTGTTCATACACGACCTGATCAATTCGACTAAACATTCACCATCTATTTTCATTGTTCAACTACTTGACAACATGAAAAACCTCAAATGCCTCTAACCCCCCCCCCCCCCCCCCCCGGTGAATAAGTCCATATGAAATGAATACTTACCGTTTGTGAGCCGTTAGTTATTTTCTTTTTCAATGTTTGTTCAAATACACCTTTTCCTGTGAATGCAATGTGGGCATTAAGTACAACAATAATGAATAATAATATCTTTCAACTTACCAAAACTTGTTGTAACTCTGCTAGTTGTAGGAGATGTATGGATTGATACAAAGAACAATTTTTTATTTGATTATAATCATATGAAGTGGAAGATTAACTCTGCCAATTTCAAGCAAAATTTACCGACCCGTTGGTGGGGTCCGGTCAGGCCGCCGCTGGCTCCATCAGCGGCAGTGACTCAACTCAATTTTTTTTAAAAAAAGCAACGGCGAACGAACGCCAGGGGTAAAACCGGAAGATCGAATATAACCGACACTTGGACAAGAATTGCCTTATATATTATTATAAGATTGTTGCGGCCAAACTCGACGCCCCGGTCGGACCGGGATAACTTGGACCGTCTTGCTCTCAGAGCGATCGAGCACGCACATAGTCAAAAAGAGAGAAATTGTACGCACGAGGTTTTGACGTGGAAAAGTCCCTCAACTGGGTAAAAAACCACGCAACCGGGTCTGTACTAGTCGAAATCCACTATCTGCCTGCGACTACAACTTTCTTGGAGGATCGACAGGGACAGGTCGCTTCTCGTTACACTTTGGAGGTGAGAGACAGTTACTGAAGCTCTCAGCGGGCAACAAACTGCCCCACGCGAGACTGTTTGTCGGGGAATTGCGGGCGTACGGGGCGCTTGCTACAGCAGGAGTTTCCTTCTCGTCGCTCGTTCGTGGACTTGTGCGGATTTTGGTAGTGAGGCGATGGCTTGCGAGTGGATCGAAGAAAGCTCGGAGGATGTTTGAAGATGACTTGAAAGTGGCTTGAAGATAGCTTGAAGGTGGCTTGAAGATGGCTTGAAGGTGGCTTGAAGATGACTTGAAAGTGGCTTGAAGATGACTTGAAGGTGGAATCCAACAGAGCTCTGACCTGAGGAGGAAGAAAACACAGAAACGAATATGTGATAAATGAGGAGGCCTGAGAGCCTTTTTATAGCATCCAGGAGGCGGTTACGATGGTTATGCGACTATCCGCACACCGTAACCACCATTATCATACTCTTAAGCATAGCCTCATGCGAATATCGTTCGCATGATATTTCGCTAAATGCAGACCCATTATTCAATTAATTATTCCTCGCCACTCATGACAGTTAGTGGGTGATTGCGCCCAAAAACGGACGGCGATGATTGCGGCGAGATGATCGGATGGTGGGGGAAGCGCCCAAGGTGGGCAAGAAGAGCGGCCGGCCACCCCCTAATAAATCTTTTTGCATTATTGCATGTTTTCCATATGCTGTCTTTTTTACTATTTTCGCATGCAAATTTCATCTATTGTATGGATATAATACCGAATGTGCCAATAGACATTCCTCGGCATGATGGTGGGATAGATTGGATCCATCCCGACCGCCACGATGTGTGGTTCGTCGTTTGGTGAGGTCGCGCGAAGAGCGGTGCGCAGAATTTTGTAAAATCTGTGCCAAATTAACCCTAAGATAGACTTCCAATCCTTCTAGTAGGAATTAGGACCAGAGATTTTATGCCCGCTTATATTGTTTGTGTGCAGTGATGGTAAAAGCGACGGCTTCCAGAATGGTATCTCTCCAGCCCCGACTAACAGTAGAACTGATTCTGGCCATGCTCATCCCCAGGATTACAGAATAGCACTAATCTTTCAGCTCACCTGGATTCTGCTGTCAAGCTTACTCCTGTAGCCCCGTGGGCTGCTAAATTTTCCTTGAAACCTGGAAGGAAAAATAACTGGTAGTTCCGCGTGCATTGATTTTGTTGAAACTAAAAGTCACAGCATTGTCTATATTCTATAACGGGGAACCTGTCCATAAATTTGTCATAGATATTCAGCAAATTTTGCGATAATTTATAATATATCTATATATATAAGTGGGCCCATACATAATAAAAATATATTATTTGGCCTTTTTCACACACTAAAACACACAGAAAAGTAAAGTTTGGATTATTTTATTGGGTGTGGGGCCCACTTTTTGTGGTTCTTATGTATGACTTAGGTATGTATAGAATTATCCTATATTATTATATATATCTAATAGGGTTATTTATCAGGACCCCCCTCTCTCCCCCTTTAAATTTGTGTAATTACCGCTTGCACCCCTCTATCTTTCAAGAATATAATTATCTCAATGATTATATTTTATAACTTCCATGGATAAAAAGACATCTCTGGAGATTTGTTCCAAAAGAATTTTTTAGCACATGAATGTTAGTGTAATGTAAACATTGAGCACGAATTTTTGTAATTTTGAAAGGTAGTGGGGTGCAACTGACTTTACTCCTTTAAAATAATATATTAAATTATAATTATTATTAAAAATTACTAATTTCAATTTCATTTTAATCAAGCTGCAATAACACAGACTTTGAGGGAAGGCTCCGGTAAATAACCCTATATAATAAATAAATATGAAAATTAAAAACAATTTCAATCACCAATCATGATCATCAATTATGACCATCAAAATAAATTTAGTGATTGGTCATGATATTCAATTAAGGCTTCATTTGGGAGACTTTTTCTCACCGGTCAAGCGGCGGTTACGGACGCATGAATAGAACCGTAATTAAAGTCTGGTTCATGCGGTCGTAATTTCTTGACCGATGAAAATAAGTCCCCTCAAACAAAACCTACTAAGACCATCAAAATCATCTCTCAAGTACTACCACTATGTTAATCTCCTTCATCTAACAAAATAAGACGGCTAGCATAGAAATATAAATACAGCAGACATGAAAAGAAAAAAAATTTAGGGATGGATCTTGTTTCTAAATATAGGAACGGGTTTAAAATACAGTTGCACTTCAAGAGAAAAATATAGTTGTACTTTAAAAAATACAATTGAAGTTCAATATTAAAGTACGACTGTATTTTAATATTGAACTTTTCAACTGTATTTTTAGAGTACAACTGTATTTTAATATTAATTTTCAACTGTATTTTAAATCCGTTCCTACATTTAGGAACGAGACCTATCCGTAAAAAATATTCCATGAAAAGACCCCTCCCCTCCTAAAAATAAGGAGAGCAGCAGGACACAAAAATCGTTCAAATGGCGATCCGGCATTTACCATGATTATTGCACGTGCAATTATTTCCCATCAAACTACCAGTTTAATTTTGGATGGATAAAATGTGGATCTAAATAATTTCAAAATAACACCACCACCAGGCTTCATTTGGCTCGGAGTTTTGGCCGGCCGTTTGCCGCATTTGCTCCTCCGCATTTGCTCCTGCTGCAAGGAGAAAAAACACTACAGCTGCTCCATTTCGATCCCCGTCTCCGTGCCTCCAGTTCAAGCCCTCCCTTTGGACCCGCCGGCTGCCCCGCCACCGCCAAACCGAATAAAGCCTAAAGCCTTTTTCCCACTATAGTGGGGTCAGTAATTTCAAAATAGTAATAAATATTACGGAATTAATCACCACTGTTCAAACTAAAATGAACGTTTATGATAAAATATTTGCGAATGTTCAAACTAAAATGCCATCCATCCCCTTACCCAGCAGCAGTTCAACAAATATACAGAAAATGTTTGAATCACCTGCCAAGAACTTCAACTATTATTTTTGGGGCCGTAAACTCACGTTGCATACATATATATATATTATAACATATTATAATATACAAATACAGGGGCGGGCGCCGGGGCGGGGCTCTCCTCCTCCTCCCCTTCAGAGGATACTGCACCTCAGGACTAGGCCTTTCTGCTCGATGTTATGATCATCGCTGCCTACAAATTAAATGATTTTCCACTGAACCAATTAAGAAAATATTATAAAAATCTTTTAATAAAAAAGAAGGGTTCGGGGTTTTAGGAACATCGCTCACCGTCTAGAGGTTGATGCAACTTCCGGTTCTGTGGGGCGGACATCTCTTTCTTCAGTCCGATCAGTATGTCCTCCATCGTGTACTCCCTCCGCCAATTCGCAAGCATCGGAAACATGCTCGGCTCGACCTAAGAAACTTGAATTAATACTAGATATAAGACCAAGAAAAAAAATATTTTCGAACAAAAAAGTGGATGGAGCTCCATAGGTAAGATCGGGCATTCATGAACGAAGGTTAATAACCACCGTGTTCAAGGCTGTCACCGCCATGTCTATTTTTGGCTAATCCGACGGGTTCACTAATTTCATATTTTTATATTTTTGTTTATTCAAAAAAAAATCTACATCATTAGATCAAGTGAGAATGCATCCAGACAATGAAATAAACATCCATTTGGGATCCCAAATGAAGAGGATCCCGGTCCGTCAAACCGACCCTAAAGCATTACCTTCAAAAATGGCAAATCACGATCAGCTACATCCTTTCCAACTATATCGGGTGGTTCTCTCGTTTCTGCTGCTCTTAGCGTTGAAACTTATTCGCCGCAAAAATCATTTTGAACAAATTTAATCTATATTGGTTTTGATCTTTCTGCTTCATAATCATTTGATGCCAGTTCTATCTACTGGTCTAAGAGTGCATATTCTTCCCCATTCAAAATTATTTTTAGACTCTGGGAATCCAGACTATATAGTAGGTTCTGCTACTCTAGTAATCAGGCAGACATAACAAAGATTATGTGGGACAGTACACATACTCTTTATAGGTATGACACGCGACATTGAAGAAATATTCTTACACTTTTGGCCGGTGAATTTCGCAATTAGAGGCGAGGTGTCCACATTGCTAAATGATTTAACCAAAAATACAAATTCTCAACGAGATCCCAGGTGCGGTTACGAATTTAGTTGACTCTTGCTTTGACTGTTGAGATTACTATCGTACTTTATTAAGGTTTTGTTTGGCACGACAATGGCGGTCATATATGCGGTGGCTACCAACTGTCATCCGTTTGGCGCAGCGTTTTTGCTCCCATGAATTTGGACAAAAATGCCCCTGTCCTGAAATATGTGTTTGACATGACAACGGTGATCACCGCCTCCAAGAAAAAAAAGCTAATTTTGAACTTACAAATGGATGGAGTTCCTTTGGTGAGGTCGGGTGTTCACAAACAACGGTTCGTAACCACTGCGTTCATGACTGCCGCCACCATGCCAAACGGACCCTAAGTCGAGACTTCTTTGTGCAACCAGGCTTCGGGGCATTTTAATCTTGAGTTGGGATGATGACATGAAATATGAATCAGGTAATCAACTTGTGGCACAAATTGCATATTTGTGAAGACAGACCCCATGTCATCGAGTTGAATTCGCCTGTTAGAAATAAATATTTCCTTCCTTATTTTCCTTCCTATATTCCCAAGTGGCGGCGGTTGAAAACTTGAAATCCAGATAGCCAAGCGATGAAAAGTGTTTACTTATGATGTCTACTTGATCTTCTGATAACACACTCCCAATTCTGGAGATGATTCATTCATGTGAATCAATTTGTCGTTAAAGAAACAGATTCTGTGCTCTAGTTGTAACATCTGGAGGATGCTTTGTGATCCTTCTTGGCAATGGGATAAACAATTTTCCTCCCTTGGCTTTCTAGCAAAGAGTATCTTCTTCCAAGATGGGCTATGAGACTTTCTCCTCGGACGACTATCCATAAATATTGAAGTTAATCTCAAGTTGATCCACACTAGAATTAATGACCAACATTGACCGATTCACAGAAAATGGGATGTTGATTTCTTAATCTAAATATTGAAGGGCTTTGGTAGCTCGTCTCATCTTGAAGGGGGCATGTTCTTCCATATCTTCAAAGTTTTCAGGCACATCAACTAATGTACAATCCTCCCCTTATCCAGCCTAGAATCTCTACTTGGAAGTCAGGGTTCCACTCTGTTATTGGGGAAAGCGTTCAAAGCACCTACTTGGAAGTCTGCGTTCCACTTTGTTATTGGGGAAAACGCTCAAAGCGCCTACTTGGAAGTCTGCGTTCCACTTTGTTATTGGGGAAAACGCTCAAAGCGCCTACTTGGAAGTCTGCGTTCCACTTTGTTATTGGGGAAAACGCTCAAAGCGCTTGCGTGCCTGCTGATGATCTCCATCATCAACACCATTTATGTCTACAGGAGGCTAATGTATGTTGCAAAGTCAGTTCTTTCTGACTTGGTATCTTGCAAATACACAGATATTTTGGACGCCTTAATAATGCTTGAAGTTTTTCTTCACACTGAATACATGCTCCTTAATGCCTCGTATGTGGCTCTTCTTCATATAAAGTAACAATTTTGACTAACAAAAAAAACAATTACAAGTGATGCCTCAAAATTCTGGAGGAGATTCCAAGTGGGATTATATATTCTCGCGATCCTTGCGTTTGTTAATGAGATTACCAATGAGCTGGTCAACCACTTCAGTTGGACCTCGCAATGACCAGCTTAATCTTGAGTTGAGGTGCTTAGTTGAACTACGAGTTAGATTGTCGGCATGTAACATTGGAGTCAAGTAGTCGGCTTGTTTGTCTTCTGTATTCTTGTTGGTATTTATGTAATTTTGGGGGTTTTTTAGTTATGTTTTTTCCCTCTCATATATCTATCTTGTACTCTCCTTTTCCCTAATTATCATTTTATAATACAATTCTCCTCATGATAACAGAGCCCTAGGAGTCTGCTGATCCGACCCCCACTCGCCGATCCCGCCTCGTCCCGCGTCGCCAGCGCCGCGCCTCACCGATCTGATCCTGCTTCCGTCGTTCCTATCCCGTCGGCCTCACCTCTTCAATCCCGCCTCATCCCGCATCGCCAGCGTCCCGCCTCGCCTCCTCCCGACTTGTCGTTCCAACGCTTCTTCAACCGGTCTTTTAGCGTTACTCCAACAGATTCTTTAGCGCTCCTCCAACAACAGTTCTTCTACAATAGCAGTTCTTCCAACTCTCCTCCAACAGTAGCCTTCCTCTTCAGCCGGGGGCCTCTCCATTTTTTTGTCCCGCTCCTTGCTTGGCACCGGATATGCTGACCTAATCTGAAGGCATTTCCGATGTCGGTCTCTTCTGGAGGTTCCGAAATGGACTTCGTTGGCCTCCTCTTTCTATGAGCACTCTCTACGTTCTTGTTTGGCGGTGCGGTGTTCTTCCTTTGGCTCCTTGATTTCTATTCTTGGATTATTATGCCAGGTGATGCAACCCGCGTCGCTTCATTTTTATTATTTTTTATCGCACGTGTCTTTTATTAATGTAGCGCATGTTTTTGCGTATTTTGAACTATTGTGTAGCGCCGCGCGTATTATAAGCGCTTGGATGTTATTTTGTATCGCGCAATTTTGGTTTGCCTCGTTGGCGTGATCGGCCAACGAGGACCTTAAATGCATAGGTCCGATATTTTAGGAGGTAGGTTAATTAGGACAAGCAAATCTTAATTAATTATTTTATTTTGTGACGTCCTCTATATGACCATAGCCCTCCCGCTTTGAAATTCTCATTCTCATAGCCATTACTCGAAAAAAAAATCAAATTCCTATGATATAGTGGTTGGCTGCCAATAGCCAAATCCAAACCCTAAATCCCCCTTATACAACCAAGCCTTTCCCCTTTCATTGAGGCCGGCTGGAATAGAGATTGAACAAACCATTTTAGGTCTCGTTCGGTTTCTCAACCAGCGCTGCCCCCTGCAAGCTCGACACCGGCTTTCCGCCGATCTCCCCTCCCCGTCCGGCTCCGGCGCAGCCTCTGGAGTCTTTCCCAGGAGACAGCGAGCCCTCCTATGCCATTCCCGAAACCGATCGAATCCTCCATAGTTGGCCTTCGCTCCAGCCGCTCCTGAATTCCCGTTCTGGTCCACTGCTGCCGTCCACGGCCATCCAGTTCACCGGCGACTCCTTTGAAAGCTTCCTGAGGGTACTCCTCTCTCCGGTGAACTTCCCTCCAACGATTTCTGCTGGTGCCGAGCGCCCTTCCTCCGTGCAGCAGACCCGCGAATCTCTTCCCAGCAAAGTTTTGGCGCCCTCTTTGCTTCCAGACGGGTGCTCCCTGCTCCACAACTCCTGTTTGCTCCAGTCATCCATCCCGGGGAATCCTGGCAGTCCCGTGCAGTCGGGCTTGGGGCGATTTCATGCACAACTGTTGTTCCTTCACCTATGGTATACCTCTCCACCTCCCTCGCTCGCGTGCATTAGTATTTTGTTATGCCCACATTTTTAAAATGAATGGTTGATTATTATGAGCTTGCCTTACTAACTGTATCTCTTAATTACCGTTACTTTTCATATTTGTATTGTCACCTTCTTGAATGTGATGCCTGTGGAATTGAGATTGGTAACGCTTTTACATGCCCAGTAGCCATGCTTTCGCGAGCGACGCTTAGGTCGTTTTAGTCATTAAAATAGCCCGTGAAATCCTCTCGCGCCGCATTTAGTTTGATTAGGTCGCAATTATTTTATCGTTCAAAACTACACACCCACCTTCGTTCACATCAGTTTGGTGTGACTGCTGCGATATCTCACTCCTATTGTGGGATAGCCGAGCGCTGGTCGTTTTTAAATTTTAAGTTTAGAAATTTTCATTTTAAAAAATGGATGATTTAGATGCGCGTATTAAAGCTTTGCGGAAAGACGTTGAGTTCGTCACTACATAACTCAAGCAGAATCTGAGTGGGATGTGTGCACCTCTGTTCACAACCTTGAGGTGTCAATGCACAAGCATTATGAGCTTCCGCATACCTTCCCACTTCATATCACATAGTGGAACCCGAGGTTAGATGTTTCGATAGTCCTCCACATCTCGTCAATTTCACGGCGAGCACTTTAGCTCCACCCACCCCCACTGTGATGCTCACTTCAGCCGAGGAGATTCTTCCTGAGCCCCTGCTCCAGGAAGAAAAGTTTCCTCCCATCTTTATCACCCTGACTGATATCGTGACTCCACATGTCTCCACTACAATACTCTCTTCAGTCGAGGAGGTTTTTCCTGAGCCCCTGCTCCAGGAAGAAGAGCTTCTTCCTATTTTTACCACCCCGACTGAATTCGTGTCTCCACTTGTCTCCGTTTTAGCACCCCCTTCGATCGAGGAGGTTCTTCCCGATCCCCTGATCCAGGAAGATGAGTTTTTCCTCCTACTTCCTTCCTCCCGATTGACAAGGTGTGTCCACTTGCCCCCACTGACTTACATCCTTCAGCCGTCGAGTTGTTTCATGAGACCCCGCTCCAAGGAGAAGGAATTACTAGTGATGTGTTACTCACCTCGAATGACGCGTCATCGCTCTCCCTTCTTCTAGAGGAGTTGGTTAGAGATGAGGCCCTCATCTTGGGTGACATAGACTCGTTCGTCTCATGTCCCGATTTTCGTAGCCCGCTGCCGTCACAAACCGTTGAGAGCACAAACATTGTGTTTGGTGTCCACTCGCTAGTGACATTAGATTCACCACCCTATATTGACCTTGTTTTTGGCGAGCACGCGTTTTGTTCACATCACTTTTTTATGGATATAGGAGAGCATGTTGCACCACCACATCACTACCGTTTGCGTTCTGACACTTCTATGTTTAGTAGTCTTGAGGGAGTCGAGACGATACTTAGATATTTTACTCCTCATCGGGGCACCCGCTTCAAAGGTTTTTTATGGAAAATTTTACAAGATAAATTTGGTATTTGATTTAAATTTTGTGACTCGAGTGGAATTTCATCAGACGAAATTAGGGCGATATTCGATCCGAGTCTAACAGACGTTCGTAGATGTCTATCAGGCGAGCGTACATTGCATTATGAGTTACTGATTCCACGGGCTAATTCCACTTGCTTCCTGTTTTCCCTACTGCCACATATTTTCCACGCACACCACCCATGTCATCCTCTGAAAGCTCAAATAATTAGTGTTTATTTAAATATTTGGCATGAAGTTTTGACTAATGGATTGCGAGTTTTTGGGATGAGAGGTTACTTCCAGGTTTTACGTCGCAGCCAACATCAGCAAGACAGTATGCATCATCTCTCTGACCGACGGTTGGATTTTCTACTTGCAGGTTACATCGAGTCTCGTCGGGGTCGAGCTCTTTCAACCTCGGGAAAATTGATGCAACCTGTGTCACTTCGTTTTTATTATTTTTTATAGCACGTGTCTTTTATTATTATAACGCATGTTTTTGCGCATTTTGGATTATTGTGTTAGCGTTCGAGTTGTATCGCGCGTATTATAAGCGCTTGGATGTTATTTTGTATCGTGCATGTTGTTCGCACAATTTTGGTTTGGCTCGTAGGTGTGACCTGCCAACGTGACCCTAAATGCATAGGTCCGGTATTTTAGGAGGTAGGTTAATTAGGGCAAACCAATTTTAATTAACTATTTTATTTTGTGACGTCCCCTATGCCCATAACCCTCTCCGCTTTGAAATTCCCATTCTCATAGTCATTACTCCAAAAAAAAATCAAATTCCTATCATATTATAGTGGCTGCCAATAGCCAAATTCAAACCCTAAATCCCCCCTTATAAAACCAAGCCTTTCCCCTTTCATTGAGGCCGGTTGGAATAGAGATTGAACGAAACATTTTAGGTCTTGTTCGATTTCTGAACCAGCGCTGCCCCCTGCAAGCTCGAAAGCCGTCGCTCTCCCCTCCCCGTCTGGCTCTGACGCCGCCTCTGGAATCCTTCCCAGGAGCCGGCGAACCCTCCTATGCCACTCCTGAAGCCGATCGAATCCTCCACAGTTGGCCTTCGCTCAAGCCGATCCTGAAATTCTGTTCTGGTCCACCGCTATCATCCACGGCCATCCAGTTCACCGGCGACTCCTTCGAAAGCTTCCTGAGGGTACTCCACTCTTCGGTGAACTTCCCTCCAGCGATTTCTGCCGGTGCCGAGCACCCTTCCTCCGTGCAGCAGACCCGTGAACCTCTTCCCAACAAAGCTCTGGCGCCCTCTTTGCTTCCAGACGGGTGCTCCCTGCTTCAGAACTCCTGTTTGCTCCATCCCGGGGAATCCTGGCAGTCTCATGCAGCCGGGCTTGGGGTGATTTCGTTCACAGCTGTTGTTCCTTCACCTGTGGTATACCTCTCCACCTCCCTCGCTCGCGTGCATTAGTATTTTGTTATGCCCACATTTTTAAAATGATTGGTTGATTATTATAAGCTTGCCCTACTAACCGTATCTCTTAATTATCGTTACTTTCCATATTTGTGTTGTCACCTTCTTGAATGCGATGCCTGTGGAATTGAGATTGGTAACACTTTTACGTGTGCGCGGTAGCCTTGCGTTCGCGAGCGACGCTTAGGTTGTTTTAGTTGTTAAAATAGCCTGTGAAATCCTCTCGCGCCGCATTTATTTTGATTAGGTCGCAATTATTTTGTCGTTCAAAACTACACACCCAGCTTGGTCCACATCACCCGAGAATGGTGATTCTACCACGGTCTCTTCTGCTGACGGGGTGTCCTCCGCTACTTTGGTCTCCGGGGGCCCTATTCGGCCCAGTCATGACTATAACATTCCTCAAATCACGACTATACGTCTGGATGACTCAAACTTTCTACCTTGGTCCCGGGCTATGACTCTTACCTTGAAGAGTAGATGGTTGTTCGGTTATGTCCTGGGAACTACGAAGGCGCCTACCCAGGATTCCCCGGATTGGTTGCATTGGAAGTCGGAGAACTCCCTTGTCATGTCTTGGCTGACAACCTCCATGGTGGACTCTATTGCTAGGAATTATTTGTTCTTAGACACTGCTGCCGATATTTGGAAGAGGATTGAGGCTACTTACTCCTGTAGGGGGAATCCTGCCCAGATTTATCAGCTGCGACGAAAAATCTTTCTCCTCCGTCAGGGTGATCGCCCTCCTTCCGTCTACTACCTGTAATTCACCCAGCTTTATCAAGAGTACGATCATTTTGACTCCCTCACTCTTGTATCTTCCGAGGATGAGATACTAGTTAGGGCCAAGGAAGAACAAAACAGTGTTTTTGAGTTCTTTCATGATCTACATCGGGACTCGATCAGATTAGCGTTCAAATATTTGGGCGCTCCCCCACAACTTCTCTACCAGAGGTTTACAGTCTTGTTCAGCAAGAGTTTGATCGACGACAGACTTGGACTCCTGATGCTGCTCTAGAAGGTTCTGCCCTCGCTGCTCAGTTTAGTAGTCGGGCTTCTTGCGACCCCAGGTCAAAGTCCACTGACAAGGATCATTGCTCTGTGATTACTGTGGGAAGTCTCGTCATACCGGGACACGTGCTTTCGTCTTCATGGTTTTCCTACACCACAGGGTGGTTCTGCACCACGGGGAGGTCGGGGTTATGGTTGCTCCCAGGGATGCTCTGCCCAGTCTCGGTCTGCTCATCTTTTGGATGCCTCGGCTAAGCCCTTACCTCCCTCCGATGCTATTACTCTTGTGGCTCTATCTGCTGATGAAATTCATGCATTTCGTTGATTGATGCAGGGCCAGTCTGTTGAGCCCTCTGCTTCTTCCTCTTACGCTCACTTGGGATCCTTTAGTGTTCATGTTGGGTCTTCTCATCCGTCTACTCACTGGATTATTGATTCTGGAGCCACAGACCATATGATTGGTTCTGCCACAGGTTTTGTTTTTACCTTCCCTTGTCTGGTAGGGACAAGGTGACCATTGATGATGAATCCTTCTCTCTGATTGTTGGGAAAGGATTCATCTCCTGCTCCTCCATTACCCACTCCTCTGTGCTTCATGTACCAAAGTTTCCTCGCAATCTTCTCTTCATTAGCCATCTAACCATTCTATGAACTGTTTTTGGATTCTATGACTCTGTGAGAAACGGGAACGGTGATTGGCTCTAGTAAACTGTTGGATGGGCTCTACGTGCTTGACTCCTACTACCCTCCTCCAGCGGCTCTTCATGCTACTCAGTCGGCTACTTTGGAGTCCTAACATTGTCGCCTTGGACATCCTTTTATCTTTTCTATGAAACATTTATTTCCTACTTTGCCACCTGCATTAGTTAATAATTTTTGTTGTGATGCTTGTGAACTTTGAAAAACATTATCGTGTGTCTTTTAATCATTTTTTCTCCTAGTTCTGCGCCAATTTACTATTATGCATAGTGATGTTTGGGGTCGTGCCCCGTTGCTTCTATTTATGGGTGTTTATGGTTTATTACTTTCATCGACTATTTTTCCCGGACTACCTGAGTATACTTAATGAAAGCCAAAAGTGAAATCCTCTTTATTTCAACGGTTTCACAACATGATCTCTACGCAGTTGACACCACTATTAAAATTCTTCGTACGGACAATGACTCCTCCTTCAAACACTATCATGCTACTCACGACAATGTCCACCAGACTTCCCGTGTTTACTCGTTAGGCCAAAATGGGTTGGCCGAACGCAAGAATCGTCATCTCTTGGAGGTTTCTCGATGCCTCCTTCACATGCACCTTCCCCGGTACTATTAGGAGGATGATGTCCTCACCACTGCCTACCTTATTAACTGTATGCCTTCACGTGTTCTAGGGTATAACACTCCCCTTACCACTGTTGGTGTCCCTCCGACAAATTTACCACCTCGTGTGTTTGGGTGTGTGTGTCTTGTCCATCTCCATCAAAAAATCAAACTTGATGCTCGTGCTCACAAGTGTCTTCATCGGCTATTCCTAAACTCAAGGGTTATAAATGTTTTAACCCATCCACAAGAGAGTGTTTGTGTCTATGGATGTCACATTTTGTGAATCTGAGAGCTATTATGAGTCCTCACTTGTGACAAGTAGCAGTACACCTGTCAAATTAGTAGGGCTTTATTAGTATTATAAATAGAGTCATGGATTGTAATATGGGTTAAGAAAGGAATTAATAAAGTTTCTGTTTCTTCTGCTTCCGTCTCTCCCTTCCTCTCTTCCTACTCCGACCAACTTCTCCGGCCGTTCGTCCTCTCTCTCATCTCCGGCCATCCTCCTGTAAGCCATTCTTAGTATTTTATGATAGCACCGTTGTAGGATCGTAACATTTTGGCGCTCTCGTCGCGATCTCACCTCCGATATTCTTCGCCATTTCCGGCAATCGCCGCTGCGCCACCACCGTCGCAGCACTGCCTCCTCCACTGTCATTCTTTACAACGTTTTCCTGCACCGGACAAAGTAGCAACCAGAAAAATATCAAGATACATCAAGACTGCAGTTAACTTCCTCTTTATCCACCGGCCACCGCCACCGCCGCTGCTCCGCCGCTGTGTCGTCTCCTCTCTGCGACTCTGCCGCCTCCGTTGTTGTACCGCCTCCACCGCCTCCACCGCCCCGCCGCCTCTGCTGGAAGAGCTATCGATGTTGATCATCATCCTCCATCGCCGCCTCAACACAAGATACGCCGCCTCAACCCAAGAACCGCCGCCTGTTCTTCATTATCTTGAACAGTCGGCCTGCACATCCTCCAGCACAGTGATACCGACGTTTCGCCGCTTGCTACGCCACGATACGCTGGCTGCGCCATCTCCATTCTTGCGCGCTGCGCCGCCTCCGCCACGACTTTCAAAACCATCGCTTCAATTGCTCCTCCATATCACGGTGATCAAGAACCAGTGATCCGAACCAGTGCCAAATGGTGTCGATTGCTGATTGTTTGTGGGAAAAAAGAGAGAGCCCTGTTTAAAAAAGGGGAGAAATCACATCCGCGGTTCTTTGTTAAAAAAAATAGAAAGAAAAAAGAGAAAAAAAGAGAGAAGAACCTGCATCTCAATCTTGTCTCCTGTAGAAAGTGGGTCTGCCGAGTTCGTAGGAATTTGATCGAAACCTCAAGATTCAATCACCAATTTCTCAAATTTCTACAATGGCAGAGGATTTAAATGCTGTTTTTGAGGTCTTCGAGCAAAAATTATTACGCTGCCTAGATGCCCTTGAGCAAAGCTTGGACAATAATTTTCAGCGCCTTATTGATTCTCTTCCAATAATTATCGAGGAGCGGATCTCGTCAATCATCAATCCAGCATCAACAATAATAAAAGATATTCACCATATAGTTTTTGAAGAGATCAACACAACCTCCAAACCACCGATGCAAGTGGAATATGATTTCGTGTTACCATTTAGCATCACCAACATCAAGAGCGACTACAATGTTGTCTTGGGTGAAATCTCTTTAGATCAACATGCCATAAAACCAATGCCCGCACTAAAGTTTGCTACACCGAAGATCATGACAACCAAGTTCACTGTGAACGATCAAAGAACATCAAAAATTTTGGTGTTTGATCCTGGCGGAATTAGTTTCATATATATGGTGACCAAGACATGCATTGCTATATGAATGTACGGCCTATGTTTTTTTTTAGTGATGATCAAACGACGAGGACGTCGTTTTAAAAGGCGAAGGCAATGTGACAAGTAGCAGTACACCTGTCAAATTAGTAGGGCTTTATTAGTATTATAAATAGAGTCATGGATTGTAATATGGGTTAAGAAAGGAATTAATAAAGTTTCTGTTTCTTCTGCTTCCCGTCTCTCCCTTCCTCTCTTCCTACTCCGGCCAACTTCTCCGGTCGTTCGTCCTCTCTCTCATCTCCGGCCATCCTCCTGTAGGCCATTCTTAGTATTTTATGATAGCACCGTTGTAGGATTGTAACATCACTTCAGGGGGGGAGGACTCTTGTCTGATGGAAGCGAGTTCCTTCACGCCCGATGATTCTCTCTATACTACTCCGTTGTCGGTTCCTCCTTTGGATCCATTCTACTCGACATCCTCTCTCGTTGCCTCTGTGTCAACTCCTGCTGCTCCGTCACACGATCTCAGGTCGTTCACTGCAGGTGTATTCTCGTCGTTCTAAGGGAAAAAACACACGAGTCCCTTACAGTATTCTAGAGCCGACATCTGACCCGTCGTCTGGGTTTAATGCTCTAAGGGAAGGTACCTCCACACAATATCCTTTATCTCAGTTTGTATCTTAATCCTCTCTAACAGCCTCCCATAGGGCCTTTCTCTCTTCCTTG
Source organism: Platanthera zijinensis (assembly GCA_039513925.1). NCBI lineage: Eukaryota > Viridiplantae > Streptophyta > Magnoliopsida > Asparagales > Orchidaceae > Platanthera > Platanthera zijinensis. The sequence goes on from CM077095.1 coordinate 158,651,353, forward strand.
TCTGCGGTTTCCATTCCTAGTTCGTGGCAGGAAACTCTCTTTGACGACAAGTGGAAGACAACTATGTTTGAAGAAATGCATGCTCTGGACAAGAACCACACTTGGGACCTGGTACATCTGCCCAAAGGGAAGACTGTTGTTGGAAGTAAATGAGTGTTTTTCGTCAAACAGAACTCTCTGGGAGTTGTGGAGAGATATAAGGCAAGGTTGGTTGCAAGAGGGTACAAGCAGACTGCAGGGATTGACTATAAAGAGACCATTGCTCTGGTTGCAAAGATGAACTCCATAAGAGTTCTCCTATCTTGTGTTGTTTGTAAGGGCTGAAATCTTAGACAACTGGATGTTAAAATGTGTTTTTTCATGGGGATCTGGAAGAGCAAGTATACATGGCTCTTCCTCCTGGTCTTTCACCTACGGGATCATAAGGAAAGGTGTGCAAGCTAAAAAAAGCCTTGCATGTACTGAAACAATCTCCTAGAGCGTGGTTTGGGAGATTCCACAAGACCATGACTTTCTTTGGGTACTCCCAGAGCAATGCAGAGCATACCCTCTTCATTAAACACAGGGATGGAAAGTTGATAGCTCTAATAGTTTATGTGGGTGACATCATCATAATAAGCGATGATCAGAATGAGATTCATACTCTAAAAGGGAGGTTGATGAGAGAATTTGAAGTGAGAGACTTAGAAAGCCTTAAGTATTTCTTGGGCATTGAGGTTGTAAGGTCCAAACATAGTATCTTTATATCACAGAGGAAATACATTCTTGATCTCCTTAAGGCTTCAGGAATGAGTGGGTGTAGACATGCTGACACCCAAATTAAAGCTAACCACCGACTTGGAAGAGATGATGGTGAAACTATTGGAGACATTCCTAGCTTTCAGAGACTTGTGGTAAAATCGATCTACTTGTCCCACACTCGCCTTGACGTCTCCTATGTGGTTGGAGTAGTCAACCAATATATGCATTCTTCGAAAACTCATCATCTGGATACTATTCATCGTATCCTTAGATACCTCAAATCCTCACCAGGGAAGGACATTCTATTCTCACAAAGTGATAATCTGGCTATTGAAGTCTACACTAATGCAGACTGGGCTGGTTCGGTTGATGATCGTCGGTCCACCTCCGGTCACTGCACGATAGTGGGTGGAAATTTGGTTACATGGAGAAGCAAAAAACAACATGTCGTCGGCAGATCCGGTATAGAGGCAGAGTTTTGGGTTATGGCTCACGGGATATGTGAAGAGGTAGGACCTGAACCATCATGAAAGACCTTAGTCTTAATGGTGCGGAGCCTATCAGACTATATTGTGATAACAAGGTGGCTATCAATATCACTCATAATCCAGTGCAGCATGATCGTTAAAACACATTGAGATCGACATGCACTTCATCAAAGAAAACATTGTAAGAGGAATTGTGGTTACCCCCTTTGTTCCATTCGAACAACAATTGGCTGACATATTCACTAAGGATTTGTGCACTGCTGTCTGAGGAAAGATTATTGGCAAGTTGGGCATGGTTGACATCACATGGCCAACTTGAGGGGGGGGGGGGGGGGGTTGGTATTCATGTAATTTTGGAGTTTTTATTTCTGATTTTTTCCTCTCATATATCTATCTCGTACCTCTCCTTTTCCCTAATTATCATTTGAGAGAGGATTTGGAAGGAACCATTCCTTAAGAACGAAAACACGGGCTTACTTGTTTTCATGTTCTACTGCAACATTTCATTATGTTTTTATCAATTGGTCTGACCCGCTGCACCATGATGCTCATCCTTATTTCCTTTGGTCATTGGGATTCCAATTACAACATGCGTCATCATTCAGTTCCTCACACTGGACAACACTCACCATTGTATTCCCCAACAAGATGTTTTTATGCACACATGCACTTCTTGCAAAGCTAAGAGCTTCAAACTGACATGTAAGATGCAGAGGATGGAGAAGGTCTATGACATAAAATACGATGTGGATACATAATTCATGATTTAAAAAAAAGTACGAAACGGATACGTTTTTTTCTAAATTTAATGATCTAAATATTCATACTAAGTCAAAATGAAAGTGTGTGTGGATTCCAAGCTACAACATCTTTTATTTGGATGCAATCATTATATTAAATATAAGAGGAAAACTTATGTTTCCAAACTTTTATCATCTTATTAGATAGGAATTAGGAATGTAACTATGGAAATTAATTGACTTCAACCACTTCATTCATCCAAAAACACAAGCTTTTCTCCAATATCATCACAACTACAAAAATTTTGAATATTTTAACGTATACGTCTGTTAATGCATCCAAGAGTATCAAGGATTTTTTTTTTTTATTTTGTGTGAAATTTTGTTTATTTTAAAATTAAAAGAAGTTTTCCAAGAGTTTTATGTAGCATGTCTGGTTGACTTTTTGCTACAGTGCGGTTGAAAACGCACCCGCTATTTGTATGAGCTTAAGCGGTTTCGTTTGGTTGGGCTTTTTTTAGGGAAACCTCTGTTTTGAAATTTCCGCTTATTAACATAAGCCGACGACACGGGTTTATTTCGCGTCCAGCCGCAGTCCAGCCGCAACCCTATCGCTCCCGATCCCGTCTTCTTCGCAAGCAAGGAACGAATCCGCATCCATTTTCCCTATCAGCGTCGACGCAAGCCGGCGAACAACCCATCGTCCCCGTCGCCCTCTTCTTCGCAAGCAGGCCATCGTTCCCCTCGCCGTCTGCGCAAACAGCGAGCATATCGTCGCCGACTTCGCAAGCAACGAACAACTCGGTATGTCCCGATCCCTCTTTTATTCACCTTGGCCTTCTTCGATCTCCCCATCACCTTCAATCTCCCCATCCATCTTTGTCCAGCCGCAACCCTATTTCTCCCGATGCATTGTTTTTTTTCAGCCCCAATCTCTCGACCGAAGCTGAATACTCGATGCTTTGTTTTTTTCAGGTATACCTACTTGCAAACAGCCCAACACAGGATCTTCTTCTTCAGTTTTCAGGTACCCTATTGTTGTGTATTTTTCTCTTTTGTGATATATGTGTGTTTTGAGTATGTGTGTGATGTGTTGGTGGGTTGTGTTTGTGTGTGTGTGTATTGTGTAGAAGTTATGTGTATGTGTTGGTGTTATGTTGGTGTATGTATTTGTGTTATGTTGGTGTATGTGTGTGTTTTTTGTATGTGTGTATTGTGTTGGTGTGTGTTGTATATGTGTGTGTTATAATTTGAATGTGTGTGTTATAATTTGTATGTGTTGGTGTATGTGTGTGTGTGTTATGTTGGTGTATGTGTTTGTGTGTAGGTGGGTTGTGTGTGTTGGTGTATGTGTGTGTTGTGTTGGTGTATGTGTGTGTGTTATGTTGGTGTATGTGTTTGTTGTGTAGGTGGGTTGTGTGTGTTGGTGTATGTGTGTGTTGTGTTGTTGTATGTGTGTGTGTGTTATGTTGGTGTATGTGTTTGTTATGTTGGTGTATGTGTGTGTGGTGTTATGTTATTGGTGTATGTGTGTGTGTTATGTTGGTGTATGTGTGTGTGTTGTTGTATGTGTGTATTGTGTTGTGTGTGTGTGTTGTGTGTATGTGTGTGTTGTGTGTGTTATAATTTGAATGTGTTGGTGAATGTGTTGGTGTTGTGTGTGTGAGTGTATGTGTGTGTGAGTGTATATGTGTGTGTGAGTGTATATGTGTGTGTGAGTGTTATATATGTGTGTGAGTATATATGTGTGTGAGTATATATGTGTGTGAGTATGTGTATATATGTGTGAGTATGCGTATATGTGTGTGCGTATATGTGTGTGTGAGTATATGTGTGTGTAATGTTTTTTAATATTGTTCTCTTTTGTATGTGTTGCCTTATAAAGATGGACAAAACAAAAGACGGTGGGGTGGCCGCAATGTGGGACAATTCTGATGTTCTCCTCTTTTGTGATATCTGCATAAAAGAGATAGAACGTGCGAATCGTCCTACAACACATTTTAGTAAAGAGGGGTGGTCCAATATAATGAAGGCATTTGAAGAGTCTACTGGAAAAAAATACGATAAAGTACAATTCAAAAACAAATGGGATCATCTAAAGAAAGAGTGGAAACTTTGGACGGAGTTGAAACGAGGTGAGACCGGCTTGGGTTGGAACACATCAAGAAAAACAATAGACGCCTCGGATGAGTGGTGGGACGAGCGATTGAAGGTATTCAATGTTTGAATTCAATTATTTCCCTCAATTAATTATTGTATCCCTGTTTTAAATAATTGAATAATATTTCAGGTTGTCCCTGCAGCAAAGAAGTTTCGTTATTCCGGAAAACAACCAGAATTAGAGGAAAAACTGAACATGATGTTCAGCTCTGTTGTTGCGCCTGGACATCATGCTTGCACCCCTCATTCGAGGAATGTTGGCCCCGAGTCTACTGGTGATAGAGAATTGTCAGACGGTGGACAAGAAGAGGTTGGCGTCAATGGTGTTCCTCCTGTAACTGAGAACACAGCTACATCCGAGGTTGGCCAAAAGAAGAGGAAAGGACAGAAGAAAGATATTACATCAGTGTTAGAGGATATGACAGAATCTTCTAGGAGCATGTGTCGATTCATACAGGAGCCACCAAGGAGCAATTCTTCCTTCACCATTGCCCAAGCACTTGAGAAGTTAGCAACTTACCATGAAGTGCAATCAGATAGGGAATTCCACTTCTTTGCCATCACCTATCTGATGGACAAAAATCATAGGGTGACCTTCATGTGCCTGCCAGAAAGTCTGAATGTTCAATGACTTCGTAGTCGCTATACTAGTGACGTGTAGTTGTGTCTATCTTCTTTATTTCTGTGTGTTTTTTGTCAGTGCATGCTATTATGTTTTTTACCGCACTTGTATGGACATTAACATGTTATCTGCTTTTTTATGTTTTTCACCGCACTAGTATGGACATTGATATGTGGATGATTTATATGCTTACTAGTTTATTCAAGAATATGCATGACTTCTTTTGTGATATCTTTACTTGTTTATTCCAGAATATGTCGAGCGAGGACTCTGATAATTCCATCGAGCAGTACGAGGGAGCTAGAAGAAAATGTGTTATTGTTCAACAACACACTATAATAGCAGCATCATGTTTGGCCTCTGCACACACCTCTCTATTAAACGGTCGAGTCGCACGCATGACTTCGAAGCAGATAGATGATAAATGGATTGGAAAGATACTTCGTGGATCTACTGTGAGATTTCATGACTCTTTCATGATGAGTCAAGAAATATTTCTCGATCTACTGCATTATCTGGAGGAAAGGTGTGAGCTCCAGGGAACAAGAAGGACAGCCTCCAGAGAAGTGCTAGCCTTGACCGTATACATATTGTCGCACAATGAATCGATGAGAAAAACAATTGAGCGCTTTCAGCATTCAACAGAGACAACTAGCCGATTTTTCTCTCAGGGTATTCGTGCTTTGTTGCGGCTAGGGGAGGAAGTTATCCAACCATTAGATAGGTCTTTCGGGAGCACTCCACCAGAAATTATGTACGACAGACGTTATATGCCATTCTTTAAAGATTGCGTTGGGGCTATAGATGGGACACATGTTGACGCGTGCATAACAGTTGGACAGCAGGTACCCTATATTGGGAGACGGGGCAGTCCAACTCAAAATGTCATGGTTGTTTGCGATTTCAACATGTGCTTCACTTTCGTCATGGCGGGTTGGGAGGGATCTGCACACGATAGCCGGATTTTCAATTATACCTTAAATTACCCTCAATATAATTTTCCTCATCCGCCTCGAGGTAATGTTAACAATTATGTTTATCTATTTCTTACTTTAATTTATTTGAGTGGTTAATTAATTTTTAACACATTATCAGGAAAATATTACTTGGTCGATTCTGGATATCCTTTGCAGAGAGGGTATTTGAAACCATATCAAGATACAAGGTATCATTTGCCAGACTTCGCACGCGGTGGTCGTCGAGTAGAGGGACGTCGAGAGATGTTCAATCATGCTCACTCATCGCTAAGGAGCGTGATAGAACGATCGTTCGGCGTTTGGAAGAAAAAATGGGCCATACTGCGGGACATGCCGAGCTATAGCTTTGTGAAGCAGGCAGATATTGTGATGACCACGATGGCTTTACATAATTTCATTCGCCGACACCCTTCCCGCAATGATATAGATTTCAATGAGTGCAAGCAGGAGGGTCAAGATGATAGGGTGGCGTCACAAGGGCGACAAGAAATCTGCTCTGACACTGCAGGTGGAGTAGAGGAGATGATCACGCTACGTGATAGTATAGCGGATCAGTTGTATGAATCGAGAGCATAGCTCGAGATTGCGGGTGTACCTGGATTTCTTGTGTTATGTGTTTATTTAGCCTGTTGTTTTTTTTTGGAAAAAAAAATTTAATAAAACAAACAACTTATTCAAAACTCAATTTCATCCAAACAGTTTTTTAACAAAACTTTGTTTTCCAGAATCAACACTTTCTCCATCAGCAGCTTCTCATCAGCAGCTTTCCATCAGCAACAGCCCAACCAAACAGAGCCTTAGAGACGGGTTCCTAGAACTTCCAAGAGCCTCCCGACTTCGAAATGTTTTGGATACAATACGTAAGGCTATTCTAAGTATCCATGCTTCATAAAGCAACATTCCCAGCAGGAACAACCCCCATTGTTGTCCACAACCCATGCGCCCCAAATTCCTCACCTTGAATCTACACATCCGACCACATTTCTTCTCCAACAGTCTTAGGTTACATGGTCCCAAACATCACACCCACAACACCGGCCTAATATATGCATCACCTGAACATGATGGATATCACTTGCATACTCAAAACACAAACACAAGTTCCTATCACACCTTTCGTACCATCCACAACATCCATCAGACACAAGGACACCAACACTGACATTAAATTTTAAACTTTTTTTTCAATTTTGACCCTGACAACTTCTCTGCAATCCCAACATTGAGCCAACGCCATGCCCTAAACCCATTTGCACCCCACACTTTTTCCCCAAGCATGCCACCCATGACCCTTCCCTTGGCACTATTTCTCCCAAGACACCACTTTCTGCAACCTGACAAATGTTTTTCGGCCCAAGCCCTCCTTCATTTACAAATCTTTCCATGGGGCAGCAACCACATTTTCCCTCCACAAAGGTAGCACGCCCTTTTAGGGAGTGAATCAAAATGCCTCTCACACTTTGAGCCCACTGCTTATTTCTCTCACTCAGTTTGCCTTTTACCACTGATGCTACAAATCGTGCCACATAAGATCTTCTGTGCCAAGATCATCACACTCCACATAAAATAATAGAGAATGGACTCCTGGCCAAAGGTCCACCTATGCCAAAAGCCCATACAACATTTGATTGCTACCAAGTCCACCCACCCATGTGCCCAATATAATCTGGCCCATCTTCACACTAAGGATTTGGATCAGAAACTGCAACAATAGTCCTTACACACTGCCTACCCTAATCCAGTTCCACAACAATTTCTAGTACTTCGACTCTTTGCCTTACCTCAATCTACATTCAGGAATATCAATGAGAAAAGTGTTACACATCTAGACTAATTTGGACATTTTTACCATTGCAATCATGAAGACTCCTGGAGAAACAATTTCATCTTTATCTTTCTGTATGGATTCGAGCACATTTTCTCTTTCTTGACCTTAGGGATATGGTAAATTTTCAGAAGGGATATATTGGCAGACGCATGGATTTATTTTAAATAAAATTCTATCATCTCTTATTTGAAGAGGAATGCTTGGAGATAACCAACCTTCAAGAATGAATACTTGAGTTTGTCTCACAATTGTATCATGTTTTCATGTTCTGGTGCAATATCTCATTTTTGTTTGTATCAGTTGACTGACGGTATGCCAATTAGATTTCCCGATCACTAAACCAACATAATATATTTTCAAAAGATGTCAATCGAGACAATTGCTTCTCAAATATAAGCATTCTTTAATTTATTTTTGCAAATTTTACCACATATTCTTCCCAACAACTTTATTTATATAACTTTCAAGTTAATATCTTTTTATCCTTATCGTTTCTTCGGTTCACACACAGGTTTACAAATTTTATCACTAATTCCATGATAACCTCTTATGACATAATATTCCTGAGAAAATTCACCATTTAACCATCTAGCACTAGAAGTTATCATCATCTACTTATAATGTAATGAAAAAAAATATGCAAACAACGATAATTACCGCTCCTGTTTCCTGATTCACGCATGTCATGTTAATCCGTGTCTGGAAACAAGCTGTTGGTGGATTGTCGGGATAATCTTTGTCACAAAACAGCTTCAATTGGTATATCCGGCCTTCATGAACAGTCTGCAAACAAGTGGGAAACCATTTAGGGCTTACAAATATTCAATGCTTGAGACAAACAGAATTTTTTTAATCAAGCTAAGGAACAAGAATACATTGTGAGGACCAATGATTGTTCCGGTCCAGGATCGCATATAAATATCATCTGCATCATCCATTCCATAGCTCACAGTTCCATCACCAATACCCTTTTCCCCTCTTTCAAGCTCTTCCAGCAATCTGAAATTTCTTGGAACTGAAAACAAGTAGCCATTGCCTTGACATTAGTCTTGCTTGTATGCTATTGTTTCAGATGAGAGTGCTGATGCCTCTCATTTAATAATACAAGCTACTAAAAACATTGCAATGGATAAATGACAATAGAGAATTGAGGCACAAGAAAAAGGAAAAAACATACTGAAAATAATGTATGAATTAATCACAATGTACAATAGAGAATTGAGGGCAACCACAGTCAGTTCTGATAGTTAAGGCGTTGTGGGGTGGTGGTGGAGGCGTGGAGGAACGACAGAGTCGCTGCCGGGTGGGCGCGAGCGGACACAGACGGAACGCAGAGAGGGGGGTGGGGGGGGGGGGAGGAACGTGCGGCTAGGGCAAATACGGGGGAACCGCTAGGTCGGTTTCTCCCCTCTTCAATTTCAAAATACCAAATTAATCCAAGCATACATAACAGATCACATATCTCCCTTATAGGGAGAGACCAACAAGGCCGAACGGCCAAACAACACAATCAGACGCTACGAAATAAAATAAGAAAAGATAAACAAATACAAGGCCCGCCAAGTGTAGCGCGGGCTCGCGCCGTCTCCGTCCCTCGCGCGCGCCTAGTATAGACGCGCGCGAAACACCTTCTTCGACCAGATCCGCCCCGTTCGTATAAACTATCTCGGGGTTCTCAACGACTTTGTCCTCAGGCTCAAAATCTGAAAACTAGACCTTCACTTTTTCCACCAATATCTATGTTGCCTCGTCCTTGGCTTGTTCCTTCCACTGAATGAGAACCTGCCTCACAGGTTGGCCTTGAACATGCTCAGTGCAGTAGCCCAACACCGCTCGGTCTCATAATGTGGGCGACTTCACTACTCAGGTCTTCGGGCATGGTGTCTTGGAGGGGGTGGTTCCCCAACGCCTGCTTCAACTGCGACACATGAAAAACCGGATGAATTCGACTGTCGGGAGGGAGCTGCAAGCGGAATGCCACCTCGCTTATCTTTTCCACGACCAGGAAAGGGCCAAAATACCGCACATGGAGCTTGGGGTGGAGGCGACCAGCCAAGGAACTTTGGCGATGCAGCCGCAACTTGACGAGCACATGCTCGCCCGGTGAGAGGAGAACCTCGCGACGGTGTCAGTTGGCCTGCTGGGTCATTCTCTCCTGGGCGCGGAGAAGATGATGCTTCAACTACTGTAGGGCCTAATCCCGGTCTTGTAGGTCCTCCGCCAATTCCTGGACCTGGCATTACCCGACGAGACCGATCAGTATAGTTGGGGGCGGCCGCCCATAGACTGTCTGGAAGGGGGTGACGTCTGCTACCAATTGGTAGGTGGTGTTGTACCACAGTTCTGCCCATGCTACCCACTGGATCCACTGGCAGGGCTGCTTGGTAGCCAAGCAATAAAGGTAGGTGCCCACACAACGGTTGAGAATCTCCGTCTGTTCGTCAGACTGAGAGTGATATGTCATACTGAATCGTAGCTTTGTCCCTTATGAGCGAAACAACTCCTACCAGAAAGTACTCATGAAGACCAGGTCGCGGTCACTAACAATGGAGCGGGGAAACCCGTGCAGGCGGACGATCTCGCCAATGAAGACCCGGGCCATCGAGTTCGCCGTGTGGGGGTGTTTGACGGGTACGAAGTGCCCGTACTTGGAGAGGCTGTCGACCACAACAAGTAGGCAATTGTATCCATGGGAGCATGGAAGGCGTGTAATGAAATCCAGTCCGATGTCCTCCCAAACCCGATCAGGCACCAACAGAGACTGCAGCAGGCCGGGGGGGGGGGGGGGGGGGGGGGGCAAGGGTCTGATATTTGACCCTTTGACAGACCAAATAATTGCCCACAAATTGTTGTACCATCTTCATCATGCCTCTCCAGTAGAGGGTGGCTGCCAACCGACGGTAGGTCGGATAGGCTCCTGAGTGTCTCGCTGACGATGTTGGTGTGGAATGGAACTCCTCCAGTATGCGCGGTATCCATGGTGATGATGTTGCGAGGAACAGGCGATCGCGGTAGTAGAGTCTGTCACTCACTAGTTGGAAGGGAGGGTGCACATCGGGCATGCTCCGTCGCTCGTCGATCATGTGGCCGTAATGGGGATCTGCCCGTACCTCCTCTTGGAGGACCGCCGCGTCCCGCCACTAGCAAAGAGAGATCGCCGCCAAGGTGCCGCCATGCTTGCGACGGGATAAGGCGTCCGCAGCCGAGTTCATGCGCCCAGTCTTGTACTCGATCAAGAATTGGTAACCCAAGAGCTTGGCTATCCAGAGCTGCTGGGCCGGGGTGGAGACCTTCTGGCTCCATAAATGCTTCAAGATGCGGGGTCAGTTCTGATGGTGAAGAGCAGCCTAAGCAGATACGAGCACCATTACTGCACTGCTAACACCAATGCACGTAGCTCGTTGTCATAGGCGGAAACCACTTTTTGCGGTCAGTGAAGGACTTGCTGTAGTAAGCGATGGGGTGGCCCTCATGCATGAGGACGACACTGACCCCCCCTCCCAGAGGTGTCACACACTCACACTTTACGACAAACGACTGGGAAAATTTGGGCATGCTCAGGACAGGTGTCGCCACAAGAGTGCATTGTAAGCTGTAGAAGGCCTCTTGGGTGGTAAAATCCCACAGGAAGGGCAACTCCTTCAGGAGGTCTGTCAGTGGTCGTGTCGAAGTCCCGTAGCCGTAGCCGGTGAATCCCAAGAATCCACGCACGGCCCAATGGCTTGCCGACGTCGGCCAGTGCAGGACAACATCGATCTTTTGCAGATCCATGGCGAGCCTTTCGGCAGAGATGATGTGACCCAGTTACTCGACTTGGGGCTGGCCGAACGTACACTTCTTCTGATGGGCCACGAGCTGGTGGGAGGCCAGGAGGTGGAGGACGGTGGCGAGGTGGGCCAGGTGGAGCTGCCAAGAAGAACTATAAACCAAAATGTTGACAAAGAAAATCAGAACAAACTTACGCAAGTGTGGACGGAACACGTTGTTCATGGTGGATTAAAAGGTGGTCGGGGCATTCGTCAGGCCAAACGGCATAACGAGGAACTCGTAGTGGCCATCATGTGTCAGGAGCAAGGTTGTCAGGATCGAGATCCTAGATGAGATTGTTTCGAGGTTGGATCGAATCGGATGGTGGGATTGGATCGAGGATCGCTTTACAAAATATGGATCGATTTACAAAAGCTGGATCGTAGGATCGTAAGATCCTATGATCTGAATCGCGATCCTGACAACTATGGTCAGGAGGCCGTCTTTGGCACGTCCTCTGCTCGCACACGGATCTGGTGGTAGCCTGAACGTAAGTCCAGCTTGGAGAAATAGCGAGCGCCCCGCAGTTCATCCAACAACTCTTGGATGATGGGATGTGTTACTTATTTGACACTGTGAGCTTGTTCAGCTCTCTATAGTCGACACAAAATGCCAACTGTCGTCCTTCTTCTATACGAGCAGAATTGGGTTGGAGAAGGGGCTAGCACTCGGTTGCATGATGTCTGCACGAAGACTCTTGGCAACCATTGCCTCCATGACGTTCTTCTAGTCATGGTTGTATCGATAAGGGCGGACCGAGATTGCTACCACACCGGGTTGCACGATAATGTTGTGGTCAGACGCGCATAGCGGAGACAGCCCATGCGGTATGGTGAAAATCGACAGATAGTCATCGAGGAGTTGTTGGACGTCTGAATGTACATGTGGTGGTGTCGGGTCCGGTACCAGTTCCACGTGCCATAGGAGAACACTGAGATCTGGGTCGAGCGTGTGAAGGATGGATCGGAGGCGGGCCGGGGAACAGACCAGGGAGGGATCGCTCTGAAGATGATGAGTCACGCCCGCTGCCTCAAAGTCCATTGTGAGCCGTCCCCAGTTGTGCTTACAATCCCCAAGCGTGCTCAACCAGTACATGCCCAATATCGCGTCCAGGCCGCCAAGGATGAAGACATAGAAATCCGCAGAGCCCGAGTAAGTGTCCATGGAAAATGGCAAGCTGACGCACCTACCGACAGTGCGGCTCCGACGGTCGTCTCCGAGGGAGACATGAAAGCCTGGGGCTGGATTCATTGTAAGGCGGAGCAAGGTCCTGGGAGATGAAGTTTTGACTGACGCCGCTATCGATCATAAGCACCACTGTCGTCTGTTGCAGGATGGCCGCCAACTTCATGGTGCATGGGTCAGCGATACCACACACCGAGTAACAAGAAACCTTCAATCGCTAGAAGGTGGAACCCGTCTCGGCCACATTGGGTCCTTTATCCTCGAGCTTAAGGGACTCAAAATCGGCCATCACAATCTCCTATTCCTCGGCCCCAAGAGCATTCAGAGGTCCTTGTTGGGACATTCGTGGGTCGGCGAGTACGACCCCTTGCAGCGAAAACAAAGGCCCTTGCCCCGAAGGTCAAGGTACTCCTGATGAGAGATATGATGGGGGGGTCGAGCCCGTGGTGGTGGAGGTTGCGGCTGTGGCGGGGGACGGCCCGAGGCAGGCAAAGCAGCCACGGTTTTTCAACCCAGAGGAGGCGGCGGCCGGGCAGCAGCAGGCCGGAAGGGGGCCGGGAGGGGGCCAGAATGGGAGGTGCGAACTGGACGGCGGGGGCGGCGGCAAAGCCAGTCTCCACAAAACGCGCTTGCTCCATTGCGCGAGACAGGGTAGTGGGGTTGTGGACCAGAAGACGGTTACGGATGTGCGGCCGCAACCCGACGAGAAACGTGCCCAGGTAGTGGTCTGACGAGAAACGTGCACAGGTTGTGGTCCGGTGAGAGGCTGGGGACGTGTGTGGCCACCTTGATAAAGTCGTCGATGCAAGCGTCCACAGAGTCGGCTTGGCGGACATTGCTCAGGCGCTCATAAGGGTTGCCGGCGTGGTGGTTGTCGTAGCGGCGGATCAACTCGTCTTTGAGTAGCGGCCAGGTCAAGGCCGACAATGATTGACAGAGCCAACGAACCCAATGAAGGGCTGAGCCATCCATGTAAATCGTGGCAAGGGGAACCATTTAAGCAGTGGGCGTTCCCTGGATGACGAAGTAGTGCTCGGCCCGTGCAAGCCAACCCAAGGGATCGATCCGATCGAAAACCGACAGTTCGAGGCGGCGGCGAGCGCCGACAGAAAGCTCGGGCAGGGGATGAATGCCGGTCGGAAGAACTTCGGGGGTGCAGGCCAACGTCATGGTTGCTAGCAGTGGGGTCAGCAGGGCAATTGGAGACGGGGGACAGGCCGCGAGGAGGGTGTGGATGTCACAGACGACAACTTAGAGGTGCGACAAGGTCGTATCGACTCGATCGAGGCGGTCGGAGAGCGCCGCCGCGGCAGCGGCCGGATCGGAGTCACGCGCCATGCTATGGGTGAGTGGCATATGCCGAGGCCACATAAGGGAGGAGCTGAGACGTCGAATGTGCGAGATCGGCAGGAGAAGGCGCCGAGCGGCAGGAGAAACCTGTGCGGGAGAGCAGCGCGTGAATGAGGTCAGACCAGTTGATAGTAAGACCTTGCGGTGCGGCGGTGGAGGCGTGGAGGATCGACAGAGTCGCTGTCGGGCGGGGGCGAGCGAACGCAGACGAAACACAGAGGGGGGGGGGGGGGAGTGTGCGGCTAGGGAAAATACAGGAGAACCGCTGGGTCGGTTTCTCCCCTCTTCAATTTCAAAATACCAAATTAATCCAAGCATACATAACAGATCACATATCTCCCTTATATAGGGAGAAACCAACAAGGCCGATCGGCCAAACAACGCAATCAGACGCTACGAAATAAAATACAAAAAGATAAACAGATACTAGGCCCGCCAAGTGCTGCGCGGGCTCACGCCATCTCCGTCCCTCGCGCGCGCCTAGTATAGACACGCACGAAACGTCTTCCTTCGACTGAATCCGCCCCGTTCGTATCAACTTCATTCAACAGAGCTGATCATATCATAATATAAATTTGGAATTAGTTTACCTGCCAGTAAACCAATTATATTAGTTGTACACTAATTAAGGCTTCATTTGGTTCGGCGGTGGCGGGTCGATCCGGCGGGTGGAAACGGAGTGTTCGAACCGGAGGGGGGAGGTGGCTGCTCCAAACGGAGCTTTTTGGGGGCGTTTCTCAAGGGGGGCGGGTGGAAACGGAGCAAACGCCGCCGGAGGTTCATTTGTTTTTCCTCCTTCCGACGGCGTTTGCTCAAAACGGAACAACGAAACGCCCAAACAAATGAAGCCTAAGGCTTCATTTGGCGCGGCGGTGGCGTTTGATCCCGGCGGGTGGAAAGGGGGGTCTCGGACTGGAGGGAGGGAGGTGAGGCTGGAAACGGAGGGGAGGCGGGGCTTTTTATCCTTGCTGCAGGAGCAAACGCTGCAAACGTCGGGCCGGCCGTTTGTTTTTCCGCCCTGCGGGCGGCGTTTGCTCCCGCCACCGGCGTGAATACTCCGAACCAAATGAAACCTAAGTTAAAATGTACTGGTTATGATTTCAACTCATGCTACTAGCACAACTAGAGAGAATGAAATGAAAAATGGCTAAGAAGATGTGTCATGTGTGTAATGCATAATAGCATGTTACCTAGATCCATCAATGAAATTATGGGTGCTACCTATATCCATCAATGAAATTATGGGTGCTACCTATATCCATCAATGAAATTATGGGTGCTACCTATATCCATCAATGAAATTATGGGTACTACCTGGATCCACCTATGAAATTATGGGTGCTACCTGGATCCACCTATGAAATTATGGGTGCTACCTGGATCCACCTATGAAATGATTGAATGACTCCCTACCATAGCCCTGTGTTGCGTAGAGCGCGGGGGAGCACTCTTGTGATGGCTTTAAGAGAGATTTCAGGATCCTCCATTATTTCTTCTCCGCCGTAGTCATCTATTTCTACCCAAAAAGTTCTTACACCCGGGGGCCTAATGTATAGGATTCATAACAATTAAAGCATGATCATCGAGCTTGATGATAGTCCATATCTACCCACGATAAACATTTGTTTGAAGTTGGCTTGGATGTCTCTTTGAACATTGTGATTTTGAATAGCTCTAAAAAATTGAATCTTAGAGATGAAAAACAAAAAAATCAACTTTGTATTGATAATGAGGACGCGTAAAAAAATTTAAGTATCATACAACAACATTCAAGCTTTTATCCCGCTATAACGGGGTCGGCTATATGGATCCTTTGTTTCCATTGTGCCCCATCTTTTGTCATAATCTCTCTAATGCCTAAGTACATCATGTCTTTCCTTATAGTTTCATTCCAAGTCTTTATTGGTCTACACCTCTCTCGTTTAACATGCTTAGTGACTAGACTCTCACAACGTCTAACAGGTGTCTCTAATGGTCTCCTTTGTATGTGTCCAAACCATCTTAGTCGAGCTTCTTGCATTTTCTCTGTAATTGGTGCTACTCCTGTCTTATTCCTGATACATTCATTCCTAATTTTATCTAGTCTTGTGTGTCCACACATCCACCTAAGCATTATCATCTCCGCAACTCCCATTTTGTGCTCATGTACACAATTCATTGCCCAACACTTAGAACCATAGAGCATCGTTGGTCTACCCCTAGGCCCGTAGATGGAACCCACCCCTCTACGAGGTTGATCTAGTCGCCAGTGAGCTGGGGCGACCGATATCCAGCTGGGCAATGATGATTCTTAGTAGGTTCCTGCGGATTGATCGCAAGATGATGCGAGTTGCGACAAGCGAGGGCGAGTTGGTTGCAAACTCGTCCTTATAGGATCATCATGATAATTATCCACTGTCGAGAGTCGAGACGCCCTTTGTTGATCTCGTCGAGTATGAGTCAGGCAATAGGGTTACGAGAAGTGTATGGGGTGCACCCCGAGTAACACATTAGTCCCACATGGTCCTAAGGTGGGATACTAAATACCCCTGTAAGGAGGTTCTATGCTTCTCTGAAAGTTCTATTTCTTTGGGCAATATGTGTGTTGGGTTCATTGATCACAATGTCCCAGATTTGAAGAAAGCTCATAGGACAATGATATACACATGATTGTATCTGATGCATTCTCTAAGTTCAGTGTATGCAGGTTGTTTTCTGTTACACTGATTTAACAGATAGTCTGATTCACAATGACAAATGGACTCAAGCCAGGTTGGTGACAAATCAGAAATCTGGCTAAGTAAAGAAGTGTTGAGCGGAGGAAGTTCACTCAACGCCAAGAAGCAAAAAGCATCGACAGAACACCCAACAGTCAAAGCCACAGTGTTGATGTCAAGAAATCTGTCTAAGAACAAAAGCGTTGAGTGAAGGCAGTTCACTTAACGCCTACTCAACAAGGATTCTGTCTAAGGACAGAAGCGTTGAGTGAAGGCAGTTCACTCAACGCCTCATCCAGAAGCCAGACAAAAGACAGAAGCGTTGAGTGAATAAGCTTCACTCAACGTCTTCATTCAGAGAAATCCAACTAAATTCAGAAGCGTCGAGTGATGAAGGCTCACTCGACGCCTAAGCTGTTAGACTATAAAAGTCTATATGCGTTGGGTGATAAAGGCTCACTCAACGCACTCAACGTCTGAAGATACAGAATTCTGTTAAGTACTTTTGTGTTGAGTGACAAGACTTCACTCAACGCCTGAGAAGTCTGTCTGGATTTTACTAAGTCCAGAAGCGTTGAGTCATGCTGACGTCAACAGAAATTCAAATATCACGGGATTTGCTTGCTAGAAGACAAAAGGCGTTGCTTGTCTTTTGTATAGCAGTAAATGCAAAAGTGATGGAGCAGTTATCATTTCCAGTCAGTCTTTCTGCGCAAAGAGCTGTTGGACGGCAGGATACAAAAGGACAGTACATGGGAAAAAAAGGAAAACAACTTAGAAAGAGAAAAAGAAATAGAGCTTTCTGATCATCTTCTTCCTCTCGACAAAGGAGAAGTTTTCCAAGAACTTACTCTACAGTTAGTCTGTGATTCACAGACAATGTTGGCTGTTGAAGGAATAATTCCCTGAAGATTAATTCTTTATTCAACAGCAAGTTCAGGAGTTTTCTTTCTGAGTTCCAAGGAGAAGCAGAGTTAAAGTTAGCTGGTTGAAGAAAATCTTCAACAACAAGTTAAGAAAGATCCTTTTCTGAGTTAGAACAAGTAGCAGAGCAAGCTTAAAGCTGTTGCTCCTCTTCAAGGCCTCTGCTCTAAACTCTACTACAATCAAGGCTTGAAGAAGCAGTGTTATGCAAGTTACTTCTCAGCACAAGCAGAACCAACTTGAAGATCAACCATCTTGTTGTTGTGAAGGAGATAGGACTGAGCTTTCTCAATTCAGGAAAAAGAATACTCAGTGGACTATTTCCCTGGAGTCAAAGTTAGACTGAGTTCACTCAGTCCAGGAAGATAGACTCAGAGATCATTTCTCTAGAGTCAATCATCAACAACAAACTCATTTCACTCTGTAGGATCTTAACAAATCTGAGTTGTAAGCCTGAAATATAAAGGTTGAGTTGCAGGATCCTGTTGTAGATCTGAGATAGGGCATGTGTACCTGAGGTAGGAGATTTATTCTCTGACTTATGGGGCAAGTGTGCCTGAGGTAGGATTCAGTTGTGAATCTGAGGTTGGGTTTTTGGAGGTAGGATCTGGTTCAGATCTGAGTTGTAGGAGAGTTTCACTCTCTGAGTGTAGGGCTAACCTCCTAGCCTGAGTGTAGGACTTTGGATAAAATCTGAGGTAGGTGATCTGGTGCAGATTACTGAGCTGTAGGAGATTATTTCTCTGAGTGTAGGGCCTTGAGCCTAAGGTAGGATTTGGAGGAGTCTGAGAGATCCTGAGGGATCTGTGATGTAAGCTCATTGAGCTGAGATTGGAGAAGTTGGTCTTGTCTAACACACTGTTAGAAAGATGGGAGGGACAGTGGATGTACCCATACCTTAGGGAACCACTATAAATATCTTGTGTGTTATTGTGTGTTCTTGAAAGCTAACTTAATACTAAATCATAACATACCAAAGGAAAAAGATAGTCATTAAAAGACACAAAAACTTATTCACCCCCTCTAGATGTTTAGCTACTCTTGAAACAAAGACTTTCAATGTGGTTGTGAGGTGCCACTTTCATAAAGCATATACCGAGCATCCTGATTAAATCAACCGACATACTATAAGTGCTAACATAATAAATATAAAAAACAAACAGAATTAGACCACGTGGATACAACATAATAAAATTGAGCAAAGTAAACTTGAGCATAGTAGGCACCGATAAAATTGATAGAACTAAAAAGTAAAAAACTAATAAAATATTATAGTTGTGACGTCAAATTTAAACTTAGAGGCGAGTCAATATCTCCCAAAAAAGAAAGTCGTGTATAACGATAAATAGTGTCACCGTTGATCTTACATTTACCAGGTCAATGGTCTAGTTAAACGAAAAATCACAAATTACTCGAGCATTATTATTGTTATTTTCAATTTTTTCACTGTTCTTTTCATATTTTTGTATTTAAATTATATTTTCAAAGATTGCTCGGTGGACTCACTGCCTATAAATTTTTTTAGATACTTCATGAGAGCATTACAAAGGTAAAATATGAGTGATATTTTGTAAGTCCTGTAAAAATATATTTAAATGAAATAAAATTTTTATTTGATTCTCAGGTGCAATATTTATTTGCAAATTTTGGAATACATGAAAGACCATTCACCACATCCCATGTATCCATCTCGTTCTTTCTAAGCTTTTGGGTCGGGATGTGACCAATGACAGATCCAGGAAATTGATGATGGATTTTTTTAAAATGAAATAACACAAATATTTATTATATCTTTTTAAATTAAAGGAGCATTTTTTTCAGAAAATCTTTAAAGTACCAATGTAGTGTGAATCTAACATCAAACATTAAATAATTTAATAGATGATGTTATTTAGAGCAAGCACACCTTTAAAAACCTATGACCAAATCTGAAAAATAATTTGCTAACAGTAATGGTTTAAATCTAGCAATGTAGTGATGAAAATATCATGAAAATCAAAACCATCTTTTAGATATATCCAGATCCCATCCAATGATAAATAATGTGAACAGAATACCTGAAATTATCTCAGACCAAGGTTCAACTGTTGTTGTTTCCTGCAATAGTTGAGCTAGACTTCTAGGTATATCCATATATGTTTCCTGCAACCGGTAGGATCGCTGAATGAAGATCTTTTGAAGATGCAAATGAAAGATGACCTTGTCGGTGGTCCAAATTTGAAGATTATCGCCCAGATCTGGCTTCTCGATTAGGGATAGAGTGGAAGCAGAAGCTCTTGTCGGCTATTTTCAACCCCATTCACGAAATCTGAAAGGCGACCCCTTACTCGACGCTGGTGGGAATCCAAACCCAAAAATGGATCACTGTGTTTTTCCTCTCCAGATCACTGTGCTCATGCATTCCCATGCTACCGATGGTGATCCCGCCTTTGAGCTCATACATTTCTTTTAAATTAGGGAATTATTTTCCTAAACGAAAGTTGAAAATTATTAATGATATTGAAAGATATGGTGGTGATTTGAAATATATCGAACAACGCGATCAATGGCTTGAATGACGCTCGATGCACTCAGCTCACGTGCGTCGAACACACGATTTATTCATATGTCCGCCCCTCACCATAGGAATGCGTCACTTAATTCTATAAATTTTAACAAAGGGGGTCAGACATTAACTTCCTCCAACAACAAAAAATTTGAACGCTTCCATCTTATCGAAGATATTTCTCCTTTATCTGGCCACCGTTTTTGACATAAGTAGTCAAAATTCATTGCATCGACAAAAGTAATCCAAATCTACTAACCATTTTGAAAAATAATGCGCGGGGGGGGGGGGGGGGGGGGGGGGGGGTCAGTGTCCCTCGGGTACCCCTTTGGATCCTCCTCTGGATGTGACATTGCATGTTGGCCATCCCATGTATCTCAACAATCACAAATGGGAGCCAAGCTCATGGTCGTAATCAAACCCGACGGTCTTTCAAACTCTACATCCAGCCAGAGTCACTCTTGAAGTCCTACTGCGAAGACATGTTGCTTTATCCGCACTGAGGCCGCGAGCGCAAGGAGCCCTCGAAACTTCTCCAAATAGTCATCAATGGATCTTGTCGGTAGCCTCCATCGAGGACACCTAGATGGTAGTCTCCCAGTCATTGTTACTGAACAGAAACGCTTCAGGTTTGTAGACGCCTGTACAGGCCTTCCCGCCTCCCAGTCCCCTAGGGCAGGCCGTTGTGTGGTGGAAATAATACTCATTATCCATATATACAACAATCTTAAACCACTTCAGCAACCAAATTCTCGAAAGTCACCTACTCCAACCAACCTAATTAGTTTGTTTTTTTTAAATACACATCACCAAATCTAATCAGACAGGGATTCACCAAAACTTTTCAAATAACAGTTAGGGCAACAATTAAGCATCCACCCAGTAAACGTAGCAAGAAAGTATACACCGAAAAAGAGAAATCGACGAAAAGGGCAAGCGGATATTGATCGGAACTAACCAACGACAAGCGATCCTCCTCCCTCGGAGCCCATCGTCTGGAAGCAAGTGCTCTATACTCTTTATCAGCTCTTTCTGCCTCTAAGCTCGGTCGAGAAGGGGTGAAGAAAGGCTCGCCGGCCCTTTCCTTTTCTCCGAAAAGGATAATGCTGGGCGGAGAAATCGAAACGGAGATTCGGAGAAGATGAGAATGGCGGTGGCCGCCTTCGAAGGATTCAGGGTCTCGCCGAATCCTTCGATCAGAAGAAGGGGGAGGCAATCTGCCTACTAACCCTCTTTATTAGAAGACGGAGAAGTGGTAATGGCAAATATGAAAATTTATCTTGGAACATTTATTTTATATTATTTTATTTTTATTTAGCTTATAATTAGAGCTGTCGCTTAAAACCGAAAACCGCAAACCGAATAGAAATCGCAAAGAATCGTACCAAATCGTTCGCAAATTATTCGGTTCCCGGTTTGAATTTTGGAACCGTGAACAACATTGGTCCGGGTGTGATTCTTACATTTTATTATCCGAACCGGAACCGGAAACGCAACATACAAGTCTCAAGCGGTTTCAAGATTTTTAGACATGATTCGAACATGACCGAAGTAGAACCGAATCGCAACCCATTTATTAATATTATTATTATTATTATTATATTGTTATTATTTTATAATTTATCTATAATATTTATAGTTACTATCACGTGTGAAGCTGGTGCAATTTGAACCCAAATCGCAATCGAACTAAAGGGGGTCGATTTTGGACCGAACAAAACTTCACTGCATAAAACCGTTGGTATGGTTTGACATTGATGCGGTTTGAAGTCAATTTTTGCAGTGCATTTTTTATATTTATACAGTTATATAATATACTTTCAATTTTACTTACATATTTTTTGAAATATTTTTTTAAAAAAATATAGAAGATATACGACTACTATTTACTAGTAATCATGAAAGATAACTAATTATAGGCGGTTGTTACGGTTGAGCATGCCGACGAGACGTGCGCACGCAAACTAGAATTCGTGGCAAGTCTACAAGCGTAGAAAGACAATTGATACTATCCCACCGATCGTGGAAAAGACCGTCGAGAAGTGTGCAACATAATTATTTTTATTTCGATGTTGTTTTGAGTTTTACTATTTGCAACCCGTTTTTATTTCATTCCGCCAAGTTTGATTTTGGTTTTAGTTGGAACCGATTAGAACCGGACCGAACCGCATGGAACCGGACCGAACCGATAGTGGCCATTTTGGTTTTGGTTCTTGTTTAATCGTAATCGGAACCGTTGACACGACGGTTCCAAAAATTAAGCTGAAATCGGAACCAGAACCGGAACCGGTCAAACTAAATAAGGTTTTGGTTCAAATTTGAAGAACCGTTAGCTTAGTGATTCGGTTCATGATTTTAGTAGAACCGGAACCGAACTGGAACCGTGACAGCTCTACTTATAATAGTTAATACTTTATTTTATTATGGTATTTTATTTGATCTTGATTTTTTATTTTATTATAATATATACAATTATAATAAAACATCAATTTACTTTTTTTTTTCTTCAAAATTTACAATTTTTATAATTAAAATTTATATATTTATATTTATTTTCTTTAAAAAAGTAGATTGTTATTATTTATTATTAAATTTACATTTTGTGAGACAAAATAAATTACCACAATAACGAATGACGATTACATTGTTGCAGGGACGCATGAGAGAGCTTATTTGATGACCTTATGAACTTGTTAGTGAAGTGTTAAGTGGTTGTTGAGATATATTGAAATAGACGTGACGGATGCTTAAAAGATTACAGTTAGGATCCGATATGAGTCGGATGCTTCGAGCACTCCTAACACTTGTTTTATTGATAATAATAGATATGTGAGATATATTCACACCCTAATAATTTTTCACCAATAGATTTGATAAATTGTTTGTTGTTTACACATTCATTTCTATCTCCCTCTCTCTCTCTCTCTCATGCTCTTAGACTCTGTTTGGCGTGTTTGCAGTGATTGGAGAGACAGTGATGGGAAGCAGTGGTGGAATAATCAGATGTTTTGTAGAATGATGACAGAATCTGTGAAACTATTTGGAAGAACAGCGTTTACAGTGCTATTTGGAATTTTATTTTATCATTTATTAAGGTAAATCTGTGCATTCTCGCTGGAGATCTATGCATTATCGCCAGAGACCTTTTAGGCTCTCTTAATTCAGGCTTCTTCTCCGAGTCAGCCTGATTCATGTTCATTCCTCATAATTTTCTTTTGAGTATGCCTGCGAGTATCAAAATGATACCT
Organism: Platanthera zijinensis; assembly: GCA_039513925.1. NCBI lineage: Eukaryota > Viridiplantae > Streptophyta > Magnoliopsida > Asparagales > Orchidaceae > Platanthera > Platanthera zijinensis. Next base: position 158,674,664 of record CM077095.1, read on the forward strand.
TGTCTAATCTTTGGATGAATTGGTGCACCCAAACTGTTTTATTGGAGATAGCACGACCAACTCAGAGTGTTCATAAATAGATGGTCATATGATTTGGAAAAAGATCAAAAAATGGCTACAGGATTATCACCGGAAGCATAGAGAGGAGGCGTAGAAGCATCAAAAACCTAAAATCACCTGTAAAGGACAAAAAAATTGAGGAATCAGAGAAGAAGAGGAAGCCGACTGGTTGCAACAAGGAGAAGTGGGCGGGTCCCCTTTGTCGGATCTGCCGGTGATGTAGAGGGAGAGATCGCCGGCAGAGAGAGGAAAGAGAGAGAGAGAGAGAGAGAGAAAGCTTGTTGCAACTTGATAAAGAGAGGAAGGAGAAGCGCCGGCAGAGAGAGGAAGAGATCCCATCGAGGCGGACGAACCGACGACTCTGTGAACCGCATCCCTCCGCAATTTGGAGTCGTGAAAATTTTTCACGACTCCAAATCGCTGGTTTTTCGCGACTGGAGGGCGGTGACGAATCCTGCTGGAGGCGGCAAAAATTTTGTTTAGCGGAACTGTCGGAAAAACCGCGGGATGCTGCTCATAAAGCGCCGCGCCAAACAAAGCCTTAGAGCCTCAAGGAATTCTCCTCCAAAATTGTGTCATAATGTTAATTAAATATCAAAATTAATATGATATTTAAAAAAAATCTTAAGATGTAATCATTCAATGCAAAATTGATGTACTACAAGTCTACAAATGGCCCCATTGCATTGCGTTGCCGTTGTCAACCCACTTGCATGGACCTAGCTGAGCCGGGCAACTAGTGGCGGTATGTTGTTAATCCACACCATATGTCAATAGTCAATTTGAAAGCACTAGGAACTCGGGTTCCGTACGTCCGGCATTTTTTTTTGGCTCCGTTTGGCATGGTGGTGACGGTCATGAACGCATGGGTTAAATCATTATTCGTTAAGGATCACCTAACAAACATCATCCGTTTGAACATAAAAGTGAATAAAGTTCCTTAAGTGGGCGTTAGCGAATGACAATCTAACCCTCATATTTATGACAGCCACCACTATGCCAAACCGAGCATTTGCCTCCGTTTGAGGGGACTTATTTTCACCGGTCAAGCGGTTACGATCGCATGAATGAGACATTAATTATGGTCTCATTCATGCGGTCGTAATCGCTTGATCGGTAAAAATAAGTCCCCTCAAACGGAGCCTTTATCTACTGCGTTTTTTCTAAAAACACAAAACACTTCTATTTACACTTTTGAGTAAGCATTCACTTGAGCCACAAGCCCCAAATCGACAACCACAAAGAAGGAACTCCATTCAAGAAAATTGTTTTGCCAAATTCTAACGCTCAAATTAACTAATAGTAATACATGAGATATTCAGTTTTTCTCAAATTAGAATTGCGTACGACCCGAACGATATCATCTCCGCGGGAGCAGGAAAACACCCGAAGAGGTTTAAAACTGAGGTCCGTCGAAATCTCAACGGCTCCAAAAAGTCTAAACCTTAACGCACATCAACAACTCCCTCAAAACCCCAACAATATCTCGAATCGAATCCTCTCCATTTAAGTCAAGTGAAAGAGAATCACTTCGCAGTCGAAAACAGCCATTTCAACTATCTCTGAATCCCACATTGCTGGAACGCCATTGGCATGTAATCATAATTCGCCACATACATATAGAGCTCACAGACAAAGGGCAATGTTATCAGCAGTCCCAAATCCGCTATTCGTACCCCAAAAACACAAATCTCTCATTTTATTGAGCTTAATCGCACTCCGAAATGACTCCCCGCACCATCCCAGCCCTAACCATTTGCGAAACAAGCGCCCCGCCTCTCTCATCCTTCATGGGCCGACGAATGTGAAATGGAGCTCAACTTGCAGCGAGATTGTGATGTTTGGGCAACAAAATGTAGAGAGCATTCTTGCTCTTCCCTCAAGTAACTGGATAGATGGACCCGATTCATTCATGAAGGACGTCAACCCTTATTTATGTTGGGCTTACCCTTATTTATGTAGAGCTGAACATAGTTCCAGCAGATTAGTGATAACCTGCTTGACTTTTCTAAAAGCTCACTAGATGTTCTATGCACATGATTGGCCTTCTGCTTCACTGTTAATATATTTGAAATAATATGTTTTGAATTGTGTACAAGATGATACTACTATGTGCAACTGACACATGTAATTGTATTGTTGTGAGAGTTTTAAACATGATAACAATGGTGGATTCCTATTGCATTCCTGCCATATTTTTTTTGGGGTTCTTACAACTGTAGCCGCCGTATGACATATGCAGTTGCATTGTGTGGCTCCATACAAGGGTTTAGGGATTGGTAGGTTTGCATTAAGATTTTGTTTGTTTTGTTGTTGTTGATCTCGCTGTGCTTAGTTATACGTGATTTCTCCCTTATTACAAAATGCTTTCAATGACCACCCAAATCTTACTAAACCTATGCAAATGAGATGGGAGGTGAACTTCCTGTGCTGAGTTTAATGAATCAATTTTGGACTGTGAATAAACATATTGAACTGCGAATAAATTGTTTGGACTATGATTATCAATGAAATGCGAATATCGGTTTTAGGACTGCTTGTAATGTTGCCCAAAAAAGACAAGGAAGAAATTAAAGAAACAAATCCACAGCAGACATCCAAATGAATCATTGAATCACTGACTAAATATCTAGCCATTAATAAGAATTAATAATCTACAATCTCTCAAGCACGAGAAGATGCTGCTGTGAAAGCAGAAACAAAGAATAGTAATCCTAAACTTATTCCCTAAAAAGAATTCATTCAGAATCTTCCTAAGTCTCTGCTCTGCAGTTTGCAGTCAGACAATATACATGAAAGCACGCCCCTTCCCCGGTCTCCATTGCAGCGCGCATCAGGCCGTCGAACCTGATTTCCGACTGCGGATCGAGCTCGATAATCGCCTCACTAATCTGTCCAGGGCTTCCCTCATCCATGGATGCTTGCATCCTTCCCTCGCTTCTGCCACAGAGACCTGGGGAAACAGAAAATAGCGGGAGGAGATACAAAAGAGAATACTAAGAAGAAGACGACGAAAATCCAGTTTTAGCATATGAACCAACCCATCTTCGATTCCGGGCACTCATCTCCGGCCAATGGATTAGCTCTTCTACGACTTTCAAGGGAAACATTATGCCCTCATTGACGGCCTGTGTGCTGCTTGTGTATTTCCAATTTCCAAGCTTTCGCTGAAAGCAATGGCCGTTCAAGTTGATATTTAGAAGGAAGATCGCTGAACAGGGGTAGACGAAGCAAGGAGTTGAAGCGCACCTCTACATTTCCTCGAACGCCAGATTCCTCAAAAGCTTCCCGCGAAGCTGCTTGTTTTGCTGTCTCATCGCTTTCCCAACCGCCCTATCAGATTCACACACAAAGCTTTCATGTCAATTCTGCGTGAAACTCTCCATAACAAGTCATGAATTGAAATATCTCTTTGTTCATGTCACAAGTTTTTTTAAAAAAAAGAGTGAGCAAATATCTTATAAGTGAGGGGAGTTTTTATAATATAATCCCACGTTACATTCTCATTTATGCACTCACGTTAATTCATAACAAGGAGCGGGGTCCGTCGTGCACTGTTACTATAGTCGCTCTGTCCCCGTACAAAGCACACAATCGCACACCCGTACTCTTGTTGTTTGCACGGGGGATCCTGAGCGTGGAGTCCAAATGTTATGGTGCACATTGAGGTGCAACTTTGCACTGTCATTGCAGCATTATGAATACCGGCATGCTGCACACTGGAGAATGTGAGCGACATCTGATACTGCTCCTGTCAGTAAAAGTAGGACCAAGCGCACGTGGCATGGATTTGTCTTTCTTTGGGTAAGATTCTTCCTCCTGCACCCTAATCAGAATTTCCTTGATTTCTAAATAATTTTTGTGCTCCAAATTTGGATGTATCTTGTGATTCAAGATTTTTGCTCCGTTATAATCGTCTAACCCCCGTTGTGTTTGTGATTTCCGGCACCGCTCCTCAACCTAATTGACGGGATTGCTCAATTTTCTCTCCGATTTAGGGTTTCCCCAAGGCTAAGCGCTGCCAAGTCTCCGCCTCCGCGTGGTGTCCCTTCTCCCCTCACTCTTGAAGGAGGTAAATTTCTTAACCCCTCTCTTGTTTGAGTCTCGCGACAAATAAATTGCATGTGTTAGCGTAGTGATAATTTGCTATATTGCTTTCGTGGTTCTTGTACAGGTTCAAATAGGATTTCTGATTTTTGCTTGCGCCGCTTAGCCATCGCCACCAATTTCAGCTTCCTTAAGCCAAGTAGAGATCCCAATCTCTTGCAATCATTGATTTTATTTTAATGTCTCTGTTCTTTGATTACGTGACTGCATTCTTATATATATATATATGTCAAATGAATTTGTATCTTAATTGCTATGTCTGTTCTTGGTTTATATGAATCCACCCTTAGATGTTTGTCGTCACATGAATTTACATTTTGGATGCCTAGTCTGACAAATTGGTAGTTTATGGTTTTAAAATGTTTGGAATGTCACGAGTCTTAGATCATGAATGTTATATATATGTAGGAGTTTTCACTTAGATGGATAATGTTTTTGTGGATATTCACCTAGATGAAGGAATTTCTCATTTGATGAATAATTTGAAGAATGGTATAATATTGAGCACGAGCAACATTGTCATAATAATAATTGTAACGAATTTTGATTAGCAAATATTGATTGATATTTTTATATCATGCTCGTAACGTACATATTTTTACTTGAGAGATAATCGTGTCTTACAATGATTTAATCTAGATGTGTACTTGATGTCTCAAAATCGATTCATGTCAAACTTACCTCTACAATTTGCTTGAAAATTCTTCGTGTTAGTTAAACTTTAACCCCTTGAACCCGCAAGGTTCAAACTCTCTACCTAGTTCCTTCAATGTCATCGAATCTTGTTTCTTATGTCTGTCTGGTTGTAAGAATTGTGTAAATCTGTTTCATGATCTGAGGTTTCCCCTTTAATGTGAACTCGTTCCTATTAGGATCTTTAAACTATGAATCCTGCAATCCATTAATGTCATAAGCAATCTTTGAAAGGTAACGGTTAGTTGGAGCAACTCTTTGCTTGCATTGTCACGACAAGCAGAACCTGTCCAATAAGACTTGCGTCTGACCCTGAGTGTGAACCATGTGCACCCCCGTAAACATCAACCTATAATCCTGTAAATTTACAGAAAAGTCATAAATAATATATCCACAATTCTTTAAATAAACAAGATTGCAATAATTAGAAAAATATCATCAACAAATTAACATCAGTGTATTTCCAATGCATTGGTTAATATTTCAACCACTTTCCATTCCCCTTCACTCCAACCCCAACCTTCTAAACATGGAGGCACTGTGTCATTGTTCATGATTATTTCTTAATGGGTTTTAAAAATATCAGGGTAAGTGAAGTAGGGTAGGCTATGCGCGTGCGCAACTAACATGCAATCCTAATGTGATGTGCGGCAAAAGTAAATCTAATACCATTGAACACTATAGGACATGCATGCAAAGTTTGACGGAGAAATGAAAACCAGCAATAAATAATTAAATCGCGCTTAGATAATTGAAACAATGCAAATTTATATCATTAGGAAAACAAGCTTTGATTTTCCTTTGCGTGGAGGGCCAAAGCGAGAGAGTGCGGCGAATGATTCCTGGAAATCACAACGTAATCTTAAAAAAAATACCACAATACTAGATATCCAATCAAGACAAAATCACAACACCATATGATAATAATGAAAATAAGGGTCCGTACAATAATAAAGCACTCACAAAATATGGAGGCTGTCGTAGGAGAGTAGATTTGGCAACATACATCGTGAGGGTGGCTGAAATCTGAATATGTAGTGGGCGGTGGACTAGATTCGGGTGGAGGGATGGCTGGATCTGAGTGGAAGTGACTGTTATGAAAGGTGGGGGGAACAAATTGGTTGGAGGGACGTAGGGGCAGTGGTTGTGGGACAACAGGGAGGAGGCGGTGACAGCGAGCTGTTTGGAGAGTTGTGGGAGCGGAGGCTGGCTGTTGGAGAGATGTGGGGTGGCGGTGGAGGGATTTGAGGGTGGAGGAAGGTGTCTAGGGATAGGGGTTACCTTTGGGGAGTGGGAGAAGGCCTAGGAGTCGTCACCTAGGGTTCCACAGAGTCAGGACCGTGGAGGGATCGTTGAATTTCAGGAATTTTCTCTCCAAAATCTGCAATAAACCACATGGCAACCCTCATACTACTAGTTATAATAAAAGAACATTAGGACACTCATACATCAACAACTATGATTAGCTGAGAGTGTAAGGTGCCCGATTACACTAAAATTATAACTGATACAAAAGTGGCATGAAAAAACATGTAAAGAATAATGCGGACGCATCCGCGAAGTCGGATTATCGATCCGGAGACGTCATATATGGTAGATAGTCAATCGGCTCTGAAAGGGCCCAAAACTCGTCTCTGCTACGGGTCCGCATCTCCGTTCCGCATCATTCTCCCGTCTTGAAAAATTCATCTCCTGATGAATAAAGATCGGAATCCTCTCGGTGTATGTCAGGTAAGACTCGATGAGGTCCGCCAGAGGTTGTCCAAGTATCGTCGATGGCAAAGTATCCTCACCAATGGTACTTCCGTGACTGACCATTCATCACCCAGCAGAGTAGCAGACTAAGTACCTCGCTGAGGTGAGAGAAATCTGTATCAGGTATCATTTCTATCATGTCTGACAGGACAATGGTAGGTAAAGTGGTGACCTTAATATGAGAGAGACTTGTACTGCGGAGGTCAAGGTGTGAATCCACTCGACCAGCTCTTGCGGATCTTAAGGACTGTTCATAATAAAGGACGAGCTGATATGTGTACTTAAGGGACTTCGAGCTGTGATAAGTCAACTCAGTACGTATGTCAGATCGAAGTCCAAACCGAAATTGGGAAGTGGACATAGCTGACTCCTCTCGGGTGCCACTGCTCAACACTAACTCATCAAAACGATCATTAAACTCAGTGACAGACATAGATCCTTGCTGAATGGAAAATAATTGCAAACTTGATGCGACGCTCTCGCCTGATCTAGAAGTCTAAGTTTCACAAACTTGATGCGACGCTCATCGAATAATTCGAAATAATCAAGATAATATTTCATATCATCAAGCCAATAACTGAAAGACGCGAGACTTGATGAACTGTCAAAAGGTGGGGTGACAGCACAAAACTGACACTCAAGATCTTTCTAAAAATGATGATCCTTGGTCATCCCTAAAATAATTGAGTCGTGCAGGAGGGTCGGCACAATCTGCTCGTGGATGGGGATGGGGCCGACGATAATCATCATAGTAATCATCTCTAACACGTTGGAATCGTGTAGAGGGGTCAACACGTTTTCTAGAAATGGTGTGTGACAAACGATAATAATCATCATAATAATATGAGGATTTTTTTTAAAGGAGCTCTATGGGATCGAGTATAGGTAGACTCGGGATCCCGAAGAAGAGGAAAGGAAAAACGATGAAAACTAGTCATATATGAACCTAACGACTTTGTATGACCTATCACTACGTATATAAAAGTGGCCCGAATCTGGCTCTAATACCAACTGATGTGGGGTATGCTATGTGAGTGCGTGACTAACATGCAATCCTAATGTGAATTGCGGGGAAAGTAAATCTAATACCATTGAACACTATAAGACATGCATGCAAAGCCCGACAGAGAGATCAAAATCAGCAATAAATAATTAGATCGCGCTTAGATAATTGAAGCAATGCAAATTTATTACATTAGACAAACAAGCTTGGGTTTCCTTCCAACGAGGACGGTCAAAGCGAGAGTGCAGTGAATGACTCCTGCAAATCACAACGTAATCTAAAACAAAATACCACAATACTAGATATCCAATCAAGCCAAAGTCACAACACTCTCGGCGACGTACGTCGTGAGGGTGGCTAAAATATAAATATGTAGTGGGCGGTGGACTGGATTTGGGTGGAGGGAGGGATAGATCTGAGCGAAAATGGTTGTTATGAAAGGTGGGGGGGGACTAGTTTGGTCAGATCTGAGTGAACGTAACTATTTTGAAAAGTATGGGACTGATTTTGGGCGGATCTGGGTGGAGACGGTTGTTTTGAAAGGTGGGGATTGGTTTTGGGCGGATCTGGGTGGAGGTGGCTGTTTTGAAAGGTGAGGGACTTGTTTGGGCAGACTAGATGGACAGTACGGTGGTTGGGCAGAGGCAGAGGTGGTTGTTGGGGCTAGATAGACATTGCAGGACCGCATCTAGTCGAGCATGGTTCATAATTGGGCAAGTCCCAAGACAGGCATTGCATGACTCGGTGTTCTCTTGGTACATGATATTTGATGATGCTTAAAATCTTTCTTTTAATTGTAACAACATTATCATATTAACATATATAACAAATATACAGGCATTTGATGTTATTAGCCTTGGGCATTAGTTGTTATAGGATATAAATTGAGCCTTTGGGATTGTAATTGGTATTATGAAATGAATAATAATTTCTCTTAGAACTCTTAGTTCTAGGGTTCGTTTGGCACAGCGGTGGAGATCGTGAACACAGTTGTTACGAACCGTCGTTCGAGAACGCTCGACCGCACCTAAGGAACTTGTTGTAATCTAAAATCATAGGCTATATAAAGCCATTGGGTGCTTCCCGAACAAAATCACGGTTCATTTTTCTTAACTGGGCATCAGAGTGAACCAAACTGCAGGACACAAGCTCTCCCGCGATCTCCCAGCAACGACCCTTCTCCCGCGATCTGTCGCGATCTTCCGCCTCCCGTAAGCCATGTGACCTCAGCGTGACGCCCTAACGGGCTCTTCTAGCGGCTGCTGCGTCTGGAAGCGGCCAGGCCAGCCGCACGACAGAGTTCTGCGCCGCACGACGGACCTTCCGCTCCGTAGGGGGCCTTCCCAGCGGCCAGTTAGTGCCACCGGTTGGTACGACCAGTTGGTGTCGTCCATCTCTTCTCTCTCCCTCTGCCACACATTGTACAAAAATGATGTCATGAGCAAATCTAGGGTAGGAGGCATTGTTTGACTTGGTACGGGATGTGGTGATCGGTGAGGAAGCTAATTCGTGGCGACGAAGGACGGTGCGATGGAGAATGTTTTTAAGATATTGGGTCCGAATGAGTTGACCACATTGTTTAGGGTATTAGGTTCATCACACCGACCGACAAAGTTGGAATTTCCACCGATTGATTTGAAGCTTGATGGACCGACCACCGATCTGAGTTGGTCACGCCGCGTGAAGAAAACACTTGCAGCGAAATAGGTTGGGGGCTTCCTGACGGGAGAGTTGAAGAAACCAGAGACTGAAGGAGATGAGTGGGAGTCAGCCCATATGACGGTGTTTATGTGGCTTCTCAGCTCAGTTGTCCCATCGATTTCCGACACGGTTGATGACCTCGAGACGGTCATAGAGGTTTGAGTCAAGCTGAAGAATACATATGATGGTGTGGGGAACACTCTGCAGGTCTTCCAGGTGAAGGGAGAAATTGATGACACTGTTCAAGGAGAGAAGAGCGTGCATGAGTACACTTCCGAGTGGAAACGTCTATGGGTGGATTACGATCACGCCACCGACGGGATGTGTTGTAGCGACTCGCAGTGTCGGGCTTCCAAAATCATCGTGGAGGAGAGGACGATGAAATTCCTGAAGGGATCAGCGGAGATCCCTGCTTCTATCTAGTACGAAGATTCTTACGCTTATCGAGGCCATCTCTACCATGATCCAGAAGGATACTGATGCGTGTAAATACGGCAAGCGCACCGGTCGCATAAGTAATAAAGTTTTGGGAATGAATCCCCGAGTGTCGGTCTCTTGAGAAATGCAATTAGCGTAGAACAACGAACGATCCGAAATTATTGTTATGAGAGTTAAATAAACAAAGGAAAAATAAGAGGCTTTGAAAGTGGGTTTGCAAACAAAGAAACTAAAGCGAACTATGCGGGTCGCAATCACCGCTTCACAAGGCGAGATGGATGTAACGGCCGCGATGTCGTATTTCGGTAAGGCGAATGGACGGTGAGCCAGTGAATGAGGTGTTTAGTGCGGAGTGCAATCGAATGGAACGACAGAACGGAGTGAAGTGAGATGGAGCGAGGCGCATCAAATCACAATTCTCACAAGCAAAATTAAACAACAGAAATCTAATTAAAACAACTAGAGATTGAAGTTCATTGCAAGCTTAAGTAACTTCATACAACAAGAGAGATGGAGAAAGATTAAACCAAGAAAGTGAAGATCCACCGCAGTTGTTGGCCGGAGGTGCGGGTTGTCAATCCGCTTCCACGCGCAGTCCGAGGAGGCTTCCGGTACCGACGAGCTGTCACCTCGAGGGCCTTTAAGTCCGTTCTCTAGGTTGTCTTCATCATCTTCCTCGGTAGAAAGCTCGGAGAAGAGGTCTTTAATGGCCGGGAGGATCACCGGAGGATGCGGCACACTTTAGAATCGCCGGAAAATGATCTCCCGATGGTAGGGATGAAGGTGGAGGTCGATGGAGCTCCTGGGATGCGGAACGGCGAAGTGGCGGCAAGGTCGGTCCAGTCCGTCATGCCCTAATTCGCAGATCAGGCCAATTTATAGAAGCAGAGTTAAATAGCGCGCACGACCACATGCGCACGACCAGTGGTCGTGCGCGAACAAAGTCAGCGCCCGTGCGGAAACAACCTGTAGAACCTGCACCAGGAAATCAAAGCTTGCGCACGATCAGCAGCGCACGATCAGTGATCGTGCGCGGTATAGCAGGTGGTCGTGCGATATGGCGGCAGAACTTGCACAAAAGAGGTCATGACTGCGCACGATCGGCAACGCACGAGCAGTGATCGTGCGCGGTATAGCTGGTGATCGTGCGATATGGCAGGGCAGAACTTTCACAGGAGAAGTCATACTGTGCACGATCGGTGATCGTGCGCCAAAGAGGTCGATGGTCGTGCGTGGGTAAAAACGCACGACCACTGACTCCTTTGCCAAAAATGGTGAAAGCCCTATCCCGGACGCCCACACGATCCCCGAACCTGCAGGAAAACTGAACGGGTTGTCGATCATGGCAGTCACAGATATCAATAAAATGCACAGCAAGAGGGAAATACACACACGCACAGAAATAGGCTAATAAAGGGCACAAGACGTGGAATGTCGCAGCGAACCAAAATGAGTGCTAATTGCGCTAAATGGTAGTGCAAAGTCATGAAAGAAGCCAAGATGAGTCCAGAATTCGGTATGAAATGGGGACTCATCACACCCACAGAGTTAACCATTTGCACGTCCCGGGCAAATAATCATCTCGTGAACTCTAAAATAGCTAGCTGACGAAGTAACTTCAATTTAAAGTAGAACGAGAAATCAAAGACTCAAGTGTATAGAAAATATAATAGAAGAAATTTTTAATTATACTATGAAATTTATAATTTTTGACAAACATAAAAAGATATTGTCACTACTCAAAAGTTGAATCCCCGGCAACGGCGCCAAAAACTTGATGCGTGTAAATACGGCAAGCGCACCGGTCGCATAAGTAATAAAGTTTTGGGAATGAATCCCCGAGTGTCGGTCTCTTGAGGAATGCAATTAGCGTAGAACAACGAACGATCCGAAATTATTGTTATGAGAGTTAAATAAACAAAGGAAAAATAAGAGGCTTTGAAAGTGGTTTTGCAAACAAAGAAACTAAAGCGAACTATGCGGGTCGCAATCACCGTTTCACAAGACAAGATGGATGTAACGGCCGCGATGCCGTACTTCGGTAAGGCGAATGGACGGTGAGCCAGTGAATGAGGTGTTTAGTGCGGAGTGCAATCGAATGGAACGACAGAACGGAGTGAAGTGAGATGGAGCGAGGCGCATCAAATCACAATTCTCACAAGCAAAATTAAACAACAGAAATCTAATTAAAACAACTAGAGATTGAAGTTCATTGCAAGCTTAAGTAACTTCATACAACAAGAGAGATGGAGAAAGATTAAACCAAGAAAGTGAAGATCCACCGCGGTTGTTGGCCGGAGGTGCGAGTTGTCAATCCGCTTCCACACGCAGTCCGAGGAGGCTTCCGGTACCGACGAGCTATCACCTCGAGGGCCTTTAAGTCCGTTCTCTAGGTTGTCTTCATCATCTTCCTCGGTAGAAAGCTCGGAGAAGAGGTCTTTAATGGCCGGGAGGATCACCGGAGGATGCGGCACACTTTAGAATCACCGGAAAATGATCTCCCGATGGTAGGGATGAAGGTGGAGGTCGATGGAGCTCCTGGGATGCGGAACGGCGAAGTGGCGGCAAGGTCGGTCCAGTCCACCATGCCCTAATTCGCGGATCAGGCTAATTTATAGAAGCAGAGTTAAATAGCGCGCACGACCACAGGCGCACGACCAGTGGTCGTGCGCGAACAAAGTCAGCCCCCGTGCGGAAACAACCTGTAGAACCTGCACCAGGAAATCAAAGCTTGCGCACGATCAGCAGCGCACGATCAGTGATCGTGCGCGGTATAGCAGGTGGCCGTGCGATATGGCGGCAGAACTTGCACAAAAGAGGTCATGACTGCGCACGATCGGCAACGCACGAGCAGTGATCGTGCGCGGTATAGCTGGTGATCGTGCGATATGGCAGGGCAGAACTTTCACAGGAGAAGTCATACTGCGCACGATCGGTGATCGTGCGCCAAAGAGGTCGATGGTCGTGCGTGGGTAAAAACGCACGGCCACTGACTCCTTTGCCAAAAATGGTGAAAGCCCTATCCCGGACGCCCACACGATCCCCGAACCTGCAGGAAAACTGAACGGGTTGTCGATCATGACAGTCACAGATATCAATAAAATGCACAGCAAGAGGGAAATACACACACGCACAGAAATAGGCTAATAAAGTGCACAAGACGTGGAATGTCGCAGCGAACCAAAAGGAGTGCTAATGGCGTTAGATGGTAGTGCAAAGTCATGAAAGAAGCCAAGATGACTCCAGAATTCGGTATGAAATGGGGACTCATCAGATACACATCTCAAACTTCAGGAAGGGATAGGAGGGTCCACTACTGTGAAATCAGCACTAGTGGTTGTTTGCCTTGGTATTACAGGACAGATGGAAGAAACCCGATAGTGCTATAACTGCGGGGAGGTGGGCCATCTGAGGTAAGCTTTCCCTAAGCAGCCCAAGAAGAGAGATTTGGGCGGTGGACGGGGATGTAGCCATGGACGTGGTCGGGCTCGTGGTGGCCGAGGAGGCTATCAAGCCAATTTGGGCATGGCTGACTGTGCGTAGGAAGTCGATATTATCTTATACAGAGAAGACCCTACTGAGCATGATGGAGGGCATTAGGAGGAAACAGACTGGCGAGAGGAGCGGGGATGGAGCTGGGGGTCGCTATGTATGCTCACCTAACCAATGGATCTCTTGCTCTTGCTTCCATATCTTCCTCCAGGGCATCAGATTGGATCATTGACTCGGAAACATCACGTCATGTGACAGGAAATGCAGACGAGTTCTCCTCCACTAATCTAGCTATTGCAGATAGAATCCAGACGACGAATGGTATGCTTCAACTTGTGGTCGGTAAGGGTATTATTAATTGTTTAGGTTCAGAAAACTATCCAAAGTGTTGTATGCTCCTTCTTTTAAAGTTAGTCTCTTATCCATTAGTTCTACAATAATTTAACTGAAATGTGTTGTTTCTTTTGATATTCCCAATGTGACTTTTCAGGAGAAAGAAACGAGACGGATACTTGGGACTAAGACTTGACATGATGGGCTGTGGTATTTGGATCGGGAAGGATTGACGCAACTCTTGTATCTGTGGTAAAGAAGACAGACGTTAGAGGACAAAAGATGAGTGCAGAGGATATGCTGATACTGTATCACAGGGGGTTATGACACCCTTCTTTTGGCACTTATAGCTAGGCTATTTCCTGTTATTTTTTAAAGGACAAATAATTAAACTGGTGTGTGATGCTTGTGATTTAAACAAGCTTACTCGGAGCCTGTATGTTAATACGGGTTGGAGAAGCTCTTCCGTGTTTGATGTAGCGCATTCCGATGTATGAGGACCTTGTGCAGTAAGTTTTTTAAATGATTATAAGTACATTGTAACTTTTACTGATTGTCCATCCCGTGTTACTTTGTTATATCTGATTAAAAATAAAAGTGAGGTACTAAGGTCGGATAATGAGACAAAATACACTAATAGGGCAATGTAGGAGTACTTATCTGCTCATGGGATAATGCATCAGACCACCTGTGCATACACAATGACACATAATGAAGTGGTGGAAAGGAAAAACAGACATTTTTTGGAGATGACAAGGAGTATGATGCTCAACATAAAGATTCCTCAAAATCTATGGGGATACGCGGTGTTGACAGCGACACAACTTATCAATATGATGTCATCACAGGGTATGGGGTGGAAGTCTCTGTGTCAGCAGTTGTAAGAGCATAATAGGGGGATTCTTCATTTGAAGGTATTTGAGTGTGTGTGCTTAATGAAGGACGACATGTCGGGTGTTAGTAAGCTTGATGCGAGGGCAGTCAAGTGTATTTGTTGGCTATTCTCGTACTCAAAAGGGGTACGTGTGGTGGAGTCCAGTGGAGAAAAGAAGTTTTGTGAGTATGGATGCCCACTTTAGAGAGCTGGAGACGTACTACCGATAGTAGGGAGCCCAACCCACACCAGACTCGTCAGATACCAAAAATATGTGGTGAGAGAGAAAGAGAGAGAGGTTGGTGACAAATCTGGGAGTGTAGCAGGGAGGATCAGTGGAGGAGCAGGAGAGTGATTGGGAGCAGGAGGGGAGATTGAGGAGGAGAGGCGAGAGGTTATATCTATAGCTCAAGGCGAGCTACTGACATATAGTAGGAAGAGGAAACTGTCAGCAGACCAGGTTCATTGTCAGTGCCCAGTCTAGCTCCTAGTCCCTTGGCTACGTCGGTCCCTATTCCTGGAGCACCTACATCACCACAAGCCTCGGGTGACATCCTCCCCCTACTTCTCCGTCTCCAACTGTCACATTACGAAAGACTGCCCGCTGCAATGCGGGGAATCCTCCTGATAGATACGGTTGAGACCATGCTTCCTTTGTCTCTTATGATCATATCTCTTCTTCTCACGGAGCATTATTGCATCGTTGGATAATATTATTGTACCTAACAATTGGCAGGTTGTCAAAGACGGCCCGAAGTGGAAGGCAGCGATGAAGGAGAAGATGATGGCTCTTGAGAAAAAAAAGACTTGGGAGTTAACACAGTTGTCAAAGGATAAGAAGTTCGTCGAGTGCATTTCTTTATGGAGATCTAGCAGAGGAGGTGCACATGGAGATACCACCAGAGTTTGGCACGACCAGCAGAAGGTAGAGTCTGTAGGTTGAAGAAGTTTCTCTATGTGTAGAAGCAGTCACCTCGTGCGTGGTTTGACCGGTTCAGGAAGACGAAGATTGAGATGGTGTATCAGCAGATAAATGTTGATCACATAGTATTTTTTAGGCAAAATAAAGGGCACATTACCATGTTTGTGATGTATGTGGACGACATAATCATCGCAGGAGATGATGAGCAGGAGATTGGTCGCCTCAAGAGGGCTCTGGGCAAGGAGTTTGAGGTGAAGGATCTGTATCTTCTCAGGAATTTTCTTGGAATTGAGATTGCTTACGAGCTAGAGGGAATAGTCCTTTCTCAAAAGAAATATGTTTAGATCTCCTCACAAAAATGGGGATGTTGGGGTGCAAACCGACCGCGACACCAATCGATCAGAAGTGCAAACTGGGTGTTGAGGCAGGGGAACCAGTGGATCGTGAAATGTATCAAAGGCTAGTTGGGAAGTTGATTTACTTAAGCTACGCTTGACCGGACATCTCTTTTGTTGATGGTGCCGACCCGCCAATGTGTGAAGATGTTCGCAGCAACAATCAAGAGAACAAAGATACTCGCCGCTACACCCTTCGCTCGAGGCCGCGTCACCACAAAAATCAAGAGAACAAAGATACCCGCCGCTACGACCTTCGTGCACGGCCACGTGCGGACGCATAAGTTCGGGGAGGGCCAGTTCTAACGTTGTTTTTGGTTTACTGTTTTAACTTAAGTTTAAGGTCTTGAGTTTTAGTTTACTGTTTTAACTTAGGTTTAATGTCTTAAGCTTTAGTTTAATTTTTTTTAGTTTACTTTAATGTTTCCCGTGAGTTTTTTTTTCTCCTCCTAGGGTTCGGTCCCGAAACCCTACGTGTGCGTGTGAGATATCGCCGCCTTCTCCTTCCGTCGGCGAGTGATTCGCGTGACGCCGCTGTCGCCCCTCCTGCGAGTGTTGACCCGAGAAGGACTCGGTTGCTGGATCCTTCGCCGTGGTGCTATCCGGTGCGACACCCAGCTCGTCGGCAACCTCCAGCCGGTCCAGATCTGGCCTCCGTGCCTTCCTCCGCTTCCTCGGTGTGATTCTGTGGGGGTATTGGCAGGTTTATTTCCTCCATTCGGTGTGACTCCGGTGGAACCGTGGTAGAGAGACTCTCCACAACGTTTATCTTGTGAGCTTGGGTAACGATTTCTCTACTCCTCTTTGTGATTCATCAATTGCGTGATTTTTCAGTGGAAGAGGTCGGCGTTGCCTTCGAAACCCTTGATTTCTTCGCGGGATTTTTCCGAAACGTTTTGCGTGTTTTCCGATCGTTCTTGCGATTTAAAGCATTGGGTGAATCCTTATTGTGACGTTGATTGGAGTGGGTAACTCCATGTTTTGACGCTCAAAAGATTGGGGTAATCCTAGGTTATTTTTCTTTTGGGAGTAAACTCGACCACTTTTCCGAATCGCCATTTTGGTCAAATTTTCTCTCGGAGTAAATTGTGCATGTCCTGCGATTTAAATCAAAATATTGGAGTGGCTTCAAACTCGTGTGCACGCGTGCTCGATCGGAAAGGCCTTGAGAGAATCACCGCTTTAACCGTCACAAACACCTCGGCACGAAGGCCTATATAATTTGTTGTGAGCGTTGTGAGCCGCTACATGCATGACCCAAGGAAGAGTCATATGGATGCAGTGTATCTGATTCTGCGGTACTTGAATAATGCTCCTGGAAAGGGGCTACAGATCAAAAGGAACGGGCACTGAAGATTGAGGATTATTGCGACTATGACTGGGCAAGCTGTACGAATAACAAGAGGTCCACTTAAGGCTATTGCATATTCGTGGGAGGCAACCTGGTCTCCTGGAGGAACAAGAAACAATCAGTAGTAGCTAGATCGACAGCAAAGGCAGGGTAAAGAGTCATGACATTAGGGGTTGCAGAGCTTCTGTGGTTGAAATGGATGCTTGTGGAGCTGAAGTTGGATCAAGCAGATACGGTAAAGTTGTGGTGTGACAGTCAATTAGCTACCAGTATTGCAAATAATTCAGTTCAACACGATCGAACTAAGCATATAGAGATTGATAGGTTTTTCATAAAAGAAAAGCTTCATAGTGAGTTACTAGAGTTGAGTCAAGTCTCGGTCAAGGGCCAGGTAGCAAATTGCTTGCCTAAGGACTCAATTCATAGGATATGATCAGGGGTTGTAACAAAATGGGCTTAACGAATATCTTGTGTAAATCTTGAGAAGCAGTGTTGTAATATAAAATCATAGGCTATATAAAGCCATTGGGTGTTGCCCTAATAAAATCACGGTTAATTTTTCTTAACTGAACTCCATCCATTTTTATGTTCAAAACATTTTTTTCCTCTGTGGCAGTCATAACTATTGTGATGTCAAACACGCATTCATGACTGGTGTTTTTGTCCAAACTTACCGGAGCAAAAACGTTGTGCCCAACGGATGACAATTCATAACCATAATGTTCACGACAGCCATCGTCATATCAAACGCACCCCTACTCACACTCCCTTCATCTTCTTCAAAATTACCTTATGTTGTCTCTCTCTCATGGCTCTTATTCTTGCGCTCCTCTTCTCCATTAGTCCCCTTTCTCTGGGATTCCAACGATCTTGGTAGTTAATAGTTATATATAGCAATGTGGAGAGCTCTCACAGGACGGGAAATGGTTGAGACAATGGAAGAGCTGTTTAGGTTTCGTTTGGTGAGATGCTTTTGCTCTGGTGAGTTTGGACAAAAACGGCATCAAAAAAAGAAAACTACTTTTGAACATAAAAATGGATGAAGTTCCTTAGGTGAGGTATGTTAGAAGAGGCGTGTGACGGTTCAACCCACCTCGCAAGGTATCCGGGTTGCCTTCCTCAAACTCCCTTAGAGAGTTGCAGCCCAACTGACCCAACCCATCTCTATGCCCACAGACGGGTTGTTAGAGGCCACATCCTCCCTTAGATGAGCAAAACTCGATAGTCAAGCGCACACCACATGGACTTTTCAGGAGGTTACCCATCCCGTGACTACTCCAGCCCGAGCACGCTTAACTATGAAGTTTTTCAACTTCTCATCACCAATTGGTTTCGCAAGAGGACTTAGTATTGAAGAAGCGGGAAAAGATCTCAGGAACACTTAACCAAATCAAGCTCAAATATACCAACACAATAGAAGGAAAGAGAAACTTGTATTATCAATATTCTTTATAACACAAGGTATACATTACGAGACATGATTCGTCAATGCACCCGATGAAGACAAAATCATACAAGTAAGAGTTAACCAGGCGGACTAAAATCAGTAACCGCCAAAACCATCTATCTGCAAAAAGGTGTCCGCTGAAGCCGCCAAGTCGTCAAACCGCAACTTAACCGCGCGTACTCCCCGTTATTGAATGCTGAAGAAACTGTCCACACCTGCAAGCCGTCTGACCGCAAGGTCGCCTAACTGCCAAAATCCGCGAACAAGTTGCTGTCGAACTAAACAGAGTCAAACCGTTGTTATGAAAAACCGGATCCGAGTGCAGATGAATAATCCTATTTCAAATAATATTTTTTTCTCTAACGGTCAAACGACGAAAAACGATAAACACAAAAATTAATAAAAGTAAAAAATATAAAAAAAACAAGCACCACAAAATGAAGAACATCGATTTAAAGTGGTTCCCCAAAATTGGATACGTCCACTGTACCGACAGAGGTAAATTTACTATTAATTTCTCAAACATACAATACGACTAAAATGGAGGAGAAGGAAAGAACGAGAAAATGATGAAAATCTTGAATCCTTTAAGGTCTGGTCGTACACGTTACGACAAGAAAATAGTTCCGGCGGCGAGAAGAACTTGCCGGCCGAGAGGAACTCGCCGGCCGAGAGGAAGAAGTCGGCCGAAAGGAAGAAGTCGGTCGAGTCGAAGAAACCGAATATCTCTCTACCGGAAAACTGCTACTCTGCACTGCATGTCATGGAAGAAGCCAGCCACACCTATTTAAAGGTGGAGAAACCCTAAGAGGGTAAGGAGGAGGGCCGACAGCTATATGGAAGGAGATCACTCCTTTCCAAAAACCTTCATCATCGGAGATTAAGGGGGATTACATAATTGGAGCGATATCCAAAATAGGAGAGATACCAAAACTGTATCAGCTCTGATTTGGAAAGAAGAGAGGGGCGACATATGACAACAATCTCCATCTTGAAGTCTCTCAATAGCATACTCCACCTTGCTGAGATATCTCCCAAAAATGCCTCAACGGTCACCAAGATCCAAAAGCCAGAGGAACTGACAGAATGAACTTCGGCCGAGAACGAATCATAAGAAAACTCTTTCAATCCTGAGTAACACATAAACTGAACTGACGTGACGCTCTACCTTGAAGCTAAATTTCAACTGTTCCACCTCCAACAGTGGTCTCCCAAAGCAAAACTGAACCTGTGAAGACTTCTGACCTTTGATGTGCGCGCGGAAGAAAAATTGATAAATGAAGATACATCAATGAAGAATGCAAACAAATTGACCTCAGCATGGGGAAAAATAAACCCCTACAAGAACTAATCAGATACTGATTAGACACACTCTAAGCTCATGAATAATGAAAGAGTAACAATGAAAGAGCTTAGGTAATAGAGAATGACAAAACTGCATTCACAAAACGAAGTTTATGACTAGGAGAAATAACTCAAAAGATACGAGTTATACGAAAATAAGCATAGAGATAGTATGACTAAAATAAAGGGAAACAAAGTAAGCAGATGAATGGATAATGATCATAAGAACAAAACAAAAAAGGATAAAAAATGAAGGAAGCCTAAAAGAAAAAATATAAGAGAAAGATATGCGAGAAAAACACTAGAGAACATCCTCATTGACATCCTCAAGGCATAGGGATGCGACAGACTTCCTTATCATCACCAGAGTTTTTCCCTTTCTCCTTGTTTTGAAGCTTCCAGCAATCCTGCATTACATGACCCTTCTTTTTGTAGTCGTTGCAGTGGCTATCTGAACTTTTTTTAGACTTGCCTCCTTTGACTGAACCAGACTGACCCCGAGAGAATAAAGCTGAACTTTCAGCAACACCTGAGATGCACGACTTCTTTAAGATGTCATCTGAGAGTAAGGCTGCAGTAACCTCTTCCATATCCAGAATATTCTTACTGTAGGTGAGGGTAATGATCATACCCTTGTAGGACTTTGGAATAGAGCTCAGAAGAATAACTGTCTTGTCCTCTTCCTCCACATGAATATTCATGGTGAGACACTTAAATAACAATTTATTGAAACTGTTCAGGTGGTCATGTAGAGAGTAACACTCTTTCATATTGAACTTGTACAAATGCTGCTTGAGATAGATGCGGTTGGGGAGAGACTTTGTCATATAGATACTCTTCAACTTTGCCCAAAGACCAGAGGCAACTAACTGTCTTTGAAAAAACTTCATACAGTACATCATCGTGAAGGCAAAGCTGTATAGTGGACATAGCTTTGAGATTCAAGTCCTTCCACATGCGATCGGTAACCTCAGCATTCTTATGGGCCTTTCCCAGTAGGATATCGTGTAAACCTTCCTTGATTAGTAGTGCTCGGATCTTGACCTGCCACAGGCCAAAATTGTGCATTTCATCGAACTTCGCAATGGGTGTGAAAGATGCCATATAAATCAAACTGAGGAAATCTGTACTGAGACCGAGGCGACCAGATAAATTTACGGATCAAGATTGGGAAGATAGGGAGCGGACTGATGTCGTACCTACCGTTGACCCAACTCGAAACAGAACGTCCAATTAGTTGCCGATCGAACCTGGCTCTGATACCACTTGTTATGAAAAATCGGATCCGAATGCAGATGAATAATCATGTTTTAAATAATAATTTTTTTTCTCTAACGGTCAAACGACGAAAAGAGATAAGCACAAAAATAAAGAAAAGTAAATAATAAAATAAAAACAAGCACCGCAAAATGAAGAACACCAAATTTAAAGTAGTTCCCCAAAATTAGGTACGTCCACTGTGCCGGCAGAGGTAAAATTTACTATTAATTTCTTAAACATACAATACGACTAAAATGCAGGAGAAGGATAGACCGAGAAAATGATGAAAATCTCGAATCCTCCAAGATCCGGTCGTACACGTTGCGACGAGAAAATAGTTCTGGCGACGAGAGAAGAACTTGGCGGCGAGAAGAACTCACCGACCGAGCGGAAGAAGTCGGCCAAAAGGGAGAAGTCGGCCGAGTCGAAGAAGCCGAATATCTCTATGCCGGAAAACTGCTGCTCTGCACTGCATGTCAGGGAAGAAGTCGGTCACACATATTTAAAGGTAGAGAAACCCTAAGAGAGTAAGGAGGAAGGTCGACCGCTATATGGAAGGAGATCACTCCTTTCAAAAAACCTCTATCACCGGAGATTAAGGGGGATTACATAATTGGAGCGATCTCCAAAAGATGAGGGATACCAAAACTGTATCAGCTCTGATTTGGAAAGAAGAGAGGGGAGGCATATGACAACAAACCGTCAGAGGCGAACTGACTTATTGAACTGAGAAAACTTTATCAAAAAGAAACCGCCTAGCCGCAAGTCGCAGCCTGCTGCAATTCGCTAACTGTTATCCGCAAACTCTCACAGAATCCTGACTGCTGTCAGAACCAAGTCTCTGGTCGCTCAGTGGTAGCCGCACAGTCTGCAATACTGCAAAATCGGTTGCTCTCTAAGACACGCGGTTAAGAAAATCAGTCCGTAAGTTTTAACACAAGCTTCAATGTTTACTGTTCATGTTATTATATAATGAGTCGAGTACTCCTATTTATATGTGTGAGGAGCAGTGTCGTCACCACTCATAGCGATAGGATAACCGTTCATCATCGTGAGGCTAGCCGCACCAGGTCGTACATGAGTGCGGACACAAAACAGACTGCACGAGTCTGAAGTCGTCGCTGACTCCATATCCAGACTGCACAAAACACGTGGACTCGACGAACAAGGGACAACCGGACTTGGCACAATCGTGACCAAGTCCAAACCTTCGGCAGTCTCTGGCGCGAACTCAACACAGACGGGCTCCACAATCCGCGAGTTTAACACCAGGCGGACTCCGCTATCCGCGAGCTTAACACCAGGCGGACTCCGCAATCCGCGAGCTTAACATCAGGAGGACTCCGCAACCAGACCGCGCACCCGATGATCTCCACGGTCTCCAACCAACCGCGCCACCTGAGAATAAGACCAATGCACATAACCATGTCGATCTCGACGAGCTCCAGATGAGACCGCAACAGTCGGACTCGGCAACCTCCAGATGAGTCCGCCACAACCGCGGTTAGACAACCTTAACCGCCCGGATCACCAAGGGTGTATACCGGCATCCCGCCGAAAACTATCAGCTAGGCCGCGGCAGACTTTGCGGACTGTGTGGTATGCCCAATCAAACCGCCCACGCCATTTCATTCCCACTTCAACAAATTTAACAAGGTCAGGCATCCACGAATGATAGTTCATAACCACCGCCTTCCCAACTGCCAACACCGTGCCAAACAGAGCCTTTTAATCTCATAAATATGATCAGCCCTCCCCCTTTTTCTTAAATTTTTGATTGGATGAGCTCTAATACATCTCTTATGTCTCCATTTACTCCTTGTTCCTGCTCACTAACTCGAAGACGCTCATAAAACATGAAATTAAAATTTGATTTATTACCATCTCCAACCGAATAGCTGAATCTTGTAGTCATATTTTCCAAGTCCAAACAAACAAAAATGGGCACTTAATTGGAAGAAGAAGAAGAAAACAGTATCAGAATTGATACAATGGGGGATGAATACTTTACTTATTAATCTGATTAAGATTTTACTCTTCATCAAAAGATATATGAATCTTGGAATTAGCCTTCGTTAATTTTCTCTATGAACCCCAAATCCATGGATATGAATCTAATTTTCCCCCACAATGCAATAAAAAATGACGAAAAATTATACAGGAAAGCATTCTATATACCTTCGGAAACATCATGCCGTAGCCCTTCTGAGAACTGATGACGAGAACCTCCATGGAACGAAGTAGATCACTGCTCGAACAGTTCGCGTCGAATTTATAAGGAATGCATCTGAAAATCCGGAGAAACGTAAATCAAAACACTCAGAAAATTAAAAGAAAACCATTAAAATATTCATGAACAGAAGAGAAAAGTTGGGGAGAGGCCATTTTAGTAGAGGTGTGGAAGAAGATGGATGGATAAACCGTGAACGAACCCGACAACGAGCCGGCCGCCGGCGCTACTGTACCGCTGGAGCTGTCTTCCCTGCCGAGCAGCCAGAGTAACCATTCTCTCTCTCTCTCTCTCTCTCTCTCTCTCTACCTATCCGTCCCTGTTTCTCCTGTCCTGCGTCCTTTTCCTCAGATCCCCTTTTGAGAAGAGAGCAAAAACATGCCCAAATGGGCCCTCTGACCCCTCCGATGAAGACGACGGTGGGATCGAGAAATGGAGGGGAGCAGAAAGTCTGAACGTGGGCGATGTATGAACGGCGAAGGTGGGGTTTTATAGAGAGAGAGAGAGGAAAAGAATGATGAGGAAGACGGAGAGGTATTTATGCGGCGCTTTCCCCGCACGATCCCGAACCGGGACGACTGCAATAGCCGCGAGTCGCTGACGGTTAGGGAGGTATTCTTACCGCGCGGTCGGAAACATTGGGCGTGCGCCGCAATTGCTGCGCGTCGTGGTCGTAAATGATGACCGGCAAAATCACTGCGCCGCCGTAACGATGTCATGGAGGAAACTATGTTAATTTTGTTGGAATACAATTTCATATTTATTAAAAACTGCTATTATTAGTATTATATTCTATTAATTTTTCTTCGATTATACTTAGGTCCCCTTCGACGTATTGGAATTGGCTTTCTGGAATTGATATTGATTTCCTGAAAACCATTCTGTTGTTCGGCATGCGCCAATTTGCCGGATATTGGTATTACTGGGTAAAACCAATGGTTTTAATTTAAACCTAAAAACCTATTTCCTCAATTCTTATCCTCCCGCACTGGTTTTTCTCCCGACTTGATGATTTCGCGAGAAATCTTCCGCCTCCGCCGTCTCCCTGCTCGCGAAAAATCTTCCTCGCCTGATAAGCGCCCAATCCCAACCCCTCTTCTTCTTCTTGGACTGCCTCTTCCTCTTCCTCATTCTCGGCTTGCTCGCACACTTTGATCTCAGGGAAATTCTCTTACTCGAGGAGTACTTGTGCCGATGGAAGAAGACTTCCTCACTGTCCACAAGGAAATTATCCCACTTCATCATATGAAGCTTCATAGGGGACTCCTCAATTTATATGATTTTTGGGCTGCGGATAGATGGAATTCCAATCTTCCACACTAACTTAGTGGGGAAAATTGAGGTTAAGTGGAGTTGACCAAAGTCTACCCCACTAGCGACAACCTCTTGAACAGCCCGGTCGCGCACACATCACCCCCACGCGCAGTTGCATCGCTGCCCGCCACCGTGCGACCGATCGCGGGGCCGACCACTGCCGCGTGTCCACGAGCCTGGGCGACTCCTCGTCCATGTGGTCGCGCAAAATGGAAATGGCGACGATGAAGTCCCCTAGGCCAACAGGTTCCACAGAAATGAAAAAACTACAATGTTGAAATCCAATTCCACGAGCTAACTAGGCGAACCTCGTCACTCCTGCAACTCATTGAAGACAGTTTTAGCAAATAGTCACAACTGAGTTGTCAATATAAACGCTCTATTAAAATCAGATTCATTTTTTTTCAAAAATTTCAAGTTGCGGAAAACATATTTGATTGCCACTGAAATTTTCCAAAATTTTGAATTTCAGTTAACAAAGGGTTGCCGATTGATAGGGATTGGATCCATTTTTAGCTTTAGGGGTGCAAATAGCAATCCCCAAAATGAAATCATGGGGTTGACTAGTCAACCCCATGATTCCCTTCATGATGGGAGAAGTGGAGGGCTCACTTTCTCTCATCTTTCATCTCCTCCATCCAATTCCCCCCTCTTTCTCTCCCACCAAAAAGGAGATCCATAAAAAAGGGAAAGAGGGGAGAGAGGGAACCGCCGCCGCAACCAACCGCCGCCGCCCGACCGCCGCCGCCCGGCCACCCGGCCGCCGTCGTTTGTCCACCGCCAGCCGGTGGCTCGCCGCCCGAACCTCCACCATCCGATCATGGCGCGCTACCACGGCCGTCCGATCAAGGGGAAACCACCCACTAACCCACTACGTTAGTGGTGGGGCCCACCATGATCTCCCCTTGGAGCCTATAAAAGGACCCAAGGGGCTCTTCATTTCTCATCTTTTCCTCCTCCTATTCTTCTCCCTCTTCCTCAGGTGAGAGCTCTCCCGCCTCCTCCACCGTGTCGGCCACCTCTCGCCACCGGCGGCCACCAGCGACCTCCAGCGGCCACCAGCGACCACCAGCGGCCACCAGCGACCTCCAACGGCCACCAGCGGCCATCAGCACCCGCCATCGGCTATTGGCACCCCATCAACGTGCAGTTAGGAAGGAGGCACCCAAAGGAAGAGGAAGCCGAGCAAAGGAGACAGTCGAAGCCCGCAAGCGCTCCGCCCCCAAGCGCACGCCTCAGAAGCATCCCGCACATTCCACCGTCCAAGTCCCGTTGGCGAGGCAGTCTGTTGCCCACTAACGGTTGCATACACTCTCTCTCTCCTCAAGATTGTAACGGGAGCGGCCTGTCGCCCCGATTCACCCAACATACTGTAATCACTCTGATCTAGTGGATTTTGACCAGCAACGAACCGGTCACGTGGTTTTTCACCCGGTTGAAGGGTTTTCCACGTTAAAACTCCTTGTGTTCATTTCCCCTCTTCAACTGACTGTGTGCGCGCTCGACCGCTCCGCGAGCTAAGGCGGTCCAAGTTAGTCCGGATCGACCGGAGCGCCGAGTTTGGCCGCAACACCGATAATCAAAATTTTGTTGCTATCCTCAATCAACTTTGATTATCCTTGACTATTTGTCATCTGCATATTATATTTTTTTATATTCTTTGACACATGGGGCAAAAAAAATCATTGATTGTCAGCTGAATATCAAGTGAGCACAAGTTAGCTAAGGCTCCATTAGACGTGGCGGTGGCGATGACGGTGACGGTGACGGTAGTGAAAGCGGTGATTATGAATCATTGATAGTGAGCGCCCGACATCATCTAAAGAACTAGATCCACTTTTATGTTTATAATTTGTTTTCTTTTCTTGGCGGCGGTGATAACCGATTAACCGATTAACCGTTGACGTCAAGCATATATTCTATAATTAACGGTGGCCTTTTTTTGTCGAAGGAGCAAAAATAACAAGCCAAATAACAAGCCATATAAGTTAGGCTCTATTTGGGGGGACTTATTTGTTAGGGTTGATCGTTCAAAGTATTCTTCGAATACACCATCGAGTTTGGAATAGATATTTATAGTACTTACAGCGTAAAACCTAACCCTAGAACGACACGAACCCGTTAACCTATTCCGAGTCAGGCTAACACGCGTGCGGACATATAATTAAATATCTAGCAATCTCCTCTTATGTCCGCCGCGCGTGTACCCAGACTTCGGATAGAGGGTGGCTTGTGCAAAGTTCAACCAAATTGTGAATCATACACAACCGTGTCCTGCACCTGTTCAAACAAGATTAGACTTGAACACAAAATTAGTATGCACGGCTAAGTAAAACAAAAACTCAGCTGCAACACAGAAATAGTCTCAATCGTTAATTATTTTCACCGGTCACGCGATAATTAAGATCCGATTTATGTGGTCGCAATCGTTTGATCGGTGAAAATAAGTCCCCCCCAAAATGCCAAATAGAGCCTTACTCAAAGCTAATTGTTTTTGCAAATAAATTTTTAGCATGGACTGCGAGATAAATATAGGGCGTTGTTATTAGCACTGCAGTTTTGGCTAGTTGCACCGCACTTTCACCTAGGTTTTCGCGCCTTTTGGAAATATATCCTACAAACTGCAATCCCTACAGCGGTCACATATCAGGATCTCCTCCATTTCATCGAAATGGAGGGAATCCATTTCACGGTCAGGCTCGAATGCTTTTTGATCCGACAAATTCATCATTTTTCCTCATTTTAGATTTTTTTAAAGTCAAAAAAATATAAAATGAAGGGGATCCACAGTCACGTTCTTATCCTCAACGTAATTTTTGAATGCGACTCTTTTATTGCCTTTTGGCATCTTGTACAATTATTATTAATATTATATATATTTATATATTTATATATTAGAATTTATATATTAATATATTATGAGCTTCGTGGCGCCTCCCCATATCCTACAAATAGAGGGGATTAATTTAATCAAAAAACATGCATTATTATTATTATTATTATTATTATTATGTTATATTAGATTTAATTTCTTTTTAATAAAAGAGGCTTATAATTATAGGTCTAAAATGGATAGTTGCAGTCTCTAAAATAATCCTAAATATTAAAATGCAACCTAAAAAAACTCCTATAATTGCCGCCCCCTTTTCATTCGGCCTGTCTCTGTTTCACGATTCCTCGCCCGCCCCCTTTCTTGTGATCCTGTGCGCGCGACAGTCTCTGCTGGTCATTTTGCCGGACATCTTCTCCTATTTCGCCGGACGCCGTCCATTTCGCCAGCTTGGAGATACCCCGCCCCTTTCTCGCCATCCTGGAGTGATACCCCGCCCCCTTTCTCGCCGGCCTGGAGATGCCCCGCCCTCTATTTCGCCAGACATCGCCAGCTACCGCTATCTTGTTCGCTGATAGGGGAAGGTTATTCCTATTCCTGCTTGTATATTCCTTCTACAATCATACATAATGTGAGTATTCTTAATGCTTAGATTTAGGGTTTTCATTCCATTTTCTCATAACTAATAGGGATGAAAGCATTTGATTTTTTGGTTTTGCTTTTATTTGGGGATGCATTGTAGATGTTTTGTAGTAGTAATATAGGTTTTAATTGCAAGGATTTTTATAGCAATGGTAGAGGCTTGAGATTTGTTGTGATCATATAAAGGGCCGACAAACTCGAAAAAAGAGTGAAACCTAGAGTAACTCTTGGTAACGCAAGAACCTAACATGTCAAGAAAATTGTTGCGTGACGCCCGATTTTTCCTCGATCCGGAGAATTAGACCGCTTTAGCTAGGAGTCGGAGTGGGCGCGCAAACAGTCAAATAAAAATAACAGCAAATGACAAAAGGCTTTTTTTGACGTAGAAAACCCGAAAATGGGAAAAACCCACATGGTTGGATCTAGGCCGAGCCAAAATTCACTATTTCCTTGGAATTTACAAGAGTTTGAGATGATTTATCGGAGGGGTGACATGCCACCTCTTTGTTACAAGTAAAAAATGTGAAAAAGATGAAAAAGAGACCGAGTCCCCAGAACCTTGATAGAAGCGCTCAGGCTGGAAAATGACTAAGTTCACGGAACCTCGATGGAAGCGTTCAAGCTGAGAAAAAACTCTAAGTCTATGGAGCCTCAATGGTAGCGCTCCTGCTGAAGAGGAGCCTTGTTGGGAGCGCTCTCGCGGAGACGAACGTCGTGCCTTAGAAGACAGATGGAACCATTGCGCTAGAAGGGGAGCAGAGCGAATTCCTGAACAGGGGATCGGCCTAAGTCCACGACCTTGTTGGAAAACCTCAGAGCTTTTTCTAGCCTTTGGAGTTGCTTGTCTTAAAATGAAGGCATGT
Source organism: Platanthera zijinensis (assembly GCA_039513925.1). Lineage (NCBI taxonomy): Eukaryota > Viridiplantae > Streptophyta > Magnoliopsida > Asparagales > Orchidaceae > Platanthera > Platanthera zijinensis. Next base: position 158,703,718 of record CM077095.1, read on the forward strand.
GAGTCTATTTGTAGTTTTCTTGAGGGTAGTGTCTATAATTGCGTCAGAGCGTGATTTGTGCTAGCGAATGATGTCACTCCGTTTCGATCACCTGGATCATCAAATTTAGAAAATGACGAAAGTACCCCCCCCCCCCCCCGGAGGTCCGGGCAGGCTAGACACGGTGCCCGTTGGCGGCGGCAGCTAGAGGCGACGGTGGCGGCTGGTATCGAAATATTTTGTACAATCATGTATATCAGAGGTTTGTTTGTAGCCTCTTTGAGACATTTATGGTAAAAATTTTTGTAGATGGTGTTGAACCTCAAAACTATGATTCAACGAGGAGTTCGGACCTATGGTGTAGCTCGCCTTTACTTCTCTCGAACCAGTGTCTTAGCCAAGGATTTAGAGTTCGGAAACCTTCCCACCAGAATAATTTCAAACAGACCCCAAGCCTCAACGAGCGGGTCCCGCCACGCACCCGAAAGATCTTAGATTGCTTCCTTTCCCAATTCAATGTTGGATCGAGCACCTTTGGAGAGCCGAGGGAACTTCTGACCACCCACCCAGAACCCACGGTGAATGGTGAGCTGAAGTTTCTGCCAACCAAAGCTAGCCAGGGGAGAGGAAAACTCAAAAAGAGATCCTCTCCAAAGGTGCACTTGGGGGTCTATTTATAATTTTTTGGGGATGGTCTCCCAATAGCGAGATCCCGCCTTTTGGTTACTGTTAAACACAACCCAAAGTGGTATGCCAATAGCGGAACTCCGCTTTTTTAAAAGGTTATTGACAATCAAAATCAGAACACTGAGAAATGTCGGGGGGGGGGGGGGGCTTCACAGTCTGTGAGTCGACGGACCTTAGCCTACTCGCCTGGGTGGCGAGTGCCCGATGAAACTAGACACTCGCCTGGGAGGCTAGTGCCTAATGGAGTCGGGGACCCACCACTTGCCTCTCGCCAATGGATGAAAATTTCTCCCTGATTCCACTCACCCACTAATTCTCACTAGATAGGCAGCGAGTGCTTGATGAAGCTGGGCACTCGCTCTTTGCCTTTGGGTCGACCGAGTCTGCTCAACAAATACAAGGTTGCACAAAATTCCCGCTCTTTGCGAGACCTGTCACAGTCTTAGAAAAACAGTTCAACCCTATCACTATTTGGCGACTGGGGGCTAAAGGAAATCTGTTGCTGGGCGCCCATCCAAGCTTATAAATACTGCGAGGGAGGTCACCCTTAAAACCCACCTCCCATTTTCTTCTTTTCTTTCCTTCAAAAGCCTCCTGCTCTACAATGTTATGTTGATCTCACAAGCTACTCTAGCGCGTCTGGCCGCCGAGAAGGAGAAGAACAAGGCTGCCACAGCCAACCTGATGACCATTGCTATATAACACTCATCCTGAATCGTGGCGAAGAAGTTGGAGGATCGAGTGCTTAAGAAGTGGAGGGTTGATCCCTCCCGGGGGGGGGGGGGGGGGGGGGGGGGGCTCGCCAAAGCCCCTTCACCCTGTACCCAGTCGCGAGACTGTCTTCTAAAATTTTGTTATTATTAACTCGGTATTCGCAGAACCAAAGCGAGCTCGTGCTGCATATTTTTGCAGTCCAATGTTCCTGCCGGGGTCATGGAGAGCCGAGCAAACGAGGTGCAGGGGATACCTACGAGTCGAGGCGAGCCGGACACTCGCGCGTAGATCTCTGGTTGGTATTCTTGTTCCTAATTCTGCTACGCCCTTGGGCGAGCACCCTTATGAACCTCCTCGTGTTTGTGTAATGCCTCCCTTCATTAATGTTACTTCGACTCCCTCGTCGATTAGATCTCCAACCCGCGATCTTAGCCAATACCTTACCAATGCCTCGAAGTCTCCGACGAGTAGGGGCATGGGAACCTCGCTGTCGCGCGTCCAATCCCCCCGCAGTCCGGTTATCCCGTGAATGGGGTCAGGGAAGTCACTGACACTACCCCTTAGCGACCCCTTCGGCGGCCAATCCAAGCCTTCCTTCGCATCGCCCATGTAAGGAGGGTGAGACCTCCCTGGGTAAGTAATCGACACATACTCGCAATTTTGATCGCACTCGCCTGCGCTGATTTCCTGCTCTTTTTCAACATATATGACCAACATCTCGATAGGTTCCGATCTCGATGCCACCACGACGTACTCAACACCATCCTCTCCTGATATGATCCGAGGTTTCCTCGGTAAGCTGACATCTGTCGCCGAGTTGACCGAGCGGGTGGCGATCATTCTGTGAAAGCATGGGATCATGCTTCACAAGATACAGGATGAACAAACTTAGCCAGCGAACGAAGGCTTCCCTCACCTTCTCGCTCTGTAACAACGAGTGGAGACGTTGGAACGCGATTGCGCCTCGTTCACGAGTGCGATATAGAGACTACTCGGATGGAATACGACTTCTTTGGAGGTGCATCTGAAAAAGATGGAAGAATACTGTCAAACGCTCCACCACGAAGTAGCTGCTGCTCGCGAGGAAGTCACCCAGAGGGGAGTCCCGCGAGTGAGGATACGAGGGCAAGGTTTATGAAAGTGGATCCCGCACTAACTCTATGAGAGCGAACATATCAGGATATACTTATTTATTTATCTTCTTCTATGCTCTGTGAGAACTATCTGAACAATGCTTATTTATTCATAAGCTTGTCAGAACATATCATTCTTTAGTATATGTGTCGTATATTTTGTTGCAAGTACACAACTTGCGATGTTAAGCTGATTTTACTTCTGCGAATGAATGTGCAAACGCCGTAGCCAAAGAGTGAGCTTAAATAAAGCGTGTCGCGGGGTGTCCTGCGAGTACATGGGTGATAGTTCGTTTTGTAACCTAAACTATTATGATATTTTCTAGTTTTAATTTACAAACCATGTCTTGTATGCTTATTTGTTGGCCTCTTTTTGTATATATTATTGTCACTAACGTTTTTCCTTCTTTTTGCAGGTTTTTTCCAAGTTTTACTGTTACACGCCCCCCTGGTCACGCCCCCCCCCCCCAGGGCGTGTAAACCAGTGGAATGAAGCCACCGGTCCGAAGACAGAATCCAGAAATTTCCACCCGACACACCCGAGACACGGGCGTGTCACATTCGACACGGGCGTGTACGTCGGGCGTGACCCACATGTCCACAAAATTCTACGCCGCCAGCGCCTTTCCATCCTTCACAACAAGTCACGGGCGTGTCATCTTAGTCACAGACGTGTATTAAGGACGTGACCTGCAAAATTCACAATTTCGGCGCCAACAGCAACTCTGACTTATCTGCCGGCAGCCACAGCCGACACGCCCCCGACACCGGCGTGACAAGGGGGCGTGTAATCCCAAGTTCCGAGAAAAAAGCCGTCAGCAGCTGTTTCCTGCCATAGTTATTACTGTGATTTCGTACCTAACCCGACACGCCCCCGACACGGGCGTGACAGGGGGCGTGACTCGGCAGAAAAAATTTCTATAAATAGCGACCCCTCTGCTTGAGTCCTGGATCAAGATTTTGGAGTGAGAGGTGCTGTTATTTTAGATTTGTTCATGTTTTAAGCTTTTCTCTTCCTCTTTCTCATTTCAAGTCTTTATAATTTTAGTTTTCATGCAAGTCCTTGTAGTGTTTCTGTACTTCCTTTTTATAGCACTTGTAATCATCGCAGAAGCTTTTCTTATAATATCTGTGTGCCCTAGTTGTGACACTTTTTCATTAAAAAATAAAATAGCTCGTTATTCTCTTTCACTGCTCGCTATCAATTTTCATATTCTACATATAATTTTCTTTTTATATTCCATGAGTAACTAATCCTCCTTGTACTCGATCTTGATGATCTGAGGTTTGAGTTGATTAAGTTATGATGCTGTAATTTTCTTTTTCTTTGAAAAGCTTAGACCTTGATTTATTCTTGATTTATCGTGTTTGGGAGTGTATCATCGATGTACATTTTCCATCTTTGTTTCCACTCTTAGCTAGTCATAGAGGTGTGCATGAAAAACCGAAAACCGATCAAACCGCCCCGAACCGCCCAAACAGAACCGATTTTACACCGAACCGAACTACTCGGTTCGGTTTTGGTTTTCCTCTCTGAAAAACCGAACCGCACCGACTAATAATACATGTAAAAATATTACTAATAATGATCTTTTAACTATTTTTATTAACTAAATAATGTACACAAAATATATCAACTTAATTTTTTTTATATCATTTAAGCCAAAATTAATTTTTGTAATGCATATTTTATGCATCAAGAAGAATTAAATATTTTGTTTAACTAATTTTTTTTATATCTTTTTTTATTTATTACTCGATTTCGCAATAAAAATATTCAATCATAAATTTTTTATGTAATATGAGATATTTGTTGTAATATATCATATGTAAATAGAGCTTGATGATATTTATTTTTAATTATCATATCTTTTTTTAAATTTTCTTGAGATATTTAAGTACACAATTATTTTAAATAGTGTAACTGAAAAACCGAAAACCGAACCGAGTAAACCGACCAAAAAACCGAACCGAACCGATAAATATCGGTTCGATTTCGGTTTGGGCCCAAACCGACCCAAACTGAACCGCTTGCACCCTTAGCTAGCCAAGAGGCTTGTAGTTTGGAGTAAACATTCAAGAATAAAGAGATTTCCACGCACCCTTCGAGAGAGGCAGACGTTAAATCTCCTGGATTGAAGTGAAATCTAATAGCGGGGTTCTTAGCGTAAAACGAGTTTTAGGCCTCCGACTTGGGCGAGAGTTCGGTCGGACCTTTCTAAACTCAAGTGAGCACAACTTCGAGAGAAGCGTGTTCGTGCTTTAGGAACCTCCACGGTCAAAGTCCTTTGCTTTATTAAGTTAAAGTTTATTATCGCATTTTTTTAGTCAACTCTTGCCGAGGTGACCCTCGATCGAGTGCTTTTCTTTATCATTGTTTAACCTCTCATTTTCATAACTATTTGTGCTCTTTTTGTTTAAGTCGTATTGTTTTTCTTTATACAACTAATCTCTTCTTGTGATTTAGTTAACAAACCATAAAATAATCTTTCGATAAGATAATAGTCTTCGTGTGAGTAAAATTACTCAACGGTTCCCGGATTTAAATACGACACTTGTGTCCCTTTGCTACAGTTCGATAGGTACACTTGCCTTATCTAGATTGCTAGTTCGTTTTTTATTTTCTTCATGATTAGTAGACACCAAGTTTTTGGCGTCGTTGTCGGGGATGACACTTTTGTTAATAATTTGAAATCACGAACCTGTTATTCTTATCATATTTATATATATATCGTTCTTAATAGAAACCCACATCACAAATTTCCTACACCAACAAATTCTCTCAAAAAGGGCAAAGCGGCTTTAAGTGCCGCTATCCTGTCTAGTACCTTGCGAATCCTTTATTGGGTAGTCCTTGGGAAGTTTGGGAGCTAAAACATCTTTTAAAAAATCTATTTTAAAAAAACCCCAATACTTTTCTCTTTCTTCTTCCAGTGCATGACCCGGGGAAGTCAGTCGGTTATTTTGGACTTGGACCACGAAATTGAGCGTACTCTTCGGAGAAGATCGCGATTTCAAGACCCTACTCTCCAAATATCGGTTGAGCATTCCGAGTCATATTCTACCTTAAGAATGGAAATACCTAATGCAGATGAAGTCTTGCAAAGACCCAACCAAGAGGAAGCCATGCAGAGGACTATGTCCCATTATGCAAGACCAAACCTGGAGGGTATAGAATCTAGCATAGTTCGCCCCGTTATTGCTAACAATAACTTCGAACTAAAGCCTAGTATAATTCAAATGGTGCAGCAGTATGCGCAATATGACGGACTTCAAGACGAAGATCCGAACGCGCGCATATAACTAGCTTTCTTGAGATCTATGACACCTTCAAAATTAATGGTGTCACAAATGATTTTATTAGGCTAAGACTCTTCCCTTTCTCCCTAAGAACCAAAGCTAAACAGTGGCTAAACACTCTACCAAAAAATAGTATCACCACCTGGAATCAACTAACTGAAAAATTCCTGGCGAAGTATTTTCCGCTTGCTAAAACTACAAAACTTAGGAACGACTTTTCGGCCTTTGGGCAAATAGATTCTGAAACATTATATGAAACCTGGAAAAGGTTTAAAGAACTTTTAAGACGATGCCCACATCACGCGCTGTCTGTATGGTTACAAGCGCAGACGTTTTATAACGGGCTAAATCAAAGCACAAAGCAAATGATAGACGCAGCTTCCGGTGGTACCTTAAACCAAAAAAACCCCAGAAGCAGCTCTTGAGCTCTTCGAGGACATGGCCATGAACACATATCAGTGGAATGTGCCTAGATCTCGCCCGAACAAACCTGCAGGTATCTATGAAGTGGACAATATCTCCCAGTTAGCTCTGCAAGTGGAAATTTTAAGCAAGAAGATAACGGAGATGACGGCTTCCTCCGCCCCTCAGGTATGGGAATCTGCAACTCTCCCTCCCCCCGAACAATTGGACTATATTAATAATATGTCTAGAAACACTCTGCATATTTTTTCTGCTCCTAATTATCCTGCTCCTGGTTTTTCTTTTCCGAATAGCTATAATCCTGGTTTACGTAATCACCCGAACTTTTCATGGAGTAATCCCTCCAACACAATACGTCCGCCACCACAATATGATTTTTCTACACCACCACCACCAGCACCTACCCAAAATTTTCCAAAACCTCTAAGTTTGGAGGAAATGTTTGCTAAATACATGAATATAAATGACGCTACCATAAGAACCCTGGTCGGGGCCGTTAAAAGTTTAGAAAATCAAGTATGACAACTCGCAAAAATTATTTTTGAGCGACCCGTCAGGTCTCTTCCTGCCAATACCGAGCCCAACCCAAGAGAGCAAGCAAAAGCTATAACTCTTCGGAGTGGGAAGCAAAGTTCTGGCATGGTTTGCACAGAGCCCGAGGCAAGCTCCGTCCCCATTTCAAAAATTTCACCCTCTGCTGAAGAAGTTATCACCCCTGTTTTAGAAAAAGATCTCACTCCACCATCCATCTTTAAAAATAATCCAACCCCGTCATACCCTTCTGAACTTAATAAACAACGTCAGGATGATCAGTACTCCCGCTTCCTAGAGATGTTCAAGCAAATCCACATAAATCTGCCTTTCCACGAAGCTATTTCCCAAATGTCGAAATACGCCAAGTATCTTAAGGATCTCCTCACCAATAAAAAGAAGTTAGAGAACCTTTCGCACGTCACGCTAAACGCCGAGTGCTCTGCTGTTTTGACGAAAGGTTTGCCAAAGAAGATCAGTGATCCGGGTATTTTTTTCTATTCCGTGTGTCTTCGGTGACCTTTTTGTCAAGCACACATTAGCCGACTTAGGTGCGAGCATAAACCCGATGCCCCTCTCGTTGTTTAATAAGCTAGGGATTCGTAGCCTCAACCCCACATGCATGAGTATCCAGCTCGTTGATAGATCCGTCAAGTACCCGTTAGGAATAGTGGAGGATGTCTTAGTGAAAGTCGATAAGTTCATCTTCCCGGTGGACTTTGTCATTTTGGACATCGAAGAAGACGTCGAGGTTCCCCTGATCCTTGGCCGACCCTTCCTTGCCACTTCCCAAGCAGTCATTGACGTAAGCAATGGTAAGATCTTCCTTCGAGTAGGCGACGATGAAGTAACTTTCTCTATCACCCCTTCAATGAAAAACACCCTAGTAAATGATGACTCCTGTTTTTCGTAGACGTCGTAAGTGAAGAATCCTCTGATTGCCTCTCTGAATTTGAGAAAAAAATTCTGATTTTTATTCCTCCTCTACTCTTCCAATGGAATCGCTGCAAGAAGCCGCCATGGCCGCTAGCCCCACCCCTTTTAATTATCCGTTTAAAAAAGTCTACGAAGATATAGTATTTTAAAAAGAAAGAATTTCTAAAACCTCTTATGAAGAACCCCCTACCCTAGAACTTAAAAAACTTCTTGAACATCTCAAGTATGCTTTCTTAGAAAAAGATTGCAAGTTACTAGTTATAGTTTCGGCCTACCTCACGGATGCGCAAAATGATAAACTTCTTTTAGCTTTACGTAAGCATCGCTGAGCTATTGCCTGACAAATTTCCAATATCAAGGGCATAAGCCCATCTTTCTGCACTCATAAAATTTTAATGGAAGATAATTCGCGTAACTTCATACAACCTCAGCACCGTATAAACCAAACATGAAAGAAGTAGTTAAGGGCGAGGTTATGAAATTATTAGACATAGGAATTATCTACCTGATATCAGATAGTAAGTGGGTTAGCCCTGTTCATGTAGTATCGAAGAAGGGAGGGATAACGATAGTTAGTAATGAGAATAATGAATTAATCCTGACATGGATGGTGACGGGGTGACGCATGTGTATAGATTATCGTAAGTTAAATGACGCCACCAGCAAGGATCACTTCACCTTGTCGTTCATCGATCAGATTTTAGAACGATTATCTGGCCATAGTTTTTATTGTTTTCTCGATGGCCTCTTAGGGTATTTTCAAATCCCCATTTCTCCCGAGCACCAGGAGAAAATTACGTTTACTTGTCCCTTCGACACCTTCGCCTACCGAAGAATGTCGTTTGGATTGTGCAATGCGCCAGCTACATTCCAACGATGTATGCTTGCTATCTTTGACAAATACGTAGAAAGCACTATGGAGGTATTCATGGATGATTTTTCCGTGTTCGGTGACGCATTTGATAGTTGTTTAGAAAACCTCGAAAAAGTCTTAGAACGATGCGAAGAAACTAACCTTGTCATAAACTGGGAAAAATGTCATTTTATGGTGATGGAAGGACTAGTTTTGGGTCATAAAATTTCTACGAAAGGTATTGAGATAGATATAGCCAAGATAGAAGTTATAGAAAAGCTGCCGCCGCCTACGAACATAAAAGCTATAAGAAGTTTCCTAGAGCACGCTGGTTTCTACCGTCGTTTCATAAAGGACTTTTCCAAGATCACTAAACCCCTTATCCATCTCTTAGAAAAAGATGCCCCATTCATTTTTGATGACTCTTGTCTTTCTGCCTTCGAATTAATTAAAGAAAAGTTAATTAACACACTCATTATGATAGCTCCGGTGTGGGACCTTCCTTTTGAGATAATGTGCGATGCGAGTAGTTTCGCGGTGGGAGCCGTATTATGTCAACGTATATCTAAAAACTTCCACCTCATCTATTACGCTAGTAAAACGCTCACATCTGCACAGAAAAATTACACCACGACGGAGAAGGAACTCCTCGCTGTAGTATTCGCTTTTGATAAATTTCGCCCCTACATTACACTTTCAAAAATTGTTGTTTTTACGGACCACTCGACCCTCAAATATCTTCTTTCTAAAACTGATGCCAAGCCGCGCTTGATTCGCTGAGTCTTACTCCCCCAGGAGTTTGACTTAGAGATCCGTGATAAGCGAGGAGCCGAGAACTTGGCCTCCGATCATCTTTCCCGATTGGATAATCCGTTTATTGAAAAATTAGATGAAAAATCTTTTAACGATTATTTTTCCGATGAAAAGCTGCTTTCAATTAACACATCAACTTCTCCTTGGTTCGCACACATCACCAACTATTTAGTGGCTCGTGTGCTCCCAAAAGAGTTCTTCTCTCAGCAAAAGAAGAAATTCTTTTCTGAGTTGAAGAACTATTTTTGGGAAGACCTGCATCTTTTCTGAATCTATGCGGACCAAGTGATAAGGAGATGTGTTTATTTAGAAGAATGTTTCGATATTTTAAAACACTTACATGAAGGGCCGACTGGTGTGCACTATCAAGCTGCTCGCACTGCTCATAAAGTGCTAAGCGCGGGTTTTTACTGGCCCAGCCTGTTTAAAGACGCGCAATCCTTTGTGAGTAGGTGTGATAGTTGCCAATGGTTGGACAACATTTCCAATAAAAATGAAATGCCACAAAATTATTTCTTTGAGTGCGAAGTTTTCGACCTCTGGGGAATTGATTTTGTTGGTCCTCTTCCTTCCAGCTTCGGGAATAAGTATATTTTAGTTGCCGTCGATTATGTTTCACGTTGGGCCGAAGCTCAAGCTCTTTATACGAACGACGCCCGAGTCGTAGTTACGTTCTTAAAAAAATTATTTTCTCGATTCGGTACGCCGCGCGCCATCGTTAGCGATAGGGGTTCCCATTTTTGTAACGCTCAGTTTTCTAAAATCCTTACTAAATACGTCGTTACACATAAGCTTTCAACAGCCTATCACCCCCAATTAACGGACAAGTCGAGGTAGTGAATAGAGAAATAAAAAGAATATTAGAAAAAACTGTTTTAACATCTAGAAAAGACTGATCAACCAAGTTAGACGATGTTCTATGGGCCTACCGAACAGCGTACAAAACTGCCCTCGGATGTACGCCGTATCGGTTGGTTTATGGAAAATCGTGTCATTTACCCGTAGAACTCAAACACCGCGCTTTTTAGGCCTTAAGATTTTTAAACTTCGATCCCCACTCTGTCCGCAACTTTAGAAAATTTCAACTCAACGACCTCGACGAGTGACGCTCTTACGCCTATGAAAATAACAAATTTATAAAGAGCGGACGAAATTTTTTCACGACAAACACTTAAGGCACCCAAAAACCTTTCAGCCGGGCGACCAAGTTCTTTTGTATAACTCTCGTTTACGTTTATTTCCGGGCAAGTTAAAATCACGTTGGTCTGGGCCCTTTACTGTTTCAGAAGTTTTTCCGTATGGAACTGTTTTGATTTCACACCCTGATAAGGGTAATTTCAAAGTAAATGATCAGCATCTTAAACTATATTTTTGTGGTGATGTCAGTCCTAACTGTGTTAACTCTATCCTCCATGATTTGATTTTTGAATAAGTTTAAAACTTTGTTTTATTATTAGAACTTTGAACATTATTATTTTGGACAAAATATTTTAGGACATCAATTTTTTTTTGATGCATCGAACTCAAACGACGCTTTAAACAAAGAGAGCTCTTGGGAGGCAACCCAAGTTATTTTTCTGTTTTCTTTATTTTACACTTTTTTGGTTGCCCCGGACGACTATGACAAGCCAAAGCTTCTGCAATCACCCACTCCAATGCTGCTGAATCTATCATAAAGTCCGAAGAAGATTTTGCTTGAAGTTCCAAAGCGCAAGCATGGGGGAGAAGCATCAATCAGTATTCGCGACGCATAAATCCGGGGAAGTACCTGTTTTTAAATTCTGTACTTTTATTTCTGTTTAATTTTTTTTTTCTCTCTCTCTAACCTCCTTTCTCCATTGAGGACAATGCTCATTTTAAGCTTGAAGGAGAATTTTCTCCTTCTTTTAACTATTCGTATATATATTTGTCTTTACTTTAATAGTTTAAGCAATAGTACCACTCGCTTTTTGTTTTGTTTTTCCCAAAATCTCATATAAACAACTTAGCTAATTATAATATTTCTAATCGTTTTTTTAATTATGTTTCACAAGTAAAATATTGGGCATTATGTGTTTCTAATTCACGGTAGTATGTTAATGTTGAAATGTTTTTTCTAAAAACTTATTTTTTTTTATGGTTTTCATCCTTTATTTTCTTTACTTTCTCGAAAATTCGTCATCCACTATTTTTTTTTTCATAATTTTTGTAATATCAACCTTTGATTAGCGTAGTAGATGTGAACGATCCAAGTCGCCTTTTATTTCTATTTTCAAGATAATTTCATCAATCTTCTTTTATTATCTAGGACTTGTTTTTTGAAAATTTTCAAATCTGTGCTTTAAATAAATTTATAAGCATGAAAATAATTTAGGCCATTTTTGTTTTCGTTTGAGCCTTCTTGCCAACCAAAATTTTGGTTTTTACCCCTAGTAAGCCGCTTTTGAGCCTTTTTCTAATTTCAATTGATAGCTTCACTTATCATTTCATTCTCACCAAAGCCAACTTTTCCAACCTATCTAATCGCGCTACACTTTTTGAGTTTCAATAAAAAATTTCATGATCATGATAGGTTGTTTTGTGATATTCTTGGAGAAAATTTTGAAAAAAGTATGCTCAAAAGAAGTGTTTGATTTTAATTGGCCAATTTAAAAATGAAAATAAAAATATTATGGCCTTTGTTTTGAAAAAAAAAATATTTTGTTTATTATAAAATTTTTGAAACTCTTTGTTTTGGTTTGGTGTGATTTTTAAAACCTCATTGTTTATCTTTGAATTCCACTCCTAATCATGATCATAAACCAAACGTTTCGGTCCTAATAAGTCCTTTTGATTCATGTTTTTGATTTCTTATTTATTAGCTAAGAAAAGAGGAAAAGTAGACTAGTAAAGTTTTGGATTTAAATTTAAATTTTTGTTATTTGATTGATATGATTATAATATGTCTCTTTGATCTAGTAACAACTCAATGCGTTTTTTTTTCATTTTGATGATTTGCTTAAAGAATTTTGTTGAAATTTTTGATGATTTATTTTCGTTAGTAAAACTTATAAAAAAATTGTAAATCATGTTTAAGTAATTGTTTTAGGTTTACGTTTCACGTTCTCCCTACTTAGAATTTTGTATGATACTTGTGTTGACATAATTAGAATTCTCCTGATTAGTCACCTGTTATTTTAGCTAGTTTTTATATCTTTGCTTGGGGACAAGCAAAGCTTAACCTTGGAAGAATTTGATAGTTCGTTTTGTAGCCTAAACTATTATGATATTTTCTAGTTTTAATTTACAAACCATGTCTTGTATGCTTATTTGTTGGCCTCTTTTTGTATATATTATTGTCACTAACGTTTTTCCTTCTTTTTGTAGGTTTTTTCCAAGTTTTGCTGTTACACGCCCCCTGGTCATGCCCCCCCAGGGCGTGTACCTAGGGCGTGTAACCCAATGGAATGAAGCCACCGGTCCGAAGACAGAATCCAGAAATTTCCACCCGACACGCCCGAGACACGGGCGTGTCACATTCGACACGGACGTGTACGTCGAGCGTGACCCGCATGTCCATAAAATTCTACGCCGCCAGCGCCTTTCCATCCTTCACAACAAGTCACGGGTGTGTCATCCTAGTCACTGCGTGTATTAAGGACGTGACCTGCAAAATTCATAATTTCGGCGCCAACAACAACTCTGACTTATCTGTCGGCAGCCACAGCCGACACGACCCCGACACGGGCGTAACAAGGGGGCGTGTCATCCCAAGTTCTGAGAAAAAAGCCGTCAGCAGCTGTTTCCTGCCAGATTTATTACTGCGATTTCGTACCTAACCCGACACGCCCCCGACACGGGCGTAACAGGGGGCGTGACTCGGTCGAAAAAATTTCTATAAATAGCGACCCCTCTGCTCGAGTCCTGGATCCAGATTTTGGAGTGAGAGGTGTTGTTATTTTAGATTTGTTCATATTTTAAGCTTTTTTTTTCCTCCTCATTTCAAGTCTTTAGAATTTTAGTTTTCATGCAAGTCCTTGTAGTGTTCCTGTACTTCCTTTTTATAGCACTTGCAATCATCGTAGAAGCTTTTCTTATAATATCTGTGTGCCCTGGTTGTGACACCTTTTCATTAAGAAATAAAATAGCTCGTTATTCTCTTTCACTTCTGCTCGCTATTAGTTTTCATATTCTACATATAATTTTCTTTTTATACACCATGAGTAACTAATCTTCCTTGTACTCGATCTTGATGATCTGAGGTTTGAGTTGATTAAGTTATGATGCTGTAATTTTCTTTTCCTTTGAAAAGCTTAGACCTTGATTTATTCTTGATTTATCGTGTTTGGGGGTGTATCATCGATGTACATTTTCCATCTTTGTTTCCACTCTTAGCTAGCCGAGAGGCTCGTAGTTTGGAGTGAACATTCAAGAATAAATAGATTTTCACGCACCCCTCGAGAGAGGCAGATGTTAAATCTCCTGGATTGGAGTGAAATCTAATAACGGGGTTCACAACGTAAAGCGAGTTTTAGGCCTCCGACTTGGGCGAGAGTTCGGTCGGGCCTTCCTAAACTCAGATGAGCACAACTTCGAGAGAAGCGTGTTCATGTTTTAGGAACCTCCACGGTCAAAGTCCTTTGCTTTATTAAGTTAAAGTTTATTATCGCATTTTTTTAGTCAACTCTTGCTGAGGTGACGACTCTCGATCGAGTGATTTTCTTTATCATTGTTTAACCTCTCATTTTCATAACTATTTGTGTTTTTTTTTGTTTAAGTCGTATTGTTTTTCTTTATACAACTAATCTCTTCTTGTGATTTAGTTAACAAACCATAAAATAATCTTTCGATAAGATAATAGTCTTCGTGTGAGTAAAATTATTCAACGGTTCCCGGATTTAAATACAACACTTGAGTCCCCTAGTTACAGTTCGATAGGAACACTTGTCTTATCTGGATTGCTAGTTCGGTTTTTATTTTCTTCACGATTAGTAGACACCAACGGGCGACGAGTGAGTTCGCTCCAGCTGGCTGAACCCATTCCTCCCGGATTCTATAAATACTAAGTTGGGAAAAACCCTTATAATTTAGCTTAACAAATTATGTTTAGTGATTTTACATCTTATGTTTATTACTCATGATTGTATAGTGAGGGTAATTTGGTCTTAGAAGTCCTAGGGTGTCAGTGATATAAAGGATACATATACAAGACACGCTGAATATAAGAGAAAAGTCATGAATTGACAACATGCATCGAGTTGAAGTTGACGCAACTTCAATTAGAAGTCGACGCAACTTCGATTAGAATTCGATGTTACTTCAAATAGAAGTCGAAACAATTAAATATAAATAAGTCGATGGAACTTAAGCGTTAAATCGACGCAAACTTCGAGAGGATTTCGACGGAACATCGAATACAGAGTTAATTTTACAGATAGTCAGAATTCGATGTTACTTTGACAAGAACTCAATGTTTCTTCAACTGGATTTCTTAGCAGAATTTGTTTTGTGTCTTCAATCTGAATTAAATCAAGAAGGAGTTTATATAACAGATTCTTGGAGACATTAAAGGATGTATATATATACATATATATATATATACATATATATAATGAGATACAAAATACTTAAGAAGATCAATCACAACTATCACAGATTATCAATCATCAACGGCAGACGATCAAGAAAATCATATCAGATCCCGAGAAGATTGAATTCGACAGAGAAAGCTTAGAAGATTATCATCTGTAATTTAATCTCTTTCAGTATCAATCGATTGGTTTAATAGTTGCTAAATCTGATAAAAGAACTAGTACTTCTTCTTCTCAATAGAAAGTTGTAACAAATTCAGAGAAAGAGTTTGGAAGATCATCTAGAGATTGGACTTATAATCTTTGTTATTTTGATATTTAGAGATTCATCAGAAGTTTCACAGATCAACATCAATTGTCCTCAGAAATCTGAAGAGAGGACACCAAGAGAAGAATCATCTAAACAAAAATCTCCTCTTGTTTTTTTTTTACATTTGAGAAAAGAGTTTTAAGAATCCCTCTACAAATGATTCAGTAAGAGATTCTAAGAGTCTTATTGAGAAAAGACTTAGATTATAATTGGTTCAAGATCTCCTTATCAAAAGATCTGTTGTGGTTTTAAGAGTCTCCTGATCAAAAGACTCAGACAATGTGATAGTGAATTCCTACCAAAGAGGTAAAAGAGTGAATGTACCCAGATTGAGGGGGAACCACTATAATTCTCGTGTGTTCTGTGATTTTACTTTTTTTCTTTATTTTGTGTTGTTGTACTGTGATTTTAAATTAACTGCATCTAATTCTGATTTATGGTTTATATAATTGCAAATTCTATGAATTAATCAAATTATTTGAAAATAATTTTAATCTTTATTAACCCCTCTGCTCTAGAGAAAACTCTGAGGAATATAGTAACTGAACTCCCATTTCATACCACCCCCTGGCCCAGTCCTCACCTACCGTCATAACTGCTCCTCCCCTCCTTTCTTCACAAATTCTCTATCACTCACGCTCTGTGCTCGCTAGATGGGTGGTGACGGCGAAGACGCGGAGGGGCGTCAGAACTGTACGACTCACTTCTTAGACTACTGCTTTCTCGATGGTCAGGTCTCGGAGGATAAGATGCCCGAGATAATTGCCGAGTACGTGCCAGAAGGATTCGAGGCTCGTACACCTAAGTATGGCGAGTCCATTAACTTCATAAAGGAGGATGAACTCGCCATCCCTCACACCCAATTTGAGATGGGACTTCGCCTAACGTTATGGACGGAGGTGAGACAATTTCTCAAGTACTTCTTGTTGGTGATGTAACATCCCCGCGCCCTAGTGTGTACTCTAATTTCCACCTGGTCCGGTTCCGATTATCGGGATGCAGCCCAAGCACCCCAACGCCTCTTCAGCCCTCGGGTGGGTTGTTGGTGGCCACAACCTCCCTTTGATGAGCGAAAATCTCCGGTTAAGGGGACAACACAGGAACTTCCTAGGAGGTCACCCATCACTGTACTGCTCCAGCCCGAGCACGCTTAACTATGCAGCTCAATTGGTGATGAGTTGTTGGAAAACTCCATAGTTAAGCGTGCTCGGGCTGAAGTAGTACCAGGATGGGTGACCTCATGGGAAGTCCACGTGCTGTCCGCTTAACCGGAGAGTTTCGCTCATCAAAGGGAGGTTGTGGCCACCAACAACTCGCCCGAGGGCTGTAGAGGGGTTGGAGTGCTTGGGCTACAGTCCGGTAACCAGAACCGAACTAGGTGGAAATTAGACTACACGCTGGGGCGCGGGGACGTTACAGGTGCCCCCGCAGGTCTCTCCTAACGTGATCTCCATGTTAGTGGCCTTCGCATGCTACCTGCGCGAGAAGCGGGTAGAGTTCAACTTGACAGTCTTTCGCAAGTTGTTCACCTATTGGGCCACCATCGACGGGGTGGCCTTCCTCACCGGCTTGTAGTTCAAAGTCTGTGGGATCATCAACAAAGCTCACTACTGGACCAACTGCTTTATTTTCGTTAAGGGTGAGCATGGAAACGTCTCGTACGCGCCCGTTAAACAGGATGAGATCGTCTGCCGAGCGTCGCACGTCGATGGTGAGGACGCTATATTACGCAAATTCTTTTGGGGGAAGAACTTCGAGGTCGCTTATCTATGACGCAACCTCGACTCACTACCACTCGTTTACTCGGGCATAGGTAAGCTCGCACCTGCTCTCACGACTTTCCTTCACCTCTTGTGATATCTCAGCGTATTACTACCATTTACTTTCTTACAGGTGAGTGACAAGTTCTTGCGTACACGGGAAAGGGTAGGGTGGACCCTGCCCTCACGCTCACTCAGTCTGCCTCCATGGCGTGCGCCAAAGACTTGAGAGCATCCGCCTCTGGTACTGGTAAGAAAAAGAAGAGGGGATAACCTGAGGGAGGGCCCGATCTGGGGTCATCGTCCGAACCGAAATGATATCAGTTTTCAGCCACTTGAAACCGAGACCAAACCCGTCGATTTGGTTTGAAAATCGATTCGGCACAGTTCGGTCGGTTTCGGTTTTTTATGCACACATAATTCCTATTCATTTTCAGCATCATCATGAACATTCTCCTTATCTACCTCAATAACCTTCGCAGGATCCACAGATTTCTCGACATCGATCACCTAAGGCTCAGTTTGGGCTCCACCATCCTCTTTGTCCTCTTGTTTGCTGGAAGCCAAAATATAACTTTTATCGAAGGTGACATCCCTTCTGACTGCGAAATTTTTCTTTACTAGACACGAAAGTCGGTATCCCTTCATACCCCTTGCATATACCAAGAAGATTGCCTTCTTTGCTCTAACATTGAGCTTGTTCTCCTTGAATTATAATACGCAGTGCATCTGGAAACTTTAATATGACTATAGACAGCTGGTTTTCCTGACCATACCTTATAAGGGGTCTCATCATCAAGTGACGCATGCAGAGATCGATTTATCAAGTAAGCGGCTGTAGTATCTGCTTCAGTCCACCACTCTCTTCCCAACCTGCATTGGAGCTCATTCATCTTGCCCTCTAAAGTATGGTGTGATTCAATATTTCGGTAACCTCATTTTGCTGAGGTGTACCTGGCACTATCCAATGTCTCACGATGCCTTTATGGTCACATAACTTCTTAAAGGGACCATACGTATACTTTATACCATTGTCAGACCTCTAGGTACTCACCTTATTTCCTATTCAATTTTTCATCATCGCTTTTCACTTTTTGATCGAATAACTCGAATATTTCATCCTTGACCTTCATTAAATGTATCAGAGTGTACATGGAAAAATCATCAACAAAGGAGACATAGTACCTGGATTCACCCTTTAAAGCTACCTTTGACAGCCCCCAAACTTCATAATGCACATAATCAAGTAGCCCTCTGCTCCTGGCCCTCTGCTCCTGGCCCTCTGCTCCTGGCCCTGCTCGTGCTGAACTTGACCCTGCAATGTTTTCCTTACACACAGTACTCACATAAATCTATGCTCGGTTTCTCCATGTCCTTCAACAACCCTTGCTTGCCCAGTAGAGTTAGCCCTTTCTCTGTCATGTACCCAAGATGCATATGCCAAATCCTTGTCATGTCTGAACTATCCACACTACCAGTCATTGTCGCACTGCCAGTTACAATCTTACCCACTTAGGTATACAAGTTTCCATGTAGCTCTCCTTTCATAACCACTATGAAACTACAGACAACTTTTAAGACTCCACTATCTCCAATGAACTTGCAATAATTGGAATCTAAGGTGCCAAGAGATAATATATTCTTCTTAAGTTCAGGTATGTACCTCACATCAGTAAGAGTCCTTATCACTCTGTCGAACATCTTGATTTTTCCAATGCAAACAACCTTGCAAGCATGATTATTGTCAATCAAAACTGTGTCTCTATCTACGGCCTGATAGGTAACAAACCACTCCCTCTTTAGACACATATGATACGAACAACCAAAATCAAGAACCCATCGATCATCCTTGTGGTCATCTCTTGTCGATACTGGGTAGTACTCATCTCCCTTCTCAGAACTTGAAGCATTTCTCGCTTCATCATCTTTTGTCTTCTTGATGTCTTTCTTGCCTTTATTTTTTACCTTCTTTTTGGGGCGTGTGCAGTTCTTCTTGAAATGACTATAGCCTTTGCAGTTGAAGCACTGAATACACTTAAGTGGTGTTCTGGACTTTGAATTTGACTTCCCTCTGCTTGAAGATGCCTTCTCATATGGCTTTCCTCTTACCATCAACCCCTGTACTTGATTTTCACTGCCACCATTTCCTAATGCAAGTTTCTGAATCTCATTGGACAAATGAGCACTTGTAGCTTCATCCATGTTGATGTTATCATTCCCATATAGCGTGGTTTGGACAAGATTCTCATAAAAATTTAGAAAAAAGAATAGTATAGTGAGGGCTTGATCTTCGTCCTCGATCCTCACATCGACATCCCGCAGGTTTAAAACCATTGTTTAAACTTTGCATTGTGATCTCTGATTGATGCTCCTTCATCCATGTTCATTCTAAACAATGACTTCTTTATGTAAAGTCTATTAGTTAAAGTCTTCGTCATGTACTGTGATCCGAGCCTTAGCCAAATACCGGTCGTCATTGTCTCCTCAGTAATACTAAACACGACAACCCACTCCAAACATAGACAAATCGTTGTGCGTGCCTCAAGATTCATTTCTTCCCATTCTTCATATATCATAGACTTTGGTATTCTTGCTTTACCCAACAAGGCTTTGTGCAACTTCTGGGAAATTAGAACATCCCGCATTTGTGTACGCCAATACCCAATGTCATGCTTCTCATTAAATTTCTCAATCATATACTTGTCAACAAGTGCTTTTCCGCCTTTCTCATGCTTTCCAACAACTTCACAACGGAAATCTATCAATCACCTGACTTCACCTGACAAAACATCCTTGAATCTCAACATGGCTCTGATACCAATTATTGAGAATTAGTCGCAATGGAAATGGCTCCAAGCAACCTCAAGTGTTAAGGCACAAAATCGAATGACAGGAGCACAACAACAAGCACACAAGAAATAATGTGATTTAGCAATAATGCCTACATCCACGGGACGGGTCGGGGGTTCTTTATTGATGCAGGGGTTCGAGATAAATACAGGTAGTGGGAACTTATCAATTTTAGAAGTCAGCAAACAATAGACTAGATTCATATAATCTCTACAGGTTTTCACCAATAGCCTTGCAGAAAAATCACCAAAAAACACTTGTTCCAATCACTGTTTAGTTGCAATCGAAAATTTTATTTTAATCACTATTCTTCTTCCTCACCAGAACAGACGCAACACGGTTGCACCCCTCTATTCTTCGCCTCACCCCCTCTGCTCTTGCGAAGCCCTCTCAAGAAGAAACTCACTAATCTGTCATCTCCCTCTTCAAGAATCATTGCATCCTTTAAAATATATATATATATATATATATATATATATATATATATATATATATATATATATATATATATATATATAATTACCCAAACCTCCTCTGTAAACGAGCATGATTAGTGAGAGCACCCCTCTTATTTTTGAAATTACAAAAAACTCCCCTTAAATTTTCATTTCATTACCAAAACCTCCCTTGGTCTTTTCATTTCATTGCATTCATGAAAAAAAATACCCCCCTGGACACTGTTTGTTGGGGTTGTGGAACACTTCCGGTCCTCTTATTTCTCACACCGGGTTAGCCCACGTGAGCTTAGAGGAATCGAAGTGTGATCCCCCTCCGACATTTCTGGCGCCGACGACAGCGGGGGTCCGGGGGAAGCCGCCCCCGGCGGAGGTCCCGCTGACCGGATAGTGGGCAGGGGTCCAGGGGACAGCGTCCCCGATGGGGGTGCGGGGGCAACGCCCCCGGCCCAAAATTTTTGGGGAGATGTTTTCTCCAGTCGTCGAACCCAGCTCGACGATCGTCAAACTAGGTTCAACGTCGAACGTCGAACCCAGCTCAGCGTTCGACGCGTCGAACCCAACTCGACGTTCGACGTTTGGGCCGAGTTCGACGATCGTCGAACGCCGTTCGGCGTTCGACGATCCTGTCATGCTGAAGCCTATTTAAGGCGTATTCCGGTTCTTTTTTAGGGATACGGACGAAAGGACGGTGGACGGCTGGTGTACCTTTTGGAGGCGCATACGAGGTTTTGTCGGCGGCGATCCAGAAGGGATTCTTCCTTTGTTTCTTGTTCATAAGAATGAGTTAAGGTAGGATCGGTTTAGATCCTTGCAACCTTTTGTAATCTGTATTTTCTTTTGGTGATTACAAGAACTGAGAAGGGAAGGGGAGAAAGGACATAGCCCTGCTTTTGGGTGAACCTCTTAAATCTGTGTTTGTGTGCTTGCTCTGTGTTTTCTTTGTTTTACTGCTTTATTCGGATTTCTGCTTCTCAGCGCTCCGGTTTTCCTACATTTGGTATCAGAGGCAGGTTCTTGGATTCTTGGCTATGGGTTCAGGAGGAGTGCGGATCGAGATAGAGAAGTTTGATGGAAGTCGTTTTGATCTGTGAAAGATGAAGATGGAAGACCTACTGGTTGATCGTGATTTGTGGGGTGCAATAGTGGATACTCCTCCAACAGAGAAGTCTGATGAGGAGGCTGTTGTAGCCTGGACAAAAGTTGATCGGAAAGCAAAGGGTCTTATTAGGTTGTTTCTTGCAGACTCTATTTTGACAAATGTGATGGAGGAGGCTTCAGGCCAAGGTCTATGGCGGAAGCTGAAGTCTCTCTATCAGAGCAAGTCTCTGGTGAACAAGCTGTTGCTGAGGACGAAATGGTACAATCTAAAGATGCAGGAAGGCGGTTCTTTCTCAGAGCACCTGACCAATTTCAACACAGTTGTGGGTTAGTTGATCTCTATTGATGAGAAAATCTCAGATGAAGATAGGGTTATTACACTACTGTGCTCATTGCCGGATTCGTGGGACAATGTGATTGTTGTGATAGGGGGTAATGGAGATAAGGCTCTCTCCAGTGAGTCAGTATGTGCTACTCTGTTGGAACACCCTATTACTATTTGGACCAGGATGACTATATTTCTATAGGGATTGTGTGCTGTGACCTTCATGTTGTTATAAAGGTCACATAGGCTAGTTAGAGTAGTCTTCAGCTCGACGCAGAGTCGATCTCAGCTCGACGCAGAGTCGACCTCTGCTCGACGCAGAGTCGACCTCAGCTCGACGCAGAGTCGACCTCAGCTCGACGTGGAGTCGACCTCAGCTCGACGTTCCGTCGAACCCAGTTCTGCTTACAGAAAACACTCTCTGGCCGACGTGTGTCGTGCTCAGATCGACGTTTTTCTGTGAGCTCGACGCCTTCCAGACTTCCGTCGATTTTGGATAGGAATTCAAATTCCTTCTGACAGACAATTAATGCTGAAGATTTATTGGCCGTTACAGCATATCTGGTGCATGGCTCAAGGAATTTTCTAAGGAATGTATGCCTGTCATTTCCTTTGAGGCATGGACAGTTAAGGAAAGCAATTAATGCTGTCTTCCAACGGCTATCAAAGTAAAAGGAAGAAGAAGACTCAAGTATATAATTCTTTTTCTTTCAATTCTACAAAGAGACACAGAGAATATACAGAACACAAAAGGAGAACAACAATACAAGACTTCAGATCTCTTTGCTCTCTGTGACATTGTGTTCAAAAGCTAACTCACAGAAAATCTGATTGCTTCAGACACCTCCATCCAACTCTCTTGGATCATCCTTTGCTGGAGCAAATCAGATCTTTGAAGACCTGTCACCCTTGTACAGAGCTCTCCTTCCTGAACCTCATCTTGATCTCAGGGGGAGCTTTGACAACAACTTCAGATCCACTTCTGCTTCTCTTTGCTTGTTGAATAGAGAAGACAACATCATCTCTTTTTCTTTTTCTTTCTGTACAGGGTTTTAACTCCCTTCAAAAGTTACTTTTGGTTTTGCTGAAACCTGGTCAAAATCAGCTCTGTTGGTTTGTGAGAACCTGATCAAAAACTCTCTGGTGCTCAAGACACCTGATCAACTCATCTTGAAGTGGATTCCTATCAAGGGTGATAGAAGAGTGGATGTACCCAGATTTGGGGAACCACTATAGCTCCTTGTGTCGTCTGGATTGCTTATGCTCCTTGTGTTTTGCTTTGTGCTGTGAATACCTTTTTACTCTGATTATTTACTCTAGCACCTTACACTAAGTAAATTCAAACCTTCTCTACACACAAGTTTTTATTTGGAAAATTATTTTAAATAACTCTATTCACCCCCCTCTAGAGTTAGGAGTGATCTTATCCTGCACTTTCAATTGGTATCAGAGGGAGGTTGATCATTTATACAGGCTAACCCCTGGATCAAAAGATCCCTGATAAGATCATTTCTCTCAAAGGATTATTTTCCTTAGTTTTACTTCTCTTTAAAACTCATGGCACAAAACAAGGACCTTGCTAGCACCAGACCTCCTATGTGCAATCTATCTAAGTTTGCACTATGGAAGGCAAGGATTAGGCTTTACATGAACTCTTTTGATGAAGACATTTTTAACTCTGTGTTGACAGATTGTCCAAGACCTCCCACAGGAACAAGCACATCAGCTGTTCCTCCTCCTTCAGGAACTGATGCTGACATAAAGAAGTGGAAGGCAGCAGATGCTAAAGCCATGAACATCTTGGCTCAAACCATGTCAGATGACATTTTCCAGAAGGTAGTTGAATGCACTACTGCCAAAGCAATCTGGGAAAAGCTGTCAGAAATTGTATCAGGTTCTGCAGATGAAAGAAAGGATAGGAGATCCTACCTGATCACCCAGTATGAGAATTTCAAGAAGGTAGAGTTTGAGTCAGTTGCTGACATGTACAACAGACTGAGTCTGATCATAAGTGAGCTTAGACCACTAGAGAAGGACATATCTCTCACTGAGATAAATGACAAAATACTGACTTGTTTCCCTAGCTCTTGGGACTCAAGAATATGGTCAATTAAAGATGGAAGAAATGTCTGTGTGTTATCCACAGAAGCTCTTCTAGGGAAGCTCAAGAGTTATGAGCAATTCATTAAGAAGAGAGAAGAAGAGCAGAAGACATCCACACCAACAGAAAAGGTTGAGAAAACCATTGCCTTCAAAGCACAGGAAGAAGAACCTAAAGAAAAGGTGTTGGGAAATGAAGAGCTTATGAGCCTACTGGTCAAAAGGTTCAATAAGCTGAATAAAAGGAACTTCAGAAGATGGTCATCCAAAGACAAAGACAAGCCAAGGTATGACAGATCTACTAATAAAGATATTATCTGCTTTGGCTGCAGGAAACCAGGACACATCTTTCCAAACTGTCCAGAAAATCAAGACAAGGACAGAAGGGACAAAAAGGAAAGAAAGGATAAAAGGAAGGATAAGGAGTCAAGGAAATACCATGACAAGCCTTCCTCCAGCAACAGCAAGCACACCAGAAAAGGATTTGTGGCTGAATCCTGGAGTGACTCTGATGAGTCTGATTCATCATCCAGTTCTAGTGATGATGAGGATGATGCAGAAGAAAAAGGATTCTGCATGATGGCCATCAGTGCATCTCAAAAGAACACTGATTCAGAGCCTGATGCTGACTACCCATCTGATCAGGAACTTACTGAGGATCAGGTAATAGATTCATTTGACTTTACTTCTGATGATTTCAAATCTGAGTTTAAATCTATGTGCATTGACTTGATTGAGTCTCAAAAGCTGATTAAAACTCTAAATGAACAATTAATTGAATGCAAATCCATTAACTCAGATAATCTTAGACTCTTAGAAGAGTTGAAGCAGTGTGGGGAGTAGATAGCTTCACTGAAAGGTGAGCTATCTAAGGCCAAACAATTTGAAGAAACCCTTAATGGGAGAAGTATCAAATTGATGGACATCACAAGTACAGTGAACTCAAGATTGAATGGTTCACTGGGCTTGGGTGCTTCATCCAGCCAACCCATAGTGCTGATAACTCCAATCAAATTTACCAGTGAGAAAGGTAAAGGAGTCTTGATAGTGGCTAGGAAGAATGCTGACTTAACCCAGGAAACTGGACAAAAAGCGTCGAACGAAGCTCGACGGACGTCGACCAGAGCTCGACGTAATCGCAAGAAAACGTCGAACTCAGGTCGACGCCCTCTACCCTCTGAACAAAGCAAGACCTTGCCGTCGAACGGAGCTCGACGCACTCACTTGAGTCCGTCGACCGAAGCTCGACGTGCGTCGAGCCGAGTTCAGAGCAAAACCCAGTTCTCAAGGGTTAATTCAAATTTCAATTCTAGCTCCACATCTCATTACTTTAACCCTTATGCTGAATGGATCATACCTCCTAGGAGATATCATCCTGTAGGCTATAAGAGTCAACCTGAGATGTCCTTCATTTCAGAATTTAAGGGATATCAACCTAGGCCCAAGATTAACTGGGTCAAAAACAAATAAGTTGTTTTTGTGCAGGTGAAGACCTATCCAGCATCAAACCATCAATGGTATCTGGATAGTGGGTGCTCAAAGCACATGACAGGGGACAAGGACAACCTCACTTCCTTCAAAGCCAAGCTTGGACCCAAAGTAATTTTTGGAGACTCAAGCTTTGGAAATACAAAAGGATATGGGGCAGTCCAAATTGGCTCAGTCACTTTCAAAAAGGTGGCATATGTTGAAGGACTCAAACACAACCTGATAAGTATCAGTCAATTGTGTGATGAAGGATATCAAGTAACCTTTAACAAAGCCATATGCAAAGTCCAGTCAGTGGACAACACAACTGTGTTGACAGGTAACAGAAGAGGTAACATTTACTTAGTGGATTTTCATTCACCTGTAGTAGATATTTGCCTGTTTAACTCCATTTCAAAACCAAACATCTTGTGGCATAAAAGATTAGGACATGTGAACCTTAGAACCATTGCTAAGTTATCCCAAGACAACCTTGTTAGAGGACTACCTTCTGGTCCCTACAAGAAGGAGGGACTTGGCAAGGCATGTCAATTAGGCAAGCAAACTAAAAACAGTTTCAAGTCACTTAATAAGAGTGACTCACCTAGAATTTTGTACTTACTGCACATGGACCTTTTTGGACCAATTAATGTACAAAGCCTAGGAGGGAAATCTTATGCTTTAGTAATTGTAGATGACTTCTCAAGATTCACTTGGGTGTTCTTTCTGAGGAAGAAGTCTGATAACTTCAAGATTTTGACAGATTTTCTCAAAGGCATACAGATTGAGTTCAATACTCAAATTGCCCTGATCAGAAGTGATCATGGGACAGAGTTTGATTCTCTTCTTATGCTAGAGTTCTGCCAGAATGAAGGTATCAGGCATACTTTCTCAGCTCCCAGAACTCCTCAACAAAATGGGGTAGTTGAAAGGAAAAACAGAACCCTTATTGAATCTGCCACAATATTGTTGACAGATGCTCACCTTCCTATAACCTTTTGGGCAGAGGCTGTGAACACCTCCAACTATATTCTGAATAGAAGCCTGATACATAAGCTAAAGGGTAAGACTCCCTATGAGTTACTCAAAGGGAAGAAACCTAAAGTAAACTACTTCAAAATTTTTGGTTGCATTTGTTTCATTCACAATAATGACAAGAAATACCTAGCTAAATTTGAAGCCAAAGCTGATGAAGGAGTGTTTCTGGGGTACTCCTTGACTAGCAAGGCTTATAGGGTTTTTAACAAGTGCACAAATAAAATTGAAGAATCCATGCATGTTACATTTGATGAAACTAACATGTTTTATAAGGAGAAGGAGACTTCTACCATAAGCAATTTGCAGGAACACTCAATTTCAGAGAATCTGAGGCAGCTTACCATCACAGACAAAGGGTCATCACCTTCACCAATTCAACAAGTCAATGAACTTAGTGACAATGAAGAGGAATTTCAAGTTCTGGAAAGTTCAAAGGGCCAACAGAGTGAAGAACCAGTTGTTGTTCCACAAGAGGAAACAACAACACAGGTTGGTGCATCATCAACACCCCTTGTTGATCTAGCAACAACAAGAGATCACCCAATCTCACAAGTAATTGGAGATATCTCAGTGGGTGTGCAAACAAGGAATCAAGTCAATCAAAATGTTATGCACACCTGCTTTCTTTCTCAAATTGAGCCTCAAACCATACAAGATGCAGAGCAAGATCCAAACTGGATCATTGCAATGCAAGAAGAGTTGAATCAATTTGAGAGGAATAAAGTTTGGGAATTAGTACCAAGACCAAGGAAGCAGCAAATTGTTGGAACAAAATGGGTATTCAGGAACAAAATGGATGATCAAGGAATAATTGTGAGAAACAAGGCAAGACTTGTTGCACAAGGATATTGCCAAGAAGAAGGAATTGATTATGACCAAACCTTTGCACCAGTTGCAAGGTTGGAGGCCATAAGAATCTTCCTTGCATATGCAGCTCACAAGAGATTCAAGGTATATCAGATGGATGTCAAGAGTGCATTCCTCAATGGAGACATCAAGGAAGAAGTCTATGTAAAGCAACCTCCAGGTTTTATCTCTCCAACTTTTCCTGATCATGTATTCAAACTGCATAAAGCTTTATATGGTCTCAAGCAAGCTCCTAGAGCATGGTATGAGACCTTAGCTTGTTTTCTGTTGGAAAATGATTTTAAAAGGGGTAGAGTAGACCAAACTCTTTTTGTTAGAACCCATAGGTCCCACACCCTACTAGTACAAGTTTATGTAGACGACATCATATTTGGGTCTACTGATTCAAACTTATGCAAAAAGTTCTCACAACTTATGCACTCAAAGTTTGAAATGAGTAGCATGGGTGAGCTTGCTTTCTTTCTTGGATTGCAAGTTAAACAACATGTGGATGGCATTTTCATTTCTCAAACCAAGTATGCAAGAGAACTGGTTAAGAAATTTGGAATGTCTGAAGCATCCTCCATGAAAACACCTATGCCTACAAATGCTGTTTTAGATGCTGATGAATATGGAAAACCAGTTGATCAGACAAACTATAGAGCAATCATTGGCTCATTACTTTATCTAACAGCTACTAGACCAGATATAATGTTTGCTACATGCATTTGTGCTAGATTCCAAGTAAGCCCTAGAGAGTCCCACCTCACATTAGTTAAGAGGATTCTTAGGTATGTAAAAAGTTGTCCTAATCTAGGTCTCTGGTATTCACATGACTCAGGATTTGATCTAACTGGATTTTCAGATTCTGATTATGCTGGATGTAGAGTAGACAGGAAAAGCACCAGTGGAACTTGTCAATTCCTTGGTGATAGACTTGTCTCCTGGTTCTGTAAGAAACAAACCTCTGTGTCCACATCAACTGCTGAAGCTGAGTATATGGCTGCAGGCAGTTGTTGCTCACAGATTTTGTGGATTCAAAACCAGCTCCTAGACTATGGCTACAACTTAGAGATGTCTAAAATCTTTTGTGATAATACCAGTGCAATATCAATTGCACAAAATCCAGTTCTCCATAGTAGGACTAAGCACATAGAAATCAGACATCACTTCTTAAGGGATAATGTAGAAAAGAAGAAAATTGCACTAGAATACATTTCCACTGAATTACAGAGAGGAGATATTTTCACCAAACCCTTGGATGAAAAGAAGCACTTCTTTTTCCTCAATCAGTTGGGAATGCTAGATGGAGACAGCTTAAAATAAAACTCCAAGATTTTGAAACCCATAACAAACAGGAATAGGAAAAATTTCATTTCAAAATTTCCTGTCTGAGTGGTTGTTCTAAGCTCTGAACTAAGCTCGACGCTGCGTCGAACTGCGATCGACGGTCCGTCGACCTCCAAAGCGTCGAACGTCGAACTCAACTTCTAGCGTCGAACTAAGTTCACAGCTCCCTGGCTTCTTGAGTTTCTCTCTCCCCGGTCGACGTCTTCGTTCAACGTCGACCTGAGCTTGACGTATAGCATCAGCCCAAGCGTCGAACGTCGACCTAAGCTGGACGCTGTTGAGTCGTTTCAGTTCTCCTAGAGCCCTTGAGCGTCGAACTGAGCTCGACGTTCTTTCCTTTTCTGCGTCGAACCCTAAGTATAAAATCTTTTTTTCTCCGTCGTTCGCAGTTGCGCATTCATATTTCTCTGCTCAAGCTTTCTCCCTCCAAATACTATACTTTTGATCTTGGAAGGTATTCTTTCTTTTGCAGGACAATGACAATCACAGCAGGAGCTCTGGCGGCCATGAAGTTCGACTCTGGTTTCGACATTGACTTCGATTCTTTTGATGGATCTCCACAACACTTTCTGGATATATTGAATCTTTTCAAGGAGCAGCAACTAGTCCACTTTATGTCTACCAGGATACCCCTTCCAGAATCAGAAATTAAAGAATGGTGTCTTACAGCAATCGTTTCAGATAACAACTCTCTGACTGGGAAGATTTCAGGAAATGAGGTAGCCATCTCACCTCAAGTCATTACAGAAGCTTTCAACTTTGCTGCTGGAGATGATGACATAGAACTATCAGTGGAAGAGTATACTTTAATGCTAGACAGGATGGGGCATGCTGCTGGTAACCCCTCTAAACTCCTTAAAATTAACCTAGCAATTGAGTATAGGTTATTAGCAGATATAACTGGAAAAGTGATCTGTGCAAAGAGGACTGCACATGATGCAATAACAAGGCATCAGTTTTGCCTTATGGCTGCACTAATGGATAAGAAACATCCCAACTGGGGATTAATTGTGTTTGAAATGCTTAAGAAAAAGTTGGATAAAAACTCTGTCCATTTTGGAAGAGTTCTTGGGTTGATTCTCAACCACTGCTGCCCCCAACTGCTTGTGTCCTCAAAGAAGCACATCAATGCTTCCAAGAGGCTCACATGTGCTCTACTTGGCAAATGGGACAGGAGAATTGTGAATCCCAGGGCTGCTGCAGCAATGAAATCCTCTGCAGACACCAGGACTGTAGAGGTCTCTCACCCTCAGTCCACTGGTCCAGAAGTAGGGACCATGCCAGCCCCCTCTCTTACCCTTCCATCCACCTTCATCCCCTCAACCACAATTATCTCATCCACTCAAACTCTCCCCTCCTCCATATCTATCATTGCCTCCTCTCTTCCACCTCACACTACTTTCCTCCCCATAAACTTGGATTCCACCCCTCATGAGGATCTCTTTTCTTTTGACATGCATGAAGACTCCTTCATGGATGCCTCTACCTCCTCTCCTCATGACTTCCACCATCCCTCTACTTTTTCAGACTTACTCTTCTCCTCCATTCAGGAACCAGTTACACCTCCACTGTCTACACCACCCTCCACCTCCTCTACATTCTCAGTTTCTGCTACTCCCTCTACCTCTACTCAAGTTCCACTTGAGCAAGTAGCTCTCTTGCCTTTGGCCAATCAGATCTTTGATCTCTTGGCCCCTAGGCTCTCCTCCCTTTTGGATGCCAAGCTGGCTCCTCTCCTTCTTTCCTTGAGAACTCTTTCTGCCTCTGTCTCCTCCCTTTCCTCTCAGTTGGCATGCCCTTCTTCTGGGGGCCTAGAGTCAGCTACCACTGATTCTAGGCAGGGGGAGATGTCAGCAGAAGAAGAGCTGCCTCCTTCTTCAGTTCAGCTTGCTCAGACTTATTCAGAGACAGTATCAGTTGCTTGTTCAGAGACAGTGTCTGTTGCAGAAGATCAAATAGTTTCAGCTCAGCAAATCAGCAGTGCCTTAGACATTCAGTCTTTGGCAGCTTCTGTTCAGAGCTTCTCTCCTCCAGCTTCAATACAAGAAGACCTACCCATGGCACCTGAGGCTCCTCCTCAAACAGAAGAACAGCTTCAAGAAGATCTGTCCAGGGCTATTGTCCCTTTTCAGAAGGCCTTGACTTCTGATATAGCAGTGGTAGCAGTGGCTCCTGCTAGTGTTGAAATTGATTTGTTAGCTCCTGTTGAGACTTCAGGTGAAGTGATTGAGACACCTGATGCTGCAGAGGCCCATATCTCCCAAGCCCTTCAGGAACCAGCCTCTTCAGCCTCTATGGCTCCTGAGGCTGTGCCCTCTCCTGCAGTGGTGGCTTCCTCCTCCCCACTGACAGCAGAGCTTCCTTCAGTCTCCTCCTCAGCAGCTCCAGCCTCCATCAGCTTTCCCATCTCCAAAAGAAAGTATATAGATCCATATGAAGAATCACAAAGTTCTGAAGATGAGTTTGCTACAGATTCTGATGACTCCTCTGCAACTATTGCAAGGAAGAGGAAAGCCAGATCAAAAGCCATGAAAAGAGTACCTCCTGCCAGAGCTACAGATCATGACATTCCCTATTACATCAAATATAATTGTGAAATCACAGAGCCATGGATGCAGTACTCTCAGAATTAGAGAAAAGCTATGAAACAGAAGAGAAAATTCAATGAGGGACCAACTAAACCAGTCCATCAGCCTCCACCTCCACCTCCTCCAGATGCAGGTGCAGGTACTGGTCTATCTTCCTCTTCAGCACCTTCAGCTCTACATGGAAAGACTTATCAAGCCAGAAGACATCAAGGAGATAGCCAGCAAAGGGGAGGTCAACAAAGAGGAAATTATAGAGGCAGACAGTCCAGAGGAAGATCAGGCTCTCAACCTTATCAAAGGGGAAGACCCATTGATCCAACCTCTGGGCCCTATCCTTACAGGCCTAGAGTTGACCTCACCCCAAGAACTTCTCAAGAAACATCCTCTAACAAATTTGAACCTGCAGTACCTTTTGAAGATCCCACCAAAACTCCTGCGTACTGGAAAGCTAGGATGACAGAGATGGCTGCTCTAAATGAAATTAACAAAGCCAGAGAAAGAGGACTGGACACCTCTCATATCAGTACTATGTCAGAACAAAGAAGAGAGGAATTGGAAAAGTATAGCTCAAAGAAATTTTTTGATTCAGACAGATACATGGAACTCCACCCTGCAGCTGTACCACCCAGTGCTAGAGATCAAAAGTCTTTAGGTGCAGCTGATGACTACAGATCCAAAAAGGAAGCTTCCAATCCAAACAGAGAAATCATCTTCAAAAAGAGTGATCAAGACAAAGCATCAAAGGACAAGTAAAGTAAGGTACTCTAACACTTTCTATATACTGGACTCAGGACATTTGAACAATTCTGCTGCTATATAGTGTTTTATATATGCTGCTTATTATTCTGTCATGTCTGGCTGTATTATATTATGTTGTATCTGCTTTATTTTTTTCTTTGAATCCCTAAAATTCATGTAAATAGTAATCCTAATCCAAATAGGGGGAGATTGTTGGAACACCCTATTACTATTTGGACCAGGATGACTATATTTCTATAGGGATTGTGTGCTGTGACCTCCATGTTGTTATAAAGGTCACATAGGCTAGTTAGAGTAGTCTTCAGCTCGACGCAGAGTCGATCTCAGCTCGACGCAGAGTCGACCTCTGCTCGACGCAGAGTCGACCTCAGCTCGACGCAGAGTCGACCTCAGCTCGACGTGGAGTCGACCTCAGCTCGACGTTCCGTCGAACCCAGTTTTGCTTACAGAAAACACTCTCTGGCCGACGTGTGTCGTGCTCAGATCGACGTTTTTCTGTGAGCTCGACGCCTTCCAGACTTCCGTCGATTTTGGATAGGAATTCAAATTCCTTCTGACAGACAATTAATGCTGAAGATTTATTGGCCGTTACAGCATATCTGGTGTATGGCTCAAGGAATTTTCTAAGGAATGTCTGCCTGTCATTTCCTTTGAGGCATGGACAGTTAAGGAAAGCAATTAATGCTGTCTTCCAACGGCTATCAAAGTAAAAGGAAGAAGAAGACTCAAGTATATAATTCTTTTTCTTTCAATTCTACAAAGAGACACAGAGAATATACAGAACACAAAAGGAGAACAACAATACAAGACTTCAGATCTCTTTGCTCTCTGTGACATTGTGTTCAAAAGCTAACTCACAGAAAATCTGATTGCTTCAGACACCTCCATCCAACTCTCTTGGATCATCCTTTGCTGGAGCAAATCAGATCTTTGAAGACCTGTCACCCTTGTGCAGAGCTCTCCTTCCTGAACCTCATCTTGATCTCAGGGGGAGCTTTGACAATAACTTCAGATCCACTTCTGCTTCTTTTTGCTTGTTGAATAGAGAAGACAACATCATCTCTTTTTCTTTTTCTTTCTGTACAGGGTTTTAACTCCCTTCAAAAGTTACTTTTGGTTTTGCTGAAACCTGGTCAAAATCAGCTCTGTTGGTTTGTGAGAACCTGATCAAAAACTCTTTGGTGCTCAAGACACCTGATCAACTCATCTTGAAGTGGATTCCTATCAAGGGTGATAGAAGAGTGGATGTACCCAGATTTGGGGAACCACTATAACTCCTTGTGTCGTCTGGATTGCTTATGCTCCTTGTGTTTTGCTTTGTGCTGTGAATACCTTTTTACTCTGATTATTTACTCTAGCACCTTACACTAAGTAAATTCAAACCTTCTCTACACACAAGTTTTTATTTGGAAAATTATTTTAAATAACTCTATTCACCCCCCTCTAGAGTTAGGAGTGATCTTATCCTGCACTTTCATACTCTATTATCTGAGGAGACCAGAAGAGGAAGTTCAGAGAAGACTAGCAAAGGTGCATTGAGTGTATCCAGATCTTGCCCTCAACGGAGGGACAACAAGCAAGGTGGTTCTCGAGATAAGTCTCGGGATAGTTCCAAGAGCAGAGAAAAAGAAAAAGAAAGGAAGCCTATTCATTGCTGTAAGTGTAATGAGGTTGGACACGTGAAGTCTCAATGTCCAAACAAGGCCGTTCCGAAAAAGGAGGCAGGGTCAACTTCGGGTGCAAAGAAGGAGACCGACGGCGGTGACATGTACATCGCAGCTGCATGTGTTGCTCAAAGTGATGCTGATGTGTGGTATGTCGACACAGGAGCATCATATCACATGACCCCTCATAGAGATTGGTTTTGTGAGTATGAGAGGTTTGATGGTGGTGACGTCATGCTTGGCGATGATATTGCTGTCTAGATTGTTGGGCGTGGCAAGGTGATGCTGAAGATTCCCGACGGGACCATGAAGACCCTTCCGGGGGTGATGCACATTCCAGGGATGAGCAGGAATCTGATCTCGGTGGGATCTATGGCGGATGCGGGGGTGTCTTTCAGTTGTGATATGCACTCGTGTAGGATGACCCGAGGGGCGATGGTGATTACCAAAGGCGTGAGGCATGGGACACTATACAAGTTGCTTGCTGATACAGTGGTGCCTAGCGGCGCCTTCATCTCTGAAGGCCAAGAGGAGGACCAGGAGGAGCAGTCCAGACTGTGGCACCATCGGCTTGGACACATCAGTGAGAAGGGGATATCGACTATGACATCTGGCCAGATGGTGGTGGGTGTGCCCGTGTGCACCTCGAGCTTTGGGTTCTGTGAGCATTGCCTACTTGGCAAGAAAAACCGGGTTAGCTTTCAGGGAGCAGGGAAGAGGGCCACCGGTTTACTGGATTTGATTCATAGCGATGTATTTGGGCCGACTCCAGTCTCATCCCTTGGTGGGGCTAGGTATTATGTATCTTTCATTGATGATTACTCTCGGTATTCTTGGCTTTATTTTCTCAGGTCTAAGGCGGAGGTTCTTGATAGGTTTAAGGATTTTAAGAACCTGGTGGAGAACCAGTTGGAGAAGAAGATGAAGGTTCTCCGTTCTGATAAAGAAGGGGAGTATTGCTCGGACGCCTTCGAGCGGTACTGTACTGAGCAGGGAATTACACGGTAGAAGACCACGCCGTATACTCCAGAGCAGAATGGAGTGTCGGAAAGGCTCAATCGGACATTGATGGAGAAAGTCAGGTTCATGCTCAGTTGGGTTGGTTTGGGGACGGAGTTCTGGGCTGAATCAGTGGCTACAACTAACCATTTGAAGAACAGGACCCCTACATCTGCAGTGAAGGGGTGTACCCCCTTTGAGGCCGTTTTCCAGGAGAAGCCAAATTTGGCTTATGCTCGTGTTTTTGGATGTGATGGATACGTTCACATTCCAAAGGAGAAGAGGGGGAAGCTGGATATGAAGTCCGAGCGGTGCATCTTTGTGGGCTACAAAGATGGCATCAAGGGATATAATCTTTGGAACCCGGTGACGAGGACGGTGACGTATAGCAAGGATGTGGTCTTTCATGAAGCCCGTCCTCAAGTCACTACACAAACAGAGGAAGGAAAAGCTGCAGAAAAGGTGGTAGTAGAAAGCAGCATGGAGGAAGTTCCTCTGGAGGATGCTCAGATTACTACTATGGCGGTTTCGGATTCGGATTCAGAATCTGATGGTTTGCAGGAGGTGAGATTTGATGATGAATCAGAAGAGGAAGTTGCTGATGCTCCACTTCTGAGGTGCTCAACGAGGGAAAGGAGGGCACCAATCTGGTACTCCCTTAGTGCGGTTGAAGCACAATATTGCTTGAACATGCTTGGAGAAGATCCCATTTCAGCCAAGGATGCGAGGTCGAGGGCTGATGCAAATCAGTGGGAGCTTGCCATGGTTGATGAGATGGAATCTCTACGGAAGAATCAGACTTGGGGTCTGTGCAAGCTTCCAAAAGGGAGGAAGGCCATTGGGTGTAAATGGGTCTTCAAGCAGAAGGTTAAGGCGGATGGCACCGTGGAGAAATACAAGGCAAGGTTGGTTGCCAAGGGCTTCTCACGGGTGGAAGGTGTGGACTACGACGAGATTTTCTCGCCGGTGGCCAAGCTCACTTCTATCAGAATGGTTCTCTCCATTGCGGCTGTGCATAATCTGGGGATTGAACAAATGGACGTGAAGACGACATTTCTTCACGGGGATCTAGAGGAGGAGATTTACATGCGACAACCTAAAGGATTCGAGGCCAAGGGCAAGGAGGATCTGGTGTGCAGGTTGAAGAAGTTCCTTTATGGACTTAAGCAATCTCCGAGGATGTGGTACCAGAAATTCGACACCTACATGCTGGAGTTGGGTTTTGAAAGGTCGAATTCGGACCACTGTATCTATATCCAAAGGAAGGGAGAGCACTTCACTTTCTTGACACTCTACGTAGATGACATGTTGCTCGTAGGGAATAGTGTCAAAATGATCCAACAGGTGAAGAAGTTTCTCTCGGCCAAGTTCGAAATGAAGGATTTGGGTCCGGCAAGTGTGATCTTGGGGATGCAGATTACCAGGGACCGGAGCAAGAAGAAGCTTTGGCTGGGGCAGCAAAGGTACGTCGAAGAGGTGTTGAAGAAGTTCAACATGGCTGACTGCAAGCCTGTTGGTGCCCCTATGCCCGTGGGGAATAAGCTATCTGCGGAGATGTGTCCCAAGACACATGAGGAGATGGAGGACATGATGAAGGTTCCATATGCAAGTGCAGTGGGGAGCCTCATGTACGCCATGGTTTGTACTCGTCCTGACATCGCACAAGCAGTGGGAGTACTGAGCCGTTATATGGCCAAACCGGGGATGGAGCACTGGAATGCTGTGAAGCGTGTGTTCAGGTATCTTCGGGGCACTTCAAATTATTCTATCTGTTTTGAAGGTGCTGAAAATGGAAAAGTCCTGGACGTGGTCGGACACGTGGACTCTGACTGGGGAGGTGATCTGGATAGCAGGAGGTCCACCAGTGGATATGTGTTTACATTGTTTGGTGGCGCTATCAGTTGGATGAGTCGGCGGCAAGGAGTGGTGGCACTCTCGTCGACGGAAGCGGAGTATATGACTCTTACTCATGCCAGTAAGGAGGTCATATGGCTGAGGAGGTTGTGAGGGGAGCTCGGTTTTGAGCAAGGTCCTGTGAAGCTGTGGTGTGACAGCTAAGGGGCTATTCAGTTAGCCAAGAATCCGGCTTTCCATGCTAGGACCAAGCACATTGATATCCAATTTCATTTCATCAGGGAAAAGGTAGAGAAGCAGGTTGTTCAACTGGAGAAGGTTGATACCAAGGAGAACTGCTCTGATTTCCTGACCAAGGCTGTGCCAGTTGCTAAGTTTGATTGATGTGCAACAACAGTGGGGTTGAAGAGGAAGATTGCAGGAGTTACTCTCATCTGCGGAAGCTGTCCATCAAGTGGGAGAATGTTGGGGTTGTGGAACACTTCCGATCCTCTTGTTTCTCACACCGGGTTAGCCCACGTGATCTTAGAGGAATCGAAGTGTTATCCCCCTCCGACATTTCTGGCGCCGACGACAGCGGGGGTACGGGGGCAGCCGCCCCCGGCGGAGGTCCCGCTGATCGGACAGTGGGTAGGGGTCCAGGGGACAGCGTCCCCGGTGGGGGTGCGGGGGCAACGCCCCGACCCAAAATTTTTGGGGAGATGTTTTCTCCAATCGTCGAATTGAGTTCGACGTTCGTCGAACCCAGCTCGACGATCGACGAACTAGGTTCGACGTCGAACGTCGAACCCAGCTCGGCGTTCGACGCGTCGAACCCAGCTCGGCGTTCGACGCGTCGAACCCAGCTCGACGTTCGACGTTTGGGCCGAGTTCGACGATCGTCGAATGCCGTTCGCATACAAGGTTTTGTCGGCGGCGATTCAGAAGGGGTTCTTCCTTTGTTTCTTGTCCAGAAGAAGGAGTTAAGGTAGGATCGGTTTAGATCCTTGCAACCTTTTGTAATCTGTATTTTCTTTTGGTGATTATAAGAACTGAGAAGGGAAGGGGAGAGAGGACGTAGCCCTGCTTTTGGGTGAACCTCTGAAATCTGTGTGTTTGTGTGTTTGCTCTGTGTTTTCTTTTGTTTACTGTTTTATTCGGATTTCTGCTTCTCGACGCTCCGGTTTTCCTACACTGTTCACTGAGGGGGGTGTTTTTGTGCATGGATGTTATGAAATTAATACTTCAGGGGAGATTTTTGTAATGAAATGAAAACTTTAGGAGAAGTTTTTGTAATTTCGAAAATAAGAGGGGTGCTGTCAGTAATTTAGCAAAGTTAGAGGGGATGTCCTGACCCCTCTAACTGTTGGATTATATAAAGCGATATACCTATTTGGAAAGCACACCAAGATTTTGGTTTCAACCGTTGGATCCGATATCCTTCAAAGCATCACCATTGTTGGATTGAGAGATGCACATAAATCTAGTCGGATATCGATATACTTCATTGGTCCCTTAAATCCCGTTGTTCAAATCCCATCCCTGACCTCCCATCCCGCACCTCCCATCCCGCACGTCCCCCCCCCCCCCCCCCCAGCAAAGTCTTCTCTCCCGTCATGTCCGCCGAAAGCAGCACGTCGAAGGCATTCCCCCCTCCCGCACGGCAACACGCCTCAACGCCTTTAACTCCGTAAACGTTGCTGCTTCAGAAGTCTTCCTCCTGCCGCTTCAGAACTCTTTCCCCCTGCCACTTCAGAACTCTTCCCGCAGACGCCTAGGGCATAACCGCGCCTGAACCTTGCTCTGTCAGACGGTGGTGCCGGAGATCTTTCTCCTCCTCGACAGTAAGTCTTCTCAACTACGCTTCAGTTTTGTATGGGCCTTTTTCTGAATCTTATTCCCTCTGCCGCTTCAGAACTCTTCCTGCAGACGCCTAGGGCATAACCGCTGTTGAACCTCACTCCGTCGGACGGTAGTGCTGGATATATTTCTCCGCCTCGACGGTAAGTTTTCCCACCTAGGCTTCAGTTTTCTACGAGTTTTTTTCTCCTCCATCGTGATGCTGTGAACCGGGAGATTGATATCTGCCAAAAGAAGGCTTAAAGAGATGTTGTCGTACATCCCGGCGATACAAAGAAGAAACGTGATGATTCGGATGGCATCACGACGATCCGGGCGGCATCATAGCGACATGGGGATAGCATCACGACGACATGGGGAAGGGGAGGGCATTATGACGATATTCAATAATATCTAGTATGTACAAGATACATGAATTCTCTGAATTGTTCATGAATCATCCTTTGTACAAAAACTTCAGATTTCTCTAGAATCCTCTTGAGACTTATTGATAGTGAGTCGTGACAACGGGCTCTTTCATCTACAAAGAAATGATTTTTTGGATTGAATATAAACAAATAAAGTATTAAACAAGTGGAAATAATCAATATCATTTTGAACCATCCAAGGATCCAGCTCAGCTGGTCTACAACTACAATGAATGTGATACATTTTTGAAAAAGGTGTGGTTTAATATTTTTTCATGACCAGAAAATAAATCCCGTCTGATAATTTATTTTAAATCTAATATCTTATAGCGGATTTTAAATAAAAAAATAAAGCACCCATCAATTCACAAATAATTTTTAAATTCGGGTAACATTCTCAAAAGAAGGGCGTACGTTACGATCTCGTCGTTGGATCAAACACGCTCGTCATCCGATCTAGCATATACTCGTCTATTTTTTTCCCACTCCACCATGAAGGCTCTGTTTGGCGCGGCTGCAGCGACTGGAGAAACAGTGGTGGGAAGCAGTGGTGGAATAATCAGCTGTTTTGCAGAGTGGTGGCAGAATCTGTAAATCTGTTTGGAAGAATAGCGTTTGCAGTGCTGTTAATAATTTTATTTTATAAATAATATTATATTTATTAATAATATATAACTTATATAATTATATTAATTTAGTAACTTATAATTAAGTTATAATATAACTTATAATATAATTTAATATTAATTTAATATAATATAATAAGTTATAATATATTAATATAATATATTTTAATATTAAAAAATATATTTTTTAATAAAAAACAGCAGCAGCGCTGCAGCCATTGGCTGCAGCGCTGCTGCTATTTCCGAGTCGTGGAAACTTTCCGCGACTCGGAAATAGCGGTGGCCCGCTGATTTTAGCGGTGGCGTCAGCCACCGCTGCCACCAATACTTTCGTTTGGCGCGGCGTTGGCAGAATCTGCTGCGTGCCGCTCTAAAAACGCCGCGCCAAACAGAGCCAAAATAGTAGGAAGCTTCTAAAGAATTTCTCTCCACATTTTTTTTTGTAGTTGTTCATGCATGCTTCTATCAGTTCTATGACAAAGAAAAATAATTCCTTTTTGTTACCATCACCGTATAGTGTTTAAGGAAAATGCACCGAAGTTTCTTAGTAGTGCGTCTTATCCTGAGCATAATTAAATATTTAAATTTATTATAATAATGAGGCGAGAATAGTGGTCACGTAGGACAAAAAGGCCGTTTGTAACTATGTTTTAATATAAAATTTTGATATAAAGAAATATTAAAATTATTGTGTTCTCTTGTGCGATTTTTTTTTCGGATAAAAAAGTAAATATTATTTTGTCACCTCAAATTCACCTACTTTTGTACACTATTAATAAAATTACCGTATCCACCTGCAATGGCTTCTCTGCCAATTTTTCTCTCTAAGGCAGTCGGCCCCTTCCTCTATCTTCAGCTCTCTACCTATCCACCTGCAATGGCTTGTGGTTCACCTCCCACAGAGCCTGCACTGGCTGCTGGTTCATCCCCTGAAGCCACGGGACATGAAGCTTTGACAAACATGTCTCCGTATTATCTTCACCCGTCGGATCATCCGGGCCTCTCTTTTTGCCCGGTGACTCTCAAAGGTGATAACTACAATGAATGGATGATCAGTATGCGAAACGCACCGATTGCAAAACGAAAAGTTGGATTTATTGATGGCTCTCTACTGGAGCCTTCCTCTACAACAGGCGAATATATGCACTGGCTTCTGGTTAACTCCATGCTCGTTGGATGGATTATGCAATCGATTGATCCCTCCCTACGGTCATCGATCACTTATTTCTCTACTGTTAAAGAATTGTGGGATGACCTCAAACAACGCTTTAGTGTTGGGAATGGTCCCCGAATTCTCTTCAGATCCGCACCGAGATTGCGCTTTGCCGGCAACAAGGGAAATCGGTGTCCAACTATTATGGCATTCTCAAAAAGTTGTGGGATGAACTATCCTCGTATATTCTGGTCAAGATGTGCAGCTGCAAAGCCTGCACTTGTGGCCTGAATTCCCGGCTGAGTAAAGCAAGGGATGAAGAAAGAATTCATCAGTTTTTGATGGGTTTGGACGGGACTGTTTTTGGTACTCTTCGCTCCAACATTATGGCTCAAGAACCACTGCCTGCGTTGAGCAGAATCTACCAATTGGTAATACAGGAAGAAAGATTGAGTTTGGTGACTCAAGAACATGCTTCTCGTATCAATGACGTAGCATATGATGTACATGTTCGCAACCCCATTAAGCTGTCCGGCAGAAACATAGACAGAAAATCTCTCGTTTGTTCTCACTGCGGAAGGTCGGGACATGATAATACTTCCTGCTTTAAATTACATAGTTTTCCTAAGTGGTTTTATGAAAAAAAGGATCATTTAAAGATCCTAAACCAGCATCGCGTGCGCAGGGACGGGGGAAGGGCAAGGCAGTGACACGCGCAGCAGTCGGGGCGGCTGCAGCCGTGGTAACATCGGATGCTGAACGGACAACTCTTGGTCCAGGGATAACAGACGAACAATGGTCCTCCATGCTGAAATTATTTCAGTCCATGAATAATGCGGGCGCCGCACCCAAAAACGGTGAGTCTTTACCTTGGATTCTGGATACCGGTGGTTGATTATATAATTTGATTCGACACGTCGGAGTCCGGTAGGATGATAGTATAACGGGGTGACTCGACGAACCCATTTGTGACGAGTGGTTCGAGCCTGATCGCGGTTTATCGTCACGATCCTCTAGATGGGAGGATGGACGATCACGATCTATCCAGGGTTTTCTTGAGGCCCTGATTTTGGGTATATAAGGGTTTGCTAAACCATCTCATAGCATCCATCCGGTTCAACTCCCCCAAAAATAAGAAGCCGCAGCCCGTGAGAGGAGAGGAAAATCGCCATCGCGATTTTAGGTCTTCGCCCTCGCCAGGTCTCGCGATTTCGCCGCCGAAGCTTCTCTCGCCGCCCTTTCGTCTCCGGCAAGGCAAGAGCCGAGCTTGTCGTGCTCATCTCCGGGCTTCTCTTCGTGTTCGGCCGACGTCGTCCTCCTCCAGCAAAACCGCCGCCGATTTTCCAGTAGACTTTCCCGTCGGTTTCCAGATTGAAGCCGTTCGTCCAAAAGGAAAGCCCTAATGGCTGGAGGTATAAACCCCTATATCCGATCTCTAGTTTCCTTCCACTACGCATCTAGGGTTTGTGCCCTAGATCTAGTTCATTTCCTTCATTTTGGTATCAGAGGGACTATAGGGGTTTTCTCATCCGTTTTTGGCCTAAAATCTGTGAAGATTTCTTCCAAAAAAAATTGTGATGTGTTTTCCAAAAAATCTGAGGATATTTCTTCCAAAATTATATTTTTTCTCTTTGAAAATCTGTGGCGATTCCTTCCAAAACAACGTAATTTTCTAGTTTGGATTGCTCCGGTTGTGGCTAGAGATTGAGGCGGTTGTTTGTTGCCATTTTTTGTGTTGGATGTAATATTTTTTCATGGTTATGTAATATTAATTCTATGTTTGGAATGTATTTTTGTGGCAACAAACAATCTCGCACTCTTGATTCGAATCCAATCACCAAACTCATCGCTGTCATGTGCTTTTGGGAGTACTCTTGTGTTGAAGATTTGGTTTTCCTATGGCGATGGAGGCGCAAGGATAAAGAAAGGAGGGCTTCCCTTCTACATCAACCTTTTGGCAATGCGGAGTTATAGTTCATGAAAACATTGGTTGGTGATTGGATTCGGGTTCCTTGTTTTTGAGCTCCAACAATTCTTTCAGTTTATTTTTTTTTGCATAAAATTAGAATACTGGTTTTTCGCGAGTATCAGGAGTAGCCAAAGCATCCTGATAAGCGCGATAATAGCGACTGTTCGAGAAACGCATCGTGGGGTGCGTTTTTATAGTCACAAATATCTAATTTTTTTGCTCGTTGCGATTAAAATTCTAAGGCTGCAAAAATTGTTCGGCCCCACAGGGAAGTAGTTGATAACAACAAAGAATTTAAATTGGTATATAGTAGTAAGGGTGTACCATGATAAATGGGCCTCCATGCCCACAGTTACGAGGTCCTGTTTATTGTGATACACGGTCTTACTAGCTATATAAATTAAGAAAAAATTAATAAAAATCTCATGCGATAGCGGTCTTTGCCCACAGGGAGACTGGATTTTTATTATTAACAATTAATATGAGTTAATTGTTAAATAAAGTTTTTTGTGTCACTTTGCGTAATTTCATATTATTTATGGCGTTGTTTTAAAATAAATTGTAAACGTGTATCTTTTTCTATTTTCTTGCAGTTTTTAATACGGTAATCGACCCAACTCAATTCATCCCCACACTCTCGGGGGATAATTATAAGATATGGAAAGATATGATGTTTCTAGCCTTAGGGTGTATGGACCTTGATTTGGCACTCCGCGTGGATGAGCCTGCGCTCCCCACGGCGGAGAGCACACCAGCTGACCGTACCTTATACGAGCGATGAGAGAGATCCAATCGTCTCAGTATAATGGTGATCAAGACCCACGTCAGTCAGAGCATTAAGGGATCTATCCCTGAGTGCAAAACTGCTAAAGAACTGATGGGGGCCATTGACGAACAGTTCGTCAGCTCGGATAAAGCTCAGGCCAGCACCCTGATGGCAAAGCTCTGTTCCATGAAGCTCAAAGGGACAGAAAGCGTACGAGGACATATAATGGAGATGAGAGACATAGCTGCTCAGCTAAAGGCATTGTACGTTGATTTTTCGGAGTCTTTTCTGGTCCACTTTATCTTGACTTCCCTGCCTGCCGACTACACTGCCTTCAAGGTGTCTTATATGACACATAAGGAAAAATGGTCAGTGAACGAGCTATTGAACATGTGCGTTCAAGAGCAAGGCAGGCTGAAGCAAGAGAAGCTGAATCGGTGAACTTTGTGCACCACAAGAAAGGGCAATCCAGCAAAACAAAGAGTGACCCAAAAGACAAGGGCAATGGGATAGTTGTTCCCATAAA
The DNA here is from genome assembly GCA_039513925.1 of Platanthera zijinensis. NCBI lineage: Eukaryota > Viridiplantae > Streptophyta > Magnoliopsida > Asparagales > Orchidaceae > Platanthera > Platanthera zijinensis. The sequence goes on from CM077095.1 coordinate 158,747,388, forward strand.
GAAACCGGAGAACATGAAGCTATCAACTTATTTCTTCTGCAAAAAGAGTGGTCACATGAAGAAGGATTGCAACAAATACAAAACTTGGCTCGCGAAAAGGGAAGGTATGACGTCATTAGTGTGTTATGAATCAAATTTTGTTAATTCTTATGATTTTCATAACACATGGTGGATTGATTCAGGCTCTACAATCCATGTTTCTACTGTTATGCAGGGGTTTCAAAGCCTAAGGAAACCTAGCGATTGAGAACTATGCGTCTATTCAGGAAACAAGATGCCGTCTTCTGTTGAAGGTGTGGGGACATACAGGCTCGTCCTTCAGACCGGATACATTTTGGAGTTAGAGAAGACCTTCTTCAATCCTAGTTTTTCCAAAAATTTATTATCTGTATCAAGACTAACGCCTAAGGGCTTTAATTTTCAGTTTAAAGAATTTTCAATTCTGATTGTTAAAGATTCAGTCCATATTGGCTCTGGTAGATTAATTGATGGATTATATAGTCTTGATTTATATTTAAATTATATGCAATCATTCACTATAATGCTTGATAACAGTAGTAGTGTGAAAAACATCAACTCATCTAGCTTATGGCATAGGAGATTAGGTCATATCTCCATAGAGCGCCTTAAAAGGTTAGTGAAAGAAGGTATCATTCAGGTACTTGACTTCACTGACTTTGGGACTTGCATACAATGCATAAAGGGAAAGCATACAAACAAGTCCAGTAAAGGAGCTAGAAGAAGTGATGCTAAATTAACGATAATTCACACTGATATCTGTGGACCGTTTAACACCCTCTGCATGAATGGTCAAAAGTACTTTATTACTTTTATTGACGATTTTACAAGATACATGTATCTTTACCTCCTGAATGACAAGTCTGAAGCACTCGATGCTTTCAAAGTCTATAAGGCAGAGGTAGAGAAACAATCTGGTTTGAGTATCAAAATTGTAAGATCTGACAGAGGCGGTGAATATTATGGTAGGTTCATAGATGGAACTCAAAAACCTGGTCCATTTGCTAAATTCCTTCAGGAGCATGGAATCCTAGCTCAATATACGACGCCTGACACGCCACAACAAAATGGCGTAACTGAAAGGAGGAATCGTATCTTAATGGACATGGTAAGGAGCATGACTAGTGCCTCATCTCTCCCTCCTAACATGTGGAGTGAAGCCTTGAAAACGACCGTGTACATCTTGAACCGGGTTTCCATCCAAATCGGTTCCTAAAACACCGTTTGAGTTATGGAATGGATGGAAGCCCAGTTTAAAATATGTGAACATATGAGGCTGTCCAGTAGAGGTTAGGGTGTACAACCCACATGAAAGGAAATTAGACCCGAGGACAGTCAGTTGTTTTTTCATTGTCTATGCATAAAAATCAAAGGGTTACATATTTTATTGTCCCTCTCACACGCTGAAAATAGTTGAAGCAAAGAATGCCAAATTTCTTGAAGAACTCCACACTGGTGAGAATAGTCCTCATAAGGTTGTGATAGAAGAGATGCAGGAGACTACATACTCTGGTAATGGTGTTTAACCTGGTGGGCTCATACCTGCTATGGCTCAACACCTATCTATTCGGATCCCAACTTATGAAGGCGTGATCGATGATTCCCCTATCCAGAACTCTCATGAAGAAGTGGTTAGTGAAGCAGTCATCCATGAACCACTACTAGTGGTTGAGACTGCGCCACAACCACCTGATCAACCAGATTTAAGGAGATCTTCAAGAGCCAAAAGGTCGGCTATTCCATCGGATTACGTAGTGTACTTACAAGAGACCGATGATCTGTCTGGACTCAATCAAGACCCCCTAACCTTTTCAAAGGCCATGGGCCGTACAAATTCTGATAAATGATATGAAGCTATGAAGGAAGAAATTAACTCAATGGTAGTAAATCAAGTATGGGATCTTGTAGAGTTACTAGAAGGCTTCCGTGCGGTAGGTTGCAAATGGGTCTATAAGACCAAAGTTGATGCATCTGGTAACATCGAACGATATAAAGCGAGACTTGTAGCCAAAGGTTTCCTTCAAAGGGAGGGTATTGATTATCACGACACCTTCTCTCCAGTTTCTAAGAAGGATTCATTAAGGATAATCATGGCCCTCGTAGCTCATTTCAATCTGGGGCTACATCAGATAGATGTCAAAACGGCATTCTTAAATGGGGAACTTGAGGAGGAAGTGTACATGATCCAACCTGAAGGATTCGTTTCAGAGAAAGACAATAATCTTGTATGCAAATTATTAAGGTCACTATATGGGCTAAAACAATCCGCACGACGATGGTATATAAAATTTCACAATGTAATTATCTCATTCGGTTTCGAGGAAAACATTGTGGATGATTGCATATATATCAAGGTCTGTGGGAGCAAGTTTATTTTATTAGTCCTATACGTTGACGACATTTTGCTAACAAGTAATGATTTGGGAATGATATGAGAGATTAAACAGTTCCTCTCTAAGAATTTTGATATGAAAGATTTAGGGGAGGCTTCCTATGTTATAGGAATTGAGATACATAGAGATAGATCTAGAAAGATCTTGGGGTTATCTCAGAAAGCCTATATCAACAAAATTCTAGAGAGATTCAATATGAAAAACTGCTCCAGTTCAATAGCTCCTATTATAAAGGGTGACAAATTCAGTTTGTCACAATGTCCCAAAAATTCTCTGGAATTGGAATCCATGAAGAATATTCCATATGCATCTGCAGTTGGCAGTTTGGTCTACTTAGATGTTTGCACTAGACCAGACATTGCATTCGTTGTAGGGATGTTGGGAATATACCAAAGTAACCCTGGAATGGAGCACTGGACAGCTGTCAAGAAAGTATTACGATATCTCCAGGGGACGAAAGATTACATGCTTACATATAGAGAATCCGACAATCTGGACCTGGTCGGATACATAGATGCAGACTTTGCAGGCTGCCAAGCCTCGAGGAAATCTACATCAGGCTACATCTTTATATTGGCCAGTGGTGCAGTGGCGTGGAAGAGTGTCAAACAGACCCTCATTGCATCCTCGACTATGGAGGCAGAGTTTATTGCATGTTATGAAGCAACAAAGCAGGCATTGTGGTTGAGGAATTTCTCCTTAGGGCTTAGGGTGATGGATACAGTTCCTAAGCCCATGAAGCTTCTTTGTGATAATGATGCAGCAGTGTTCTTTGCTAAGAACAATAAAAGTGGGAGCCGCAGCAAACACATTGATATAAAGTTTTTGGTGGTTAGAGAGAATGTGCAGGAGGGTAAAATCATCATCGAGCACATAGGCACACTGCTTATGGTAGCAGATCCCATGACTAAAGGGCTCCCACCTAAGTTATACGAAAGTCATGTAGAAAGAATGGGACTTGTGAACTCGTTTGATGTTTGAAGTTGTCATGACATTTTATGTTGTTCTCCTGTTTTGATTGATTAATGCAATATTTCCAGTTTATCATCTCTTATGCGCATATTAAAGTATTATAAGAGATTTAATATTGCATTAAAGAGTGAGAGTTTCCACTCATGAAGAATTATTTCCGCGTAAAGCACTTGATAGGATTTAACGACTACATTGTGATTGCGGAAGGGAAGTGCCTACTACTTAAGGTACAACCGCTGCAGTCCGTGTGGTGGTGACGCCCTATGCAAGTATAAAGACGTCACATAAAGTTTGGGCCAAGAGTCACTGTTATTTTTAATTATTATGTATGACCATACGAAAAATTTTGAGTTCACTATCACCCTATGAGTCTAGTGTTATTTTTCTCATATAAAGCAAATTATTATTTTTTAAATAATAGGTAGGATTTCCTCCGTGTTGAATCAAGTGGGAGAATGTTGGATTATATAATTTAATTCGACACGTCGGAGTCCGGTAGGGTGATAGTATAACGGGGTGACTCGACGAACCCATTTGTGACGAGTGGTTCGAGCCTGATCGCGGTTTATCGTCACGATCCTCTAGATGGGAAGATGGACGATCACGATCTATCCAGGGTTTTCCTGAGGCCCTGATTTTGGGTATATAAGGGTTTGCTAAACCATCTCATAGCATCCATCCGGTTCAACTCCCCCAAAAATCAGAAGCCGCAGCCATGAGAGGAGAGGAAAATCGCCATCGCGATTTTAGGTCTTCTCGCCCTCGTCAGGTCTCGCGATTTCGCCGCCGAAGCTTCTCTCGCCGCCCTTTTGTCTCCGGCAAGGCAAGAGCCGAGCTTGTCGTGCTCATCTCCGGGCTTCTCTTCGTGTTCGGCCGACGTCGCCCTCCTCCAGCAAAATCGCCGCCGGTTTTCCAGTAGACTTTCCAGTCGGTTTCCAGATTGAAGCCGTTCGTCCAAAAGAAAAGCCCTAATGGCTGGAGGTATAAACCCCTATATCCGATCTCTGGTTTCCTTCCGCTGCGCATCTAGGGTTTGTGCCCTAGATCTAGTTCATTTCCTTCAACCGGAGCATCATACCATATGACAGGTGAAATTTCATCTTTGAGGGATGTTAAAATTATTACTGCAGTCTCCATTGTACTGCCAAATGGAACTGTTACACAAGCTAATCAAGCAGGATCTCTGCATATTGGTGGAATTTGTATCTCTTATGTTTTGTCTATTCCGTCTCTTACCTACAATTTATTGTCAATTTTTCGGCTGATTACATTTTTTCAGTGTGTTGTTACGTTGACTTCCACACTGTGTGTTCTACAGGATGTACGTTCGAGGACGGTGATTGGAGTGGGTGAGCAACGAGGTGGTGTTTACTGGCTATTGATGATGCGTTCTGCTTCCATGGCGTGTCACTCTTCGGTTGTGTCGACGGTGGATCTCTGGCATCGTCGTCTCGGTCACCCCTCACCATCGGCTTTGTCCCATTTGCCCATTTTTAATAAATCTACTGTTATTCATAAGCCTTGCGATGTTTGTTTTCAGGCCAAACAAACTCGGACTGCTTTTTTTTTAAGCTCTAATAATGCTAGTCAAATCTTTGATCTAGTACATTGTGATATTTGAGGTCCCTACAGTCATCCTTCATCTAATGGTGCATCATACTTTCTTACTCTTGTTGACGATTACTCTCGTCATGTGTGAGTCTATTTACTACGGAACAAATCTGAAACCACGGAAATATTTATTCATTTTTTTAGCTTGATTAAAATCAGTTCACAAAATCCATTCGTACCGTCCGCAGTGATAACGGGACTGAATTCAAACCCCTTATCCCTTTTTTTGCTATCCATGGTATTCTCTACGAATCCTCATGAACTTATACACCACAACAAAATGGTCGTGTTGAACGTAAACACCGTCATATCCTTAACGTTGCGCGTGCTCTTCAGTTTCAAGCTGGTCTTCCCATCTCCTTTTGGGGGGAAAGTGTGTTGACTGCTGGTTATTTAATAAATCGCACCCCCTCTAAACTTCTCCATGGAAAGACACCCTATGAAAGATTGCATTCCAAGCCTCCTGATTAATCCCTTATCCGAGTTTTTGGGTCTCTCTGCTACGCTGCTTAACTTCCCAAACCACACGATAAGTTTGCTTCTCGCAGTAGGAAATGTATCTTCGTCGGCTATCCTGTTGGGAAGAAAGGTTGGCGTGTCTTTGATCTCCATTCAAAAGAGTACCTCGGTAGTCGGGATGTCACCTTCTTTGAGTCTCATTTTCCCTTGCATACATCACAAACAACATCTACTCCTACCCTGTATCTCATTCCCTCTCCTGCTCTGCCTCCCGCCGCCTATGATCTCGATCCACCTGCGGTGCTTACCGGACAACCCTCATCAAATCCGATCAATGATCAGTCTGACCCACTTCCTCCTCCTTCTCCTCCTCCTCCTCCTCGGCACAGCACTCGTCTCCGTCAGCCCCCAAAACGGCTTCAGGACTACGTCTGCGGGATGGTCACTCCAGCAGCCCCCACTTCGCCTTGCTCGCCCCCTCCGATTACTACCTCCTCAGGTACCCGTTATCCTATAGCTGCTTTTGTTACAAATACTAAATTTTCAGACCAACATAACAGATTTTTAGCAGCTGTAACAACAAATTATGAGCCTTACTCTTTTCAAGATGCGGTTAAATTTCGACCTTGGCATGATGCTATGTATGCAGAACTCAATGCTTTGGACAATAATAACACATGGGTGTTTTGTGCTCTTCCACCTGGTAAGAAAACAATTGGGTGTAAGTGGGTTTACAAAATAAAACACAAAGCTGATGGTTCAATTGAACGTTATAAGGCACGTTTGGTGGTTCTTGGTAATCGGCAAATTGAAGGTCTTGACTATCACGAGACGTTTGCCCCGGTTGCCAAAATGGTTTCCGTCCGCCTTTTTTTATCTGTGGCTGCGGTAAAAGACTGGGAACTCCATCAAATGGATGTTCACAACGCATTTCTGCATGGTGATTTAGATGAAGAAATTTATATGACACCCCCTCCGAGTCTTTCCGTTCCCTCTGGCATGGTATGTTTGCTTAAAAAGTCTTTGTACGGTCTTCGTCAAGCGCCAAGGAATTGGTTTTTAAACTTGCAACCGCCTTGAAAGCTTTCGGATTCAAGCAGAGCAAAGCCGATTACTCTCTCTTCTCGCTTATCAAAAATGGTGTATGCCTACACATTTTGGTGTACGTTGACGATATGATTATTGCTGGTAATAATTCTGGTGCTATTTCCTAACTTAAATCGTACCTTCACTCCTGCTTTCATATGAAAGATTTGGGACATCTCAAATACTTTCTTGGCATTAAGGTTGCTCGTTCAGCTACATGATTTTTTCTCTCTCAGCCCAAATATGTGCTCGACATGCTTCGCGATGCCGGCCTCCTTGCTGCTAAACCGTGTGACTTTCCCCTGGAGCAGCACCATCAACTTGCCATCTCCACCAGCTCTTTTCTCGATCCTGCTGATCAATATAGGCGGCTGGTTGGACGCTTAATTTATATTACAATTACTCGGCCTGAATTGTCATATGCAGTTCACACGCTTGCTCAGTTTATGCAACGCCCCAGGGTGGACCACTGGCAAGCTGCTCTTCGGGTTCTTCGGTACATTAAAGGTCATCCGGGCCAAGGATTGTTGCTCTCCACTACCAGTTCCTTACAGATTACTGCGTTTTGCGATGCGGATTGGGCATCTTGTCCTCTTACACGGCGCTCCATCACTGGTTATTATTCCTGCCTCGGCAAGTCACCCATATCGTGGAAAACCAAGAAGCAACACACGGTCTCTCGCACTTCCGCTGAAGCCGAATATCGTGCCATGGCGTCTGCGTCTTCTGAGTTGATCTGGGTCAAGTCCTTACTACAGTCACTGGATGTTTCTCACCCTCAACCCATGCACCTGCACTATGACAGCCAATCAGCTATTCACATAGCTTCTAACCCGGTGTTCCATGAGCGTACAAAGCACATCGAAATCGACTGTCATCACTACAACAAACTGCACCTGTTGTAAGGACTGAAATATAACTAAAACACAGTTTGTTACTAATAGCTATATTTAGTAACGAATTTTTTCTGTTGTTACCAAAAAGTACTTTGTGTAACGAATATTTTATAATTTGTTACAATAAAAATTAATTTGTTACTATAAATATAAGTATTTGTAACAACATTAATGTTACGTTACAAATAGTAATTTTTTCTCACCATATGTTTGGCCATTTTTAGTCCCACACCGCCAGTTAAAACATCAATTTTGGGTTTATATAGCCAATTCCACAATGAATTTTTGAAATATGCTGGGCTCGTGGGCTCGCGGGCAGGTGTGCCGGCGGGCGGCGCCGGCGGGCGGCGGGCGGCGGCGGGCGACGGCGGGCGGCGGGCGGCGGGCGGCGGGCGGCGGGCGGCGGGCGGCGGGCGGCGGGCGGCGGGCGGCGGGCGGCGGGCGGCGGGCGGCGGGCGGCGGGCGGCGGGCGGCGGGCGGCGGGCGGCGGGCGGCGGCGGGCGGCGGGCGGCGCCGGCAGGCGGCGGCCGGCGGCCGGCCGGCGGCGGTGGCCGACCGCCGCCGGCCGGCGGCGGAATCTTTTTTACTATTGTAGCTAATTTATTGTAACGACACACATATATTCGTTACAAGAAGTATTAGCGTCGAGCTTTAGAGGACGACCGTTACATAAAGTTTTTTTCGTTACCAAAGAGTTTTTGTAACGATTTTTGGTACTTATTGTAACGATTTAGGTCCTTACTATAAGTGCAATTTGTTGTAGTGCATTTTGTGCGTGATCTCATTCAATCCGGTGCTATCAGGCTCTTCCATCTTGGCACGTCTCAACAGTCGACAGATATTTTTACAAAAGCGTTTGGTCGACAACAGTTTTAGTTTCTCCTCTCCAAGTTGGGCATTCTGAATCCCCATGCTCCAACTTGAGGGGAGGGGGGGTAATAAAATTACCGTATCTGCCTCCATATATTTAGGAATTAATTAGAGCAATCTTATCGTTATCTGCCTCTCCATATTTAGGAACTAATTAGAGCATTCTCTTAATTAGAAGAGCTATTTTTTGGTAAGCATGACTGGATAGGAGAAATCTTAGGAGAGAATTTAGACAGATTTATTTGTATATGTTGCTCTCCTCCGTTTGAGAGAAGTTACACAGAAATAATAAAAACAGTTTTCTCCATATTTTTATCGACTATCATATATAGTTTAGAAATAGCAAGTTTGGTCTCTCAAATTTTCTCCCTTCAAAGCTCGCTCCAGCTCGAAAACATGCACTTGGACAAAAATGCTCCATTGTGAGAAAAATCAATGCAAGGGGTAAGAATTGACAATTTAAATTTTTTAGGTTAAAGCCATGGGCTCTCGTAACCTATCTCGATATCAATGAAGGGTTTTTAGGGTTAATTCCACTCTAAAGTTGAACAACCAAATAGATTTTATTTATTTTTGATGGGGACAAGCCCATTTATATAATATATAATTGGGGTGCAATTAGCCCACTCCTTCATGATCCCACCACCTAAATGAAGATCATGGGGGAACCCCCACGCATGCGATCGGCACGCGCAATTGCGCTTGATCCGCGTGCGCGGGATCCCATTCTCCGAACCGCCAAGAGTCGGCCACCGAGGCCGGCCCCTCTCTCTTGCTGTCGGTAGGCTGACTCAAGCCAACCGCCCCTGTCGGTCGAGCCCTCTTCCGCCATTCGATCATTCTCGCGCGATCTCGGCCGTCCGATGCACGGCTAATCGCACGCGTAATCACCAGCATAACCATTGGTACTAGAGGACGGGTGCAAATTTCCAGATTCATAATGGTCTGCAGATAATAAAAATAATAAAATAATATACCCATGGAGTCTATAAATATAACATCAAACCTCCCCTCATTTTCACCTTTTCTCCCCCCCCCCCCCGGATTTCCGCCTATGACACTTCTTTCCTCCGCTTCATCCTCCTTCTTGGCCAGGTACACCAACAGACCTCCTCTTCCTCGAAAATCTTCATTTGTCTTCACGCAATTACGGCGCTCCTCATCGCGAGGGATGCTCCCATCACAGCAAGCGACCTACCAATTGCATGCCAAGTATTCAACATCGACCAGTCCAAGTGCAAGCAGAAGCTCGCCGAGTCTCCGGTTTACGTGCGTTTCCTCCGCACGTAGAGCCAAGTACAATCTCGTGAATGGTGGTCTGTCACCCTCCGAGCGTCACACTCCTTTCTCTGAGATTGTTTGCACGTTCGACCGCTCTTCGGGCTAAGACAATTCAGTTAATCTAGTCTACCTAAAGCCTCGGGCGATCCACAATAGTTATGAACCGTCATTCGTGAACGTCCAATCTCATCTAAAAAACTTCATTCACTTTTATGCTCAAAATTAATTTTGATTTTTGAGGTTATTGTCATGCCAAATATGCAAATTTTTTTTTCAAACACACCAGAGCAAATCACGCCAAATGGAGCCTAATTTAGTACTAAATTATCAAAAAAATTCATATATAGCCCCAATGCTCCATAACTCAATATTTGTTTGAATGATCTATGTTAAAATTTGTATTTTTTCTCAAGTAAAAAAAATAAATATTTTATTGTGGTCGTGCCAAACGTGTAATTTATGATGGTGGCGTTTTTTTACACTCACGAGCGAAAAAAAACCCGTCAAACGGAGCCTAATTTCATACTAAGGCTGTGTTTGGAGCGGCTTATCGCAGCTTATTTGCTCCGGTGAGAGTGGACAAAAACGTCATATGTATATTTGATATCACAAATGTTAAAAAAAAGAAATTAATTTGAGACATAAGATTTCAGTATGATAATGAAATTTTTGACCAACCTCACTGGAGCAAATAAGTTGCGATAAGCCGCGTCAAACGCAGCCTAAATTATATATAAAAAAATCATTTATACCCGCAATTCTCCATAACTCCAAATTTACTTGAATAATCTATGTTAAAAAAAAATCTCAATTAAGAAAATTAAATATTTAATTGGAATAGTTTTTTGTGGCTCAGGTAACGCTCTTGATAAGCCGGTCTAAATTGCACCGTCTTAGCACTAGAGCGGTTGAGTGTGCAAACAATCATTGAAAAAAAGACGACTGACAAGGATGTTTTTTTGTACATGAAAAACGTTGAAAAAGGGCGAAAGATCACGTGATTGGGACTGTACCGACTAAACTTTCATTATCAATTGTTGCTTTACAGGGTTTTTGAGAGAATACGAGTGTGACATGCCGCTCCTCATTACAACTTGCAAGGGCAGTGAGAGATGTATTCGGAGGGTGACAAGCCACCGTTCCCGAAGTTGTCTTTTTCTTGGATGCAGTGGGGAGCACTGCACTCTGGAGCCTGGACGGTCTTCTGTTTGTGCAAAAATCTTGAGTGACGCGTTCTACCCGTCTTGATGCCTTCATTGTGTATCATGCAGTTTGCGGTGAAGTCTGTAGAGCGGAGCTTGCTGTTGACTGGGAGGCGTTGAACACTGAGTGTGGTGCGCACGGAAGGCTTGCGTAAGAAAGCTTGAAGGCGGACGCAGATCTTCGAGCGATATTCGAAGTGCATGAAGATCTTCAAGGGCGTCTTCGAAGGCGATGAAGATTCCCGGTAGAACTATCTTGCGTGTAAGGGGAAACTGGAGGAGGAAAGGATGGATATACTGTGCGCAGGCCGATATAATTTCGGCTATGTGCACCCACTCATAATGAGTGGTCACACCAGTGGTTACGCGGGTGGTTAACCATACATCGGACGGTGGAGATCGCGTGAGGATGATTCGATGGCGAAGAACTGGCCGGCGTTGGAGAGGGGCCGACTAGAGTCAAGGTTTGGCCGGCGGGAGGCCAACCGCTCGTGGCCATGGCAGGCGGTCGGCCGGGAGGCCGGCCACGGGCTTCCGCGACCGCGAGCGTGCCGCAATAGGGCTTGGCAGCCAACCCCAGTGTTGTGAAATCGGATCGAGTTAAGCCGCGGTAGCGCAACGGAATTTCACGAATGAGCAAGAACCAATATCGCGCAAAATAAAATACGGAACGAGATTCTAGCATACACAGACGACACAAAAGATTACGTGGTTCGGAGATGGGCTCCTACGTCCACGGGAGAGCGCGCCAGAAAGATCCACTAAAGTCAGAAAGTTACCGATTACAATAGACCTCAATGGGTCGAACAGAGAAGGAAACAAAAACAACACAAAGAAAACTGAAACTGGAGCTGTCGGATTTCCGACAGTGCTATTGCCCGGAACGTTGCTCCTCTTGAGCAACCAAAGTGCGCGCGCCAAGCTCGGCCGGAACTCCCTCCAGACCACCGTGCTCCTTCGCCGCCGCGCCTGATGCCTGTCTCGTTGCTGCTCTGCCACCGGGCCCAAAACCCGCCGCCGCTGCCTGAGACGAAGTCGAAGCCGCCGGAATTGCGCCGCCTGAAGCTCTCTGTTCACAAATTGGATCTCACGGATTTTTCCTCTCATCATCGGTCATGACAGCTCCCCTATAAATAGCAACAAAAAACCCCTCTCAATTAGGAGATAGTCTAATATAGGAATGAAGAATAACCGGCCATCAAATAACTTCCCAAATAAATTAGGATTGCCCAAAAATGATTTGCCCGGATTAGGAATGAGGAGCCCCAAAATAAATTCTCATCTAAATGATATTCCTATATTGAGATAATCCTAAACTAGGAATGAAAAACTCCCACGGATCGGTGACATGGCGCGATCCGGACGATCCGTGCGCGTGTGAGGTGTCACGATCCTAACAATCTCCACCTTGACGCCTCACGCAAACGAAACTCCACCTTGACGAACGTAACTCAACCTTCAGCTTAAATCTCCACTACTGGCGACTATGAGCCCCCTCTCCCTGGGGCCTAACCGCGATCAACGCGCATCAGAATGAGTCAAGTCAAGACCGCTCTTGAACTTGACTCCAGTCACTGTACATCCTCGCAAGTCCGTACTAATATCCCTCCAGGATATCTCCCGCAACTTCCTGCCTCTACCTCTACCGAACTCCCTCAACTCCCGGTGGCGCACCCCGACGTGCTTCGCCCTTGCCCTATAGACCGAGTCTTTTGCAAGATGACTCGCACTCAACCTCTCACTGTGCGACTCCACCTTCTCCTGAGTGATCATGAGTTCCCTGGTGGCACCCTTGAACCGGATGGCTCCCTTTGCGGCGTCTGGGCTCTCCTGAGATGACTCTCCGCCTACGGATGCGAAAAATTTACCTCCATCAAGGTCCTCTCTCTGCGCACACGCCCTCGCCACGAAACCTGCCCTGCTCCTCCGCCGGTCCTTCCTAGCTTTCTGCTGAGAGTGGATCCTGCTCTCTATAGCTCTATCGAAGGAACCGCGATCTGGGGAGATCGCATGAAATGCATATGCTACTGTGCCATGTAGCTCGAGAGACGGTTTGAACTCTCTCCTCGCATCTCCCCTGGCAGTCGTGGTGCCAATCAGTCTATAGAGTGACCCGAAACGCTCTCCTCTCAAGACTGTCTGCGCGCCTCTTCTGACCTCCAAATATCCGCCGTTACCGGTAAAAGAATACCCGGCGGCCTCCAGAGTGCCTAACGAAATCAAACTCTTCCTCAAATCAGGCACATACCGAACGTCGGTGAGGGTCCTAACCACTCCGTCAAACATCCTGATCCTGATATTACCGACTCCCAATATCTCGCACTCTGAAACGTTCCCCATCCGAACTCGACCACCCTCATATTGCCTAAAGCTGGAGAACCACTCTCTGTTCGGGCACATATGGAACGTGCATCCTGTATCCAAGATCCAGGAGCCTGTGGTCTCAATGCTGGGTGCAGCATGAAGAGCGTCGGCATCGCTCTCATCCTCAGATGCCACCGTAGCCAAATCTGGCTCATGCGCCTGCTCCTTGATCTTCAGCTTCGGACACTTGTCCTTCCAGTGCCCTTCCTCTTTACAGTAGTGACACGTGTTCCTGCCTACGGACTTTTCCCTAGGTCGGTTTTCCCGCTTTCCTGTCCCTCTCGATCTACCACTCAATGTGTCTTTGCTCTTCACGAATAAGCCTTCGTCGGCCCTAGGGCCCGACTTGCTCCTTGTTTCGTTCGAGAGCAGCGTCGTCATCACTTCTTCCATCTTCAGGGTATCCTTCCCGTAGAGGATAGTGGTGACCAGATGATCGAAGGACCTCGGCAATGAAGACAACAGGAGAAGAGCCTGGTCTTCCTCCTCGACCTTAACGTCCATACTCCGCAACTGTGAGACGAGCTTGTTGAACACGTTCATGTGATCTAGTAGTTGCGAGCCCTCCGACATTCTCAGGCTGTATAGCTGCTTCTTCACATACAGCTTATTCGTCAGCGACTTGGACATATATAGCTCCTCGAGCTTCTTCCACAAGTCCGCCGTCGTCTCAGCATCCACCACGTTGTACATCACCTCATCGGCCAAACACAGCTGAATCGTGCTGATGGCCTTCAGATCGAGCTCCTCCCATTCGTCGTCCTTCTTCCCGGACTTCTCCTTGCCGAGGAGAGCCTTGTGAAGGCCTTGCTGGACGAGAACGGCCTTTATGCGCTTCTGCCAAAGGCCAAAATCAATCTTGCCGTCGTACCTAGAAATCTCGAATTTTGCCGACATTGTCTTGCTCGCAGAGCTACTGGGCGATCAAGATGATATTCGCGGAACCGATCTGGGAAGATAGGGAGCGGACCAATGTCGTCACCCACCGTTGACCCAAATCAGAAAACCGGAACGTCCAGACGATCACCCCCGCGGAGCCTGCCTCTGATACCAATTGTTGTGAAATCGGATCGAGTTAAGCCGCGGTAGCGCAACGGAATTTCACGAATGAGCAAGAACCAATATCGCGCAAAATAAAATACGGAACGAGATTCTAGCATACACAGACGACACAAAAGATTACGTGGTTCGGAGATGGGCTCCTACGTCCACGGGGAGAGCGCGCCAGAAAGATCCACTAAAGTCAGAAAGTTACCGATTACAATAGACCTCAATGGGTCGAACAGAGAAGGAAACAAAAACAACACAAAGAAAACTGAAACTGGAGCTGTCGGATTTCCGACAGTGCTATTGCCCGGAACGTTGCTCCTCTTGAGCAACCAAAGTGCGCGCGCCAAGCTCGGCCGGAACTCCCTCCAGACCACCGTGCTCCTTCGCCGCCGCGCCTGATGCCTGTCTCGTTGCTGCTCTGCCACCGGGCCCAAAACCCGCCGCCGCTGCCTGAGACGAAGTCGAAGCCGCCGGAATTGCGCCGCCTGAAGCTCTCTGTTCACAAATTGGATCTCACGGATTTTTCCTCTCATCATCGGTCATGACAGCTCCCCTATAAATAGCAACAAAAAACCCCTCTCAATTAGGAGATAGTCTAATATAGGAATGAAGAATAACCGGCCATCAAATAACTTCCCAAATAAATTAGGATTGCCCAAAAATGATTTGCCCGGATTAGGAATGAGGAGCCCCAAAATAAATTCTCATCTAAATGATATTCCTATATTGAGATAATCCTAAACTAGGAATGAAAAACTCCCACGGATCGGTGACATGGCGCGATCCGGACGATCCGTGCGCGTGTGAGGTGTCACGATCCTAACAATCTCCACCTTGACGCCTCACGCAAACGAAACTCCACCTTGACGAACGTAACTCAACCTTCAGCTTAAATCTCCACTACTGGCGACTATGAGCCCCCTCTCCCTGGGGCCTAACCGCGATCAACGCGCATCAGAATGAGTCAAGTCAAGACCGCTCTTGAACTTGACTCCAGTCACTGGACTTCCTCGCAAGTCCGTACTAATATCCCTCCAGGATATCTCCCGCAACTTCCTGCCTCTACCTCTACCGAACTCCCTCAACTCCCGGTGGCGCACCCCGACGTGCTTCGCCCTTGCCCTATAGACCGAGTCTTTTGCAAGATGACTCGCACTCAACCTCTCACTGTGCGACTCCACCTTCTCCTGAGTGATCATGAGTTCCCTGGTGGCACCCTTGAACCGGATGGCTCCCTTTGCGGCGTCTGGGCTCTCCTGAGATGACTCTCCGCCTACGGATGCGAAAAATTTACCTCCATCAAGGTCCTCTCTCTGCGCACACGCCCTCGCCACGAAACCTGCCCTGCTCCTCCGCCGGTCCTTCCTAGCTTTCTGCTGAGAGCGGATCCTGCTCTCTATAGCTCTATCGAAGGAACCGCGATCTGGGGAGATCGCATGAAATGCATATGCTACTGTGCCATGTAGCTCGAGAGACGGTTTGAACTCTCTCCTCGCATCTCCCCTGGCAGTCGTGGTGCCAATCAGTCTATAGAGTGACCCGAAACGCTCTCCTCTCAAGACTGTCTGCGCGCCTCTTCTGACCTCCAAATATCCGCCGTTACCGGTAAAAGAATACCCGGCGGCCTCCAGAGTGCCTAACGAAATCAAACTCTTCCTCAAATCAGGCACATACCGAACGTCGGTGAGGGTCCTAACCACTCCGTCAAACATCCTGATCCTGATATTACCGACTCCCAATATCTCGCACTCTGAAACGTTCCCCATCCGAACTCGACCACCCTCATATTGCCTAAAGCTGGAGAACCACTCTCTGTTCGGGCACATATGGAACGTGCATCCTGTATCCAAGATCCAGGAGCCTGTGGTCTCAATGCTGGGTGCAGCATGAAGAGCGTCGGCATCGCTCTCATCCTCAGATGCCACCGCAGCCAAATCTGGCTCATGCGCCTGCTCCTTGATCTTCAGCTTCGGACACTTGTCCTTCCAGTGCCCTTCCTCTTTACAGTAGTGACACGTGTTCCTGCCTACGGACTTTTCCCTAGGTCGGTTTTCCCGCTTTCCTGTCCCTCTCGATCTACCACTCAATGTGTCTTTGCTCTTCACGAATAAGCCTTCGTCGGCCCTAGGGCCCGACTTGCTCCTTGTTTCGTTCGAGAGCAGCGTCGTCATCACTTCTTCCATCTTCAGGGTATCCTTCCCGTAGAGGATAGTGGTGACCAGATGATCGAAGGACCTCGGCAATGAAGACAACAGGAGAAGAGCCTGGTCTTCCTCCTCGACCTTAACGTCCATACTCCGCAACTGTGAGACGAGCTTGTTGAACACGTTCATGTGATCTAGTAGTTGCGAGCCCTCCGACATTCTCAGGCTGTATAGCTGCTTCTTCACATACAGCTTATTCGTCAGCGACTTGGACATATATAGCTCCTCGAGCTTCTTCCACAAGTCCGCCGTCGTCTCAGCATCCACCACGTTGTACATCACCTCATCGGCCAAACACAGCTGAATCGTGCTGATGGCCTTCAGATCGAGCTCCTCCCATTCGTCGTCCTTCTTCCCGGACTTCTCCTTGCCGAGGAGAGCCTTGTGAAGGCCTTGCTGGACGAGAACGGCCTTTATGCGCTTCTGCCAAAGGCCAAAATCAATCTTGCCGTCGTACCTAGAAATCTCGAATTTTGCCGACATTGTCTTGCTCGCAGAGCTACTGGGCGATCAAGATGATATTCGCGGAACCGATCTGGGAAGATAGGGAGCGGACCAATGTCGTCACCCACCGTTGACCCAAATCAGAAAACCGGAACGTCCAGACGATCACCCCCGCGGAGCCTGCCTCTGATACCAATTGTTGTGAAATCGGATCGAGTTAAGCCGCGGTAGCGCAACGGAATTTCACGAATGAGCAAGAACCAATATCGCGCAAAATAAAATACGGAACGAGATTCTAGCATACACAGACGACACAAAAGATTACGTGGTTCGGAGATGGGCTCCTACGTCCACGGGGAGAGCGCGCCAGAAAGATCCACTAAAGTCAGAAAGTTACCGATTACAATAGACCTCAATGGGTCGAACAGAGAAGGAAACAAAAACAACACAAAGAAAACTGAAACTGGAGCTGTCGGATTTCCGACAGTGCTATTGCCCGGAACGTTGCTCCTCTTGAGCAACCAAAGTGCGCGCGCCAAGCTCGGCCGGAACTCCCTCCAGACCACCGTGCTCCTTCGCCGCCGCGCCTGATGCCTGTCTCGTTGCTGCTCTGCCACCGGGCCCAAAACCCGCCGCCGCTGCCTGAGACGAAGTCGAAGCCGCCGGAATTGCGCCGCCTGAAGCTCTCTGTTCACAAATTGGATCTCACGGATTTTTCCTCTCATCATCGGTCATGACAGCTCCCCTATAAATAGCAACAAAAAACCCCTCTCAATTAGGAGATAGTCTAATATAGGAATGAAGAATAACCGGCCATCAAATAACTTCCCAAATAAATTAGGATTGCCCAAAAATGATTTGCCCGGATTAGGAATGAGGAGCCCCAAAATAAATTCTCATCTAAATGATATTCCTATATTGAGATAATCCTAAACTAGGAATGAAAAACTCCCACGGATCGGTGACATGGCGCGATCCGGACGATCCGTGCGCGTGTGAGGTGTCACGATCCTAACACCCCAGGTTCCCGCGGTCGCGCGCTTGTGGCCGCTGGACTTGGCGGAGGTCGGTCGTGAGGTGGGTGCACGGTCGAGGGCTCGGCGGCGGGCAGCCATTCAGCGGATGGCGCGACGGCGGTTGGTGCTCTGATTGGGCGTGAATCGGGTGAGCGGTAGTTTCTTCCATGCCCCCGATTAAGTTAATGGGAGTCATAAAATTCTAACTAATTGCATCCCAAAATTCCTATAAACTGAGAAAGACTCGATTAAATCTTTTAACAAATATATAATAATTTATCTGATTTTAGAAGAAAAAGTATATAAATAAATCTAATCGCACTAATCATTAATTAAACCGTAAAATATTTCTTAATAATATTATTAAAAATATAGACAACAAACTATGCCCATGAGGCCATGATAACAAAAGAAACTGCATTACTATTTCCAGAATTTTCTAAAGTTTTAATGATACTATTTCATAATAGTCCAATATTATCCTTCTTTTTTAATTCAAATATTTACGAGATTCAAAAAAACAAGGCTGGAACCCATTCTAAAGGCTTAATTAAATAGGCCTAAATGGGCTCAGATAGCCCACAGGACATTCCCCAGTTCTGCTCTACACCCAAAATTCTAAATAATGTATCCACAAGACCCAATTCTCGACGGGAAATATAGGATCATAAAATTAAATACCAATTTTCCATCCAGTCAATGCATAAATATATAAATGGTCGGCCTCCCTCAATTTATATAAATTTTGAGATGCAAATAGTCGGAATTCTCGTGTCTTTCACTGACAGGAGAGGTCATGGAGAAAACTGCCCAAATCATTGCACGCGCGATCTGCTGTGCCAACCACTAAGCCAACCTCCATCTCATCCCGCGGTAAGCCTCCCGCCGGCCGCCACCACGACATGTGGCCGCCACCGCAATGTTTGCGGCCGGCCTCCCACCGGTCGACGCCACGCCGTGCGTATGCTCACACGACGACCTCACGACATGTGGCTGGCCTCCCGTCAGCAGCCATCGTGTCGTGCGGCCGCTCGCACGCAGCCGCACTGCCCGCCCCCAGCATCCTGCAGGTAGCTGTCGCGCCGTGCATCCCGATGTCAGCATCCCGCAACCCACTTCTGGGCCGTGCAGCCGCTTGCAAGCGACCGTATGGCCCGCCATCGGCATCCCGTCGGTCGTCGCTGCACCGTGCTGCCGCCCGCCCGACCGCAAGGCCTGTGGTAGGCCTCCCGACCTCTGGTCGTCGCCGGGTCGTGGGGCTCGCGTCCGACCTCCTGCCGGCCGCCGCAGCGTCTTGCGTCTCGTGGTCGGCCTCCCGCCGGATGTTGCCGCACCGTGCGGTCGCCCGCCCGCCCGGCCTCCAACAGGCCTGGCTTCACTGTCGGTCGGCACCCTCGCCGGTTGATCCTCTATCATCTGATCTCCACCGCGCGATACCACCCTTCATGGGGGTTGCACATAGCTGAAATTAATTGTTGGAGTACGTGCAGTAAATCTTTAAAAAATATATGTGTCATAAACTAGGGAATCAGCATGCAAATAGAAATTTATGTGGTTATGGTGTATGGATAACCACATAACCACTCATGAAGTCTAAAAATAGGACCACAAGATCTCCTTCATTTTCATCTTATTCTCCTCCGGCTCCATCTCCTACTTTGAGTGAGAGCTTCACAGAAAATCTCCTTCGCCTTCGAAGACTCTCTTGAAGATCCTCGAGCACCTTGAAGTTCGGTCGAAGACCTTCATCCACCTTCAAGCGAGCGCCATGCACCCCGCCGCATGCATCCCGCGAGCGACGTATTCAGCACTCACATCGCATCATCGCCTTCAGCAGCGGGCCTTAAAGACGACGACAAGTCAACCGCTCCAAACCCCTTTACGCGTATGAGAAATGTCGTAAACATCAAGGCGTGCTCGTGGGCCCCATTGGCTTCCAAGCACCCGCAAAGAACTTTGAGGCATCTAGAGCACAGGGAACCCCACAACACCAAGCAAAATACTTAGCTCCTCGAGCAGTGGCCTGTCGCCCTCTGAGCACCTCTCTCTCGCTCACTCAGCAAGCAACTCTAATAAGGAGTGGCATGTCATCCTCAAATTCCCATAAAAGCACTGTACACGACCTGCAAAATAGTGAAGTTCGGTCGGCACAGTCTCGCCTCGTGATTGTTCATCTATTTCCAAGATTTTCTCGTAAAAAAAATATATCTAGTCATCTGTCACATTTTCTCTGATTGTTTGCACGTTCGACCGCTCCTAAGCTAAGACGGTCTAATCTAAACTGATCTACAATAACCTCGAGTTGTGAAGGTCTTGAACATGAGTGTTAAATTGTCATTCGCTAACGCCCACCTAAGTTCATTCATTTTTATGTTCAAACAGAAGATGTTTATGTTGAAATAAATTGATATAAATATAACATGTTCTTAATGAGTTTGGTTTAAAGCCGTTAGACATTCAATAATCCTTCATCAGGAATTTAAGTTTACGCCTATAAATATCTCTATTGGGGCAACGTGGAAGCCGTTCCAAATTTAACGGTCACACGGGATGTTTCGAGCACTCTAACAGTTAATTAGATGATCCTTGACGAATGACGGTTTAACCCATCCATTTACGCCCGCCACCACCGTGCCAAACGGAGCCTAATTTAGGCTCCGTTTGGGGGAACTTATTTTCACCGGTCAAGCGGTTACGACCGCATGAATCGGGCCATAATTAAGATCTGGTTCATGTGATCGTAATCGTTTGACCGATGAAAATAAGTCCTTTCAAACGAAGCCTTAGTTTTTTTGGTCGCACAGAAGCTCCAAAAATATATTGTTACAGAACAAGCAAATATCTTCGGAGATATTGTTTTTATCCCATCCAGACCCAGTTAAAATGCCCAAACAAACAAAATCTCGCACCTTTTCCAAGCTTAAATATCAGCAAATATTTGTCACTCAAAAACTCAGTCTATTTTAGGTGTCCAAATTGAGTTGAGTCGGCTCGAAAGCTCGATGAGCTGGCTAAAAAAAAGTTCAACTCGAGTTCGAGCCTGTGGAGCTCGAGCTCGAGCTCGATTATGAGTTGACCTCGAGCTCATCTAGTGTTGTTCATGAGCTCGCGATTTTTTTATTTATACATTTAAAAAATATAAAAAAAAAAGAAAAAAAAAAGCTCATGTGCTAAAAAGCTCACGAGCAGCTCAAACTTGAGCTCGCTAGTTCGAAACTTGAGCTCGAGCTTGATAAGTTGGCATTGAGCTCGAGCTCGAGCTCGAGCTGAGAAAAATGAGCCCGAGCTCGAAATGAAAAGCTCGAGCTCGAGCTTAAAAATTTTGCCAACCTCGACTCAAGCTCGACTCGTTTGCACCCCTAGCCCTCTTTGAGTGTTAAACAGAGACGACTACTGTCGTGTACTTGTGTAGATACATTTTCTATAGAAGAGCGTGTTTATCGCCATCAGTACTCGTGCATCCTAAGCATTGTGTGTTAATGATCCATAGCTTGTACCAAACATCACTGATAAATTTGCACACTATTTTTTTTAAAATGCTAAATCATAAACTTATGAGAAATTGGGGATAAAAATTATTAATAATCAAATCTGAATGAAATTTGTAATTGTGATTGGTACAATTATTATTGATGGGTTCCATAAAACAAGTTCCATTGAATAGAGGATTTTTTGTCACGATCTCAACTGGCTCGCCCATACAATTCTAATGGGCTCGATCTTGCACATTTTCAAGTTCGTTTGATCCCAAACGGCCGCTAAAGCTCACATACATGCAGAGTGCGCTTGCTCAAGCCGCGCCGGGCAACGTTATGCACATTGCGCACTATTTACTCGTCTCGGGTATATCTACAACTTTCATGAAAGTTATTCGTCTCGGGTATATCTACAACTTTCATGTTAACCAATTTTTCTGATTCCGCCCCATTTACTCGCAAAATCGCAACTCCACCCCCTGGAGTTCAAATAGGAACTCCAGGGGATCCGGATCCCGCACTAACACCGCGCCACATGGACATCTCATCGGTGTTTAATCATCCGAAGCGGTTAAATAATTAACAATAATTAGTTTAAGAATTTTTTTGGAAATACAAAGTACTGAGGCTTATTTTGAGACTAACTTTAATATTTTTATTTGATTTTCTTGCCCTGCATTGGCATGATCTCAAACAAGAACTTGACATATTTTTAACAGTGAAAGGCACTTTGCATTATGATTGTTGCGGATAGCTCGAGGATCTTGGTAGATTGGTCTATGCTAGACCGTTTTAGCACGTATAGCGGCCGAACGTGCATAGAGTCACGGAGAAAGTAGAGAAATGAACAAGCAAGTTTTTAACGTGGAAAACCTGTAAACTGGGTAAAAACTCACGTGACCGGTTCTGTGTCAGTCAAACTACACTATCTTTCGTGGTTTACAAAGCTTGGGAAGAATCAAGGGCGACGGGCCGCTCATTGTTATAGCTTGGGGAGGAAAGAGAATGCAGAGCGCTTGGAGGGTGACAAGTCACCACTCGCGAAGCTTAGTCTCCTTCTGGTGGTGTAGAATGCTTGCGATCGCTGACTGGGCGTTGCGCACCAGAGGCAACACGTAGAAGATTGCTGAGGAGACTAATCGGAGCGCCTTGCACGTGGGAGAATTCCTGAAAAGGCCGGCGAAACGCCTTGCACACAAGAGCGTCGTGGACTTAGACGAATCTTCGACACGCTTGGATTTCGTCTTCGACACGCTTGGAAGAATGCGGCTCGTAGGAGAATTTCAATAGAGTTTTTGCTTGTAGGAGAAAAAAACTGGGAGGGGAAAAGTTATAAATGAAAGGGGGTCTGGGGTACTATTTATAGACCACAGGGGTCGTTACGGTAGTTACACAGCTATCCGCAGACCATAACCAACTAAATTACAAAGTCCAGACCATTTCTGTATAATTTTTAGCGCGTAATATTCTTATATTTTTATTATACGCAAACTGTAATTATTTTATTTATTTGCACCCACCCATAATGATGGTTACGGGGGTGGTTACCCCCGTAACTATCGGTTGCGATCACGAGAGCGTGATCGAACGACGAAAAAGGGGTTGTTGTGGCCAATTTGTGGCGGCGAGCCCCGGGCGGTGTTGAAAAATGTGAAGTGAAAGTGGGGGTTGATCAGGCACACAGCGTGACCTGAGCGGACTGATTGTGTAGCCTGGGCGGACTGTTGGTGCGGTCTGGGCAGTCTGGATGTTGCGGCCTTGTGATGGTTGTTGCGGTCTGGGCGGTATGGGCAACTTGGTCGTTGCGGTCTGGTGATGTTTCCCTAGTGCCTTGCAGTTGATTGTTCCCTGGTGTAACCTTGCAGATAGGTGGAGCATCGGCAGAAGGGCGGACTCACTATGAGATCGCTGTACAACCCGTATTCGACGAGGGTGGGTCCTACCACCGCCAGGTCATCAGAAGTCAAAGTCAACAAGGCAAGACGGAGATCCAGATCAGCACCCCAGGCCGCAGGAGGTTCGGGCGAGTACGGCGAGCTCCCCAGGCCAACTTGCCAGGTGGCGACCATGACCAGATGCTCGCCTCTTCTAGGCGAGCTCCCCAGGGAAGTCGCCAACTCGCCAGGGTGGGGGTATAAGTAGGACCCCCCCCCTTCCTTGGATTTCCCTATAAATAGGACCCCAGGGGTACGAAGGAGGACAAGCAATTCTCGGCCTGAGCCCTCGCGAGTTCTAGCAATTGCCCTCGACTCGCTATTGCTCAAGCTCGCCTCCTTTGTACCTAGCTCGGCCAATCTGGTTGAGAAGGAGTTGCTTCTAAGCAACTGGATACGTGGTGGACCTTCCTGCCGCAGCAACCTGGGGTCTTGTTCGAACAGTTTGCTTCTGTTTCCTGACCAGAGACCGTCTTTCTGACCGCTCGACCAGTAACTTCAGGTGGTCTAGTCTGATTTCTGAGGTTGAGATATTTCTCGGCTTCAACACTTGGTGCGGTGAGCGTGGATAGTGACCGAAGAAGAAAGTCGTGGTTGGAAGATGGCCGATGGTGGAGACCGGGGCGAGTTGGGAGGTAACTCGACGGGAGCTGGAGTCCCGGGGCAAGGGAGCGAGTATGTGACGGTGGCGGCTTTTGAAGAGTTCGCGAGGAGAGTGGAGAAGGCAATACTCGTCGGGTTGTCCAATCCGCCTGAGGTGACGGCGACTTCTCCCTGCCGCCGGACACCCCCAGACGAGGAGATACCAACTCGGCGAGCAGGGAAGGAGCCCGCTTGGGCGAGTGGAGAGCAGGTGATCCCGCTGCGACATCACCCGGCGAGTAGTCAGGGAATCCGGTTTCGGGATCCGGAACTCTCGGCGAGGTATGGAGATACTCGCCGATGGAGTGAGTATGACTGCTCGAGCGGGGAGGATACTCGCCGCCAGGAAGGGAGGAGCCCCTTTTGCGACGAGATCCTCGCAGCCCTCGTCCCCGACAACTTCAGAGAGCCGGTCCTCTCGTACTACTCCGGCAAGGACGACCCGGTAGGACATCTCCAGTGGTTTGAAGATGTGGTGTCTATTCGCAATGTGTCTGATGCTCTCAAATGCCGGCTCTTCTCCATTACCCTAAGGAAGCGCAAGAGATTGGTTCCACCAGCTGCCAGCAGGGTCGGTCTACTGCTTCTCAGATCTTCGAAGGGGTCTATTGGCAAGGTTTGCGACGTCCAAGCGGAGGAAGAAGGAGGCAACCGCCCTCTTCAAGATCGTGAAGGGGCAGCATGAGAGTTTGGGCCGTTACATCGATCGATTCCAGGAGGAGGTGCTGGAGGTGGAAGAGGTGGACCGGTTCACCCTGATGGTGGCCCTCAAGTTTGGGCTGAAGCAGGGCCTGTTCAACATGGAGCTGGGGCATAGGCCGCCCAAGTCGTTCGAAGAGATGGTGGAGCGAGCCAATGTGTTCATCCAAGGAGAGGAGAGGAACAAGGAGTTCCTGGCACGGTTAGACGGAGACAGGCCGCTGGGGAAGGATAGAGGAAGACTGCTGGAGAGGGAGAGGGCGCCGGAGGGGCGCAACGACAGGAAGCAGGAAAGGCCGCAGAGGAAAGAAGAAGAGAAGAGAGAAAGGGGAAGGGAGATCAGAAAAGCGGAGAGGCAGGAGAGGCCTCGAAGGCAGGAGGATAGGAGGCACGTCGGGGGTCGAGAGACGAGGAGCGAGGAGAGAAGATTCCAGTACCCGAGGGATCGCCCCCAGTGGAGGCGGCCCGCCCATCAGGAGGAGAGGAGGACTTACAACCCTCGGGAGCAGGGAGGAGGAAGAAGGGAGACCATGGCCATCACCCAGCGAGCCGCTAAGCGCCGGCGGAAGGAGAGGCAGCAGGAGAGGAGGCAGGGAAGGCAGCAGGAAGCGGCGATTCCCCTCTACTGCGATATCCATCGAGTGGAGGGGCACGAAACCTTGGCTTGCCCTGAGTTCTGGGAAGCAAGGAGGAGGATGGAAGCAACGGTGGCCGAGAGGGAGCAGCCGCAGCAGGAGGCCCAGGTTGGGCAGGTGGCTTACCAGGTACCGCAGAGGAGGAGAAACAAGGACAGGATTGACCAAGGAGGAAGGGGGAATGTTATCCCCGGTCCGGGAGGCGGACACGTCGGAGTAATCAACGGAGGGGCTGGGCTAGGAGCTTCTCGCAAGGGAAGTCTCCACCAAATCTACAAAAGGAGCGTCGCCTCGACGTCTCAGACCCCCCCTCCACTGAATGAGATCACCTTCTCGGAGGAAGACATGCTCTGGAACGAGAACCCCTTCCATGACGCTCTGGTGATCCAGGCCGCGATCGAGGACTTCACCGTCGACCGAATCCTCGCGGATAACGGTAGTTCGGTGAATGTCATCTTCAAGAGAACATTCGTCGATCTTCAGGTGGAAGCATCCCGGGTTCAGGCGGCGGACGGGCCTCTCTTTGGTTTCTCGGGAGAGAAGAAAGAGGTGGAAGGAGGGGTGGAACTACTGGTCACTCTCGGGGGAACCTCGATTCGATGTCGCTTTGTCATCGTCGACGCACCCAGCGGCTACAACGCCATCTTCGGACGGCCCCTCATCAACTACTTCAAGGCCGTTCCATCGTCATATCATCAGTGCCTGAAGTACTGCCGGGACGACGTCCAAGTCAGGATCAGAGGAGATCCCAAGGCCTCCAGGGAATGCTACCTGAATGCGGTCAGCACCATCAACTGGATGGGTGACGCAGAAAGGTTGGAGAGGATGATGGAGCAGGAGGAGGGCCTGCAGGCTGCCGAGGAGCTGGAGGAAGTGGAGGTGATCTCCCCGAGAGGAGAGCCTGAGCTGCTGAAGATCGGAGGAGCCTTGCCCCCGGAAGGGAAGGTGGAGATAGTTGCTTGCCTGCAGGAGAACGCGGACATCTTCGCGTGGAGCGTCGCCGAGATGCCAGGGATTGATGCTGATGTTGCCTGTCATCGCCTCAACCTGGATCCAGCGACGGCCCCAGTCCGTCAGAAGCGGAGGAAGAGCGCCACCGCGCTGGCGGGACCAATCCGAGAGGAAGTGGGGAAGCTGCTGGAAGCGGGTTTTGTTTCGGAGGAGGCTGGGTCTCCAATGTTGTAATGGTGAAGAAGTCGGGAGGAGGCTGGAGACTATGTATCGATTTCTCTATGCTCAATAAAGCTTGCCCCAAGGATTGCTATCCCTTGCCTCAAATCGACGCGCTGGTTGATTCCGCCGTCGGGTTTCCCGTAATGAGCTTCCTTGATGCCTTTTCAGGATATCACCAGATCCGGATGCATCCCCCCGATTGCCGCGACGTTTCTTCATCACCAGCGACGGATGCTATAGCTACAAAATGATGCCCTTCGGGCTCAAGAACGCCGGCGCGACATATCAAAGAATGATGGATCACGTCTTCAGAGAGCAAAAGGGGCGGAATCTGGAGGTCTACGTGGATGACCTGCTCGTCAAGAGTAAGAGCGCCGCAGAGCACGTAGCGGATCTGACAGAGACCTTCGCCACCCTGAGGAGGTACAAGATGCGACTCAACCCGGCCAAGTGTGTTTTTGGCGCGGGAAGGGGGAAGTTTCTAGGGAACCTCCTTACTCCCCAGGGGGTGGAGCCTAACCCCGACAAGGTGAAAGCCATCGTGGAGATGGCGTCCCCGAGAGATTCCAAGGAAGTTCAAAGGTTGACCGGAAGGCTGGCAGGTCTTAGCCGGTTTCTCTCTAAGGCCGGAGAGAAGTGCTCCCCATTCTTCAAGGCCCTTCGGGGCAACCACAAATTCGAGTGGACCCCGGAGTGCGAGGAGGCCTTCATAAAGCTCAAACAACAGCTGACCCGAGCTCCTCTCCTTCAGGGTCCACAGGGCGGTGAGGATCTCTTGCTCTACCTAGGGGTGGGGGCTGAAGCAGTTAGCTCGGTGCTGGTCCGAGAAGAGGGAAAGAAGCAGCTTCCAGTTTACTACGTGAGCCGGGTGTTGAGACAAGCCGAAGCAAGATATTCGATCCTCGAGAAGTTGGTTTTCGCCTTGGTGGTTTCGGCCAGGCGACTCCGTCCGTATTTCCAAGCCCACTCTATCAAGGTAGTCTCCGACCACCCCCTGAGGAGTATCTTGGATGGAGTGGAGCACTCCGGCAGACTAGCCAAGTGGGCTGTGGAGCTGAGTGAGTTCGACATCTCCTACCCCCCAAGGGTCGCGATCAAAGCACAAGCCGTGGCGGATTTCCTGGCCGACTTCTCGGCCGAGGTCGAGGCGGACATGGGCGTCTCTCGGCCAGTCCCCTGGAAGATGTTTGTGGACGGCGCGTCGGGAAGGCACTCCGTGGGAGCCGGGGTGGTGCTGGTTAGTCCTCAAGGAACTAGGATCGAGCAGGCCATCGAGATCCTTTTCCCAGTAACCAACAATCAGGCGGAGTACGAAGCCATGGTGGCTGGCTTGCGACTCTCCAAGGAGCTGGCCATCAGAGACATCCAGGCTTTTACCGACTCCATGGTGGCTGCATCTCAGATTCGGGGAGAGTTCGAAGTTCGAGATCCCATTTTGCAGCAATATCTGGTTAAGGTCAAGGGCCTGATCGGGGGATTCCGATCCTTCCACATCGAGCACGTGCCCCGAGAACGCAACTCCGAGGCAGACTGCCTTGCAAAATACGGCCCTCGGGCTGGGGGAATCGCCGTCGAGTTATTTCGACCATCCATCGAAGAAGGCGAGCTGATGGAGATCGATCAACGAGCCTCGTGGAGGGATCCGTTCATCACGTTTTTGACAACAGGCCGACTACCATCCGACGGGCAAGATCAGAGAAAGTTCCGGTACAAGGCCGCGTATTACTTATTGCAAGATGGCGAGCTCTATCGCAAGACCATCTCAGGCCCCCTGGCCCGATGCTTGTCCGAGCTCGAGATTCCTTGGGTCCTCGAGGAGATTCACTCAGGAGAGTGCGGCAGCCACTCCGGGACCCGCACCCTGGAGCAGAGAATTTTGAGGCACGGGTACTTTTGGCCAACCATCCGAAAGGACGCAGAGGCCTACTCCAGAAAGTGCTCCCAATGTCAACCCTTCGCGCCCCTCGCGCTCCAGCCGGCTCAGCAGCTTCGCTCGATCACCGCTCCGTGGCCTTTCGCAATCTGGGGAATGGACTTGATCGGCCCGTTCCTTCAAGCTAGCGGACAAAGGAAGTTGTGCTAGTAATGGTCGACTACTTCACAAAGTGGATCGAGGCCAAGGCTCTGGCCAAGACCACGTCTCAAGTCGTCAAGAACTTCATCTGGGGAGAAATCGCATGCAGATTCGGGATCCCTCTGGCCATCATCACCGACAATGGGCCGCAGTTCGCCAGTTTGGAGCTAGGGGACTTTTGTAAGCAGTTGGGAACCGACCTTCGGTTCGCCTCGGTACACCACCCCCGGAGTAATGGGCAAGTGGAAGCCGCGAACAAGCTCATCATCAACTTGCTGAAGAAGAAGATCACCAATCTCAAGGGAAATTGGGCCGAACAACTCCCTTCTGTCCTATGGGCTCTCAGGACCACCCCAAACTCAGCCACATGGGAAACACCCTTCAAACTGTCACACGGGTCCGAGGCACTCATCCCGGTCGAATTTGAGGTGCATAGCCCAAGGGTCATCGCAGCCGAAGACGGAAGCGAGGAATGGCGGCTAGAGAATGAAGAGGCTCAGAGGCTCTCCCTAGATTATGTGGAAGAGCTTCGGGACTTGGCCTCCATACGCCAGGAAGAAATCAAGAGACGCATGGCGAGGCATTTCGACAAAAATGTCCGCTTAAAAAACTTCCTCGCAGGAGACTTGGTCATGAAGAAGGTGGACGCCGCTGGGCGGGGAGCCGCCGTAGGCAAGCTGCATCCCAACTGAGAAGGACCTTTCATCGTCCAAGAAGCCTTAGCCACGGGAGGCTATTACCTACAAGATCAAGCGGGGGAGCAGCTGACTGGGACCTGGAGTGGGGATGATCTGAAAAGATTCTACCCATAGCGGTAACCCATGTATCTATTTATGTAAACATAGTTGATATACAAAAGATGCGGGATTTCATCTCTCTTGTGTTAAGCACGCCTCAAGGCTTCTGTATGTTTCCATGGTCAGCCTCGTAGTCGACTTCGGGAGGCAGTGGTCAGTTTGTTCCTCATACATAGCCCAGTACGGATGATGGGACGATGCTTCGGGATTTTAAGCGCTCTTGTAAGACCGGGCCTCTGCATTGTCGGTCGAGATCAGCTCCCCCCTTGCATGTCGGTCTATGTCTCTCCGAGTGCATCTCTCTTCCGTCTGGAGGAACTACGAGAAACAGATCCGCACCCTGATCCCCCGGACCCAAGGAGAGGCCGGCCTCGTAAAACACCCAGAAGGAAAAAGTCTCAAGTGAACAACAAGGTAGGATAACCTGCTGAAGGGAGGGCGTGGACGAGTCCAGGGGTGTGTCAACTCCGAGTGCGTCCGAAGAGGACCCTCGATGTACACCACCCCCGTTCGAATCGTGGCTGGAAGCGATCTTCGCCATCAAATCGAGATACGTGCCCTCAACCCGTTCTTACTAAATAGCCTAGTGAGGATGATAGGATGATGCTTCGGGACTTTAAGCGCTCTTGTAAGACCGAGCCTCTGCATTGTCGGCCGAGATCAGCTCCCCCCTTGCATGCCGGCCTAGGTCTCCCCGAGTGCATCTCCCCTCCGGCTAGAGGAATTCTAGGGAACGGGTCTGGACGCCAACCCCCCGATTTGGCAGGATCAAGAGCGTCTCTCCGGAGAGAGTTTCTTTCTTGTCAAGATGTCTCTGAGATTAATCTCCAAACTATGTAAGGATGCAGGATTTTATTCAAGACTTCGAGTTGAGCAGCGTCGTAAGCCCGGTATTCCCACGAGCTCCTCTCCTCGG
Source organism: Platanthera zijinensis (assembly GCA_039513925.1). Lineage (NCBI taxonomy): Eukaryota > Viridiplantae > Streptophyta > Magnoliopsida > Asparagales > Orchidaceae > Platanthera > Platanthera zijinensis. The sequence goes on from CM077095.1 coordinate 158,777,600, forward strand.
GAGTCGGCCGATCTCCTCGATTGAAGTTCAAGACTTTGAGTTGAGCAGCGTCGTAAGCCCAGTATTCCCACGAGCTCCTCTCCTCGGGAATCGGCCGATCTCCTCGATTGTAGTTCAAGACTTCGAGTTGAGCAGCGTCGTAAGCCCGGTATTCCCACGAGCTCCTCTCCTCGGGAATCGGCCGATCTCCTCGATTGTAGTTCAAGACTTCGAGTTGAGCAGCGTCGTAAGCCCGGTATCCCAACGAGCTCCTCTCCTCCGGAATCGGCCGATCTCCTCGATTGTAGTTCAAGACTTCGAGTTGAGCAGCGTCGTAAGCCCGGTATTCCCACGAGCTCCTCTCTTCGGGAATCGGCCGATCTCCTCGATTGTAATTCAAGACTTCGAGTTGAGCAGCGTCGTAAGCCCGGTATCCCCACGAGCTCCTCTCCTCGGGAATCGGCCGATCTCCTCGATTGTAGTTCAAGGCTTCGAGTTGAGCAGCGTCATAAGCTCGGTATCCCCACGAGCTCCTCTCCTCGGGAGTCGGCCGATCTCCTCGATTGAAGTTCAAGACTTCAAGTTGAGCAGCGTCGTAAGCCCGGTATTCCCACGAGCTCCTCTCCTCGGGAGTCGGCCGATCTCCTCGATTGAAGTTCAAGACTTCGAGTTGAGCAGCATCGTAAGCCCGGTATTCCCACGAGCTCCTCTCCTCGGGAATCGGCCGATCTCCTCGATTGTAGTTCAAGACTTCGAGTTGAGCAGCGTCGTAAGCCCGGTACTCCCACAAGCTCCTCTCCTCGGGAGTCGGCCGATCTCCTCGATTGAAGTTCAAGACTTCGAGTTGAGCAGTGTCGTAAGCCCGGTATTCCCACGAGCTCCTCTCCTCGGGAATCGGCCAATCTCCTCGATTGTAGTTCAAGACTTCGAGTTGAGCAGCGTCGTAAGCCCGATATTCCCACGAGCTCCTCTCCTCGGGAATCGGCCGATCTCCTCGATTGTAGTTCAAGGCTTCGAGTTGAGCAGCGTCGTAAACCCGGTATTCCCACGAGCTCCTCTCCTCGGGAATCGGCCGATCTCCTCGATTGTAATTCAAGACTTCGAGTTGAGCAGCGTCGTAAGCCCGGTATTCCCACGAGCTCCTCTCCTCGGGAATCGGCCGATCTCCTCGATTGTAGTTCAAGACTTCGAGTTGAGCAGCGTCATAAGCCCGGTATCCCCACGAGCTCCTCTCCTCGGGAGTCGGCCGATCTCCTCGATTGCGAGAATGAGAGGCCCGCAGGTTATGATTCGGCAACTAGGCCAGGTACGACTGCGTCACGCACAGGTGGGCGAGCAGGCCTCGCGCGAGTAGGCGAGCTGATCTCGCGCGAGTAGGCGAGCTGGTCCCACGCGGGTAAGCGAGCTGGAACCGCGCGAGTAAGCGAGTCCCGGAGGGCATGCGAGTATGTCCCACGCGCCGACCCGCGCGGTGCGCGAGGTTCTCCCAGCAGGTTCACGAGTACCCGGGCACAGGGGAGAGTAGGTCCCGGCGAGCGGATGATCGATGACGGGACCATCCCCCTGCGATATAGCGAATGCTCCTCTCCGAGCCTACGAACCTAGCGAGCGACATGTCAGAAAAATGAAGGGGCACAAAATTTGTATTAAATCACAAGTCCAAAATCGATTTACAAAAGGAATATCGGCGAGCGACTAGGACTCCTCGTCGCCAGTATCTGGCCGATATTCGTCGTCTCCGATATCACCGACATCTACCGAATCATCGCTCTCGCTTCCGCTGCTGCTTCCGCTGCCGCTTCCGCTGCTGCTGTCATCGGAGTCACCGGAGCTGGTCAGCGGCGAGGCGCGGTACGGCGGGATGGTCCCCTCGGCGAGTAGCTCGGGAATGAGCTCGTCAACAGTGAGCGGCTTCTCCCCCTCGACGAGCTGGCCCCCGAGCCTGAGGCGCGCGAGTATGATGTTCCCCGCCGCCCGCGCAATCTTGCGGCGAACAGAGGATCTCTCCTCCCAGAGGACGCGTGATTGCTTCACCACTCGCGTCGGGTCTTCGGGTAGCGGGGTTGAGGAGCTCGGCCGTCCTTCAGCAGCGACCAGCCTCGTCTCCATCACCGCTGCGCGAGTTTGGGCCACCTCCAGCTCGGCCTGGGAGGCGGCGAGCTTCTCCTCGCACTCGGAGAGCTTCTTCGCCGCTTCTATCTCGGCAGCCTGCGAAATGATCGACGTCAGGACCTATCGACGAAACAAATCGAGCAACCCACCCAAGGACAGCTCACCTCGAAGTCCTTCCAGCGGACTGACTGCATGCCAAGGTCGATGGCCTTCTTGGAGACGACCTTGAGGGTGTCGGTCGTCTCCAGCAGCTTCCTCGCCGAGTAATGCCCCAGCTCGGCAGACCGCGCGAGCGCGCAGGCCGACTGATGGGCGAGCTCCAGCGGGGTCAGCTCCAGGACAGACTCCGCATCGACTCGCCCATATAGGGCGTGTAGGACAGCGAAAGCTTCCCCCTTGTCCTCCCAGTCGGTCGACCAGGACGGGAGATTGGTGCTCAGCGACACCGAGTTATCCTCCGCCGACCACGTCACGAGCGGGCGGACGTAGGCGTCCACCACCCCCTGCCCGAGGCCGTAGTTGGGGTGGAAGTGGGGCGACTGGGCGCCCGTCGGCGACCGGCGATCGACGGATTGGGGCGACGAGGTCTTCGCCCTCTTCCTCGCGGGACCCTGCGAGCTGGCCCGCGACTTTCCCTTGGTCGCCTTCTTCTCCCCAACGTCGGCAGGGGGACGAACGTCCGAGCGCGTAGTGGCGACTTCCTTCGCCGAAGGAAGAGGCTTCTCCGGAAGCTCGTTGGAAACTGCGAAACGCGCGACAAAGTTAGCTTCAGCGGCAAAAGGGCGAGCGAGTAACCAGGACGCATTCCGAGCTCGGCTTACTTTCATTAGGGTGGACTGCCTCGAGCACGTTGACGTTTAGACGCCAGAAAATGACGTCAAAGAGCCGACCGCTGAAGTATTAGAAGAGCTGCTCGCGAGCTCCTTCGAGGATGGGAGGAAGGAAGGCGACGTCGGCTGGTTGGTGCGGCCTGCCGAGAATACCGCCGAAGTCGCCGTGGACGACCACCAACTGCTCGCTCCAGCGGTGGACCTTATTCGCGGTCCCGACCAAGGTGCAGACGTGGCTGCTAAAAAAGATGACTCCCTCCGAGGTCGCCGCAAAGGCGAAGATGCGGCGGAAGACGGAGAGGTCGAAGGCGATCCTCTCTTCCCGGAGGAAACACAGGAACCCCATGATGATCGCCACGTCGTTGGGATTGATCTGCGCGGGGACGATCCCGAAGTAGCGTAGGATCTCGCAAAACTCCGGCCAGAAGGGTAGCCGCAGGCCGGCGTCGAAATGCCGCAGCGACAAGACAAGGGCGCCCTCAACATTGGTGTTGAGCCGCTCGCTGCGAGTAGGAAGCCTCGCCGAATAGTCCTCGGGCAGCAGGCGCTCTTTGAAGGCCGCCAGGTCCTTCTCTAAGGTAACGGACTTCTTGAATGCCGCATCCGCGAAGTTAATGGCATGAGCTTATCGGCGAGCGCTGGCGTCGTCACCGACCATGTTTGCGAGCTATAAAAAGAGAGAGAGAAGGCGAGCTGGATGTTAGGATACTCGCCGATACGAAGAGAAGATCGCTACAGCATACGCTTTGACCCACCTACCCCTCCTATTTATAGATATGTCAAGGCAAGGGGGGGGGTCTGCCTAGCTCGGCGAGTATCGAACGAGCTCGCGCGGTGAAAAATAAGAGGCGACATCGCCAGAAGTCCTAGAGCTCGGCACACCACAAAGAAAGCGCACACACGAAGGATCAGAAGGCGAGAATACTCATACACGCAAAGACGAATTAATCAATAAAAAGAAAAAATACAGATGTCCGAAGGGAATTCAAAGTCGCTCATGGTGAGCTACATTCAAAAAACAAAAATGCTATGGCGCCCTAGGCCGCTCAGGGGGGTGAGGATGTCGCCCGGCCCAGCCGATCTCGCGTGCACGCCGGTAATGCTCCGTCGCCAACGCTGTCGCATCGTCGCCGAGCCGGAGCTGCTCCTCCATCCTCGCCAGACGTCCAGCAGACCCCATGCTCGCCCGGATGCCGGCCAGCTCGTCAAGCACCAGCTGCAGGCGGTGGTTGTTCAACTGCAGCTGGCGGTCATTCTCTTTAACCATGTGGAAGCGAGCATCGTAGTTCTCCAAAGTCGCCTGGAGCCCTTCGACCTTCGTCATCCTCGCCTCCAGAGCCGAGATGCGTCGGTGAGGGTCGCAGATAGCGAGCTGGTCGAACTTACTCTCCAGCTCCATGTGGGCGCGAATGGCAGCCTGGCGATACTCGCTCCTGGACAGCCCGATGGCGTCAATGAAAGCCGCCCCAGAGGTCGTCGGGCGATCTGACAAAGCAGGAAGGTAGATCGTCAGGACAGAAAAAGCAGAACAGTAATCAAAGTAGTAGAAGACTCACCGCGGCGAGGAGATCGGGATCGGCGCGGCGAGGGAGGTCGCCCGGAGGTATCTCGCCTCCCCGAAGAGTTGCTCGGAAGATCGGCAGGCCTGCCCTGCCCGCGCTCTCCCGACCCTCGGCCGACGTAGTCGGGGTCTCCAACCCGCGGAGGGAAGTAGGACGGCCGCTGCTTCTCCGGCTTCTTCAACGGCGGCGGAGCTTGAGATGAGCTCGCCGGGTGGAGTGGAGCCCTCGGCGCAGGAGGTGGAGGAGGTCGCGGAAGATCCGACCTCTTCGAAGCAGACAAAGGCGGCGCCGGGGGCAGGACGGTGCCCGGCGCCTGGCCGGGACCGGCGACCAAGGGTGGCGGCGGCGGCAATAAGGCGCTCGCCGAGACTACCTTCCCACCACTCGCAACGGTGGGGGCCGCCCTGCTCGCCGGAGGATCCTCGCGCGCCGACCCGGACAACCCGACGGGAATTTCTTTCACCGGCAGCTCGCTCGCCGGAGAGGTGCCCTTCACCAACGTCGCCCCCGACGCCTTCCCTGAGCTAAGACCCATCCGGACCGTGTAGGCGGTCTTGGACGGCCTATCGGCCGCCAGGGCGAGTAGGGGGGCCGAGCTCAGCGGGACTACGTCAAGAGTCGCGTCCGCGACAGTCGGAGAGCCTGCATAGAAAAGTTGTCAGTAAAGAGGAAGCGGCGACAACCTAGCAGAAAATATTTCCAGATGGTGACCTGTCACGGTGATGACCTCGACCTGAGCCGCCGCGGATTCCTTAGCGGCCGCGAGCTCCTCGGCCACCCCCGGGTCCTCCGGCGGGCTGTCCCGAACAGATCCGAGGAGGTCGTCAAGCCCGAGATCGCTCAACAGCTTCTGGGTACTGGAAGAAGCTGCGGGATTTCCAGTCGCAGCGGCGACTTGATTCAGCGGTGGAGGCGAGTCGACCGCCGTAGTGGCGGACTGCTTGACCTTCTTCGCTTTTTTCTTCTTCGGCGGGGTCAAGGCAGTGGCGTCTTCCTCGCGCGGCCTTTTCTGTCTGGCTATGCCGAGGAGACCAGACAGGGCGGCGAGATTGTCCATCAGCAACTTCTCAGCATCCGACATTTTCGGCGAGCTTCAGGGTCCGTCTCGAAAATCAAGCCCCCCTATTTATAGGCTACTCTACCAGCAGGCGACGATGCGAGCTGTCCAGATACTCGGCAGAGGTATTCGCCGAATAAGCGTTGGATGTTTCTTTCCGGGCTCCTACGTCGCCCAAAAAGAGCGGGGATTGTGTACAACCCGTATTCGACGAGGGTGGGTCCTACCACCGCCAGGTCATCAGAAGTCAAAGTCAACAAGGCAAGACGGGGATCCAGATCAGCACCCCAGGCCGCAGGAGGTTCGGGCGAGTACGGCGAGCTCCCCAGGACAACTCGCCAGGTGGCGACCATGACCAGATGCTCGCCTCTTCTAGGCGAGCTCCCCAGGGAAGTCGCCAACTCTCCAGGGTGGGGGTATAAGTAGGACCCCCCCTCCTTGGATTTCCCTATAAATAGGACCCCAGGGGTACGAAGGAGGACAAGCAATTCTCGGCCTGAGCCCTCGCGAGTTCTAGCAATTGCCCTCGACTCGCTATTGCTCAAGCTCGCCTCCTTCGTACCTAGCTCGGCCAATCTGGTTGAGAAGGGGTTGCTTCTAAGCAACTGGGTACGTGGTGGGACCTTCCTGCCCCTGGGGTCTTGTTCGAACAGTTTGCTTCTGTTTCCTGACCAGAGACCGTCTTTCTGACCGTTCGACTAGTAACTTCAGGTGGTCTAGTCCGATTTCTGAGGTTGAGATATTTCTCGGCTTCAACAATCGCGGAATTCGCTTTATGTGGACGGCTATTGGAGCTTGTGAGTTCGGCTGATTGCCTTGCTCTGGTGGAGCGGATTGTTAGCGGTTTGTTATGAGAGCTGGCGGACTGGAGCCTTGTCCGCCGAGCTCGCTCCAGAGCTTGGTTGGTTGCTGGATTTGGTCACAATCTGTGACAAGTCCAGGGTGATCGTAGAGTCCGCAATGTCTGCTGGTTGACCAGGCGGTTTGTGCATGTTGGTCGTGGACTTGTGTTGCGGGCTGGTGCGGTGTTCACGACCTGTGCGGGCTGGTGCTGTGTCCGCGTGTAGTGTGCGGACTGCTGCAGTATGTGGGTTATTGCTATGTACGCAGGCTGTGCATCGTGCGGACTGGTGCTGTGTCCGCCGTGTTGTGGGTTGGCTTCCAGCTTTTGTGTTAGGCGGTTTTGGTTGGCTTGTCCGGCCTTGTCCTTGCGGGCTCGACAGACTGGCTTGTGCTAGCTGAGAGCTGGGGTGGTGATTCTATCAAATAGGGCGGTGACCACACTTCTCTTCGTGCCTATAAATAGGACCCCCCCATCACATAAATAGAAATAGAGGAACAGTAAGTTGAGCGTTGGTTAATTGTTGCGGCCTCAGTTTTCTTGTCCACGCGATTTGAGAAGGTTAATTGGTTGCTGTTTGCAGGTTGCGCGGCTAACACTGTGAAGCTAGGAGTCTGGTTCTGACTGTGGTCAGGAATCAGTGGAACTCGCGGTTTACAATCGACGGTTTCAACAGGTCGCATTTGCGGCCATCCAGTCTTCTCTCCTTCAACAATTTTCCAAGTTCAATAACCTGTCTGTCGGTCTCGGCGAACTAGGCGGTCTATTTCTTCAGTTCGGCGGCGGCTTGCAGAGCAGTCAGTCAGCAGAATAACGGGTAGTCCGCGAACTTCGCGGACTCCGTAGCTCAGATGGTGCAGCAGCGGCTTGGCGGTCTCGGCGGACTCAGCGGTCTCTGAGGCAGCCCTCCCGGCTTGTTTCTTCCTGCTTGCTTGTTTTCTTCTCCCATGTACTTGGCGAAATCATGTCTCGCCGTGTATGTCTTGTCTTGTAATAAAGATAGTTGATATTACAAGATTTGTGTTTTCTCTCGATTGTCTCTGATCTACATAGCTCAGTTTATGATTGGAGTGTTCCTGCACCTAGTTTCCGTTTCCGCTTGATCAAGTAATCAGCTTGATAGCTCTGAAAGTTTTTACTTGCTATCAGAGCTATCTCCTGATCAGCTTGGGAAATTTTAACAGGCGGCGGACGGCTGCTGGTGAAGGAGGTAGAGCCGCGACCGGACGGGTGGTCGGGGCACGGCATTGGCCGCGTCCGCGGCATTGGGCGCGTCCTGCGGTTGTGTTCTGAGGTCGCGGTCTTGTGGTCGGGTTGGCTAGGAGGTCGGTCATGCCCTGCGGCCGCGTCCTCGCGGTCGGGAGGTACGACCGCGACCGACTGGGGTGGCCGACCGTGGCGCATGCTTCGCCCTACGGTCGCGGCATTGCGGCTGCGAGGCGCAGGGTGTCCACACCTTATGGTTGCGGGGATGAGGCTGTCACGGGGACGGGCCGCGAGGCGTCGACTAGGGAGGACCGCCGTGCCTCGCGGCCACGAGGACGTGGTCGTGAGGCGCAGTCCACGCCTCGCGGCTGCGGGGACCCGAATGCGAGGCTCAGGTCGGGGAGGCCAGCCACTCCCCACAGCGGGGGGGATGCGGCTGCGGGGCGCCGATCGTAGGGACGCGGCTGCGGGGCACGACCGTGTCCGACCGTAGGTACGCCGGTCGTGGAGGTCGTCGGTTCTGCGGGGCCACGAACCCGCGACCGCGAGGTGCGGTCGTGCCCGAGGACGCCGGCCGCGACGCCGGCGGGAGTCCGCTTGCGGACATGGCGACCAAGGAAAGGTCGGCCGCCGCGGGCGGCGGCGGCGGCAGACCATTTCGGCCGGCCGCGGGCAATTGGTGGTGTGCGTGATTGCCGGCGGATCGCGCGCGTGAAGCGGGCACGCTGATCGCGCGCGGGGTGGTTACATTCACAACCTCCGATCTAATTAATTGGGGTCATGGTATCTTGTCTATTTCTAACCCAATTTTTTCTATAAATTGTAGATCTTGTTTGTAAATTGTAACTCCCTCTCCCACCCAAAGCGTGTCAAAATGCCGTGCCAAAGATCATGTCTCCAACACCAAACAACACGCCCAACATCACGGGCCGGTGCCATGCCCCAAATTGGAAATAAAATACAAAATTTTAGACTTGTCTTGAGACTTATTTTGGTATTTTTATTGGATTTTCTTGCCCTGCGTTGGCATGATCTCAAACAAGAATTTGACACATTTTTAAGAGCGAAATACACTTTGCATTATGATCTTGTTTGTAACTCTCCCTCCTACCAAAGACGTGCCAGAACGCTGGTCTGGAGCTCAGGTCTCCAACCCAAAACAACCTGCCCGACATCCAAATCCATCACACAATATCGCGGCCTTGCAGGCAGGGGCAGATCTAGAGGGGGGCTTAGGGGACACTGGCCCTCCCAAATTTTTGTCCGAGTTAGTATACGCAGCAAAATTTTGATTATTTACTCCTAAAAAAATTGACTATTCGCACTGCAGTGCCCCCCAAATTTTTTACGGAACCTGTGCCCCGCCTAATTTCGCGAGTCGCACACTGCTTTCTCTCGAGTTCTACATTAGGTTAGGGCAAGTGTTGAAAGGGTATTCTTGGACATGAATTATGTGAAGAATAGCTTTCGCAATAGCATGAGTGATCAAATATTGAATGATTGTTTGGTTATCTTCATTGAAAGAGACGGATTTCTGAAAGTTAGCGATGATGATGTGATCGATCGTTTCAATAAAATGAAGACTTGTCGTGGGCAATTGTAATTTTCTCATGTATTTCATATTTTGCAATTAGATCATTGATATGTAATTTTGTATGTCTTTTTCAATTTCTATATATTGTTACTTAGAAAGTTTTATTTGTGCTCCTCCCATTACAAAATTTCTGAATCCGCCACTGCTCGCGGGCGGGCCGCCGAGCCCCGATTTGGACAAGGTAGCTAAACATGGCCTATGTTAGGATCCAACATGACTTGCCCTTGGTCCACCCCAAAGAAGTTTGTCCTCAATTGCCACGTGCCAATTGCCACTGCATGAATGTGTGAGGCTAATAATTTCACGGCGAGCCAATTTAGACGTGACGGCGTCAGGGCGGGGGCGGCGTACGGGCGACGCCGTCCAGAACATCAGTATTATAAAAGTTGGGCCGGAGAGCAGAGAGTTATGGACGCGTTCTGGACCGGCCTGGGGGTTTGGATTGGAGTCTGCTGCGAATCTGCGATGGGGACCACATCCGCCAACTTCTTAATGCGCATTTTTTTATTTTAATTAATTTATTGTTTTAATGTTTATATCTTCATTTCTTTGCCATATTTTGCCCAGTGGATGAATAAATACGACTCGGCCGGCTTATTTTGAGCGGCAAAGCTCTGCTGCTAGTCTGTACTATTGTCCAGCGGCGAATCTATCTTACAGGGATGATGAGGCCGCAAATTTTTTAAAAAATTAAAATAATATTATATAATTCACAAAAGATACCCTTAAATTATTTGTAAAATATATTGTTAGTCTTGACTCTTTGCGCAATTTTGTATGTATTATTGTCTATAATATGTCTGCATATATTTGTGTATTCTGAATATATACACAAACACGGGGTACCACACAAACGAGAAATCACGACAATATCTTAATTGTGAGTCTGTGATAGTGCATTGGGTCCCGTGCCTCACGCTATATTATTCCGGTCATGACATTGTCCTGACGAGAAGGCGCTCCAGCTGCTCCTAAACCCTTGAGTATTGTTATACTGTGTTCATCGCTCATTTTTGTGGTGCATGGGGGTTCACTAGCGGCGAAAAGAACACAATTTTTATTGTAGGTAGAGAGGGTTTTGCCATCACATTTTTAAAAAATAAAAGAAATATACATAATTTTTTTTTAATAAAAAGAAATAAAATGGAAAAGTAAATGTTTTAAGGAAAAAATATTTCCTGTTTGTGAAGTATAGATATAGTAATACATATTGAAGCATATTTTGACGGTAAAAACGGTAAAGCGAATGAATAATATAATTATCTAAAATAATTATAATATAAGCTGTTGAAATCTTATGAAGAGATTTGGCTTGTAGAAACCCGTAAAGAGGAAGAAGCGTCAAACTAGAGATTGAGATGGTTTGACGACCAATAGTGTTGGTTGATCAAAGTAGTGAGCCTCCGATATAGGAAATTTTTTTGGGCCTGACACTTGGACCGGAAAAACGGTTCACATAAAAACCCCTTCTCTTACCGTGGGTCCCTCCTATCTTTCGAATTTTTTTTATTTTTTCCTTCCAATTCCATTTTTACCGGAGCTTATCCTCCAATCTTCCGGCGAGCAGCCGGGTTTTTCCCTCTATTTCTTCCGCGAGCAGATTGCTTACTCCTTTCTTCCACTCTACCGCTGAGAAGCTCAGGGCACCGTCAGCCATCCTCGCAAACTTCCTCCGAACGACCTCCATGCACGACGCCTCTCTTCCGTCAAGAAGTGCAGATCACTTGAAACACCCACCATGCTTCACGAGTAATATAACAGAAGGTCCGGTCGGGGCCCCACGTCATAAGAAACGGACAGACAAAAGGGTTACTAAAAGAAACCCTAAACCCGCAATATTTTGAAAACGTATCCTAACACAGAGTTGCATTCTAGCGAAAGAATAAAATGAGTTATATAAAAACCATGCCCAAAGGCGAATGTCCACTAACCACGACATTATGAATGAAATAACAACATCCACATATTTGGCCTTAAGGCCTTACATCAATTGCGTTTAACCAAATAAAAATGGTATGCATATATCGACACGCAGACCGACAACACATGAAAAATAACTAAACAAACAATTGGGCTTTCGAGGGCCAACTCAGCAAGAAGGGCTTCAACCCACTATTTCCCGCTTGGCTCCGTAGCACCTGCAAGCAAACATTCCACCAAGCGGTGACAAACAAAGCAACGGTCAGCAAGAGCTGACAAAATTATAACGACCTCACCCCTTTCTCAGGATGGCAGTGTTTCTTCCCTGCAAGCGGATTAGCATAATCCTATAAAGCTAGAATGTGTCATTCAAGCACAAAACACCACAAACGTTGGCGCAACCGGCCCAACGTCTCGTGCACTCAAGGCACCTTATCGGTGTACCAGACTTCCGCGGGTCCCACCACCATCCTCGGTCCTGGACTGGATGGCAATACATTGAGCATTCACTAGCCGTGACTCAAGGTACTCGGCTCTCTCCTATGCCTGTAGCAACCCACCAGTTTCCTCAGGTAGTCGATCTACACTACATAGTGCAGGTATAGTTTAGTCAAGCTCGTTGCTCAAATCGTCGTACCCAACACGCACGACGCGGGTCAACCTCCCCTTGTCTGTTATCGCATACATAACCGATTGTTATGTAACAAGGGCGGCACTCGCGGACACCTGAGTTGGGCACTCAAGGCGCACAACTCCACACACTAGCCCTACGGTTCCGAGAGACGGGTTTTGCACAAACATGACAAAACTCCCCGGGAGTTAATGTCGACGATCCAACGACCTCGTGCAAACATTAGGGTGTTTCTTGGAGCACACCTCCAGTACTAACTGCAGCTCCGTGCAGACCACCAAATTCAAAACATACAACTTCCACAGAGTCTTTTCCGGGAACCCCAGAACATCACCAATCCAGACCAACATGTCCTGATGGGCTTCACACAACATGCCTAAACCGTACTCACGCTTCCGGGTGCTAATGCAATTAATAACGGGGGGTGTAAATATCTACCTGTCGGAGAGCACCCTTCCCCCACCCGTCGGTGGAGAGGGGCTTCCATGCAAATATGCTAATTAAGGGCTTCACCTGCCCAAAAAGAAAAGTCATTACCCTTGACATATGTTTCAGAGGCATGGCTCACTCCCGGATGACCTTTGTAGCAGCTGTCCACACACGGATCCAGCTTGCACGCGCCGATTCGAGCTCCAACACGAGTTGACATACTTTTGTCGCCACCGATCGGCCACCTCCAGCAAGTGCAAGACCAACCCTAACCCTTCTTGGTCGTCCAAGAGGAGAGGAGGAGGATCGGCCAATAGGAGCTCCTCCTAGATAGCGGTGGCTCCCAGAAATGGGAGAGAAAGGGAGGCCGAGCTCTTCCTTATAGGCGGCTCAGGCTCCTTCAGGCAGCGCGTGAAAGGAGAGACATGAGAGGGAGAGGGAGAGAGAGGGAGAGACCGAGAAAGGGGGAGAGGGGCTCGGCCCCTTCCAACGGCGACGAGAGGACTGCTCGGGCAGCTCCTTCTAGCCGGCGACGGTAAAGAGGGAGAGGGATCGAGAGAGAAGACTTAGGTCGGGAGAGGGGGTGTGCGACTGAGAAAGAGGGGAGTGGAGTTTAGGGTTTTATAAAAACCCTAACTCAAAGTTGCTATCTGCAGCCCAAACTGCTAACCGTAGTCCGCCCCTCTAAACGCACACCGAAAATACAACTTCTAACCGCCAACCACACTCGCTACTCGCACCCCAATAATAATTTTGAAATTGGAGTGTTACAATTCTCTTCTCCTTAAAGAAATTTCGTCCCGAAATTTAAAATACGAATAATGAAATGAAACTCATCATACTTGAGTAAAATAGATTGGAGTACTCCTCGCGCATGACCTCTTCTGGCTCCCAAGAGAGCTCCTCGCGACCACAATTATCCTAACGGACTCTCACCATCTTGATTGCATTTCTCCGCAACTGTCGTATGTCACTATCGACAATGCAAACTGGGGCCACTCTGGTAGATAGCCCACTATCCACCGACACACTATCGACCTTTAACACAGAATTGGGTTCCCGCACCGCCTTCCTCAACACAGAAATATGAAAGACGTCGTGCAACCCACTCAACTCCGTTGACAAAGCAAGTCGGCCAGCTGCCTCGCTGATGCACTCGGTGATCTCAAATGTCCCTAAATACATGGGAATCAGCTTCTTCAAGCGTCGAACTCTCGACACTCTTTTGAAAGGCTTTATCTTCAAGTATACCCAATCTCCAACCGCGAACTCCACTTCTGGTGTTTGGCATTGTAATACTTCACCTGACGATATTGGGCAGTCAACAACCGCTCTCGAATGGTCTGTATGGACTCATTTGCCTCATCAACATCTTTGCGCTTCAATAGCTTGGTATCGCCGATTTTTGCCCATGCTAATGGCGTGTGACACTTCCTGCCATATAATGCCTCGTATGGGGCCATCTGAATACTTGTCTGGTAACTGTTGTTATAGGCAAACTCTACCATGTGAACGTGATCTTCCCAACGCTATCCGAAATCCAAAACGCACATTTGCAGCATATCTTCCATCGCCCGATTTGTCCTCTCAGTTTGCTCGTCCGTCTGCGGATGGAAGGCTGTGCTAAACTTGAGCTTTGTGCCCAGTGATCGATCAACGTGCCTCCAATCACCGGACGTAAACCGCCCATCACGGTTGCTAACTATACTGCGAGGGACGCCATGCAATCGAATGATGTTCTCCACATACAACTTTGCTAGCTTCTCCACTAGATCGGTTTTTCGATTTGGGATAAAATGCACAACTTTGGTCAACCGATCAACAATCACCCAGATAGATTCGTTTTTCTGCAATGACTTTGACAAACCGTGCACAAAATCCATGGAAATATCATCAAATTTCCACTCTGAGATCGGCAACGATTTCAAGAAGCCTCCTGGTCATTGGCAATCGGCCTTCACTAGAGCGCACGTTTGACATTTTGCAACGTAGAGGGCTATGCCCTTCTTCATACATGGCCACCAGAACAGTTTCTTCATGTCTTTGTACATATTTGTGCTCCCTGGGTGAATTGAGTATTTGGTATTGTGAACCTCATACATCAACTCTTCCCGTAGAGTACCAAACTTTGGGACGCACAAGCGATCACCTTTCCGCAGAAGACCGTCTTCAACCAAGAACTTAGAATTTGACCCTTCCGCTGCATAATGCTTCATGCTCTCATTGACCTCCAACGCTCTCTGAACTCTATCCGCAAGGTCACACTACACCTCCGTCCAGTTCAAGCATGTATTTGCACTAGTACTCCTGTCGAAACAGGTGATACCCTAGGCTTCAAATTCCTGGATTAAACGTTCATCATGCATGCGCAACCAGTTTTGCTCGTGCTAGAGTTCTGCGACTCAAAGCATCAGCGATCACATTCCCCTTCCCAGGTGTGTAATGTATCTCGAAGGTGTAATCACCGAGAAATTCCATCCACCTTCTTTGATGCATGTTCAAATCCTTTTGGTTAAACATGTACTTAAGGTTCTTATGATCCGTAAAGATATCAAACTTCACGCCATATTAATAATGCCGCCACATCTTCAGGGCGAATATCACCATAGTTAACTCTAAGTCATGGACGAGATAGTTTCTCTCATGCACCTTCAGCTGGCGTGAGCTGTATGCTATAACATTTCCAAACTATAGGAGGACGCAGCCTAAGCCGCTCCCTGAGGCATCGCTATAGATCTCGTAGCCATCCGTACCATATAGCGAACTCAAAATAGGCATCGTGGTCAGACGACCCTTCAGTTCCTCAAAAGCTCATGCACACTCTGGCGACCACACAAATTTCTGATCCTTTCTCTTCAAGGTAGTGAGAGGTAAAGCTATCCGCGAGAAGTTTTCCACGAACCACCTATAGTAGCCGGCAAGTCCCAGGAAACTCCGGACTTCCGCCACTGTAGTCAACACGGGCCACTCTTGTATAGCTGCTATCTTCGTCGGATCCACATCAATACCCTCCCCACTAACGACATGACCGAGTATGCCACAGATGATAGCCAAAACTCACACTTAGAGAACTTGACATAGAGTCGACTCCTCCTCAAGGTATGCAAAACCAACTTCAAATGGTTCGCATGATCCTCATATGACTGCGAGTACACCAATATGTCATCTATGAAGACTATCACAAATCGGTCCAGATACTTCCAAAAGGTTCTGTTCATCAAATCCATGAATACTGATGACGCATTTGTCAACCTAAACAGCATCACGGTGAACTCATACTGACCATAACGTGTGCCAAATGCTGTCTTGGGAATATCACTCTCCCTTATATGCAACTGATAGTAGCCGGACTTCAGATCCAGCTTCGAGTAGACGGTTGATCCAGCCAACTGATCAAACAAATCATCGATTCTCGGAATCGGATACTTGTTCTTCTCTGTCAGCTTGTTCAACACTCAGTAGTCAATGCATAAACGCAAGCTCCCGTTCTTCTTTTTCACGAAGAGGACCGACACACTCTAAGGTGAACCACTTGGACGTATGTAACCCTGCTCTAGCAATTCATGCAGCTGAACCTTCAGCTCTGCCATCTCCTTTGGCGCCACTCTGTATGGTGCACGGGACATAGGTTTCGCACCTGGAACCAGATCAATAGGGAATTCGATCTCTCGCTAGGATGGAATCCCAGGGAGATCCTTAGGGAACACATCCACGAATTCTGACACGATAGGAATGTCACTCAAATGGGATTTCGGCTCTACAGCCTCTAATAGCGTGAAGAATAACTCTGCGCCCTTCTGAACCGCTTTGACCACTTGCAGAGTAGACATCCGTATCTTGCTCGATCCTCGCATACCGGCGAATTTGGTCTCGCATTCAGTACCCTGTCCCAGTGTGATTTCCTTCAAGTTGCAGTCAATATATGCACGCTGCTCCGAAAGCCAGTCCATGCCAAAGATCATGTCGAACTAAGATATCGGCAGTATAGATGCTTCCAACTTAAAATCATGATTCGCTATCCGCACTCGAACA
Source organism: Platanthera zijinensis (assembly GCA_039513925.1). NCBI lineage: Eukaryota > Viridiplantae > Streptophyta > Magnoliopsida > Asparagales > Orchidaceae > Platanthera > Platanthera zijinensis. Next base: position 158,793,793 of record CM077095.1, read on the forward strand.
CAGCAGGTCCTATACTCACGCATCAAACATCCGTTAGACATCAAAACATCCAATCTATTAGTTGATAAAATGGAAGGCACTTTGATGCGCAATACAAAGTCCTTGGATAGGAAGGAATGAGAAGGCCTGTATCGAACAGTGCTCTCGCCGGATAGTCGCAAATTAAGACAAAACCTAATTCAAACAAGTTAAAGAAGGCACAAGGTAACACGTATATAAAGCAGTAAAAACTGTACACTATGTTATACCTGTCACCACGTCATTCTGTTTTATTGTATCATGTTGGCCAAGGTTGTAGACTCGAGGTTGTGTACGAGTATAATGGGAAGTTATTGACTCCACTGCTTTCCCCTTTTCAGCATAAGTTGCTCCTATCTTCTTCTCAGTCTTCGGCGGGCCACTGCAGCACTCTCGAGAGTAGTGCCCCACCTTGCCACATGTATAACACGCAAACAAGCCTCAACTCGAAGTAGCTCCAGAAGTAACGGTAGGAGGGGCTGGTCCAGACGATCTAGCCTTCTTGTTCCACCTACTGCGGAACCCAGACTTCGAAGAGGTAGGCACCTTGTACTTTGGCTTCTTCACAGTCAAGTCCATCTTACTTTGCACTCTCCTCATGTCTTGATCCAAAGATCGAGCAGTGTTTACCAAAACATGAAAGCCCTGTATCATCGAGCCTGAGAGAAGCAACCTCAGGTCATCCTATAGTTTTTCGTAGAATCTATTAGTCTTTCGCTCCTCGTCTGCAAACGCGAAGCTGACGTACCGCCAAAACCTTGTGAACTTATGTAAATAGTCATCAACGGAACCTTCTCTCTGGGTCAAGCGCTAAAAATGATTCTCCAACGCAATTCTCTACATGGAAGGGAGGTATCTGACCAAGAATAGTCTCGAAAACTCTTCCATCGAAACGTTAGAGAGCTACCTGCCAGTAAGCTGGTGCAACTCCACCTCATCCCACCATAGCCTTGCCTCTCCATCCAGTAGGAAAGTGGTTATGATCACCTTCTGTGCTTCATCCATCTCTGTCGCAGTCATAATTCACTTTATACAGGAGAGCCAATCTTTGACCCGAGTCGGTGATTCCACTTCTGAAAAATGTAGGAGGATTGAAGCTCATCACATGCTTCATTTACTTTTCAGTTGCTCGCTTTGTCTCCAAAGGCTCAGTAGGCACTTGCCTTGCCGCCACTGGCTCAACTACGATAGCCTGCACCGGGGCAACTATAGGGTGTACTTGCTCTCTTGGTTGCGCATTGATCATAGCGAACACAACTTTTGTAATTAAACGGATTGTCTCGGCAGAAGGAGGAGGTGTAGGCACCTCCGCCGGTGCATTACTCTCTACATAATGCTGATTTCGGGACTGTTCAGCACCACTTCTGGTCACCTATAGTTGCGCCACACGCACTTTAGTGACTAAAAGACATAGCAAACAACAAATAATGGAACGCTCAGGTTCCACAAGCAATGTTTTTAACGTGTTTTATGTGTGTTTTTCATTCCTAAGTGAACATTCATGGGTTCTTTACATGTTATAATGACAACACACATGAGTGCTCACCGCCCCTTAAAAGGAATTCGATTATGAATTCAAATAAGGAAGAACGACACCAAAGTCTGATACCAAATTATAACACCATCATCCGTCACGAGTAATATAACAAAAGGTCCGGTCGAGGTCCCACGTCATAGGAAACAGACAGACAAAAAGGTTACTAAATGAAACATCTCTCTGATACCAAATTATAACACCCCCCATACGTCACGAGTAATATAACAGAAGGTCCGGCCGGGGCCCCACGTCATAGGAAATGGATAAACAAAAGGATTACTAAATGAAATCCTAAACCCACAACATTTTAAAAACACATCTTAACACAGAGTTGCATTCTAGCGGAAGAATAAAAAGAGTTATATAAAAACCACGCCCAAAGGCGAATGTCCACTAACTATGACATTAGACATGAAATAACAACATCCACATATTTGGCCTTAAGGCCTTACATCAATAGCGTGTAACCAAATAAAATGATTTGCATACATCGGCACGCATACCGACAACACATGGAAAACAACTAAACAAACAATTGAGCCTTCAAGGGCAAGCTCAGCAAGAAGGGCTTCAGCCCGCTATTTCCCGCTTGACTGCGCAGCAAGTGCAAGCAAATATTCAACCAAACGGTGACAAACAAAGCAACGGTCATTAAGAGCTGACCAAATTATAACGACCCCACCCCTTTTTTGGGATGACGGTGCTTCTTCCCTACAAGCGGATTAGCATAATCACATAAAGCTAGAATGCGTCATTCAAGCACCAAACACAACAAACGTTGGCGCAACCGACCCAACGTCTCGTGCACTCAGGGAACCTTATTGGTATACCGGATTTCCCCATGTCCCACCACCATCCTCAGTCCTGGACTGGATGGCAATACATTGACCATTCGCTAGCCGTGACTCAAGGTACTCGGCTCTCTCCTATGCCTGTAGCAACCCACCAGTTTCCTTAGGTAGTTGCACTACACCACATAGTGCAGGGATAGTTCAGTCAAGCCCGTTGCTCAAATCGTCGTACCCAACACGCACGACGCAGGTCAGCCTCCCCTTGCTTGTTGTCGCCTACATAACCGATTATTATGTAACAAAGGTGGCACTCGCGGCCACCTGAGTTGGGAACTCAAGGCGCATAACTCCACACACTATCCCTACGGTCTCCGAGAGACGGTCTTCGCATAAACACGACAAAACTCCCCAGGTGTTAATGCTGACGATCCAACGACCTCGTGCAAACATTAGGGTGTTTCCTGCAGCACACCTCTAGTACTTACTACAGCTTCATGCAGACCCCCAAATTCCAAACATATAACTTCCACGGAGTCTTCTCCGGGAATCCCAGAACATCACCAATCCAGACCAATATGCCCGGATGGGCTTCACACAACATGCCTAAACCGTACTCGCGCTTTCGGGTGCTAATGCAATTAATAACAGAGATGTAAACATCGATCCGTTGGAGAGCACTCTTCCCCCACCCGTCGATGGAGAGGGGCTTCCATGTAAATATGCTACTTAAGGTCTTCACCTGCCCACGAAGAAAAGTCGTTACCCTTGACGTGCGTCTCAAAGGCATGGCTCGGTCCCGAACGACCTTCTTAACTGTTGTCCACACACGGATCTGGCTTGCACACGCCGATTCGAGCTCCAACACGAGATGACCTACTCCTACCGCCACTGGTCGGCCACCTCCAGCAAGTGCAAGACCAACCCTAACCCATCTTGGTCGGCCAAGAGGAGAGGAGGAGGATTGGCCAATAGGAGCTCCTCCTAGGCGGCGATGGCTCCTAGAAATGGGAGAGAAAGGGAGGTCAGACTCTTCCTTCCAGGCGGCTCGGGCTCCTTCAGGCGGCACGTGAAAGGAGAGACATTAGAGGAAGAGGGAGAGAGAGAGAGAGAGACCGAGAAAGGGGGAGAGGGGTTCAGCCCATTCCATCAGCGACGGGAGGACTGTTCGGGCTGCTCCTTCTAGCCGTCGACGGGAGAGAGGGAGAGGGATCAGGAGAGAAGATTTAGGTCGGGAGAAGGGGGGTATGTGGCTGAGAAAGAGTGGAGGGGAGTTTGGGGTTTTATAAAAACTCTAACTCAAAGTCGCTATCTGCAGCCCAAACTGCTAACCGCAGTCCGCCCCTCTAAACACACACCAAAAATACAACCTTTAACCGCCAACCACACTCGCTACTCGCAACCCATAATAATTTTGAAATTGGGGCGTTACATCACTGCCGACCATCATTCTCCCCTTTTATCTCGGAATACTTCACACATCAACTTCTTTTGATAAACGTTGCACCGCTCCTAGCATCATTGAGAAAACTGGAGAAATCTTAGACAAAATTCCGACAGTTAAGGTAATTGATGTGTCTCTCTGCCTATTTTGTTATTTTTTGTGATAAGTGTGATTCTGTTGTAGGTGTGTTTCTGGTAATTTGCAATGTGAATTTTATTTTTTTGGTTGTTTGAGTTATATCTTGCCGGAATTTATTTTCTTTTAGGCTAATTGGGTGTTTCTCTGGTCGGATTTTACCAGAATTTTTCCGCAGCAGTTTTTTATTTAGTATTTTAATTATTCTCCATATCATATCAGACAAATAATTTTTAATAGACTTTGTCCTGCACAGATCAAGAAACTAATTTTTTTTCTAAATTAACTTACAAACTAAATTTGTTTGGGTGATTCATTAAGATTTGGTAGCTATTACTATGAGGCCTTTATTTGGCTGGTCTATTAGGTACCTGGGTAAGCTATTCAAATACAATGTCATACCACCAACTATCTTCTATCTGTGCATTCTGATGTCATAACACAATTACAATGCACATGACAAAAGATTTTCTGCGGCAGAATCTGTTTCTATGGTCAAAACCATAAAACCAATACATAGTGTAATCTGATGTCTTTCATTCACTACTATATCCGCCTTATCTATTTCTTAAACTAATTACATCTTCCATTTATCCACGAGAGAATAACGTTGTTGTCTTTCTGATTGTGCACTTTGATGAGGAAGCCTACAATATGTACAAAGAGTACGCGCGCAAAATCAGATTCGGTGTGCGCAAAGAACATATGCTATATTGGACACATACTCAGATTGTCAAAGCGAGACAATTTTCATGTGCAAAGCATGGTTTTAACTATTGAATCTAGAGAAGGATGTGCAAAGGATATTTCGCAAACTTGATACTCCTATATGGTGCTTGTATTGCTTACATTTTACTGCTGATATAGAGACAAAGAATTGAGAGGTGGTGAGATCCATAGAGGAACACAATCACCCACTCACTCCAGAGAATTACAATCATTTGTTGAGTTCTCATCAGGAAATATCTGATGTCCAAGAAAGTCTACTGAAGAGTATGACCAGTGCTGAGATCAAAATAATTCAAGCATATAATTTCATGGTTAATGAGGTTGGAGGATACAAAAACAATGAGTTTTATAAACAGATATGTATAATTACGTATAACAAGAACGAAGAGCCCTGATAAAAAGCAGTGATGTCATGAGCTTGCTGAAAATATTTAAGAAAAGATAAATGGAAGATAGCATGCTCTCCTACGATGTCCAAGCAGATGAGTTAGGATGTCTAACTAGTTTTTTATTAGATGGATGAGCATAACAAGATTGATTACGATTCGTTCTGGAATGTTATTATATTTGATATCACATACAGGTTGAATAAATATAATTTGATATGTGTTCAATTTATTGCTATAAACTATCACTGACAAAATGTCTTTGTATGTGACGCATTCGTTGTAGAGAAAACCATGGAATCTTTCATCTGGGTTTTTGATATATTTTTATGATTTGTCGGTGGAATGCAATCGATCACTATTTTTATAGATAGAGATCAGACGTTGGTCATTGCAATTACAAAAGTTTTACTAGTACTCGACCCCGCTTTTATTAGTGGAATATTTAGAAAACTCCTTCGAAAGTTCAATCTTTCAACAATGATAAGAGTATCAGTGCTTTATTCTATCATTGCATGAGCAAATGCAACAATGAAGTTAAGTTTGATTCACATTGGAGTGGGATGGTTTTAAAAGGCAACTTGGAGGACAATAGATGACTTTCTGATCTATACAAAGTTAGACAGAAACAGTCAACTATGATTAATAAAGATATTTTAGACATTGACATTCAATTTACTCAGAGAAGCAAATCTGCGAATAATGTTTTATATGGGTGCACAAAACCAATAAGTACTTTTGTTGAGTGTTATTCTGGGATGGAGAAGATGATTTCATCTTGACATAGATCTAAACATGATGAATATTTCAAGTGCAAGCACGGAAACAATGCTTTAAAATTTAAAAACTGTCATTTATTAAAACAAGCTTTATGGGTGGAAGAGCATCACCTGCATTCTCTTGCAAGTCGGTTATCTGTGAGAATATATGAGTATATGACCTTAGAACCAAAAATTACTAAGAGCATAACCAAAAATCTATAGAATTGAATTTACCAATGATAATAATATCAGTTGATGCATCCTATTAGACATTGAATCATAAAATATCATCTTTGGTGCGTCAAATTGCCGGTTAATAATGCCCAATGACCTAGCAAGTGCACAAACATCATGATAATTTTTGCAGTTTGGACATTTGTCGGTGTAATGTGTTTTAATAAATGTTGGTGTGGAACATTAGAGCTCTTAAAGTACTACAAAATTATCAGAGCATTTAACATGACCTAAGTAGAGGATAATCAATTAAAAAAATTAAATTAAGATAACAATAATATATGTAAATGTTATCACATATGTAGGCAAGACGTAAATAAAGTTCTTTCATGACTTCGGAAAATCATGCCTCTGATAATTCATCACTACATCAAATGCATCTATATGACTATCCATCAGCCTTCTTTGACATAACAAATCTTCCATCGCAGATTTTGTTAGGCTTGCATTGCCACTTTCGAACATACATTCACTATAATATGATTGATATATGTCAAAACTGTAATGAATTTAAAATGTATCACTATTTTACTGAATAGTGATATGTGACCTGTGTATGTTTTTTTAAGGAAATAAATAAACAAACAACAATAGAATACATATATTCACTAGAGTGTTAACTCAATGCATCTAATTGAAAAAACTTTTGCAGATAAGGTAAGATTTGCAAACATTAGTCAAATGTGACCGTTAAAACTCAGTCAAATAACAATTTAATTTACCTGACGTCATAGCGGCTCAAGGTAGAGTATACGAGTTCCCTCGCGGTAACAGTCAAATGTGACCATTCCGTGAATTTAATTTCTTCTTTGGACTTTCCCGCCACTCGGACATTAGAATGTGTTATCTTGCGGCCTTTAAAATCGGGGGTGAATTCACTAACACAAACTATTTCTTTTGATGATTTATTTGTGTGTGAGGGGCTAACGTAACAATGAGTGAAGATGGTGTGGGGCAACTGATTCAGGATCATGCCCTTGTGACATCGTCTTAATCAGGGCAACAAGAGAATTAAATCTCTCTTCGCAGTAGCCACGCGCAACTCACGGATCTCTGCCAGAATCTTTTCTTCTGATTGAATAATCTTACTTTTAATTAATCTCTTCAATTCCCTCTCCTTTTTGTTCCTCTCCTTCTCTTTCTTCCTCTTATCCGTCATTTTCTGAGTCTTCTCCTTATCCATCGATTGCTATGTCACTTTGTTATTTTTTCCAACATTCTTTTTTGCCGGCCTCAAATTCAGCATCTCCTTGAAATTAAAGAGGAGTCTTACTCCTCAAGACCGAATACCTCTTTCTCTTCCATATCTAAGTAAACAAAAGTCAGTCTTATGTACACATAAGATGAGTTGTGAGCAACATCAACTGGTAGGGAAAACAAAAGAACACAAGATATCAAGAACCAAACCAATTATAAAACATGAATCTATCTTTTTCTTTGAAAATAATAGTCTTGGTAGATCTTCGCAGAACCTATAACTAAAACCTCCTTTGATGGCCCAACATCACAAATAGGGCAGAGCCTTTTCATCCACCGGCACCTGAATGTTAGTGTGTTCGAAAAACAAAACCTGAAAGATAGTAAACCAAAAAAAATAAATAAATTATTAACTCAATAGTGCATCAACATAATCAGTATTAAATATGGATGGTCTTCGACTAATTGTATCTTTTAAACTGATCCAACCCACTAAACTTTTTCAAGCATAATGGAAGTCGAAGAGACTTCAAGGGAAACAAGAACCTACAAAACATGTACTTCACCAGAGCGTCAACTATTTGCATTTCAGTTTCATCAGAAGCCTCCTCTATATTAGTTAATTCATTAAGATGAGCTGTCAGGTCGGCCCGTGTCACATTTGATAATGGTAATCTAGTTAAGTCATAATTATGTCTTCTATTGGGTATGCCAAGTATCAGCGCCACCTCATTGACAGTCATTCTTATATAATACTGGCTTAATATAAATGCAGCCTTGTCCAGCCTATACAACCTAATGAGTCAGTACAGAAGAGGAATATTATGGGGTAGGTCGAGTAGGGTGAAGAAATGCATCACCGAGGAGTTGATTAATATCTCCCTTGAGGCCTTTGAAAGCACATTCAGCAAGAGTTCTACTTGTTTCTTAAATGTGGAAATGACGCATCTAGTATTCAAGTATGCACCGGTTGATTGACCTTCCATCTGCATATACAAATAGATAAAACCAATATTATGATTCGGGAAAAATACAGTCGAAAATAACCCCAAAGAACTTATGCATAAATAATGTAATGTTCAGTTACTGGATAGATCTAGCCGGAAATAACAAATAAATTTAGGTGAAAAAATTGCGCATGTTGTGATACGGTATAGATCCAGCCGAATATACATGATGCTTGGCCAAAAAATTACAATGTTGTGATACGGTATATATCCAATCAAATATGGTGCTTGACCAAAAAAATAGAAACCATCCAAAAAATAAGTTGTACAAAAATAAGGGCAGTTCTTATAAACCCCTAAAAGCTCAAATTCAACATATATACAAATCCATCCAAATCGAAATTTACTTTATATGAAGATACATAAAAACACGCAAGAGATGAACTAAACACTAATATAAAGCACCAGTAATTCAAATACAATTCATAAGATATAATTCAAATAAAGTTCACAAGATCAAATTCTGAAACTATCCAAATCCTTTCAAATCGTATTTGACTGTTTATTAATAATTACAAGGGAAGAAAGTGAAGCGATTGTGCGGGAAGCAAGAAGCAATGAGATTCCCAGGCTTCACAGCTCTGTGACTCAAGTTCATCTCTATCAAAATCCATCTAAAACAAAAATTTCTTCAAAGCCACGGGATCATACTTGGTCAGAACGGTCGATCTCCGCAAGTTGCAATAGTACTGAAAACCCTAGTGCCCTCGACGCCCCTCACTGCTTTGCGTGTCCGTCAAGTGTTGGAAAAATTTCCTCTACGTCCACAGCGCTCGCATTGCTTAGGAGTTAGTGCATAATCTGTTTTCTCCGGCGATAGAGTTTTTGCGGCGAGGGTTTGAGCGGAGCAGATTTGAACTTCGAAGGGAGGAATGAAAGTTCCTCTACCTCCTCTGCTCTCCCATGGCCGAAGATTCAGGGGGGCACAATCTTTTTTTTTTTCTCCGACGATAGATTTTCCCGAAGAGGGTTTAGAAGGAGCAGATTTGAATTTCGAAAGGAGAAAAAGGAAGGTAAGGTTGGAAATGATGGTGGGGTCTAGCTGTAAGAAAACGCCTTTATACTCGGACTGTTTTTACGGTTCGGGTGTCGGACCAAAAAATTTTCCCCGGTATAGTAGAAGCACAATGATGTTGTTGAACAGAGGCGGGGAAGTGACTACTCTCCAAAAATGAAAGGAAGGCGCGCGGAATGAATAATAATTTTGGAACTATTAAAAACATATAACTTGTTGCGGGTGGATCAATGCTCCTTAGATTCGGTAGATTAGATTCATCTTTACTAGAAAGTCAATCTAATGTGCACACAGTAAAATTTGAAATGATGATAGAGTTTTCACATGAAAACCCGAAAAAGAAAAAACTAGTGACGTCTAACATAGTTCAAGAAGATCTACTAGTCAATGTTGAGTACAAAGTTATTTGCGAATTTGATAGGTCACCACTCATTTTACAATGATAGAGTGCGTCTTTTATGCGGAAGGTCATGTTCTGAGGAACTACAGGCATGTGGTCCTCTTTGAAACTACATGCCCTAGCGTGCTCTTCAAAACTACGAGCACGGGCGCGCTCCTTGGAACTATGCGCAAGGGGATGAGCTGGAGAGAAGAGCACATGGGAGCACTCGAGAGCGGAGCGTGGGAGCGTATTATGGAGAGATAAGCGCGGGAATGAGTGCTGGAGGGCAGGGCGTGCACTAGGGAGCAGGGTGCGGGGGTGTGCAAATGCAACAAGTATTGTCGACCTTCCACCAACGAGAACATTATCGCGCACTGCCACCAACCCACTAAAGTTTAAGTCAATCACATAGTAATATCAATAAAGCGATATATTAAATGAATTGGTTGGAAGTAAACCACAATAACTAAATGATGAAGACCTAGATATATAAATATCTGAGGGCTCACATGTAACAAGCAAACCGAATATATATTAAAACATTGTAAGTAGGTAGGGTGTGTATATCAAATACAACCATCATTTGACAGTGTATGTATACTCCCAATATCATTACAATCGCTCTTGGTACTCCCAAGAGGCAAGGCGTACGAGCGAGTTATATAAAATGACTTAGTGACCCCACCTCTCACTGAGCCCTTAAATGCTAAAGCCAGGGTGAATCTAGGCCATCTCACAATAAGTGTCACAATAACTGAAAAGTGACAATATTTGTCAAATATGCAGCAATGAACGAAACAATCGTAAGATGAGTGTAACATATAAGACATAATACGATAAAGTACTTCATAGTAAAGTTTTGTAAATAAGTACAATAAAGAAGGATTGTAAGGCAAAAATAATAAAAAAGTGCAGTACGGTAAAGAACATCACTGTAATAAAAGATGATAAAAATTGTAGAATTAAATAAATGATTCTAAAATATGCAACTAGTCCCATGCACATCAATTTCACCATATTTACAAGCAATCAATCATCCAAATAATTCATATGTCAACATTGCTATTGATATAATTAAATGGTTAGCTAGACCACATTCCTGCGCGTTATCACTAGGCGGTATTAATGGTTTAGTTGATTTCATCTCCAAGAGATCTAGAAGAAGTAACCGTGTGAACCATTTACTTTCTTCCGCTTAACCGCTTGTGCGGCTGTATCCATCCAACCTCAATTTTCTCACTTGTCGAGGTAAGATCAAGATTCAATAAATAAGCAACGGGCCAGGTGACAGTGTCCAAGTCATAGTAGGTGGCAACACATGGTGGCTTGGTGTAGATTACAAAGGAGAGTTGCTTTCTTGACTTCAGAGAGTGGTAGGAGGCCATGGTTAGTGATGTTGGTCACTGGGGTCGATTTCCGACAATGTGTGGAAAAGTAGTGGCAGTCAGCCCTTGAGGCCATGAGAGTTCATTTATGATTTTGATAGTGAGGTTGCCACAAGAGCAAAGTTGCAGAGGACTTTTTGCTTGAGTTGAGCTATGAGGTGTTGTTGAGGCTATATGGTGGGGATACAATGGATGCGCACATGAGTGCGAGGGAGTGGACATGTGACAGTAGGTTTGGATGAGGTTGTAGGGTGTAGGAGGAGCTTGATAACTATTACTTGGGCTATGAAAATCAAGTATTGTTGAAGCGTCAATGGTACAATCGAACCACGGTAGCAGCGGTGCAGATTGCACATCTTTGTGCAAAAGACCACATTATGGCAACTATGTATATGTTTCAAGCAAGAATAGTAAGCCACATATGTGGCTAGTGGTATTATGAACATAGAGGAATCTTAGGCTTGGGTGGAGATTATTGGATAGGCATCTGTCTTGGATGCAAAAAATATACTGACGGATCGTGGACTAATCAGAGAATGTTGGCGACATTGTTTATCGATGTGGGCATGAGAATTGTAAATAATTATGAAAAAAATTCAAATGATTACATGGTATTCAGAGAATCATTTTAGAGCAAGTCACTTTGACTCATATCTAATTGTCTTTGTCGATATACTTGTATATTAACCTTAACTTTATCTTTGTGTTAGTTGTATAATCATTTGAAATTAGTTTTTTTATCTACCGTCTAATGGTTGATTTTCTACCATTGTGCACCTACCGACAGTTATGAACTGTTCATAAACACCCGACCCCACGTAAGGAACAGTACACATTTTAATGTTTTAAAATATTTTTTTTCTTGATAGCAATCATGATTCATGACCGTTGTCATGTAAAATACATTTTATGACAATAGAGTTTTTATCCAAACTCATGGGAGCAAAATAACTGTGCCAAACAGACCCTTACAACAAGAGTTTGTATTTTTACCTCCACATTGAGAGATAAAAATCAATTTTTTTAAAAAAAATTGATGTGTGTTGCAAATCACAGTATCTCTTTCGACATCATCCATTCACCTGGCCCTAGTCTAAACTTACAACCAATCTCTCAATTTCAATTCGCGACGAACCGACCTATATTCTAACACAATTAAAATATAGTAAGGTTAAATTCCAATACATTCATTCATTTTAATAAATGAAGCCTTAAAGAAGATATATACACTATAAATAGTCCAAGTTTTGACCATGAGGTATGGAAATGTGTAATAGGAACTATTGATTGGAAGAATCATGGTCGAGCAAGTAAATATGTTACTTTTGGGGGGTATCTTTAATAAATTAGGAAAAAAGAATGAAATTTGACTTGTAATTGCAATAACTATATGCTATATGTATATATATATTTATTATTATATAAATATTTAGCAAATGATTTTAGAAATCGTTGGCGTCAGTTTTAACTTTTAACCACGATCATAAAAAGAACTAACGGCGTATTAAAATCAAATTAAATTCATATTTATGAAGAATCGCCCTCCGGGCCTCCCTCAAGTTCCCCCAACTCCTCAGAAACCCGAACGGGCACTCTTCTTCTTCTTCTTCTTTTCTTCTTTTTCTTCTTCTCCCCGAGTTTCTTGAGCCATCACCGCCGATGACGGAGAGCAAAAGAAGAAGGGAATCCGCCGCCTCTTCCTCTTATCTAGGACCGTCTCTATCTCTTTCCCGGTATGCCGGCGACGATGTTGACCGATTAACTGAGCTGCCGGATGTCCTACGCCTCCAGATCCTCTCTCTTCTTCCCCTAAAATACGCCATTCGGACAGGTACGCTATCATCTCGGTGGCGCGGTCTATGGAGGTATCGCTGGTCGAGGCCCTCCCTGTTCCATATCTCCTCTGTTCAATCTCTTTCTCACTCCGAATTCGTTTCCGCCGTCGACGAGTTTTTCCGCCGCCGGGATATGGCTCGCCTTGACTGCCTGCAAATTATGTATTCGCCGACTCCCGCTCAAATCCCCGACCTCAAGCGGTGGCTCGGGTATGCAGACTCCTGTTCCGTCTCCGATCTCCATTTAGACCTATCCTCGGCTCCCACTTCTTCCAATACATCTCGCCGTCGAGGCTCCCGCGCCGCCGCCGCAGCTGCTGCCCCCATCCTCGAATTCAACTTTAGGAGCCCTTCCCTCACCCGCCTCACCCTTCGTGGATTCCACTTACCTTCCTCCCCTCCCTCCTTCAGGATGTTTTCGTATTCTCTCGAAATCCTGAATCTCTACGAGATTTACCTCAGCTACGCCTCTCTCCGTCGAATCCTTGTTCATTGCCCTCATATCCGATCCCTCTCCATCCACCACTGCCAGGATTTGAAGAAGGTCGTCGTTCCGGTCTCCACCATGCGGCTGAAGAAGCTCACCGTCGTCGATTGCCGGAAAGCAAGTGAAATCTCCGTTTCTGCCCTGGGTCTTCGCTCCTTCCGCTTCAGCGGCGCTCTTCTCAAAAACTACAATATCAAATGCGCTTCCATGTTAGAGGACGTCTACATTAGCAGCGGCATGGCCGTGCCTGCCATTCCCCGTGGAGATTGGTTGACGCCATTGGGCGAGTTGGCTAATTTAAAAGTCCTTACTATCTGCAGCCTTGCTCTTGAGGTGATTAGGTTTTTATGCTTGTTTATGGCGAATCTTTTACAGGAATTTGAAGTTTTAAATTGAAATCATCTCTTTTTTCCCTCACAGTCCATTTCTGCTTTGGGTGCCCGGGCGGACGTTGGATTCAGATTGTTTCCAAACCTGGTAGAACTGCAGCTGCTAATGGTGATGATGGCAGAGAGCAACCTTTGGGACATCTATGGATTCTTCAAGTATTTTCCTTGCCCTAGATTGGAAAAACTCTTTTTTGAGGTTGGTGAATTGCCTTTGTAGCCCATTTGAGTGTGAGAGTATGAATTGTGAACAATTTTCTTGCTAACCTTGCAAAAAATGAACCATTTGTAGCTTCCGATGAATGCATGTGATCCGAGTTTGACAATGTACTTGGAAGTGCCCCGCGAGGAGCCGCCCAAAGGCTGTTTTAGCAATCTAAAGTTCGTGAAGATGAACGGATTCAAAGGGCACCTTAATGAGATGCAGCTGGCCGGTGTTTTATTAGCAAACTCCATTAACCTCGACAATTTCGTCGTGGTCGCTCCCATGGGAAATAATGGTGAGAATTGTGAGAGTAGTACAGGAAATTTGTTGCAATATGTTTTTACAGAATTGTCTTTGTTACCAAAGGCATCGACAAAGGCTGCTATAATTTTGACAGAAACTGATATTCCCAAGTATCGACCGGTCCATTTTCAAGTTTGATATACTCTCTTACTTGTTTTGGCTCCTCCTTGCTCATGTAAGTCGAGGTCTTGCCAGAAAATGGTTTAGTTACTCAAAAGAAGAATCACATGATATCTATCATGTGTCTAAGTGTGTGTAGTTCATACTGTGTATATGACTGTTGTATTTCTCATTAGGCTATTAGTGAAAATTGATTCTTTTGATTGTGATGTTATACATATGGAAACTGGAATACCTTCAAAGTTTTCTTGCTGAATTCGCGGCAATGGTGTATTTCTTCCTATATTATTTAAAATTTTGACGAAATTTGATTGGGATGTTTATTTGATAAATAATCCTGTAGTATCTTTTTAAAAACTTTTGGTGGGGTGGAGTTTTTTGTAAGCTTTCTTTATAATTTTTGTTCTATTTTGACATCAGTGATCCACTGTTTCATACAATTATCTGTCTTTGATATTCAAGGCATCAACAGAGGCTGCTATAATTTTAACAGAAATGATATTCTTCGGTTTAAACAAGTACATTCTCAAGTTTGGTATACTTCTTTCCTTGCCCTACTTCCTCCTTGCAAATGTAAGTCAAGCTCCAGCGAGAAAACGGTTTTATTACTCACAGAAGAATAGTATGTTTTCATGTATTGAAGAGTGTAGTGCATACAGTGTATATAACTATTGTATTTCTCTTTAGGCTATTAATGAAAATTTATTCTTTTGATTGTGATGTTATATGCCATTGTTTTCTAGCAGAATTTGTGGTGATGGTGTTTTTCTGCATATATTATTTAATTTTTTGGCGAAATTGAATTATTTTGATTGTAATGTTTATGTATGAAATTATCCTCCAGTATCTTTTCTACAGAGTTCTGTGGGTGGATGATTTGCAAGCTTTCTTTAGATTAATTGTTCTATTTTAAAATTAATTACAATTAGCTCTTTTTCATATTGAAGATAGCAACAAAAGCTGCTATAATTTAGGCAGATAAGTATATTCCCCAATTTCAATATTCCCCAATTTCAACTAGTAAATTCTCAAATTTGGTATAATTTTTTTTTTTGCCCTAGCTCCTCCTTGCTAATGCAAGTTGAGGTCCAGCCAAAAAATTGTTTTGTACTTACAGAAGTGTAGCATGTTATCATGTATCCAAACATGTAGTTCATACATTGTATATTTCTATTTTATTTCTCTTTAGCCTATTAAATAAAAATGATTCATTTGATCGTACTGTTATATGTTTCGAAATTGGAATACCTCCAGAGTTCTCTAGCAGATATCTATGTTACATGGGGTCATGGGGATGGGGAGAGCATGCACGATACGATACAGAATAACATATACGGAATATATGATTTCCTTAAGATCTAGGATACGTGATATGTTTCGAAAATTTTAATTATTTATGTATAAGTACAATTTAATATGAAGACATATGTTACATTCAGATCTTCATATTTTTTATTATTTTATTTCACATATCATATATTAAAGCGGAACTTTCGCTCTACTTTAAATTATTCATCCATGGCTACAAACAGTTATGCATTCCAATTCTTCTATCTATCACAAGTAGTGCCATGTTTTGTAATTTAAGAAGCTGCTATTAGCAGTTATACACTGAATAGTTTCTAGCATGCTATGGACAACTATTAGATTTCATTTTTCTTGTAATTTATAGTTATAATGTTAAAATTTGTAAAAAAATCCAATTTTATCCTTTTTTGGCTTCTCTGGTAAAATATGTTGGACAGCTTGTTGTCAACATATATTATTTGGAGGTGTGCCACATAATCCTTGTGTAGATTAGTATTTGTTGAACATTGCAATTATGAAAATTTCAATTTAGCTAAATCCAGCTAACATATATTATTTGGAGGTGCGCCATGTAATCCTTATGTACATTATTGTTTGTTGAACATTGCAATTAGGAAAATTTCAATTTAGCTAAATCATACTGTAGTTTTCAACCATTCTATGTCTGGCTGAAAATTGTAATATTTCATCATTGTTTTTTCAGCAGCATTACCATTTCATAGGAGTTGGTTTTCTGAACTAGCCATTGAATCATTACAAATTTTTTAAATGTTTGTGGTGTTTAACTTAAGTACTGATTAGTATGAAATTTTATGATCTTGCTACATTTATGTTTGTTGAACATTGCATTTATGAATTTCAAAAATTAAGAGTCTGATAATTAGATTACTCTTATTGCTTTGGAATCAGAAGTTTTTTGTTCTTTTGTGGAATCTAGAAGAGGATCATGAAGTGTTAGCGTGAGAATTAGAAGATACAGTATGAGAAGGTGCGTCCTGACTGTGGGAGCGTCTGCATGTCATCCGTCCTGTGGCATTACATGGTCTTATAATCAATCATGTTGATGATTCTTTACTTTTCAGTTTTGACAGAATAGATTTATGTCATAGAACTAGGGAATTATGCCCTCAACTCTTAGGGCACTAAGAGTTCGTTTGTTTGGACGGAATTGGAGCTTCGGATTAGAATTGAAGGTCTATTTTTATTGAAATTGTCCTCCAATTTTAATTTTGAATCCTCAATTACGTCCAATTAAACGAACCTTAGAGGGTTTTAACTCAACCTCTTAATAGTCTTAGGATTGTGCTATTAAATCCGCCTTGCTCACAATGGGCAACGGAATGCTACAATGATCATTGGCAAAAAGAGGAAGAGAGTTAGAGAGTGAGAATTTCTTATTACTTGAAAGCCCAGGTGAGTACAGATGAGAGTCCTGGTCCCTTTATTGCCCATCTACTTCTTCCCTTGAAGAAATAGAAAACTCTAAAATCCCTATCCCTTGAAATTTCTAGAACCTTTTGCACCATTCCTAGATTGTTTACATTATAAATAATACAATATTCTAGAATGATCTTTAATAACATAGGTCTTTGATAGATGGTCACTATCGTTGAACCTGAAATTGCATGATTAAATACAAAATAAAGTTTAAAATGTCGAGGCAAGCTCAATCCAAACTTTTGAGGGCAGGTTCCCTCTAAGAGCCTTCTCTCTAGAGAGAGCTTAAGACTAAACAAGATCTCAAAGATAAAAGACTTGTTCCTTATATAGGTGAAGACTTCGCTACCTGACGAACACACTAAAGGACAAAACCACACATAATTAATATCATATTATTATAAAGTAAACACGCATTGCGAAACTCTTGCGAGGTGAGGCTAATCGTTCGAGCGCATGACGGTGGCATGTACGCTATGCATATATGTATCAATGCACCTTTCTTGATCTTGTCCCCAAGGTTGAGTGAGAGGGGCCTTGATGATTGAAGGTGTGGTATAAAACACGTCAATTGGGCCACGATCGTGGGCGGGGTCTTCTGATGTGACCTAGCCTAGGGCACCTTAGTTTATTCATGTTATTTTTATTCCTCGTCCATGTATGTTACTTTTCATGTTATTTTGATGCGAACTTTTGTGGCCCGACACATGAAATTGACCACCTCATGTGACCTTAATTAAAATGGCCCGTCATGGAGTGAGCGGAGCTGGTCGGCACCCTTCTTTCTTTTAGGGTTTATTTGCTTAAATTTAAAAATAAATTATCGACTAGTTGGGATGGGGAGGGAAAGTCCTATATATATCACTCCCCCTTCATACCCTAAACTAGTTTTGGGATTATTGAGAAAGATGTGTATAGTCTTTCTTTGTAACCCCAGCCGTCAGAGCCTTTTGCGTCTGTTCTCCTCTTCACGCAGACGCCGAGCCCGACGCCTTCTTCTCCCAATAGATGACCTTATGTCGTCTCTTCTTCGTGAAGCCTACTCCTGCCGCGCCTTCCTCTTCTCCGAGCCATCGCCTGTCGTTGACGCTGTCGTTGGAGCTTCCCTAGGGAGTCGACTACCTCTCCTTCAACCTCCATCATCGATTCCTGCGATTCCCTGTGTTCCCGACCCAGTTTCCTCATCCCTGTTGAATCCAAGTTTCCTCCAGATTCGCAAACCCGTCCAATTGCCTTTCTAAATCCGTGTTCCTCTCCTTCGTCCAGTCCCGTTGTTTCCTCCTCTGCACCTCCTCTCTCACCTAACCAACTAATCTCCATCGCCACTACACCGACAACCAGCCTCCTGCCCTCCACCAGAGTCGAACCCTTACCCCACCACCATTGTCCCCCTCTAGCCACTTCATCACTACTGTCGTCTCATTGGCGTTGCTCGTCTCGTCGTGACCGTGCCGTGAAGGGGATTGATACGCCGTTGTTGGGGTATCCCAGTGAGATCTCTCCTTTCCCTCCTCTCAATCCCTTTACAAGTAGTTTGTTAAATTAGTTTCAGCAATGTTGTTATTTCAAGTGTACCGCTCGTCTCGTTCTTATTATTCCTTGTTGTCACTTTTTATTTTTATTTTTTCATTGTGTTTTTTCTTATTGCTTAGCATGTGACCCTGCTGCAATTACTTAAATCCGCCGATTGCTTTGTGAGATGAAAAACATGACTTCAATCAAGTGGTGGTATAGTTAGCTTGCTAAATATTTTATCTTGTGATAAGTTCCGCTCCAATTAAAATCTAAGGTTTCTCAAAGCACGGTGTGCATCATCTTGACAAGAATATTTTCCAATGGACGAATTTTTTGGGGTCTTTTGTAACCTAGGACGCAAAAATAATGTTAGTAAAAAGGGGGAGTGGTGGTTGACCAGCTGGAGGCGTGGGAGAAGTGCTCGTCGGAGAGAGGGGTGAGGAGACCCATTGGGGAGTAGAGAGGACATGAGTTGTAATGGTGCTTGAGGAAGAAGTCAGCGGTGATGCACTAGCACCATGTCAAGGAGGTCATACATGGCAGTCTCGATTCAATTGTATTGAGCGTGCACTTAGTCCAGTAGGTTAGCCATGGGGGGGGGGCAACGAGATGGGACAAGAGGCGTCAGAGGTTCGCTGGAATGTTGTAGAAGGCGTTGGAGGGCCGCTGGTATGTAGAAGGTGGCGTTGGAGGGACGACTTGTGTTAGAGTGGTGCACTATAGGGAATGCGACTGGAGGAGGACGAGCCGGGACGCGTGGAGAAGACAACAACGAGACAGGATGATCACGCAGAGGACACATGCGGGACCCGAAGCTCCAACCGTGAGCGTCAGGCGGCTTGGTCTATGAGTTGTGCGAGGGTCCTAGTGGCAGGGCGTGGTCGCGACGGTTGGGAGGAATAAGACCAGCGGAAGATGATGGAATCCGTCGGGTGCTGGCTAGAACAAGGAAGTAAATCTAATTAGGGATCAACGAAAACCCTAAATGCGTTGCAGGTTAGAAATTGATAGAACCTCGCTATCGTTGAACCCAAAATTGCATGATCAAACACAAAATAAAGATACAAATATCGAGACAAGCTCGATCCAAACTCTTTAGGGTAGGCCAGGAGTCTTTTCTCCAAAGAGAGTATAAGCTTAAACAAGATCTCAATGATAAAAACACTTCACACCTAAGGGCTCCTTATATGGGTGAAGACCCCGCTACAATATGGACAGTAAAGGACAAAATGACACAATTAATACAATATTATTGTAAAAGTAAATAGGTCATTGAGAGACTCCTGCAAGGTGAGGTCGATCGTCTGAGCGCATGCATTTACCCTGAATCCATTAACTGAATATTATGAGATTTGGTCTTTGAGTAGGCTTATTTAACTATCTATAAATCAAACTAATGTGAAGGCATTGACTAAACTAATCAATATTCCAATAAATCAACTACTAATTAGCTTCTGTGAACTCTCATACTGCGCTACATGGATGAGCTTTTTAATCAATCTTATCATCATATGTTGCAAAAGGAGATTTACCCCTTGCAGCAGTAAAAGTAATGCTTCCTTGGTGTGCTTGAAAACTGATTACATCATTTTTTTTGTTGGGTAAAAGAATTATGTTTCTCAATTTTAGAATATTAGAGATCTCATGGAAAGGTGAATTTATTATCACAGAGCCATCCTGAATTCCTGACGAGATCATCATTTTTTGGCTATCTTGTCAAGTTGTGAAGAAACATATATCATGATCTAATCTCCAGTATTCAAGCCTGCTTTACAGATTGTTTTGGCCTATTTAAGTTGACTTTGCTCCCTCTATCAAAACCTCTTGAACTATATTTGGATGATGACTATCTGATCTGCTCCATTTTCTAACTAAGTTAAAGGTCAGGTTCTCATCTTTATAAAGATACTCATAATACACAAGAAATGATGCTGACAGAAGTGAATGCTCCATGCATTGTTGGTGTCCTGAGAAACACGTGGCTTCCATAACAAAGCCCCAAGTTAAAAAAAGAGGGGCTTGGGACTTTTAAGCACAGATGGGTGATGCGTGGTAGACAATATGAGAATAATAATATTAGATGGGTCACACCATGGATAATCTAATATAGTGATTCTACACAATGCAGTGGGCCCACTGGAACCACGACTACCAACATATAGTGAAGAGCAAGCATCCTTCTCATTTAATTGATTTCCAGATTTAATTATCGGTTCTGGGTATTCTATTTTCTGTTTGTTTCTGTATAACTACTTGGTTTCTTTTGTCTTGATAAGGAACTGGAGGTTAATTTCGATGTATGATGGCCACTTTTGGGAAGCAGAGCAATGTTGAATGTTGAGGCCTCTGTCATATGTTTTTGTTTTGTGCGCGAGGTAAATTTACATCAAAATTCAGTTTTTATATTACCCTTTATTCACAAAATGAAATATGGTTGTATTGCAGCTGTATATATCAACACCAAAGTTGAATGTATGTATGCTAATTTGTGAGTCTGAGCATGCCCGACCCAGTTATTATTTCTTCATGTTGGTGAATTCGGTTTTTTTTTTAAATTCTTACCTCTCCTTGTTCTGTTCAGTTATCTAGTGATACTTGAATTTGTGGTAAATTTTGGACATTGATTCATACCCTACAAAATATTACGCTAGAAATAGAAAATTGATACAACTCGCAAGATATGCTTATGCCATGTTTTTGAGGGATGGTTACCTCTAACATTTCCTCTCAAAAACTAAGGATGGAATCTTAGTTTATAAATTGGTATAGAGGGCTCATTTACAAGGCATTGAAAGTTGGATTAAAGAAGAAATTGTTCCTTTCGATCACCGGGTTCTGAAGCCGGAAAATACAAGTGCCGAAGCTTGAAAGTTATCCCCACCCGTTCCTTCTCCATCTAGCCAGCCTTCCCCTTCCCCACCACCACTAGCTGGCCATCCCCTTCCCCGCCACTACTAGCCGGCCTTCCCCACTCCCTCATCAACCACAGGAGCCGACCAGCCCTCTCCCACCCCAAAACTCCTCCACATACTCTTCCCAAAAAAAACGGTTACCAACATCCTCCCATTTTCTCCACATTGAGTTTTCCGACGATTGCCGGAAACCACTTCCGGCAACCTCCCTCAAGCCATCATCGCCTCCTCAAAACCCCTCCGCCCCCACCTCGCAAATTCCCTTCAATTTCAGTTTTCCGGCTATCGCCGAAAACCAGCTCTGGAACCGCCTCCAACTACCTACAGCCAACCACCCCCATCACATAACCAACGTAACTTCCTCCCCCACTACCCTACTAACTCCACGCGCCTTGAATTTAGGGCTACTATTCCTAAATTGACTCCCCCCTTCCATTACCCCACTCCCCCTCAATTCTCTCCCTCCATGTGGAACCACCTCTCTCAACCCCCAACTGAACCCCCACCTCATCCAAAACTGCCAGCGTCCACTTCCCATACTTCCTTCCCCAACTTCCAATGAACCGCTACCCCCCTTGTTTGCTGCGGAAACCTGTCCAGGGAGTAGCAATTCTACTCCCTAGCGTTGGAATTTCATATCTGATGAACAATCCTTCACTTCTCAGCCCTTCCCGACCTTCAGGAGACCAGGACTCTTCACTTCTCAGCCCTCTCCGACCTCCAGGAGACCAGGACTCTTCACTTCTCAGCCCTCCCCGACCTCCAGGACTCCTGCTGGCTCGAGAAACTAATCATTCCACTGCTATTGACAACTACCAGCCCTCTCTATTCACAGATATCCTCCCTCCATCCCCTGCTAGGACCTCACTAGCCAACCTGCATTCTTAATTTCCCCATGAAATCTGCTGCCAGACGCTGTCCAGCGGCCCTTTTGGGTTCCCCGCACTGCCGCCAGCCTCTAGCACCCACCAGGCCACCACTTCCAACCAGCCTCCGGCCACCTCCAACTAGCTTCCCCGACCACTCCCAGCTGTTATCTTTGTCATCCAGTCCATGTAAGTCCCATTTCAGCACACTGAGATTTCCCGGTGGCCTCAATTCAATCTTTTGCCACTTGTGTAGCCACTTGAAGTTCATCGAAAATCCACCGAGCCCTCTATTTCCCCTCTATTTCCTAGTTGTGCAAGTCTCTTAAGTTGGTTTTTTTTTAATTGATGTCATTTCACTGCTCCAGTTATATTTGTTTGTAATCGTTGTCTCCGAATATTTGTGGCATTGTATGTTTTTATTCACTTCTGCAATTTAATTAAGTGTCCACACTTCTCTTGTTTTGCTTTATTAAGCTGCAACTACCATGGTCTATCTTATAATTTGATTTATAAAAGAAAATTATTATTGCAAATTTAAATTTTGTCTGGCTCATATTGTTGTATTTATGGTTGCATGATGGTCCTATAAGAAGGGATAATGGATATCACAATATTAATAGACGATAAATGGACTGACGTCTCGGAGTCTTTTGCAGTCGTCAAAAGGGCATTTGCATTGCCTGTTCATATCAAACGCTCACTTGGAAAAATCTACTGGAATAGAATTTCTAAAAATGTTCCCCTGGCACTTCTTTTATCAGTATGGTCTTGAAATTTGCTTCTATTAGTTCCTAGTTTAATTATATTGTGTAGATATCCTAATATTTGCTGTGGGTGCAGAGGCGGCGGCATCCCCTAACAGTAAAGTGTCTATAAATTTGATTATAAATTAATCTAATTTACAATGCCGTTGTGATACAACTTATCGTTTCCTGGTGGTGGGAGATGGAGAGCTGATTTGAGTGTATGGGATGCAAGCCCAGATGAAAGCTGTCTTGGTGGACTCTAAGGCGGACCCATGGTGAGACTTCAGGATGACAAGCAGGTGTGATGCCCGTCCTGCATCAAGTTGCTTCCTTCTTATTTTTTTCTGCAGAATCAGTTTATGAGTTTAAGGTGCCGTTTGGTTGGGCTTTTTGCCTGCGGTGCGGCGAAAACACCCGCCGTTTTACAAATAAACATCGTTTGGCGCGGCTTATTTTGCAAATGGCGTTTAATACCTACTGCGGTTTCTTGTATTAACCTGTCCGCTATTTTTTTCCTCGTTCAGCTGCAGTTTTCTCCCAATAACCTAGCGCGAGCAGCGTCTCTCCCGATCCAAACGACGACGACCGGCGAATCACCAGTCTTCCCCGACGACGACGACGACCGGCGAATCGCCTGCGTCTCTCCCTTGCATCGACGCACACCTCTAGTTAGTTTTTCCGCCGTCTCTCCCGTTTCCGTTCTTCTCACTGCATCGGCGTGATCCCCCTCCACCTGCTTCTTTGCCACTGGTTTTAGGTGTCAATTTTTTCCTGCATATCTGGTGCGCCACCGTTCGCTCTCTCGCTGAGGTATATCCCTTCTTCTGCTTTGCAATTTTAGGGTTTTCCCCAATTCTTCTTCTCGTTGTAGTGTCAACTGATGAGGAATAGGATATTGGATTTCCGATGAGATGTTGATATTGGATTTCTGAGATGACTTTTTGTTTCCGATGTTGATTTTTTTTCTGAGATGTGTGTATTTGATTTCTAATGTGCATTTCTGAGATGGTTATTTTTTTGTGTGTTGTTAGTTTGTATATGTTGTATTTGTGTTTGTATGTGTGTGTTTGTGTGTGTGTGTTTGTGTGTGTGTGTTGTGTGTGTTATGTATGTGTATGTGTTTGTGTGTGTGTTGTGTGTGTGTTGTATGTGTGTGTGTGTTGTATGTGTTTGTGTTTGTGTGTATGTGTGTGTGTGTGTACGTGTGCGTGTTTGTGTGTGTGTTGTATGTGTGTGTGTTGTGTGTACGTGTGTGTGTATGCATGTGTGTGTGTGTTGTGTGCGTGTGTTGTGTGTTTTGTATGTGTGTTGTATGTGTGTGTGTGTTTTGTATGTGTGTGTTGTTTGTGTGTATGTGTTGTATGTGTGTGTGTATGTGTGTTTTGTAAGTGTGTCTACGTGTTTGTGTGTCTACGTGTTGTATGTGTGTGTTGTATGCGTGTGTTGTGTGTGTTTTGTATGCGTGTGTTGTGTGTGTGTTTTGTATGCGTGTGTTGTGTGTGTTTTGTATGCGTGTGTTGTGTGTGTGTTTTGTATGCGTGTGTTGTGTGTGTGTTTTGTATGCGTGTGTTGTATGTGTGTGTATGTGTGTTGTTTGTATGTGTTGTATGCGTGTGTTGTATGCGTGTGTGTATGTGTGTGTGTTGTGTGCGTGTCTTGTATGTGAGTGTGTGTTGTATGTGTTTGTGCATGTGTGTGTTGTATCTAGTCTAGTGATTAGTCTCGTATGGTTGTCAGGATTATTGTTCATAAATATGTATGTGTGTGTGTTTATTTTCTAAGGATGAGCAAATCAAAATATGGTGGGATGATCACTTTTTGGGACACCACAGATGTCATGCATTTCTGTGACATGTATTAAAGAGATTGAAGTTGGGAATCGACCGACCACACATTTTAATAAAGATGGTTCAAAAAATGTTATGAAGAAATTTGAAGAGTTGACTGAAAAATAATATGATAAAGTCAAATTAAAGAATAAATGAGATCATTTGAAGGAGTGAAAATTATGGACGGAAGTGAAACGTGGTGAGACCAGATTGAGTTGGAATGCATCAATGATGACTATAGACTGCTCAAACGAGTGGTGGGATGAAAGATTGAAGGTATTCATTTACTAAAGTAAAATTTGTTTTACTTTTTTTTAAAACTATCAACGAATGTTGTTAAATATACGTATTTTTTTGATTGTTCCGGCAACAAAGAAATTCCGGTACTCAGGAATCCAACAAGAGTTAGAGGAGAAACTGAACATGATGTTCAATCTTGTTGTTGCGACAGAACATCATGTTTGCACCCCCAACACCATTAATGAGATCCCAGAGTCCGTTGACGAAAAAGGAATGTCAAATGGTGATCCTGAAGACATTGAGGTCAGCGGAGTTCTTCCGCCACGGGAGACCGCAATTACATCTGAAGTTGTCAAGAAAAGAAAGAAGGAAAAAAAACAAAGCTATTAACTCCGTTTTAGAAAATTTGGCGGAGTCTTCTAAGACCATTAGTCGATGCATCCAGGAGGCACCCAAGAAATCCTTTTCTGAGTTTAGCATCCGTCGGGCAATAGACAAATTAGTCATGTACTCGGAAGTGCAGTCTGATGAAGACTTCTATAATTTTGCCATAACATATTTTATGGACAAAAATCATAGGAAGACTTTTTTGTGCCTTCAGGATAACATAAATATAAAGTGATTGCGTAACCGGTTCATCCGTGCGGGGTAGTTGAGTTATCTTTTGTTATGTTTTATGTTCTCGTTGATGTGGACATTATTATGACATTTTTTTAATTTGTTATATTTGTTCTGTTGTTTGAACACTATTATTATGTCATCTTTTGTTATGATTGTTCTATTGTTGTGGACACTGCTATTATCATCTTCTGCTAAGTTTGATTTGCAGAATCTTTTGTGTTGTTCTCATATTTATCTTTGTGATAATAATTATTGATAATGCAGAATATGTCTAACAATGATTCTGAAAATTTCACAGAAGAGCAAAAGCTTACTAGAAGAAATTATGTGATTGTCCATCATCAGAATGTGATAGCAACAATATCTTTGGTATTCGAATATACATCTGAGATTTCATGACTCTTCCATGATGAGTCAAGAAATATTTATGGATTTATTGCATTATCTAGATGAGAAGTGTGGATTTCAGGGAACAAGAAGGACTGGATCCAGAGAAATCGTAGCATTGACGATATACATATAACATATTGTCGCATAATGAATCAATGAGAAAAACAAATGAGCGCTTTCATCATTCAACCAAGACAACTAGCAGATTTTTTTTCTTGAGGTCTTTGCGCTTTAGTGCAGTTAGCGAAAGAAGCGATTCAGCCATCGGATAGGTCTTTCAGTAGCACTTTGCCACAGATTCTGTATAACAAACGTTACATGTCATTTTTTAAAGATTGCATTGGAGCAATAGATGAGACACATGTTGACGCATGCATACCAGTTTAAAAACAAGTATCATATATTGTGAGACGTGACAGTCCAACTCAAAATGTAATGGTTGCTTGTGATTTCAACATGTGCTTCACTTTCGTTATGGCAGGTTGGGAGGGATCAGCGCACAATAACCACATTTTTAATTTTGTCATAAGTGATCTCTATTATAACTTTCCGCATCCACCTCTAGGTAACTAATTAAAATTTTGTTTGTTTATTTATTACTATATAATTAAATTGTTGTTAACTAATTTTTAATAATTTTCAGGAAAATTTTACTTGGTAGATTCTGGTTATCCTCTATAGAGAGCATACTTGAAACCGTATCAAGATACACGGTATAATTTACCAGACTTTGCTTGTGGCGGTTGTCAAGCAGAAGAACGTCGAGAGATGTTCAATCACGCACACTCATAAATGTGATAGAACGACCATTCGGGATTTGGAAGAAGAAGTGAGTCATACTGCGGGACACGTCAAGCTATCGCTTTGACAAATAAGTAGTTATTGTGATCGTCACAATGTGTTTACATAATTTCATTCGTCGACACCTTTCGCGTGTGGATATTGATTTTAATGAGTCCGAGCAAAGGGGTCGAGATCATGGGATGACCTCATAAGGGAGGCAAGAAATATGCACTGACACTGCAGGTGGTGTAGAGGATATAATCTCGCTACGTAATATTACAGCAGATCAGTTGTATGAAGCTAGAACATGGAACAAAATGACAGAGGTTGGTTCTAAAAAATGTCTGAATGTAACATTTTTTTGTGTAGGGAGTTATATTCCGAAAAAAAAAGTTTTTTTTTCATATTTTAAATTGTTGGTAATTAAAAGTTATGGAAAAAAAATTCACTCAAAACTCTGTTTTATTCCCAAACAATTTTTTCAAAACTCCGTTTTGTAAACTCTATTTCACCTAAACTGTTTTTTTAACAAAATATCGTTTTTCTGAATCAGTACTTTTTCTATTAGCTGTTTTTCATCAGTAATTGCAACAGTTCAACCAAACAGAGCCTAAGCTTCCCCCTCTTTGATACCACTTGGGCTTCAGTTCCCTTGCTAATGAGGTGGAGCTGCTGCACAGTGGTAAGATATGATTGTGCTGTGGATGCTTCATGAAGGAATTATCAATGGTGTCCTGGTTTCGCCTCACCCACTACTGCATAGTGGTCAGGTGTTTCTGAGGGAGAGGCAGGAAGACATGAATCAGGCAAGTGAAGTTTTTTGCTATTTATTGGGCTTACATTGAAATCAGTGTTTTTTTTTACCATTAGAGTCAATGCAATTTGTATAATTGATAAAGACATGGATACAATCATAAAGTGATAGAGTTGCTTGAGAATTTTGTTGTGGAGAGTTAGAAAGTGACAAATAGTTAAACCAATCACTTCAAATTAAAAAATGCTGGAGATTTGACTTTTGTTCGTATACTTTTCTTCTATATACTTTTCTTCTATTTTCAGTGTTTTTTGATTTATTATGCTTGATGAATTAGATGCAAATAAATTATCACGACCTCTTCAAAAAATTAAGACATTGTTAAATGCATTAATTTGTGTAAATTTATCTTAGCTGTTATTATTCAACACGAGAAATGTTTATTTTTGGCGAAAGACATTTATAACGAAGTTTCTTTTGTGTGTTAAAAATAATATTGATGTTCCCGTTTGCACTTCTCACCTGACTGGAGGAATTATCAGGAACGGGTCTGGACGTCAACCTTTCAAATTTGACGAAAGGTCGACTTAACCAAGCGAAGAAATCTTGCATAAATACGTTGTCGGTCTCTGAAAAGACTAAATACCCGCTCTTAGCATTCTCTAGCCTGCGAGGCAGAAAGCGTCGTTGCGTTTAATCAATACCTGGGTGAGGATAACCCCCTGGCATTTATATGTGACTAGGCAAAGACATTTTAGGAGGTGAGAATCCGAAATAAGATGGAGATCTTCAGAGTGCGCGTCTCGCGGGAAAAAAAGGATATAATGATTTCTGATATCAAGAGATACATATTTATGTTTTAAAATCATTGCAAGATAAATTATTCAAATATTTTCATAAGTCATCATTTTAACAATTCATCACAATAGATATAGAAAATCAGAGTAAAAGACTATTTTTCCATATTGATAAAAGTTATTTTTCGTAGGATATTGTTATTTTATTTTATTAGTATTTTAAATAATTTTAACAAAAAATTTAATTAGTTAATTTGGCTTGAATTTAAAGAAAAGATTGAGTTATTACTTGCAAGCGTTAGATTATTCACTTTCTAGTAAGAATGATCTCTACTCATTTTATTACTTGATCTGACAAGTGCACTTGCGTAATTTATATACATCCGTTAGGAGAGGTTCATATTTAGGGGGTTGTGGATTTGAGATCTCGCCTTAACAATGCGCCATTGCTGAGAACGGGCACGAAGAGGCTTGAGTGCTTGGGCTGCAGCCCGATGGTGAGATCGGACGTGTTCCTATGGTACAGAACTATAGCGGGGCGGTTTTAGATCACTACTGTTGCAGACTAACTCGACGTCCTGATCGGGCCAGAATTCTTGGACCGCCTTAGCTCTCGGAACGGTCGAGCGCGCACACAGTCAATGAAAATAGAAAGTTGACACGAGAGGTTTTAACGTGGAAAAACCCCTCAGCTGGGTAAAAATTCACGTGACCGGATCTGTGCCGGTCAAAGTCCACTATCAGCTTGCGGTTACAATATGCTTGTAGAATCGAGGACGACAGACCGCTCCTAGTTATAACTTGGTGGTGAGAGAGAATTCATGTCTCGCAACGGGCAACAGGCTGCGCCGAGAGAGTGTTGGATGATGTTTGGTGGTTGGTGTGTTTGAGTGTTGGTGATAGTTGTCTTCTTCCTTTCTCTGTGCACTTGGTGACTTGGGCGCTTCTCTGGCTCATAGGCGGCTTGAAGATGACCCGAGGGAGGAGTTTAGCAGAGCTCCAGACTGAGGAAAAAGAAGACTGGGGGAGCAAAAAGTGAGAAATGAAGAGGCATGAGGCTCCTTTTATAGTCTCCAGGAGGTGGTTTTGGTGGGTCCCCCCCACTAACTGTTGAATCCAAAACTTGACCTCAATAGAAGTTCGAAATAGGGGCGCAACCAACACCTACTCCTCCCAAGCTTCGACCTCTGACTGGTTGTAAAGGATCTAGAACTGACCCAAAGCCTCAGCAGGGAGGTCCCACCTCTTATCCGGAAGATCTCTGAGAGCTTCCCCTCCAAAGCCAAAAACTGGGCTTGGAGCTCCTCAGAAAGCACTAGAAGATCTTAGAGAAAATACGAAAGCTTGCCTTCTGAGGAGCCCCTGCGGGTCTATTTATAGCTTTTGCTGACCTGAAATTACTAAATTACCCCTGGCTGGTCTGCCAACAGCCAAATCCCGCTGTTATGAAATGCTAAATGCAGACCCTGGGGGTATATGAGTAATTTACCCGAGGGCAACTAGGTAATTTCTCCTTGGGCCCCATCCGGCGAGAACCTTTATGCCGAGAGATGGAGGTTCTCACATATTGCTGAGAACCCTCCCGCCCTCACTCGGCGGGAGCTAAAAAGGTGTTGAAGAATGCCTCAGACTGAGCCAGTTCCCGGCTTTCGCGAGGCGCGAGCCTTCTCGCCCTCCTCTGGGCAGAAGTAGGTCTCGGCCGGGGCTTGAGCGAGAACCCTCCCGCCCCTCCTAGACGGGAGCTTTTCTGCTCTGAAGACCGAAGCTAGCCCAAACCTGGCTCTTGGTACCCCTGGGTTCCACTCAGCGAATATGAGGTTGTACACAATCCCCGTTTTTTTTCGAGCTAGCCCTGCGCTCGAAAAGACACGTCCAACCAATAATATTCGCTGAGCACGTGCTGTCCTGAAAAGAGAATCTTTTGGTGGGTCATCCCACGGCTATATATGTGTGTGCTGATAGACAGTCATAAATCCGTCCCTGCCAATCGCTGCCCTGTTTCTGAGTCCTCGCGTGATCCCAAGATGCGTTCCAAACGCGCTGAGAAGCCGCTCTCGCAAAGCCTTCAAGACCGCATTGATGCGGCGCAAGCGCGAGCCCTTGCGAACAGTGCCTTGGTAGTCCCGTGGTTGGCGAGAAGGTCGCCGGTCGCTGAGCCCTCACAGCTGAAGAAGAAGAAAAAGAAGAGGGCGAAATCAGTCAAGCGAGACCTCTTGAACGAGAACCAGGGCTTGCCTACCCCGTCCCCAAGCCGCGCGGAGAATCCTTCACCTCTACAGAAGGTATGTCCCTGCGATTTGCTGACTATCGAGAATTGTGAATTAATATGAAGGAGACTGACGATTGATATGCAGTGCTTCTCGCAGGAGGCAGTTCCAAACGTCGATCCCGGGTCCCTGCGGACACCCCCCGAGTCGATGCCTCTCCCTCTAGATGATCCTTCGGGGATCCCGGCGGCCGTTCCCCCGGCCGACCCTCCGAGAACCCCAAATAACATTTTTCCCCTCTGTCCGATTTTCAATCAACTCGTTCTTATTGCTTAAACGGTTTCCCACAGTGCCAGCTCCCGCCAGCCCGGGTCTCGACACCCGGGGAAACGAAATTGTACTGGCCAATCCAGGAACCCAGGCAGCTGATCCTGCCCCTCCGGAAGGAGGGGCGACCACTGAGACCTCTGCACCTCCGTCGGAGGCTCGCTACGCCGCGAGGGAAGACGACTCTGCCCCCGCTCCCGGCCAGGCCGGGATCGCCACGCGCAAAACATTCCGCCCGGGGCGGGGAAAGCCGATCCACCTCCTCTTTGGGAAGGAAACTAGGGGGAAGCCTGGGCCTTCTCGCCCGCCGCCGGTTGATGGCTCTCGCCAAGCTGCAGGTATGCGAGAAATCATCACTTCCTTTTACTTTTCCCTTGTTGTGACTGGAACTCCCTATCTCACCAGTGGATGCGGAGCCCCGGGTGGGAACCGAGGAGGATGATGAAGACGGAGGCGAGGATGAAGAGGAAGAGGAAGACGCTGAGAGCTCCCCCTTCCCTTCTTTTAACGAGATGGAAGAGTTTTTGGATGCCGCCGGGAATGGCAGGAAACGACGAAAGAGGGTGGCGGCGCTGTTCTCGAAGCTTGCGCGGCGGGAGCGGGCCAACTCCTCGGCGGTGAGGAGCCTTCACAGGATGGTTGAGCGACGCTTGGCGGTCATCAAGCGAGACTACAACCACCTCGTGGGCGAGACAGAGCGGCAGGACACTCTTACCGCCGAGACCTCCCCAGGGCGGTATGTTGCGCGAATTCGGGACCAGGCGCGCTTGATCAACCTTGGGTGCACCGCCCTGACGTCCTACTTCAACATGCGGGTTCCTCCAAGGACAGGAAGGTGGGACCCGGGACGATGGCGCTGGGAACAATATTGAGTCAAAGACGTCTCGCCTCTTCCACCTCTCGGCCTACCCTTCCTTAATGTACCTTGGCAATTTGGACAATAATTAATAAACCTCTTCTATTATTATTATTTTTATTATTAAGATGCTCTCGCTCAGCGAGAGCCCCTTTTTCATTTTTGCTCTGCCAACTGCTTTTTTTATGCTCTATTTTTGATGGTGCTTGCGCGAACCTCAACTCTGTCCACTGGTTACAGTTTTATCCCTAGGATGGGGACTTACTCACCGCCGGCTCAGGTCACTGGAGCGTGTCAGAACGGAAAGCGGGGCGCCGACGCCTCGGGACTTGGCCATTATATCCCCGCCGTCTTTTTGGAAAAACATCATTACCACGATACTCTATAAATAGGCTGATCCATCCACCGCATTTATTTCTCCGATCCGGAACCCTTGCCTTTCTTTTTACTGCTCTCGCGCCTCGTCGAGAACTTCCCTCGCTTCTGCCACCTTCTCTCGCTCTCGCCTTTCTCCCAGAGTTCTCGCCTAGAACCCCTTGATCGCAATGCCGGGCGAGAGCGAAGGATGTTCCAACTGCGCGCAAGCCTTCCGGAGGCATAAGTTCCCTCCCTGCCGTCTAACCTTAGACGAATTTCAGATGATCACCACCCGCTACATCCCTGCCAGATTCTCCGCGAGAAAACCGGGCAACGACGATAGAGTCAATCTCGCGGGAGAGGGAGAGCTCGCCATCCCCCTCGAGCATTTCGAGGTGGGCTTCCGCCTCCCCCTCTGGCCCGAGATGGGTCAGGCCCTTCGTTACTACAGGGTGGTTCCCGCTCAGCTCAATCCTAATTCAGTCCATGAAGGCTGCCCCTGTCCACTGGCCCGAGATGAGTTGTAATTTCCCAAAACTCTAAGTCCATGACTCGAGTAAGCCAAGACCTACTCGAGTACCTAATGTCATACTCGAGTACTTCCTAGACATACTCGAGTACTTCCCGTCACTCGAGTACATGGAAGTCCAGGTATGTGAAGAGGTTGGCACTTTCAAAACTGAGACTATAGATCAACTATGTGTAGAATTCAGAAAGGGGGAGGACAGTGTGAAAGAACAAATTGCAAAATTTGATACTTTTGTCAGGACTCTATCGGATGAAAGGATGAAAGAAATCAACAAAGATGTTTTAGCTCAAATTCAGTCAGTAGTTTACTGCATTTTAATTTATGCTCAATATTTTTATAATTGTCCTTTCTACTTTGATATAATTCACCTTAGTGTAGAGGGTTCTGACTTCTATAAATAGGGGGAGATTATTGGGTATTGCATCCACAATTACTCAGATTTGTACAAAGTCACCCTTGAACTAAAATGAATTAAGTTGTATTTGATGTCTTGCTTTAGTTATGTGTTTGCAGGACGATATTGCCAAGTGTAGACCAATGTCAGTCTACAATGGGTCATCAAACACAAGACCATACAATGTAATCCCTCATTGTGTGATCCATGGTGTTGACCCATGTGTAGCCTCTCTATTGGGATACACTTCATATTACAAACACTTGGACTGATTGGACATAGAAGTGTTGGTGACCCTCATTGAAGAAAAGAATTTCAATGAAGAAAAATTCTCTAAGTCATTTACTCGAGTAGATGTATTCATACTCGAGTAAGTGAAATGGTACTCGAGTAAGTGAAATGGTACTCGAGTAGTTGAATTCTTATACTCGAGTCACCAGTTTCTCCTCTCAGAATTTTTCTAAGTTAAATACTCGAGTAGTCAGTTTTTACACTCGAGTAGTTAAGTCATTTGTCTCGAGTAACAGAAGTCAGGGACTCGTGTAGATTCTTTCCTCTTGAGTATTTAAATTCCTATACTCGAGTAGTCTATATACTACTCGAGTAGTCCAGAGTTTATACTCGAGTATTTCTCTTTCTATAACTCAGAAATTCTCCAAGTACTTTACTCGAGTAGTTTATCTTCATACTCGAGTAGGTCCTTTTCACTCGAGTAGTTCATTCCCATTACTCGATTAACCCGTTTTTCATTCTCAGAAATTTCTCTAAGTATTTGACTCGAGTACTTCTTCTATTCACTCGAGTAGTTGAACTCTCTCACTCGAGTAACCCGTCTTATACTTGAGTGTCCAATTTCTTTGTCTCGAGTAATCAGCTTAGCACTCGAGTATGTCTTTATCTACTCGAGTATCTGCTCCTCAATTCTGGATATTTTTCTAAATAAAATACTCGAGTAGTCTTTATCTCCACTCACTCGAGTAATGACTTCAAGTACTCGAGTAGGTATATGATGACTCGAGTATGTCTGTCAGTTTCTCAGAAATTTTTTCTAAGTCCAGATTTGACGGGATTTTCAAATCCTTTGACATGACTGGCCCACGTGTACGTCATTAAGAATATTTATGACCGTTAGAGAGATCTTATAAATAGGTCTTGTCAAAACCGACTAACCCTAATCAACATCAAGCCGTCATAATATTCGGTATTCTGAATCGCGTTTCTCTCTCCAAAACGAAAGCCGTCGCCGCCGCCGACGATCTCCTTCGCGCTAGGGCTAGGGTTTTGACTTCAAGATTCAGATCAAGTTTGATTTCTAGATCGAGATATTCTGTTCGTTCTTAATCATCTCTCTCTCCGATCGGGTGAAGTCAAGAGAAATTTTTAGATCTAGTTTTGCCGAGATTTCTTCTTCAACTTTTCTGATAAAGCCGCAACGTCTACAAGAAGAAGATCCAGGCAAATCGTTTCAAGATTTGAAGATTATTGTTTGTATTTTTATTACATTCTATTAATTTCTTGTAGGAGAATTTTCTTCGAGTTGTAGGAAGTTTTACCTTCCGAGTGTAGATCTGTTTGGATCGAGTTTGTAGGAACGTTGTTCCGAGACGTAGGATTGGTTTTTCTATCCGAGATAGTGGAGTAGCCGAGTCTAGTGGTTTGCTAGATCGGTGAGGGAAAGTGGACGTACCCAAGGTTGGGGAATCACTAAAAATCTTTTGTCGTCTGTGAATGCTTGATTGATCTGTGTGCCTAGTCGCTAAATTTTTATTCCGCAAAAAGACGCACAACTCACCTATTCACCCCCCTCTAGGTGATTTAGGTTGACAACTGAACTTTTTCACAATTTTTGTGAACACATTGACATGTTTATATTTATATATGCTCGTTTTACTTTTCTTGCTAAAGCAATTTATATATTGTCTAAAGCCTCCCAAATGAGTTCTTGCCGAGACCCTTACCCTATTTGAGGGAGCTGCACCCCTTAGCGATAGATTAATAGGTGGAAACCGGCCGATAGCCCTTTGCCGAAAGTGCCGACTGCAGGTTTCTGAGAGAGTCGCCGCCCCTTTGCAGTACATGACTCGAACGGAGCATCGCTGAGAGGGGTGGAGGTTCCCGCCGTCCGGTCAAGAGCTTCCCGCCAAAATCCCTCCTGCCGAGAACTTCTTTTGTCGAGAACCCCTTGGCCGAGACCACCTGCTCAAAAGGGTTCTCAAATTCCTTCCCCTGCCTCCCGTGTGTGTCTCCTGTCCTGCCTGTTTGGACGAGGGCCCGGACAGCGAGTTTACTCAAAGCCGAGCCTCTCTCGGGGTAGTGCCAAAGTTTCCAAGCCGCAGTGCCTCACAGAATACATCCAAAATCAAGTCTTTTCCCCCCAAGTGTGCCTACCGCCCTGCCCAGCTAATGAGAGCCTGAGCAGCGAGTCTATCTGAGGCCGAGCAGCACTCGGGGTCCCTTACCCCCACAGGCGAGCCTTCAGACCTGCCAGCTAATGAGAGCCTGCGCAGCGGGTCTACCTGAGCCCGATCCGGGCTCGGGGTAGTGCAATCATCCAAGCCGAAGTATCTCAAAGAACATATCTAAGACCAAGTCCTTTCCCCCAGTTGTGCCTACCACCCTGCCCAGCTAATGAGAGCCTGAGCAGTGAGTCTACCCGGGCCCGAGCAGCACTCGGGGTCCCTTACCCCCACAGGCGAGCCTTCAGACCTGCCAGTTAATGAGAGCTTGCGCAGCGGGTCTACCTGGGGCCGAGACGGGCTCAGGGTAGTGCAATCATCCAAGCAGAAGTATCTCAAAGAACACATCCAAGACCAAGTTCTTTCCCCCCAGGTGTGCCTACCGCCCTGCCTAGCTAATGAGAGCATGAGCAGCGAGTCTACCCGGGGCCGAGCAGCACTCGGGGTCCCTTACCCCCACAAGCAAGCCTTCAGACCTGCCAGCTAATAAGAGCCTGTGCAGCGGGTCTACCTGGGGCCGAGCCGTGCTCGGGGTAGTGCAATCGTCAAAGCCGAAGTATCTCAAAGAACACATCCAAGACCAAGTCCTTTCCCCCCAGGTGTGCCGACCACCCTGCCAGCTAATGAGAGCCTCGACAACATCTTCCGATGCAACCCTCCGTCCAGCATTAGGTAATGGGCTGCCTTGTGCCTGAATCTTTTGGCCTCCTTACTCCCTTCTGGAAGCTCGCCAGTGGTTAGAAGGGTTACCAATGGATCCTCCCATGAGGGTCGCCGATCCACCTCCATCAACTCCCCTTCCTCGATTGTCGGTCAAAATAGTTCGGTCAGGGTTCCTCCTCCCCCCCCCCCCCCCGCGAGGTCCAAACTTAGCCAGTCGATCGGCTGCTACACTCTTTTCCCTAGGAACGTGTTGGATTGAGAACGTTCGGAATCCTCCGATGATCATCCTTACCTTGGACAAATACTTTGCAAGGGTGGGCTCCCGAGCTTCGAACTCTCCTCGGATCTGTGATACTACCACCAACGAATCCGTAAAAGCCTCCACATCCTGGATCTCAAGCTCCTTTGCCAAACAAAGGCTGGCTATCACGGCCTCGTACTCTGCTTGGTTATTAGTCACAGGGAAGTGCAAGACCAGCGCTTGTTCTATGGTGACCCCTTGAGGGCTTATCAACACCACTCCTCCCTCGAGGGAATGCTTTTCCGAGGCCCCGTCAACCACCATCTTCCATGCCCCCTGCGACTGCGGCTCCTCGACCCCGACTTCAACAACATAGTAGGCCAAGAAGTCATCCACTACTTGCGCCTTGATGGAGAGTCTCGGCACAAACGAGATGTCGAACTCGCTTAGTTCAATGGACCACTTGGCTAACCGCCCTGAGTGTTCAACTCCTTCAAAAATCTTGCGGAGGGGATGGTCTGTCACCACCTTGATCGAATGGGCTTGAATGTACAGCTGGAGCTTCCTGACTGAAATGATCAAAGCATATGCCAGCTTTTCTAGAATGGGATAGCGGAGCTCCGACTTTTTCAGGGTCCTGCTAACATAATAGATTGACAACTGCTTCTTCCCCTCTTCCCTGACCAGGACAGAGCTCACAGCCTCTGCTCTTACTCCGAGGTATAAGGCTAGATCCTCCTCCCTCCTTCGGGCTTTGAAGTTGCGAAGCCTGGGAGAGTTGCCTCTTCAACGCTTGAAAAGCCTCTCCACATTCGGTGGTCCACTCAAACTTTTGATTACCCCGCAACACTTTGAAGAACGATGAACATTTCTCTTCCGACCTGGAGAGGAACCTGCTTAGCCCGACCAGCTTGTTTGTCAAGCGTTGAACCTCCTTAGCGTTGCGTGGTGACTCCAGCTCTAGGATGACCTTCACCTTATCTGGGTTAGGCTCTACCCCTGCCGGGGTCAGAAGGTGTCCAAGGAACTTCCCACGGCTCGCCCTGAAGACACACTTCAAGGGGTTCAGCTTCATCTTGAACTTCCGTAGGGTGGCGAGCGTCTCCTCTAGGTCCCGTAGGTGCGAGTCCAGACACTTGCTCTTGACCATCAAATCGTCAACATAGACTTCTAGGTTCCTCCCCCTTTGACCATGGAAGACCCGATCCATCATGCGTTGGTATGTAGCCACTGCGTTTTTCAATCCAAAAGGTATCATCTTATAGTTGAAACATCCCTCTCTCGTGATGAAGGAGATGTCCTTGACATCAGGAGGATGCATTCGGATCTGGTGGTAACCTGAAAAAGCATCTAAAAAACTCATAATAGAAAAACCAACGGCTGAATCAACCAGCACGTCGATTCGAGGCAGGGGGTAGCAATCCTTAGGGCATGATTTATTTAATAAGAAAAAATCGATACACATGCGCCACTTCCCTCCCCATTTTTTTACCATTACCACGTTTGAGATCCAGCTTGGATACTGGATCTCCGAGATGAAACCAGCCTCCAAAAGCTTCTTGACCTCCTCGCGGATGGGCTCCTCCAGCTTGGTGGCGATGGTCCTCATCTTCTAGCGGATGGGGCGTGTCCGAGGGTCCAGGTTCAGGGGGTGGCAGGCCACATCCGCATCGATGCCCAGCATGTCAGCGGCGCTCCAAGCAAAGATGTCGACGTTGCTC
Organism: Platanthera zijinensis; assembly: GCA_039513925.1. Taxonomy (NCBI): domain Eukaryota; kingdom Viridiplantae; phylum Streptophyta; class Magnoliopsida; order Asparagales; family Orchidaceae; genus Platanthera; species Platanthera zijinensis. The sequence continues at coordinate 158,832,099 of CM077095.1, forward strand.
TGGATGCAAGCCCGCACTCGCTCCTGGTCCTCGGAACCTAAGCCCCCGCTGATCCGCACCCTTTGCACCTGGTCGGCGTTGGTGAAGACTTCCATCTCCACCACCTCCTCAGCCGGTTCCAGCCGCGATTGCTCCCAACCGGCCCTCGCCTCCTCTTCTTGCCAAACTCTTCCTCCCCTCCTGCCTCCTCCACTTCCATCGCTTCCCCTAGGCTCTCATGTTGTTGCTTAACTTCTACGCCTCTCAGGGCCTCCTTCTCAGCTCCTTCTCCTCCTCGCCCTTCCTCTACTCCTTCCTCCTGTCGACCCTCTTGCGACCCCTACCCTTCGTCTCTCTGGACCTCCTGCACAACTCCTCTCTGCTCTTCCACCATCTCCCTGATTGCCTCCTCTAGGCTCACCTCCTCTCCGACAACCTCCTCCTGCTCTGCCATCTCCCTCTCAAGCTCTTCCGCCTCTGTCATCCAAGATACAGTGTTGACCGCCGTCACGTAACACTGCCTCGCCACCCTTCGTCTCTCTGGACCTCCTGCACAGCTCCTCCCCGAACTCCTCTCCTTCCTCCTCTACCTCAACCGACCTCCATTGTTTCTTGCTGCTGCGGGAGGTGACCCCTCTGCCCCTGCCTCCATGTAGGCTGCTCGAACCTCCTTGGCTCGCGGAAGTTATCTCTTCCCTGAAAGCCTCCTCCTTTCCCCTAGGGGCGACCCTCTTGAGGCCTCTAACCCAACCGGTTGTTCGGCTCCCGGGCCCCCCATCCTTAATGCTGCCCCTGTCCTCGGGGCTCCTCCCTCCTCTCTTCTTTCCGCTCCCTCCGCTCCCTCTGCCTTCCTGCTCCTGGTTCCTTCACATCATCCTCCGCCAACCTCGTCAGCTTTCTAGCAAAAGCCGGATTGGCCCTTTCGAAGTCTATCTCCTTCGCCGCCCTCTCCATGAGCTCCTCAAAAGAGAGGGGGGCACTCTCTTCAACTCCATGCTAAAGAATCCCGGCCTCAGCCCCAGGGTAAAGGCGAGCATCAGTGCATACCCTGGGACCTCCTGGACCAAGAGGATCTCCTCCTGAAACCGATCAACATAGTGACCCAACGTTTCATCCTGCTTCTGCCTCACCGCAAACAGGCATTCTGCCTCCTTCCGCTTCTTCGAAGTCGAGAAGCTCAACAGGAACCCTCGACGCAGGTCCTTAAACTGTAGATCGAACTTGCCGGCAACTGGTGGAACCAGTCTCAGGCCTTCTCCTTCAACGTGATGACAAACAACTGACACTTGAAGGCATCCGTCATCTGCCTTATCGAAACAACATCCTCGAACCACTATACATGCTGCACAGGCTCATCTTTCCCAAAGTAGTAAGACATGTCGGGCTCCCGGAACCCCTTCGGCACCGGAGCCGAGATGATGAGATCACTGAAAAGGCTCTCGCCACCTGCGTGCCGAGAAGGCACGTCTCGCGGCCTCGGCTGGCTGGCCCGATCCGCGAGACTATGCCCAGAGAAGAGCTCTCGCACAGCCGCCTCCCTCTCACCAACCTCCACCGGAACCTCCTTCCTGGGACGTTGACCTGGGAACAGCTCTTGCGCGGCTACGTCCCTCTCGCCCACCTCCGTCGGGACCTCCTTCCCGGGGCGCTGCCCAAGAGCATTCTCGCCCAAGAGCGGGACCTACTCTACCAGAACATGAGGTGTTGCCCACTCGCTTCTTGCCGAGAAGGCCAGGCTGATGGTCTGCAAGACCTCTCGTCTGAAGTCCTCCAGCATCTTCCTTGTAGCCTCCTCTCCCCGGGAGCGGGAACCTCCTGAACTAGATCCTTCACCTTCACCTCCTGTCATGAGACTAAACTCAAGACTTTTTTGTATTGGATGTCTTCCACGCTCACCGCACCAGAACTATTGAAGCCAAAACTTGACCTCATCGGAAGTTCGAAAATAGGGGCGCAACCAACACCTACTCCTCCCAAGCTCCGACCTCTGACTGATTGTAAAGGATCTAGAACTGACCCAAAGCCTCAACAGGGAGGTCTCACCTCTTACCCGGAAGATCTCTGAGAGCTTCCCCTCCAAGCCAAAAGCTAGGCTTGGAGCTCGTCAAAAAGCACTAGAAGATCTTAGAGGAAATATGAAAGCTTGCCTTCTGAGGAGCCCCTGCGGGTCTATTTATAGCCTTTGCTGACCTGAAATTACTAAAATGCCCCTGGCTGGTATGCCAACAGCCAAATCCCGCTGTTATGAAATGCTAAATGCAGACCCTGGGGGTATATGAGTAATTTACCCGAGGGCAACTAGGTAATTTCTCCCTGGGCCCCATCCGGCGAGAACCTTTATGTCGAGAGCTGGAGGTTCTCACATATTGCCGAGAACCCTCCCGCCCTCACTCGGCGGGAGCTAAAAAGGTGTTGAAGAATGCCTTAGACTGAGCCAGTTCCCGGCTTACGCGAGGCGCGAGCCTTCTCACCCGCCTCTGGGCAGAAGTAGGTCTCGGTCGGGGCTTGAGCGAGAACCCTCTCGCCCCTCCTAGGCCGGAGCTCTTCTGCTCTGAAGACCCAAGCTAGCCCGAAGCTAGCCCAAACCTGGCTCTTGGTGTCCCTGGGTTCCACTCAGCGAATATGGGGGTGTATACTAACCTAGTGGTTAGTGGATGGTTACCTGCAGATCGGACGACGATGGATGCTCCGTAGTGATCAGACGGTGGCCAACCTGCAAGCGGCGATGGCGTGACGGTCGTCGGCGGGTGGCGGCCGGCGGCGGCGGTAGTTGTTGAACGGGAAGCTCCCATGATTTCTCCTATTATGGTGGAGATCATGGGGAGTGGGTTGACTGGTCAAACCCATGATCTCCACAATAGGAGAAATAATGGAGGAAGTGGTTAAATGCACCCCCAAGACTTTAAATAGAGCTTCATCCCCATCAACTACATCAACAGCCCAACGACTCAGGTCTATCACTACCCCGCAGCCCTTCGCTATCTGGGGAATGGACCTCGTTGTTTTATTCCTTCGGACGAGCGGACAAAAGAAGTTTCTCTTGGTAATGATCATCTACTTTTCCAAATGAATGAAAACGAAGCCGCTAGTGAAGACAACCTCTCAAATAATCTGAAACTTCATCTAGGGAGAAATCATCTGCAGGCACCACCTGCCCCTCGCCATAGTCACTAACAACGATCCGTAGTTTGTCAATCAGGAGCTCATCAACTTCTGCAACCAGCTGGGTATTGACCTCCGCTTTGTCTCAGTACACCATCCCCAGAGCAATAGTTGGGTGGAGGCGACCAACAAAGTCATTGTCCACTTGTTTAAAAAGAAGGTAGAGAACTTAAAGGGAATTTTGGTGGAGTAGCTCCTCTCATTCCTCTAGGCCCTAAGGATTACCCCCATCGCAATAACATGAGAAACACCCTTCAAACTATCCCACGGGTCGGAGGCCCTGATCCCGGTGTAATTCGAGGTCAGAATCCCCCGAGTGGCGTGGGAGGCCCTGATCCCGATGTAATTCGAGGTCAAAAGCCCCCCGAGTTGTAGCAGCAAAGGATGTCGACAAGGAGTGGAGGTTGGAAACCGAGAAGACTCGGCGCCTCTCGTTGGACTTTGTAGAAGAAGTCTGCGATCAGGCCACGATTCACCAGCAGGAGATCAAGCGGCAGATGACGAGGTGATTTGAAAAATACGTTCGGGTTAAGCAGTTCGAGAGAGGGGATTTGGTACTCAAGAAGGTGAATGTCGCAGGGAGGTCCGCGACCGTTGGTAAGCTTCATCCCAACTTGGATGGTCACTTAGAGAATATGGAAGGTAAGTGCCTCAAGGACTATTGTAACTGCCTTTGCACATTTACTATGAGAATATAGATAATGTTTTCTAACGTGTGCGAATAGTACTATGACATTCCAATGACAGGTGCCACCGGTTGGAAGTACACAAAGGAAATGCCCTTGAGCAGAGTCTTGTCGTAGACCGGGCCATTGCACTGGGTTCCTCCCCTGCTAGCCAGCTACTTGCCCCCTCTAGTGGACTCCTTAAGCAGAGAGATCTCGTAGACCGGGCTCCTCCCATGTTGGCTGGCTACTTGCCCCCTTCAGTGAACTCCTTGAGCAGAGAGATGTCGTAGACCAGGTCATTGCACCGGGCTCCTCCCTTACAGGCTGGCTACTTGTTGGGATTGTGACACCTCAGTGATCTGTGTACCCTCTTTATTCCTAATCCTGGTTTAATCCAATTTTAGGAATATCATTAGGAGGATATTGGGGAAATCTATTTTGGTTGACTGAACTTATTTTGGGGTTAATTCCTATTGTGGTTTCTCTCTATATTTGGTGAGGTTATTATCTCCTATTTATAGGAGTTGTTATTTAGAAAGAATGAGACCACCGAAGTGGAGAGGGAGACCGGCTGTTGAAACCGGAAAACCGGTCTCTGTGGAGTTCACCCTTGGGGAAGGGGTAACCGCACACTTACTACACTCGAGAGAACGTCACGGACCAAAGACTTGAGAAACTAGGAACAGACCCTCGACTCTAGCGCGGAGGTCCCACCACACACCCGGAAGGTCACGAGAACACTTCCCCTCCCTTACCAATGAGAGTTGGGTACCTTGGAGAGTTCTCTCAACTCTACCAAGAGGAAAGCTAGGGAGGACGAAGCCAAAAGCCAATGCCTCTCCAAAGATACCCAAGGGGGTCTATTTATAGTTTTTCCAAGTCCTGAGGATAAAATGACCGAAATGCCCCTACGACCAATTGGCCTTGAGCTCGGCGGACTGGGGAGCTCGGCGGCCTGGGGAGCTCGGCGGCCTGGGAAGCTCGGCGGCCTGGGGAGCTCGGCGGACAGGGGAGCTCGGCGGCCTGGGGAGCTCGGCGGCCTGGGGAGCTCGGCGGCCTGGGGAGCTCGGCGGCCTGGGGACCCCCCGAGGGGGCCGGGGGGAGAAAAATATTTCATCCCCCTACTAGTATATTTCCAAGTCCAAGCCAAAATTGGCCACCAAGAGTCCAAAATCTCTAAAAAGCTTAAAAACTTAAAACTGGCTCTGGGCCTGCCGAAAGGACCCTACTCTGCGAATACGGGGTTGTACATAATCCCCGCTCTTTTCGAGGTTGGCACAAGCTCGGAAAGAAACATCCAACCCGACGTATTCGCTGAGTCAGCCTGTCATGCCAGCTAATAGGAGCCTGGGTGACGAGACAGCCTCGGGGTGAAAACACTTAGCCTCCCGAGGGGTCAACCTGTTACGCCCGCTAATAGGAGCCTGGGTGACGAGACAGCCTCGGGGTGAAAACACTTAGCCTCCCGAGGGGTCAACCTATCACGCCAGCTAATGGGAGCCTGGGTGACGAGACAGCCTCGGGGTGAAAACACTTAGCCTCCCGAGGGGTCAACCTGTCACGCCAGCTAATAGGAGCCTGGGTGACGAGACAGTCTCGGGGTGAAAACACTTAGCCTCCCGAGGGGTCAACCTGTCATGCCAGCTAATAGGAGCCTGGGTGACGAGACAGCCTCGGGGTGAAAACACTTAGCCTCCCGAGGGGTCAACCTGTCATGCCAGCTAATAGGAGCCTGGGTGACGAGACAGCCTCGGGGTGAAAACACTTAGCCTCCCGAGGGGTCAACCTGTCATGCCAGCTAATGGGAGCCTGGGTGACGAGACAGCCTCGGGGTGAAAACACTTAGCCTCCCGAGAGGTCAACCTGTCATGCCAGCTAATGGGAGCCTGGGTGACGTGACAGCCTCGGGGTGAAAACACTTAGCCTCCCGAGGGGTCAACCTGTCATGCCAGCTAATGGGAGCCTGGGTGACGAGACAGCCTCGGGGTGAAAACACTTAGCCTCCCGAGGGGTCAACCTGTCATGCCAGCTAATAGGGGCCTGGGTGACGAGACAGCCTCGGGGTGAAAACACTTAGCCTCCCGAGGGGTCAACCTGTCATGCCAGCTAATGGGAGCCTGGGTGACGAGACAGCCTCGGGGTGAAAACACTTAGCCACCCGAGGGGTCAACCTGTCATGCCATCTAATAGGAGCCTGGGTGACGAGACGCCCTCAGGGAAAAAAGGTCATACTCCACGAGAGGTACGCCTGACCTGCCAGCTAGTAAGAGCCTGACAGCGGGACCATCATCAGAGCAAAGAGAATTTGGGCTTCCACGAGAGGTACGCTTGACCTGCCAGCTAGTGAGAGCCTGACAGCGGGATCATCATCGGAGCTAAGGACTTGGGGCTTCCACGAGAGGTACGCCTGACCTGCCAGCTAGTGAGAGCCTGACAGCGGGACCGTCATCGGAGCTAAGGACTTGGGGCTTCCACGAGAGGTACGCCTGACCTGTCAGCTAGTGAGAGCCTGACAGCGGGACCATCATCGGAGCTAAGGACTTGGGGCTTCCACGAGAGGTACGCCTGACCTGCCAGCTAGTGAGAGCCTGACAGCGAGACCATCATCGGAGGTAAGGACTTGGGGCTTCCACGAGAGGTACGCCTGACCTGCCAGCTAGTGAGAGCCTGACAGCGGGACCATCATCGGAGCTAAGTACTTGGGGCTTCCACGAGAGGTACGCCTGACCTGCCAGCTAGTGAGAGCCTGACAGCGGGACCGTCATCGGAGCTAAGGACTTGGGGCTTCCACGAGAGGTACGCCTGACCTGCCAGCTAGTGAGAGTCTGACAGCGGGACCATCATCGGGAGGTGGGACTAGGCGTCTCAACAAAAACCTTGCCAAATTCAACATCCTCAAATGGGGAAGAAAGATGGGTTACATGACCTCTCCCGACTCAGTGGGTCGGGGGCTAGACTCAGTACAACATAATAAAAAATACAAGATCCTATTGAGGCGAGGCTCCTTCGCCTCTTGCATCAACCGATCCTTCCCCGGGTGCCCACGTCGACCCGATCCTCACATCTGTCTTCCTCCCTGGCTTGGGGCGGGGCTTCGATCTGCCTCGGGGGTGGTTGCTGGGCTTGACCTCTCGCTCCTCTCACCTCCAGGAATTCGGGGCAAGTAGCCGTCGCGTGCCCCTCCACCTGGTGGTAGTCACAGTACGACAATGCTTCTTCTACCAGCCTCCTTCGACGGACTCGGCGATCTCTCCCGTTGCCTCTTCTTCCTTCGCCTATTGCCAAGGCTTGCTGCGGTGGGGGTAGGAGTTGCCTTGGGGCTTGCCTTTGGTAGTTGAACCTCCCTTGACCCCCATGAAAGTTCCCCCCATCCTGGATGAGAGCTCTTCCTGGACCATGGGCGGGTCCTCCCTGCTGCCTCCAGCCTGGCTCCGGACCCTCCTGTCTCTGGAACCCCTGGGCTCTCTGCTCCTCTCTCCGTCTTCCTTCCTGGTGCCTTGAGCCACCTTGCTCTTTCGACTCCACCTCCGTCAACTTAGCCAACTTTTTTACAAAGGCCGGGTTGGCTGCCTCCATGGCTATCTTCTCTGCCGCCCTTTCCATCAGCTCCTCGAAAGAAAGAGGGGTCTTCCAGGTCAAGCTCATCTTGAAGAACCCTTCATGCAACCCCACCGTGAATGCCATCTGGAGGGCATACCCTGGCACCTCTTGGATGTCAAGGACCTCCTCCTGGAACCAGTCAACGTAATGGGCCAGCGACTCCTCGGCCCTTTGCTTTATCAGGAAGAGGGACTCAGGACCTTTCTTCCTCTTCTTGGAGGTGGAGAAGCGAAGCTGAAAGCTCCGGCTCAAGTCTTCGAACCCGAAGATGGACCTTGGAGGGAGTTGATGGAACCAGTCCCTTGCCTTCTCCTTCAACGTGATCGCAAAGAGGCGACACTTGAAGGCATCCGTCATTGATATGATGGAGACGACATCCTCGAACCACTGTAAGTGCTGGATGGGGTCGTCCTTCCCGGTGTAGTATGCCTTGTCAAGTTCCCTGAACCTCTCGGGAACGGGAGCTGAGATGATCAGCTCGCTGAATGGCGACCCCCTAAGGGGTGCTCTCGCCACCTCTACTCGCGCGACCTGCTCGCCTGGAGGGCTAGCACTCGCCGGGCTGGGGAACAACTCCCGGCCGAGGAGGTCTCGCTCGACCCCCTCTCCCATCCTTTCTTTCCCAGGTCGCCTACCTGGGGCACTTCCTTCTCCCCCTGCTGGGGTGATCTCGCTTAGATCCCTGGGGGGCAGCTCACTAAGGTCCCCTGGAGCCGGTCCCTCGGGGTGGGGGTTGAGCTGCCAGCCCGAGGGGCAATGCTTCGCAACATCTCCATGATGCCAGAGATGGAAGCCATGAACTCTTCCCTTCCTATGAAGGGTCCTGGGTTGGGGAGACCACCGAGGTCATCACTACCTCCCTGATCTCCAGCCATGACACTCTCCCGAGATCTTCTGTGTTGGTCACTCTCCACGCTCACCGCACCAAAATGTTGAAACCGAAAAATCGGTCTCTGTGGAGTTCACCCTTGGGGAAGGGGTGACCGCACACTTACTACACTCGAGAGAACGTCACGGACCAAAGACTTGGAAAACTAGGAACAGACCCTCGGCTCTAGCGCGGAGGTCCCACCACACACCCGGAAGGTCACGAGAATACTTCCCCTCCCTTACCAATGAGAGCTGGGTACCTTGGAGAGTTCTCTCAACTCTACCAAGAGGAAAGCTAGGGAGGAGGAAGCCAAAAGCCAATGCCTCTCCAAAGGTACCCAAGGGGGTCTATTTATAGTTTTTCCAAGTCCTGAGGATAAAATGACTGAAATGCCCCTACGACCAATTGGCCTTGAGCTCGGCGGCCTGGGGAGCTCGGCGGCCTGGGGAGCTCGGCGGCCTGGGGAGCTCGGCGGCCTGGGGAGCTCGGCGGCCTGGGGAGCTCGGCGGCCTGGGGAGCTCGGCGGCCTGGGGACCCCCCGAGGGGGCCGGGGGGGAGAAAAATATTTCATCCCCCTACTAGTATATTTCCAAGTCCAAGCCAAAATTGGCCACCAAGAGTCCAAAATCTCTAAAAAGCTTAAAAACTTAAAACTGGCTCTGGGCCTGCCGAAAGGACCCTACTCTGCGAATACGGGGTTGTACACCGGCGATAACATTCAGGCTCCGACGACAGTAGTTGCGAGCGGAGGCGACGTTCGGGCGATCCAGTCGGGTTGACATCTGGCCGGGCTCATCTCGGCGGCAGGCTGTGCAGCGGTGGCTCCAGGGGTTCAGTGGTCGGCATCCTCCCTTCCCGACCTCAGCGGCGCAGCAGCGGCGGCAGGCCGCGATTCCAGCGGTGGTTCCAGGAGTTCTTCATGCGGCTTGGCTGTGCGAAAGAGGAGCCAGGCGGCGGCAGCAGGCAGACGCAGGTGGAGGTGGTTCTGTCCAGCGGCGACAGACAACTCAGGCGGAGGCGGCGGTAGCAGGCGGGATCAGGTGGAGGCGGTTCTGTCCAGCGGCGGCAGACAACTCCAGGCGGCGGCATTCGGGCGATCCAGACGGATCAACATCTGGCCGGGCTCATCCCGGCAGCCGGCTGTGCAGCGGTGGATCCAGGCGACGACAGCAATTGCAGGGTGCGGCGGATCCAGGAGGAAGAAGAACAGTACCCTTGTCGCCCGACGACAACGCTATCGCCCGGCGACAGCGGTTCTTCAGTCCTTTAGTGTTTTTTTTGCTTTTCTCTCTGTTTGTAACTTGTAACCTCACTAATTTTTAGTAGATCTCCTCCGGCGCGCTCTCCCCGTGGACGTAGGAGCCCATCTCCGAACCACGTATATTATTTTGTCGTCTGTGTGCTTGAAATCTCGCTCTGTTATTTTTATTTTGCGCGATTGTTTTTGCTCAATTTAATTCCGTTGCGCTACCGCGGTACTCGATCCGATTGCATAACAGCTACTTGCCCTCTTAAGTGAGTTGAATGCCCTCAAGTAGAATGTTGTCGTAGACCAGGCTTTAACGCGGGGGTTCCCCCCGGCTAACTGGCTACTTGCCTCCTGAAGTTCCATCGCTTATTCTGAAAACAAGAGAGAGAAGAAAAGCCCAATAACACATCTGAAGGGATTTAAAGGCTGGTGTAACCTAGGGTGAGTTAAGACTTCTTAGGCAGGGCGAGTACGCTCGATGGTTTTGTCGCCTAGGCGAGCACTTCCCATCACCCATCTATAATGCCAGGAATCACTCGACACGCGTAATGTCAAACGCCAGGAGTCCACGTCGTAAAAACATCGAATAAGCTATTCGCGAGTGGGGTGACCCAAAACTTATACGAGTGCACAACTTTGGCTAAATTAACAATGACAACCAGGTACGCGCGTGTGGATACAGGGCACACAAACACGATAAAAGCAAGTCAAAATACACAACATCACAAGAGGAAGGGGGCAAGTACACCCTTATGGTGCATCAAATATAGGCTCTATTTGTTTGGGCGTTTTGATACTCCGTTTTGGGCAAACGCCGCCGGAAGGAGGGTAAACAAATGAACCTTCGGCGGCGTTTGCTCCGTTTCCACCCACCCGCCTTGAGAAACGCTCCAAAAAGCTCCGTTTGGAGCAGCCACCTCCCCCCTCCGATTCGAACATTCCGTTTCCACCCGCCGGATCGATCCGCCACCGCCGGACCAAATGAAGCCATAATGTGAGCACGGAGCGCAGTTATACAAATATTCAAAAAGTAAGGTAAGAAAAGGGACGCGAGCTCACATCTAGTTGATTTGGTCCTCACCCTCAAACTCATCAGATTGGCCTTTTGCTGAGGAACTTGTGGCAGGGGAACTCGCCAACTTGGAGAATAGTTTGGAGAGAAGCACCTTCCGGCTGAATATAACAAAAATTGGTATGCAGATATGGCTCTATTTGTTTGGGCGTTTCGCTGTTCCGTTTTGGGCAAACGCTACCGGAAGGAGGGTAAAAAAATGAACCTCCGGCGGCGTTTGCTCCGTTTCCACCCGCCCACCTTGAGAAATGCCCCCAAAAAGCTCCGTTTGGAGCAGCCACCTCCCCCCTCCGGTTCGAATACTCCGTTTCCATCCGCCGGATCGATCCGCCACCGCCGAACCAAATGAAGCCATAATCAAATCAATTTTTTTTAAAAAAATTAAATTAAATAATATAAATATGATTTTTTTTTATTTTTTTAAAAAATTGATGGATATAAATTAGAATACGAGGATAATTTAGAAATTGAATCAGGTCTATAAAATTTTTCCAGCCTGGGGCTCTTCGCAAAAAAATTGTTTTTGGTACGTATACATGCCTATTAATTTGGCGCGCTATATTAATTGAAACCGAATTATTTGCCATCCGACAGCCCGGATTTATGCAAAAATACGACTGTATTTTTTAATTTCACACGTGTACGATCGGATTTACACCCGCACAGTAAGTATACATACCAAAATATTTCTCCTTTGCAAAAGGAAGTTGCCTATACGGAAATCATATGGGCCGTTGGATCTCATCAACTTGGGACGAAAATTTCTAGGGTTTTCTAAATCATCTATTTATAGTTTCCAAAGGGCGGCCTACGAATCATCAATTCCTCTCGTGCCTTCTTCTCCATCTCCCTCCCTACAATTTCTCCGGCGCCGTCGTTCCCAGATCCGGCCCTCTTCTTCATCTGTTGGTAACGATCCTCAAATGTTATCATGAATTCGGATATTTCTTCGTAAATCTCGTGTCTGTTCTCTGTTTTTTTACTAGATTTAGTTGTTCTTACGATTTCAATAACACTAGTAGTGGATTTCTCTCCCACGCACGGTGCACCCCGGGCTGCTCTGAAAATTAGTGACGGTGGCTGCCCCAATGCTCGTGCGAAACTTGCCCGCCGTTCTGTGTTGCAGGTCTCCGTCGTTGTTCATCGATCGATCTGTGTCAAAGAAACGGCTAAATTTAGTATAAATCATTTCGAGCAGTATTTTTTTTTAATATTTCTTGCCTCACCACACCTTTAGCTTTTCAAGATCTACATACCTGAAGAGTTTAGTCATGGAGGCATACATCTGAGGCCTGATTTAACGTGGAGGTTTTCCATTTTCATTGGGGCTGCCTCTAAAACATCTCGCTATATTTACCTCGATTTTGTTGAATCTGCTCGTTATTCTGATCTTGAACGATTTGAATTCATGTCTCCGAGAGTGATATACTGAACTTTTAATGCAAGTTCTGCCTTCGAAAAATCCATGAATGGGAGGCTTTGATTCGGCTTCGCCTTATTTGTTACTTTAAACTAAAGTGATTTTTTCAGTTTTTCGTAACATTCGTTTATATTTTTAGTGTTTCTTTTACGAGAAATAGCTGCAGTGATGATTCGTCCAATTATACGAGTTATGGTATGCTCCAAGTACCTGTTTTACAGGGAGAACCTCCTTGGAACTGCTATATTCAAATGATTTTATTGGACTTTCTGAGTTTTCTTCTACATTTTCTTCTAAATTGCTTCTTGAAACATAGTTTTTTAAATTACAATATGTATATTAAATCTTCATTGCATGCTATCTCCGGCTAAATATTTAAATTATATAAATCTTTTCTTTAATTTTCTTCTATAATTTGCTTTATGGGGCCTTATGAGCTATTTACTATAACCTTGCCAATTAAATATATCTAAAATGTTATGGTTTTGACCAAATGCATCTCAAGTACTTAAAATTTGGTAAAATGCACACCCTGGATTAGAAAAAGACTTCCGAAATGCACCCCACCAACCCCACCAGGCAACAAAGAGCCATTTTTTTAATTGAGGGGGGTGCATTTTACTAATTTTAATAATTTGGAGTGCTTTTTGTCAAAATTCTACATTTTGGGATTATATCTTGCCAATTACCCTACCATTAAAATGTCAAAAATACAGATTACACTTCTCTGTTTTGTTAAATTATGAAAGTCTCTTATATAACTTTATATTTCATAACTTGCATGAAAAAACCTCTTGAAAATTGTTGAATCCAAATGCTATTTTTGTTCATAAATCTAAATTCAAGCACTAGATTTGTGGAATTTAAAGGACATTTGACCCTTTTTTCACTCCTTAAAATAAGGCTTTTGGCATTTTACATCTTAATATCTTAGTTTTGGCACATTGCACCCTAATATATTGTTATTGGCAATTTGCTTTTCCCCAAAATAATCAATTTGGTATCTTGCACCATTTTTTTTTCTTCCTCTTATAAATTGTATCAATTGTCCTTTGAGAGTCAAAATGGCATTATTGTCCAATTAAGTATCAAACTAGCAATATTGTTCCTTTCAGTATAAAAATGCCAATATTGCCCAATGACTCATTGAGTATTAAAATGGCAATACTGTCCAACAGGTATCAAAGAGATTCTATCGTTAGATATGTTAATGGTGTAGGGGATTGCTGATTGCAATGAAGAAAATCTAATAGTGAACCATAGACAGATTTGTAATCTGCCCATGATGGCATCACAAACCTCTAAGAAGTTCTGAGCATTATCCTCTTTTTTTTCATCTCTAGTAGGCTTCAGCGTCTTACGTTATTGGAGGATGATTAATTCATCTGCGATGATGAAACTCTAATAGTGAACCATAGGCGGATTGAAACCCGCTGTTGATGGCATCACAAACCTCTAAGAAGTTCTGAGCTTTTTCCTCTTTTGTTTATATTTCATGTCGGCTTCATGGTCGTTGGTTATTCATTATTGACAGAGGTTTGATTCATTTGTTATCTAGCTAAAGGCGAGATGATGAGAATTTCATAGTCTGTCAATCCACTGATTGATTTATTCGTGATGCATCTCTTGAAATCCCGGCACGTTCTGATCGCCTTTGAGTTATGTTTCATATTCTCATTGTTTTTAATTCAACTAATATCCACTTTATATAATAGAAATAGCCCACAATGGTTACAAAGGATCATATAGTCGATCCTGCTATAGTTTGATAAAGGCTTGAGTGTTGTTGTTATCCCTGTTATATAACTGAATTGGTTTATTAATTTTTGTTGAAACTCTGATTTGGAGAACTAAAGTTTTTCCATTTTTTGGTTATAAAACTAAAATCAAACAAATTAACTTCTGTTGTGTTTATTTACTTGCACTTTAAAATTCTTGCTTGTTCAATTCTTATCTTGCACTTTGGCTATAATCCCTATATAGTGAAATTAGGGCAACTTGATCACTTTAGGGTTGCAAATTGGAAAACTAAACATTTGAATTAGAAGTGCAACGTATCAATGATGATTTGTCTGCAAAATGGACGTGTTGTGAAACCAAGACCTGCGTGCAGGGAGAACCTCCTTGGTGAAGCTTCATTAATATGACATTAACAGATTCTTCTGAGGCTCAGTGACTAAATTTTAGTTTGCACAGCCATCAGGCCTAAAAGCTCAATTTAGGGCCTGTTTGGGAAGGCTTTTCAGAAAGGAGAAGGAGTGGTGACAAAAGGATGGTAGGAAAAGGAGCTTTTGGAAAATGTCTATTAGAAAAGGAGAACTGTTTGGGTGAACTTCTTTTGCAGAGCTTTTCAAAAAGGAGAAGCACTTTATTAACCGTTTGACAAATCTCCGTTGCGGTAACTTTTTTTAGTAAAAATGTGCGTCATGGGGAAAATGCGCAATTATTTCGCCGGGGCAGGTTTTTTTTCGCCCGGGAGCGAATTTTTCGTCGGGCGAAAAAATCGCCCGGGCGAAAAAATCGCGCCCGGGCGAAAAAATGCGCCCGGGCGAAAAAATCGCGCCCGGGCGAAAAAATCGCGCCCGGGCGAAAAAATCGCGCCCGGGCGAAAAAAACGCGCCCGGGCGAAAAAAACGCCCCCGGGCGAAAAAATCCCGCCCGGACAACAAAATCGCGCCTGGGCGAAAAAATCGTGTCAGTGCAGAAAAAAATTGCGTCCGGGCAAAAAAAAAACGTGCTCGAGCGAAAAAATTGTACCACCGCAAATTTTTCGGACGGACACGAATTGTTTGACTTGTTGAAAAAATCGCGCCCGGGCGAAAAAATGCGCCCGGGCGAAAAAATCGCGCCCGGGCGAAAAAATCGCGCCCGGGCGAAAAAATCGCGCCCGGGCGAAAAAATCGCGCCCGGGCGAAAAAAACGCGCCCGGGCGAAAAAATCGCGCCCGGGCGAAAAAAACGCCCCCGGGCGAAAAACGCGTGCAGGGGCAAAAATCGACCGTGGTCTAAAAAATTGCGACCGGACGATAAAATCGCACATGGATTAAAAAAACGCAACCGGACGATAAAATCACGTCTGTACGAAAAATCGGCCCGAGCGAAAAAAACACGCTCGGGCGAAAAAAAATCATGCACGGGCAAAAAAACCGCATTCGGCGAAAAAAACTCACCCGGGCGAAAAACCCCGCAGCCGGGCGAAAAATGCCAGCCCGGGCGAAAAATTTGCGTCGGGCAAAAAAAAACTTGTTCGGGCAAAAAAAATACGCCCGAGAAAAAAATCGCGTCAAGATAAAAAAAACCAAGTTTTAGATTTTATTAAGAGATAAGTATTTTTAGATGAGAAAGTGCTTTTCGAAAAGGTTGAAAAGTAGGTGACAAATGACTTTTCCAAAAGATGAGATAATGGAGTTTTTCGCGGTAGCTTTTCCCACCAATAGACAATCCAAACGGTCTATTAAGTGTGGTAGCGTTTTCTAGAAAACGAAAAGGAGCTAAAAAGCCCTCCCAAACAGACCCTTAATTGAGCTTTCATTTGACCACTTTATTGTTCTCTATATCTTATGATTATTCACTCACGGATATTGTCAAGTTTAAATGTTTTGATGGCAACTTCTATTTTTTTTTTGTATTCTGTTAAATTACTAATCTATGGTGCATTTGAGTATAACTATCTTCTTGCATTTCAAAATAATGCCTGAAGCTGAAAAACTCAAAAAAAGATGTGTTCTCATCAGCTTCCTCTCCATTTTGAGATTGAAGTTAAACTTGAACACCATATTTTCTTATTTTCCTCTTTTTATATTTGTCAAAGGGAGTTCTAATTTTTTGTTGAATTTTACAGTTGTTGAACATATTGAGGAGCAAAGAAACTGTTTTTCTTATCACTCAAGAACTTCTGAGTAAAGAAGTAACAGTTGAGCTGAAGAATCAATGGAACAGTTTAGCTTGCAAATTACAAGTGTTGACGATCAAGAAATTTTTTAAAGAATTCTCCTTTGTGGTGTTGGCTTTCATATTCTTCATGATTGGACAAGAAGAGTGTGTGGGAGCTGATGTGATCTGCTTTCTGTAATTTTCAAGCTTTCCACTGTAGATGTGTATTTGTAAACTTGAGAATTTTTTAGCAAATATGTTTCTTAAATTTGTTACAGAACTAAAACTACATTGATGTAATGTTGTTTTATTTGTAATTACCAGAGTTTTCTAAATTGTAGTTTGTAAATTTGTTACAGGATTAAATCATCTCTGAGATATATTCATAGCATGTCTCAAATCTTCCAGCTTTTTTGCTGTTAAGGTCCTGTTTGGCGGAGCGGAATGTGCTGCATGCCGCAGCTTCCCTGCAGCTAGCCAAACAAATATGGGGCGGGCGGTGGCAAGAAGCCACCGCCCATTATTACCGCGGGTTAGACCCGCGGCAGGCAGCGGTGCAGCCCTATGGGCTGCAGCGCTGTTTAAAAAAAAATAATATATTACTTTTAAAGTATATATTTATATATATAAATTAATATATATAAAAAACAAATATATATATATAAAAATTAAAATTAAAATATATATATATATATTTAATTTATATAAACTAATTAATATATTAAAATTATTAATATTTAAAACTTAAACTACAAGAAAAAATAAGAAAATAAAGTTTATGATTGATGTAAAAGCTTGTAGTTCCACTTTTACCCCTTCAAGAATGAATAAAAAAAATTAATCGGGCTTTACCAAAAATGAAGTCCTAGTTGAGCGAATCGAATTTATTGTGCGTCCTGACGTCTGTTTTGATTGAACGTACTCGAAATTGTGTGAGACTTGCCCGTAAATTTGTCGAGCAGGGCAAGATCGGGAAAAAACATGGCTCGTCCGAACATTTTTTTGGAACCCCATCAATATTAATATATTTAGTTTTATAATAAAATTAATCGAGCAAATTGTTTATTTATTTTTAGATTTTGTAAATTCTCCAGGTTGTTTAATTATTATACCACTGTTTATTGCACCACTGTTTCACACAGCAGCAAATATGTTTTCCAAACAGTTTCAAATTTTTCTCACTCAAAACAGCTGATTTTGCACCACTATCCCACCACTGTTTTCTGTACCGCCACAGCTTTACCAAACAGGCCCTAAGTTGATGAGTTTTTCCACAAAATGCTGAATTTGTTTTATTTTACTAATATGTTTGTTTTGCTAGGACTTGTTGCGGTCCGTGACTGCTCTCTTGATAGATCGGACTAACTAGACTCACTTAGTCCTCGCAGCGGTTGTAGAAATGGATCATTGGTGAGAGAAGTCTTTACGTGAAAAATGGGGCGTGAGCAAGCTGAAGGGGGTCGGCGTGAGGCGGTTGTGGCTTGGATCGAATGCGGTGATCGCGCGCTGTGCCAGACGGTTTGAACCATAACCCCCCACTTCGTTAGTGGGGGGAGTGGACATTTTGGCTATGCGCAGTGGCGGTCGAGCTCGGGAAGGTACGCTAGTGAGTGAGCGGAGGCGAGAGAGAAATGGGGCGTGAGCAAGCCCAAGCTGCGTGCGCGGATGCCTCCGCGCGGTTGCGTATGCATGTACGTGTTAAGCGGGCGCGAGCAAGCCCAAGCCGCGCGCCTCCTTGTGGGACTTACTCCCCTTTGCGGGTCTCCGGTTTTTGCGATGCGCCGCCTCTTTCCGCGCAATTTGCACGATCTTCGTTCCCAATTCTTGGGGTGTCGCGTTTTTTCCTTTCTTAATTGTCCATATATGCAGGCTCGCGGCGTGTGGCGCAAGGCAGACCGATGCGGCTTCGCTCTACTCGTACTCCAGGGCAGGTCGTCGCTTGGAGGGGGCGATACAATTTGCCCGTTGGAATGGAAATCTGGATTCCTTGTGCCCAAGAGCGGGTGCAGAATCCGCCAGTGGGTTGGATGACTCTTTGCGAGTCGTCTCTGAAGTCCGGATTTTTGTTGCCACAATTCGAGGAGGCGGTCGAGATCTTGAAGTTTTGCGGGGTGCCCGTATCCCAGTTAACTCCCTTGGCGATGAAGCACATTGTGGGGCTGGTAGTTTTCTTTCGGGAACACGGTTCCAAGCTTTCCTTGGACATCTCCAAGAACTGGTGCAAGGTGTGCGCCGACAGCGGCAGTCGGGTCGATGTCTTTAGCAACAAACACTGGCTTTAGTTTGGTAGCTGGGTGGACCAATGCCATGAGAATACTTTGTACGGATATGTCCGCAATTGCTGGGAGCTGCCGGAGCTTTGGAATGCCCTTATTGATCGTTGTCGCTGGGTGAAGAGGTGCGAGCGTGAATTTATTCCGGTGTTGGGATTTTTCAAGCCTCGAGAGCTGGCGAATCGTCTCTTCAATATTTCATCTTTTGTGGAGGAAAAACGCCTGTTGTTATGCTGCCTTTCGGCCGAGGCGGGGCGTTCTGCTGCGATTTCGTTGGTCCGTGACCGAAAGAGGAAAAATGATATTTAAAGGTTGTTGTGATTCAGCGGTCGAGCGTCGACCTTCGAGGCGGTCGGACGCTCTCTTGGAGACGGCTCCGTGCTCTTCCAGGGTTGAGGCGACTATGCCTGCTGACCCTGACATTGAGATTTTGGACTCTGCTGCCCCAAGTTCCTGAGAAGGCTTTCGTGTCGCAGCCGGGGGATGAGATGCTCGTGTTATCTTCGAGGCCGATTATGGCGATAAGGGTATAGTTCCTCTTATCGATTTTGTCAAACTTCTTTTATTTTCTCTTACTTATTTTCTTCATTGCAGACCAGCGTTCAAGCCAGCATTGACCCCTCTTGGGATGATCTTCTGATAAGCTTGAAGGACAACTACCAGTCCCTTCAGGAGAAGTGTCGAGTGATGGAGGGATCCTGCCTTGATCTGAGGGGGAGGCGAGATCGTGATATCTCCCGCTTTCGCCAGTTTGAGGCAGAGATGAAAGCTGAGATGACGTAGCTGCAAGAGGAGCTTCAGGCTGAGAAGACTTTGGTAGAGAAGACCGCACGGATTTTGGAGGGTGCACAAGAGGAGAACGCTCTTCTTCAGTCAGAGCGGTCTTCTCTGAAGTATGAGGTAGAGTGCCTTTCTTCGGAGGAGCGCTTGGCTAAGCTGAGAGCAGCGAGGGTCGCAGAGTACATGGATTTTATCGACTTTATGCGAGATTGTTGCTTGCTTTCTGAGGAGTTTCGCGAGGAGGTATGGACGAAGGAGGTCAAGCCAGACATGACAGAGGTGCGGGAGGTGGCCTTTCTTCGTGGTATGTCAAAGGCCCTTAGGATGGTGTCCCGTAAGCGCCTAAGCGGGGGTGTGAAGTCACCGACTTGGGCTTTGATGACCTGTCCGAGGACGAGCTTGTTGATGTTGATGACGAGGAGTAGTCCTTCGTACTTGAGTTTTTGTATGATTTGTACTCGTTAGGCCTTGCGGCGTACTGGTGTACTTATTTTGTTGTTGCTTTATATTTTCTTCTTTGTCTTGTTATTTTACAGATTGTTGTTGCTCAACGCTTATTTTATTGTTTTGTGTTATGGTGCCGTGCGAACAACTATGACTTGCGATTTTAAAGCCGACGACCGAAGGGCGGGCCCGTGGTAGCCCTGTGACTTTCTTCCAGGGTGAAGAGCGGGTGGTTGGGTCGAATAGGCTTGGTGTTGGGCTTTCTGAGCCGACAATGTTGCTGAGCAAGGCGGTGAAGACCCTCGATCCTAGGCCACTGTGAGGGAGGGACGCCCCGGTGGTGTCGCAACCTACTGTGGAAGAAGGGCGGACCTTCGATCGCAAGCAGTGAGGGTTGCAAGGGGCTGAGAGCCCTGAAGAAATAACAAAGTTCGGAAACGTGTAGACCATTGGCGAACACGAGGGGAGCAGGCCCTGACGACGCCGCGACCCACTGCGAGAGAAGGGCGAACCTTCAATCACAGACATAGAGGCCACAAGGGTTGGGGCCCCGAAGGAACGACGAAGTTCAGAAACTTGCAGACCATTGGCGAACACGAGGGGAGCAGGCCCTGGCGACGCCGCGACCCACTGCGAGAGAAGGGCGAACCTTCAATCACAGACAGAGAGGCCACAAGGGTTGGGGCCCCGAAGGAACGACGAAGTTCAGAAACTTGCAGACCGCTGGCGAACATGAGGGGGGGGGGGGGGCAGGTCCTAGCGACGTTATGACCTACTGTGGGAGAAGGGTGAACCTTCGATCGCAGGTGAGAGGCCACAAGGGCTGGGGGGACTTGAAGAAACGATGAAGTTCGAAAACTTGCAGACCGCTGACGAACGCGAGAGGAGCAGTCCCTGACGACGTCGTGCCCACTGTGAGAGAAGGGCGAACCTTCGATCGCAGGCAGAGAGGCCACGAGGGCTGGGGGCCCCGAAGAAACGACAAAGTTCGAAAACTTGCAGATCGTTGGCGAACTCGAGGGGGGCAGGCCCCGGCGATGCCATGATCCACTACGGGAGAAGGGAGAACCTTCGATCGCAGGCATAAAGGCCACAAGGGTTGGGGGCCCTAAAGAAACGACGAAGTTCGGATACTTGCAAACCACTGGCGAACACGAGGGGAGAAGGCCCTGGCACGTCGTGACTCACTGCGGGAGAAGGGTGAACCTTCGATCGCAGGCAGAGTGGCCACAAGGGCTGGGGGTCCAGAAGAAACAGCGACGTTCGGAAATTTACAGAACGCTGACAAATGCGAGGGGGGAGGCCCTGACGACGTCATGACCCACTGCGGGAGAAGGACGAACCTTCGATCGCAGGCAGAGAGGCCACAAGGGGTTGGGAGCCCTTAGAAGAGTCAGGGGGCAAATCCCGACGTAACCTTCTACTTGAAGAGATACTCGATCCACGACGGTGAGGAGCCCGCAAGGTAGTGATGAGGAATAGCTGACATCGTTGTTGGCTCCTGAGCTTGAGGTCTAGCGCGAGCTTTTGTGCACTAGTTGCTGATGAGCCTTGCAATAACAATTGTAAAGTAGACAAATATTTTGCATTTAACGGAGATAAAAGATAGTTTGCGCACAAGCAGATGCTTGCGACTTTATAAGGTTCATTGTTTGTTTTTGAAACGAAAGCACAAAAATAAAACTAGTTCGACGAACGTAATATTGTTGGGCCTTTGCGCCAAATTCATTTTCCTTTCTGAAACCAGAGCCTCTAGGGTCGTCCGAACCCACTTGCTCCGGGCGCGCTGATGATAACTGTACGTGGGTAGATGAACGTTCCTTGTCGGGGGTGAAGTTGTTGAAGATAGCATGCCCGCGCCACTTCTGATTTCCCATAACGAAGCCTACTCCGACGGGTGTAACAAACTTCATGGTGAGATGAGGAATTGAGGATATAGCCCCGAACGTGGTATGGAGTGCTCGACCGAAGATCGCATTATATAGAGATTCTGAATCCACTGCCACGAACTGAACCTGATGTGTTACCTGTCGCGAGAATTCTCCCAAATTGACCGGGAGTGTGATCGTTCCTTCAACCAGGACCGACCCTCCACTGAAACCGTAAATCGGGCCCGCCGCCGGCTGCAACTTCTCTTTGGGAATATGCATTCCGCGGAGGGCTGACATGAATAGAACGTTTACCGAGCTTTCGTTGTCGACCAATAACCGTTTGACACGGAAGAGAGTATTCTCGATTTCCGCAGTGATGACCAACGGGTCTTGGTGGGGTACGAGCAATCCTTTTAGATCTTCTCCAAAACCAATCTTCTCTTGGGTCTGGACGTTCTGTCCCTGCCGCGCGATAGAATTTATGACGGGGAAGGGGGAGCTGGTTATGGTTTCCACCATTCCAACCACTTGCCGTCCCCCTTGTGCTTCTTGACGCGCGGGCGGTTCCTCCCTTCTTTGCTGAGCTTGGCGATTTCCTGTCTGATCCTGCAGGAATCTATCTAGGAAGCCCCGTCGAATGAGTCTTTCGATCTCGTCCTTAAGCCTTACACACTCATTGGTGGAATCTCTCATTCCTTTGTGGAACTCGTAGTACTTGCTCTGATCTTCCCTCTCGATGGGAGATTCCCGTGGATTTCGTAACGCTGGGTCATCTCGGATGGAGCAGAGTACATTTGTGTGCGAGGTATTGAGCGGTGCGTACTCCTGGTACCGCTTAGGTGGGCGATCCTCACGACGATCGCGCTGACGGAAGTTCTCCTTGCGTTCTTCCCGACACCCGAGACAGGTTCCTCTCTCTTCCTCTTGGCTCCTACTTCGTACTGTTTCCGATGTACTTCAATCACTTGATCGGCCGCAATCTTGGCTTCTACTCGGTGCACCAGGCTCGGATAACTGAGGACTGTTTCTCTCATTAAGGCAGAATAGAACCTGCCTGGTCGGAGCCCCCCCGAGGAAGAATCCGCGCAAGAGCTCCGTGTCCACCCCCTGGATTTACCTGGCTTCCGTAGTGAACCTTCAAAAGAACTCCTTGAGGGTTTTCCCTCGTTTTAGCGGATTCCGGAGAGATGAGATGAGTCCTTCATGACGCGACGGTTTGCTCTGAACTGGTCCAGGAACTGCTGGGTGAGCTGTGCAAAGTTCTGGACGGTCTTCTCTCTGAGCGAGTGGTACCAGGTACTTGTCTGCCCCTTTAGAGTGGTGGGGAAGACCTGACAAAGTAGCGGATCGGGCGTGTTAAAGATGCGGAGGATCGTGGAAAAATGGTTTACATGCTTTAAGGGATCCTCCGTTCCGTCGACTGACTCAAAACTTGAGAGCTTAAAAATTGCTGGGACCGAGTGTGCCAGCACTTCTGGCATTAGTGGCGACCCGCTCCTCATCGGGCGGTGAACCTGCGCTGCCCTGTGGCTTACCTGGCCGAACTCTTTTTCAAACAACTCTCTGACTTATTCTCTGGTCATTCCCCCTGCTACGTTCTCGTGGGACCCTGCCCGCTAGGGGCGATAAAGCGGTCCGTTTTCGACAACCCTTGCTTGGCGGATGGGGTGCTCTGTATTGGCTTCTTGTGAGGACTCAGAGTCCAATCTCTCCTTCCGCTCTCTGATTCTGAGCTGGTGGCAGGGGTATGTTTCTGGCCTGGAACTCCTGTGGGTGCTTGAGCGGCGGCGAGGCCTCTAAGAAGGGCGAGCACTTTTGTGTGGTGCTCCTCCATGCAGGTGACTCTTCCTACGAGGGCGGTATCTGGTACAGTGGCGGCCTCTTCTTGTTGTGGCGCGTTGATGAGTGAGTGAGATTGGGCGAGGTCATCGCGCTCCTGACGAGCCGACCCTCATGTCATGCAGGTACTCCTCCTAGCCATATCCTTCTTTTTATGGTGTTGTAGTGCAAGGTGTGGTTTCTCCCAAATCTTCCCTGGATTCATGGCAACGTTTTCCCACAGACGGCGTCAAACTGTTGCGGTCCGCGACTTTGCTCCTGATAGATCGGACTACCTAGAACGTCAGAGCCCTCAGAGCGGTCGGTTTCACAAACAGTCACAAAAATAGATCACAAACTAGACAAGTCTTTTTACGTGGAAAACCCCTCTGAATATGGTGAAAACTACGGTCGGGACCGTGCCGATAGGAACTCCACTAGATCGGTTGGGGTTACAGTGCTTCTTTGGCAGAACCGAGGGCGATAAAGCACATCTCGTTATAACTTGAGGGGGAGAGAAGGAGACGGCGTTGGGCGTGCGGGGGGGGGGGGGGGGGGGGGGGGGGGGGCGCTTGCACGCTTTTGGATGATCGCAGACTAACTGCAGGGCTGGAACTGTGGGTGCTCTGCTGGAGGCACACTCTGGATTCTAGTGGCTGTTGACGGCGAATGAGTAATTTCCTACGAATCCTTATATACGAAGGAGGTTGCGAACGAATTTTGACTTGGAGGCGAGTACGGGGTCAGCGGACCTTTGTCGTAGCGGCGAGCACGATGGCGACGGGTCTGTAAGAGAGAGAGAGAGAGAGAAAACAAGAGAAAAAAAGCTAAAGAGAGAGGGAGTGATTCCGTAGAAATTTGACTTTTTTTATTTGACAAAATGGAAAGGATTATAAGTATATTTATAGGCTTGGAGATGAGCGATCCAGTAATCTCCCTTGATAACCACCAGACAGACCAATAAGAACGCTCAAAATTGATAACACGAATCATCCCTTTTAGGAAAATACCGGCCCTACCCCTGGGCCTAAAAGAGACCCGCCCGGAACAAGAGACGATTCGACAGGCCACAGGGGTGGTTACAGCCGGTAACCACCCCCAACCGCCCACTCCTTTGGCAGCTACGAGCGGCGGCCGACCCCTACGGTGGCGGCAGAGGGGGCGACCGACCTCCTACCGGCCGACCAAGGGAGGCGGCTGGCCCCAGGAGGCCGGGCGAACCTTCGGCTGCCCAAATGGTGGGCGAACGAAGAGGGAGGCTGGCTCTTTTGGGGTCGGCGCCTCCCGGCCGGCCGGGTAGGAAAGGGGCGGTCGGCTCCTTTGGGGCCGATGCCTCACCGACCGGCTCGCCTTAGGCAGCCAGGGGGACAGGGGGTGGCCGTCCCCTTGGGGGTCGGCGTCTCCTCGGTCGCTCTTGCGGCGGGCGGCCAAGGAGAAAGGGGCGGTCAACTCCTTTGGGGTCGACGCCTCCTCGGCCGGTCC
This sequence comes from Platanthera zijinensis, assembly GCA_039513925.1. Lineage (NCBI taxonomy): Eukaryota > Viridiplantae > Streptophyta > Magnoliopsida > Asparagales > Orchidaceae > Platanthera > Platanthera zijinensis. Next base: position 158,856,660 of record CM077095.1, read on the forward strand.
CCTTAGGCGGCTGGGGAGACAAGGGGCGGCCGACCCCTTGGGGCCGGCGCCTCCTCGGTTGCCCTCAAGGCGGGAGGCTGAGGAGAAAGGGGTGGCCGGTGCCGCTAAGGCCGCGGGTCGGCTGCGAGTGTAAGATCCAACTCCCCCTTCCAAGGAGTTAACCCGGATCTTATGCCCAGAACCGCCGCCTTACGGTGACACTAACACACGAGTTAGTCGACACCGTAAGTCGCTGATTCTGCCGGCTAGCACGATCATAAACCTGTTCAGCCAATATGAGAAATAGAAGTAAATAAAGAGTAAAACAACATAGTCCACAGCCACAGTACTAGTCATATGCATATCAAATGAAAAGTACAACAATATGTAGTCCAACAATGAGTAGAATAATAAAAGAGAGTAATAAGGGCTTATGTCCAGTACATCAAATCAAATCTCTCACTCTCTCAAATCCAAAAGTGGAAATTATCTATATAATCATCTGGTCTCGTCCTACCTGAGGACGCGCAGTAGTAGTAGCCGGTGGTAACGGTATCTGCTCCTCAAGTCCTGCCTCCTCGACGTGCTGGTCCATCTCCTCGAGCTCCTAAAATTATATGGTCACCGACCATTAGTAAAAAAGACTAAGTCGTTTCCTCCGCACCTCGCCCCATAACTCCTAGGCACCGAGCGGGAGGACGAAGCGGAGGACAACAAGGGGTAGCAAAAAGGGAAGCAGGTGACAGAAGCTAACTAGCAAGTGTATAATATAATTCTACATCTATCAGTTCTAAGCACAAGATATAAGAAGTAAAGTGCGGTACAAGTAAGTAAAAGAACTAAAAGTAAGGCAGTAAAATAAAGCCACACTACCACTACACAATCATCACAGAGTGTATCTTAACTTATAAAAATGCTCATATAAATTTATAAGTTAGGGTTTCCAGGAATTGTAACTTATCATATAAAAGAGCCCATACTAGTTTATATGATAAGGATCCATGTTGCGTATGACCTAATGAGTATGAATGATTATGCTATGGTTATGCAACATGCAAGTGCAACACACACACGCGACTCTGAGATCACAGACCTTTAGTTCCCAACCTAATGACTTGGGTATGTCACGTAAGCACGGGTAGCAGCGATCGACCATTGTGTTTACTTCTTCCAACATGTGACTGTCAAAGTCACTTTCCTAAATGCCCTAACTATGCAAAACCCCTTTCAGTTAATCTTTTGACGTGAAACGAATCCTCCATTCGCATTGATTCTCCCTCGTGATACATCTGAGTTCCTTAATTATGTGTTACATTGATCGGTTCGAGGTGTTAGAGCATCTTGGAACATGCTTGTGGGGGCGATAATCAAACAACCCTTAATTGTGTGTAAATCCGTCTACAACTCATACTAATCCAAATTTGATCTTTTGAACACAATTCCTTCGGTTTCACGTGTATATGTAAATGACTTATACCGTGTCGGTATTAAGGAAGTCACGAGTGCTCATTAGAATGTGGACTAAGTAGTTACTTACTCTTTTAAAACTCAAAATTGGGAAACTTCTTCAAGTCTTATACAGTCTTCCCTAGTTTCAAGGTCATATATACACATCACTAAGCCACTCTTTATATATCCTTCAAGAAATTAAACTTACTGTTCTCTTTGTTTACTTACTCATATGGTCTTGGAGTAATTAAGAGAGTGAAAAACCATTCTCGAAACATTCTACTTTCCTATTTCACTCGTGAATTTGTTGTGTTCACAACTTATCGTTAATAGTCTATGCTGCTTAAGATAAATAAATGGTGTGAAATTCTTCGAAATGCCCCCATGCATGTGTTCTCTCTCTAAAATCAGAGGGGTAGGGGTGGACTTTGACCACTTGGGCTGGTAATGGGCTAGGTTTGGTGGGCTTGACCCAAGGGAAATGGCTTGGGCTCATAATTCCTCCTTTAGGTCACAATGTTGACTTGTTGACTTTTGAGTTGACTTGGTCAACATGGTGAGTGGGCTGACCCCACTTGAAGGTAATGACCCCAATGGCACTACCCAACTTGGGTTGGGTCAAGATGATGCCCTACTTAGGCTAATTGGGCCTATAGGTATAGGATTGACCCAAATAGGGCTAGGGTTGACTTGGGTCAACTAGGGTCAAAGGGTTGACCTAGTGACATGCCCTAGGGTCCACTTAGATTGTTCTTAGGGTTAGGGCAATGTGGTGGGGTCATGGTGTGGCTAGGGTCTCTATTTAGGCTAATTTGACTTAGGTTGACTTGGGCCCTATGGTGGCCCCCTCATGGTTTTACTCACCTACTAGTGTCAACCTAGCTAATTACCCCTATCACCCACCCTATGCCTAACCCAATCTAAGTTAAGGGGTCTAGAAGTAACATGAGATGTTACAACGAGGAGGCCGGCGCGAGGGATCCCAAGTGGCGGTTGGCGATCCCGTGCGCGGGGGTTAGGATCCTATGTGCGGGAGTTGGGATTCCGCGCGCGGTGTTACGATTCAGTGCGAGGCGATTGTGGCTTGGATCAGATGAGGTGATCACGCGCTAGGCGGTTTGAACCAAAACCCCCACTTCGTTAATGAGGAGAGGTGACATTTTGGTTATGCGCAACCCAATTCACCTATAAAATGAGTGCGGCCCAAACTGGAGTAAATCAACTTTGATGTGTTTAATTATTTAAATTGCTGAACTAAGACTTTCTGCTTACATTGCCTTAGGCTCTATTTGTTTGGGCGTTTCGCTGCTTCGTTTTGGGCAAACGTCGCTGGAAGGAGGGTAAACAAATGAACTTCCGGCGGCGTTTGCTCCGTTTCCACCCGCCCGCCTTGAGAAACGTCCAAAAAAGCTCCGTTTGGAGCAGCCACCTCCCCCCTCCGGTTCGAACATTCCGTTTCCACCCGCTGGATCGACCTGCCACCGCCGAACCAAATGAAGCCTTAGTTAAGTACCTCAGCATATTTTATTTGTGTAATATTATGTTATTGAATTCTTCAGTTTAGAGAATAGAGACTGATTTTAATAATCTCATTTAATATTTTTGTCAAAAAATCATTTATCCATGCAATTGTAACTTGGGCTGATATTGAGAGTTCTCACCTCCGAAATCGATTCTGATCCGCTCAAAATTTAGCAATTTTTATTTTTATTTTGTAGTTGATTTGAAATTAAATTGAACAATTTTTAAGTTTAATAAATGAAATTTTAAAAGCTTCACTTTTTTATGGGTGTTCTTATAGACAAATCAACATTGGCTATATACAAATCAATAATTTGAAATTTTTAGGTCTTTTTTTATATACTATACACAAATCATTTAAAAACCTAAAACTAAGTGAACCCTCTCGTTCTAACCCTAGCCCGTGGAGTTCCGCTCCTGTCGTTCGATCGGTTGGGGACGTTCCCGATCGTCCGATTCACATATAACCACCCACTAACCACCAGGTTAGTGGGGGAATTTAATTAGTAAATTTAATTATTTATTTTGGAGTGCAAACAACTGTATTAATACGCACCCCTAAAGTATGAAAAAATATTAATATTGGGTGGTTACGGTGTGCAGATAGCCGCATAACCACCGTAACCACCCCTGAAGCCTATAAAAGGAGTCTCATGCCTCATCATTTCTCACCTTTTTTCTTTGGAGTCTTCCTCTTCCTCAGGTCGAAGTTCTGCCGAATTCCTCCTACGAGCAGCACCCGAGCCGCACTCGAGCCGCACCCGAGCCACAAACGTGCCAAGTTGAAGCCGCCTGACGAAGCCCAATCTCTCAAGTTCCAAGTGGCCCCCGCGACCGCAAGTTCAGACGCTCTGCTCCCACGTTCAGGATCAGCAAGGCGCTAAGCGAAACCCACTTACGCAAAATGCAATTTGTAACAGCTCCCGGCGCGACGGTCTGTCGTCCGCCGCGCGACAAGTGTTCTCTCACCCAAAAACTATAACGATAGGTGGCCTGTCACCCTCGGTTTCGCAAACAAGCTGTAACAGCCAGGAAATTATGAACTTTGACCGGCACAGATCCGGTCACGTGATTTTTTACTCAGTTGAAATGTTTTTTCACGTTAAAACTGCGTGTGTACAATCGACCTACTTTATTGATTGTGTGCACGCTCAACCGTTCTGAGAGCTAAGACGGTTCAGATTATTCCGGTCCGACCGAAACGTCGAGTTAGACCGCAACACTTATGTCTCAATTCGGATCAAATTTAATCCACTCAAAGTTGACTGAAGGGAAAGATCAGCGTAATGAACGTTGACTATTTGTGCTCGAGATCTGATTTCTTCCGCCACTCCATTTGTCCCTTCTACTTCTCTCGTCTGCTCTTCCTCAGATCTCGCTTGTCGTCGCCGAGATGCGATTCGCCTCATTCTTCTTCGATCGCGCCTCCCGGGCGTTTGGCGACCGGCCTACTCTGGCCAAGCTCGTCTTCATCATTTCCGGCGCCAGGTTTGCGGTTCTCTCTCCGGCGCCAGTTCTGTGGATTCGAACTTCTTCGGCCACTATACCTTTTTACTTGAATGAATATGGCTTTTATCTTTTAATTTGCATCCCTAGTTGTCAGGTGGCCGGCGCTTTATCGTTAACCGATAGTGTCCTTCAAACTCTTCTCATACTGCATCAGCGTCTTCATTGCGCACTTACATAGTATTTTGCTCATGCTTTGATTGTTGTCGAAATTCCTTTTGTCTTGTAGTTGTCTAAGTACATTCTAAAAGTCCAGGCCATCTGTAAGCTGGTGATACGGTCCTTCATTTGCAGGATGAACACAGTGGCACAACACACAAATCCAATATAATTAAACAATAAAACAGTCCACTTCCAGCTAATAAAACAGAAAAGGTTCAAGAGTCTGCAACACACAGAGAGAACGACAGAGGGGAAGGGACACAAGGAACACAATCAATCCTAAGAAATCGGTTAGAGCGATCTCTGTCTGAAGGGATGATCCACCCAAGAAGCAGCCGGACTTCTTCCCGCTCTTCCGCCACAGCACACACACAGCACAAGTTCAGGAAATTATCAGATGTCCTACTTAGGGCAGCAACAAAACATTAAATAGTTAAACCAAAAGACCAAAATACCCTCCCCCAATACTCGTAATTACTGGATCCCGGTTGGGGACATATCATTGCCTCCCCCATCACTAATTCCTTGTCCTCAAGGAACTTGAAATGAGGGTAGCGCTGTTGTAGGAGCCATATGTCTTTCCATTCTGCTTCCACAGGCGAGCTGTTGTGCCATTGAATTAATAGTTCTGTGAGTGGTCTGCCAACCCGTTGTACAAGCCACCGCCCGAGAACCTTTAGCGTCTCCACAAGCAAATTACCCTCCATCGTGTTCCCCTTGTGTTCTCTCAATTGAGAAATGTGGAATGTGTGGTGGATATTGGCGTCGGGTGGCAGAGCAACACGATATGCAACTTCTCCGATTTTCTCCATAACGTGAAAGGGACCAAAAAACTTTGGTGAAAGTTTATGAAAACCATGTGTTTGCAAACTTGTTTGCCTGTACGGTTGGATGCGTATGCACACCCATTGCCAACATCGAGTGATCGTTCACGCCGTTTCTTATTCGCAATCACCCGCATGTGATTCTGCGCGTGGGCCAAGTTGAACTTGAGGATGGATATGGTGCGCTCCCGAGCTTCTAAGGAGCGGTCAACTTTGTCGTTGAGACTGCCCCCTCAATGTATGGTGTGTGGAGGGTGGGCTCCTGCCTGTACACCACCTCATAAGGAGTTAATTTTGACGCGCTGTGAAACGTCGTATTGTACCACCATTCCTCCAGGGGTAAACATTCTGTCCAGCTCCTCAGTCGCTCAAAACCCTTACATCGCAAGTAGCTTTCTAGACACCGGTTCACCACTTCAGTCTGGCCGTCCGTTTGCGGATGATAGGTCGTTGACAGTCGCATCTGCACTTGTAGGAGGTGGAACAACTCCTGCCAGAATTGGCTAAGGAACACTGTATCCCTATCACTCATGATTGTGGCTGGTAACCCATGTAGCCGTACGGCTGTTTTCAAGAATAGTCCAACAATGCTATCCACTGTATACAGGTGTGTGGCTGCGGCAAAGTGTGCTTGCTTGCTCAATATGCCCACGACCACAAAGAGTTGTTTTCCCATTGCTCGTGGGCATCCCATCGATGAAGTCGAGGGGTATATCTCGCCATCTGCGCTCCGGAACCGTAAAGGTTGGATCAAGCCCATTAGTTTTTAATGATCGGATTTACACCTTGGCACACCTCGCATCGCTGGATATAGGTATAGATTTCAGGTTTCATGCCCTTCCAATAGAACATTTGCTTCATCCGTTGTTACGTGACCGTGATACCCGAGTGACCCCCCATGGCCCTTCTTTAGCTTTGATGATGCTCTGTATTTTTTCATCTTGAGCTCAAACAACCTTGATCATCTCTAGCACATCCGATTGTAAGGAGACCACCATGTTGAGTTCCATGACAAATAGCTCGTGTTTCTGGTACAGAGCATCGACGCAGACATTTTTCTTGCCCTTGCGGTATTGTATTTGAAAATCATATCCTATGAGCTTCACCATGTGTTTTTGCTGAGCAGGAGTGGCGATTTTTTGATCTAGTAGGAACCGTAGGCTTTGGTGATCCGTACGGATTATGAAGTGATGTCCCACTAAATAATGACGCCAGTGTTGCACTGCCATCACTATGGATAAGAGCTCCTTCTCATATTCCGATAGGAGAGAGTTCTGAGTGCCCACCACCCTACTAAAATAAGTAGTTGGCCACCCTTCCTGCGATAGAACCACCCCCACACCGGAATCCGCTGCATCTGTCTCGACCACAAATGTTTTTGTAAAATCCGGTAATCGCAATACTGGAGGATGTGAGATCGCTGCACGTAATTGTCGGAAGGCTTCCACCTCCTTTTCTGTCCATTGGAAGGACTGCTTCTTTAATAACTCTATGAGAGGTTTAATTATCACCCCAAACCCTTGAATGAACCGGTGGTAATACATGGTAAGGCCCAAGAATCCCGCAATCTTTTAAACATGGTGAATTCTATCCATTCGAGCGTCGCTTGAATTTTAAGGGGATCAGTTGCTTCTTCTTCAGCTAAAATGAAGTGGCCTAAATAGTGTATCCGTTGTAGGCCAAAACTACACTTACTCCGCCTAAGATAAAATTGGTTGTCTTGCAGCACTTGGAAGGTGAACTGGAGATGTTGGAGGTGTTCCGACCAAGAGTGACTGAAGATTAAGATGTCATCGAAGAACACTAGGAGGAATTTCCGCAGTTGATGCTCGAATTGTTTGTTCACAAGACTTTGGAACATGGAAGGTGCGTTCGTTAAGCCAAAGGGCATGGCCAAGAATTCATAATGCCCTTGGTGCGTACAAAATGCCGTCTTGTGTATGTCATCTGCCGACATCCTGACTTGGTGATATCCAGCCCTAAGGTCCAATTTGGAGAAGAAAAGGGCACTGTGCAACTCATCCAACAACTCCTCAATGATTAGAATGGGGTACTTGTCCTTGGCTATATACTTATTTAGTTGTCGGTAATCTATACAGTCACCATGTGTCGTCATCACTCTTCTTGACCAGCACTACCAGGGATGCATATGAACTTGAATTGTGGAGAATCGTACCCATTGCTAGCATTTTTTGAATCAACCTTTCGATCTCTGTTTTTTACAGGGGGTAGCGGTAAGGCCGAATATTGACATCCACAGCCACAGGTCGTTCTTTGATGGGGATTTGGTGGTCATGCGCTCGAGCTGGTGGTAATCCCCTTGGTTCCTCAAAGAGGTTAGCATAATCCTCCAACATGCCACGCAACTGCTGGTCGGCCTCTACGGGTAAAGCTGGTCCGGTAAGGGTGCATGCTGGTTTAAGGGGTCGGTTGGAAATTATGGTCTGGTGGCGTGAACTCCAGGATGTTGCAAAGTGCCATCATATTCAATTGTCCCAGTTTTGCTAGCAGCTTTTGCATTCGTTGTTGATTCATCCATGCTCCGGTTGGGTTCCTCGGCCCTCGTAGCGCGATCTTCTTGCCTTGTCTTGACTAGTGAATTCCATCTTCAAATTGCAGAAATCCCACAGAATCACCCCTAATGCCACCGACCATTGAATTCTCAAGACAACTACGCATCCGCCCAATGAAAGGAGCATCATTTCTGACTCGAACGTGATGCCTTGCATACGCCAATGAAAATCAGCCACCTTGTGCGAGCTGGTGATATTCTTATCGACTGCCACTGCCACGCTAAAAGGAGATATTTGCGTCAGCGTGCACTTGAGTTTGTTTGCCGTCGTGACGTTAAGGAAGTTATGAGTTATGAATACTCCCGGTATCGATTAGGACACTGATGGGTTGCCCTTGGTAGGATGTCGTGACCTTCATCGTATAAAAATGAGGAATTCTTGCGAGGGCATGAACCGAGAGTTGCTGAGTGAGTTGATCTCCCGCTTGTTCCTCTTCCAACATTATTTCTTCGTCCTCCCCCAATATTTCCGAGTCTTCTTCTTCTTCCGGTAGGATCTCGATCGCATACGATTGCCTCCTATTAGGACATCTATGCCCCTGCATGAATTTATTGTCGCACCAAAAGCAGGGGCCTTTACTATACCGTTCATCTATTTCAAGTGAGGATAACCTTCGAACTTGCCGTGACCGAGAGGGAAAAACATTTAATTACGTTTATAACCATACCAAATAAGTCAAAAATTGATTATTCAATTACCCGCAAAATAGATAAAATGATTTGTAAGAATTGCAAAATTATATTAGGAAAAAGTTTGACAACACAACATAAGTTAGTGACATCGGATGTTCAAATTAAATATAATGAATTTAAGAGAAATACAAAAGTGTTGCCAAAAATTCGGTGACGAAACTTCGAACTTGCCGTGACCGAGAGGGAAAAACATTTAATTACGTTTATAACCATACCAAATAAGTCAAAATTTGATTATTTAATTACCCGCAAAATAGATAAAATGATTTGTAAGAATTGCAAAGTTATATTAGGAAAAAGTTTGACAACACAACATAAGTTAGTGACATTGGATGTTCAAATTAAATATAATGAATTTAAGAGAAATACAAAAGTGTTGCCAAAAATTCGATGACGAAACTTGAAGATGGAAAAACAGGTTGCTTTCAAGACAATTATTATGGAAAAACTAGTTGATGACCTTTTTGTTGATCATAGTGTCTCATGAGAAGTTATGTCTTCACATTTAAGGATAAGTAGAAAGAATGTACTTGAAGAATCAAAAGGTCGTGCACCCACAAATAAAGAATCTTTGTGGTGAAAATAAGAAGTGCAAGACAAAGCGAAGAACAAAAGTGTCAGCTATAAAACACCCTACGCTTGTAGGATTGATGGAACTTGACAAAGTATAATGTCGTCAAGAAAGAACTAAACATGCAATAAGTAAAACAAGAAGTCAAACTTATGAAATTTTTTATAAGCGACTAGATATCAAAGATGAAGAACATGCTATATATAAAATTGATCAAACTAGAGAGAGTAAGATAAGAGATTTAAGTCAAGTTTAATGCATAAATGATGAAACATATACAGTTTTGACGGATGTTGTGATTATTAAAGAGCGATGAAAAAGATACTTTTATTAACTTTATAATGAAACAAATGCAATAAACAGAACTTGGAAGAGTTAAATAAATCAGAGTATAGAAACATAATGTTTAATCATAAAATTCTAGATGATGTTCTAAAGAAAAGGAAAAATTAAAGACGGTTGGGCCAGACGATATACCCGTTAAAGTATGAAATGTCTAGAGAAAGAATGAATTTTGTGGTTTATATGTTTCTTCAATAAAATACTGAAGTCAAAGAGAATGTCAGACCAATGAAGATACGGGTGCAACTCGGATCAGTTCGGTTCGGTTCCACCAAAAATAAAAAATCGACCTGTATAGGTTAAGTTACAGATTTTTGGAACCAGAACCGAATCATGGTCCTAAAGCATATAACCGGATCCGAACCATTCAATTCGGTTCGGTTCTGCCCATGGCTCAAAATAATTGAAAAAATTTGGCTCTTTCAACTCATGATTTGTATAAGAACAAAGGAGATATACAAAACCGTGTTAATTGCAGAGGAATTAAATTAATGAGTCGTACCGTCAAACTATGAGAACAAATAATAAAAAGGAGTACGACGAGAGATTAACAACTCGAAGAGTTAATTGCAGAGGAATTAAATTAATGAGTCATACCATCAAACTATGAGAACAAGTAATAAAAAGGAGTACGACGAGAGGTTAACAACTCGAAGAATTAATTTGGATTCATGCCAGGGAGGTCGACCATGAATGCTATACATCTCTTGAGGAGATTCATTGACAACTATCAAGAAAGAAAACAAGATTTGTATATGCTGTTTATCGATCTTGAGAAGGCTTATGATAGGGTTTCAAGAGAGATCTTATGGAGAGTTTTAGAAAAGAAATATGTAAATATATTATAATTCATGCATTGACATAATCAAAGATATGCATATAAATTCAGTGACGAAGTTGAGGACATCTAGAGGATTAACACAGGAATTCCCTCTCATTGTTGGTTTACATCAAGGTTCAGCTTTAGGTCCTTATCTCTTTACCCTTACCTTAGATGAGCTCACCGAACAAATCCAACAAGCAATATCTTGGTGTTTATTGTTTGTGGATGATATCGTTTTGGTCGTTAAGACACGCAAGAGACAAAAATTGAATCTTGGCGAGACACTTTAGAAAAGAAGGGTTTTAGATTGAGTAGGGCAAAGACAAAATATATGGAGCTTAAATTTAGCAGTGCAAGAAGGTTGAATGACTTTGTTATTAAGTTGGGTAATCAAGATATTTTCCACAGTGAGTGCTTTAAATATCTTGGATTGATAGTTTTAAAAAGGGAGATGTTGATAAAGATGTGATACATAGAATTCATGCAGGTTGGTTGAAGTGGAGAGGCGCGTCAGGAATCTTGATCATAAAGTATCATTAAAACTTAAAGACAAGTTTTATTGTACTGCAATTAGACAAGCGATGCTCTATGGTTCTTAGTGTTGTGCAGTGAATTGTATAGAGTCGCGGAGATGAGAATGCTTAGGTGGATGTGTGGACAGTGGACATGCGAGGCTGGATAAAATTTGGAATGAATGTATAAGGGATAATTTAGGAGTGACGCCAATTGCAGAGAAGATGCGAGTAGCTCGACTTAGATGGTTTGGACAACATACAAAGGGGACCATTAGAGGCACTTGTTAGGCGTTATGAAAGTTTAGTCACTAGCCATGTTAAACGTGGGGAGGGGTAGGGCAATAAAGACTTGGAATGAAATTATGAGGAAAGACATGATGCACTTAGGCATTAGTGAGATTATGACTAAAGATAGGGCGCAATGACGACAAAGGAACCATATAGCCGACCCCACTATAATGAGATAAAGACTCGAGTGTTGTTGTTGGTGTAACCTAATCCTAAAATGATGTAAAATGTTTGTAAGTATGGAGATGACAGAAAATACTATGAGAAGAATTGTTTTATGTATATTATGTTTAAGGTCTTCTCTTTCCCATCGTGGCCAACATGTCTTATGATCAGATGTCAAATGATAACTATGGATTAGATTAGTCAGCCAAATACCTCGAGCACAAGAGGTAATGTGCTGATTATTAAAGCCTAACCGGGTGAAGTGTAGTTAAGGTAATTGAAAGGTGGTGAAGTGCAATTTGTTTTTATTTCTAGATGTGTGTTATGTTTATCCTGTTATGAGTTGTTTCTGGATTGCCATAATGGCATCATTCTTGTATTTTATGGTAGTTTTTTGAGCATAAAATGTGCTTATTTTGCATTTCCTTTATGAAATTAGATTTCTTACCATTTTGTTTCATTTTGATTGCTGCTATAGTGCTATGCCCTAATTTAGATGTTCTAACTTACAGCAGTGGAGGTCTTATAGCTTATGCTGATGCAAAAACAGATCTTGGTGTGTCTTCATATCAACGACCTTCAAAGAAAAAGATAGTAGTACTTGGTACTGGTTGGGGTGGCACTAGCTTTCTAAGGAACCTGGACAGTTCCCTTTATGATGTTCAGGTTGTATCACCACGCAACTATTTTACTTTTACCCCTTTACTACCAAGTGTGACTTCTGGAACAGTTGAAGCTCGCAGTATTGTTGAGCCAATCCGTAACATCATAAGAAAGGTTTGTTTGTTTTTTTAAATTTCTTTGTAAGCAATTACTCTGTTCTATTTAATTTCATGTGTGGCCACTGTTGGAGAAACAAAATTAAAATATGTATTTTTTTTTCGTATTTACACCTTCCGCAGTTATCTCTCTTGTATTGCTTACTCCTATATATTAGTAAGTCTAGGTATTGAATACAATTAAGTTCTGATTTCAATATGGTATCAGAGGTAACCTAAATTCAGCTGACCCCGACACTCGTTCCGCTCCCCGCGCTCACTTGTGCTCTGTCTCGCAGACCCACCTCCTAGCGCTCGCTCGCTCGTGCTCTGTTCCGCTACCAACATCCCAGTAGCTTATCACTCCTTCGTTCCCAGTGCTTTTGCCGTCCTGTCTCCTGCTCGTAGCCCATCACTCAGTCATTTGCGCCGTTTGACAACCAGAGATGTTAGGAACATGGGGGTTTGATTACCTTGTTTTTGGCGTCCGATTATCTTTATTTAGGAGGGGATGGTTCTTCCTCATTCCTATACCTGATTTGGTTTTGTTGGATGGTTCCATTGTCAGGATTGACTTCGTTTCCCTCTCTTTCTATGAGAGAAAACCTAGCTCCATGCTTCTTTCCTTAATTTCAGCAAGGCTTTGATTTCTATTCTTTGTTTGCTATATATGGATGTTGGAATCAAGAAAATTGTAGTTCTAAATATTTGGACCAAGGTATAGCCTAAGGTTACTGATCCTGCGGTCTAACCACACGGATCTGATGGCAAGAGCGAGCGAGAGAGAGAACTAGACTGTCTATAAATACGACCTGTGTGTTGCAGCGAGGAGGTTCCATCACATACCCAAAAGTCGAAAAGACCTTCCCCTCCAAAACGAAAGGGTTGTGCTACGGTACGAGGAAGGCACGAGCTTGGCGTGTATGAAATGTAAGGGATCTCCACATGTCCTTCTTGGTACCCCCGTGGTCCTATTTATAGACAAATCCGGGGGGGGGGGGGTATGTATACGGGAATACCCCACCTATGCGAAATACCTACCATGCTTCTTAATTAGCAACCTCGCCCACATGGCGACTTGGAGTTGCTACTCGCCTATAACAAATGTCGCGAGAACTTGACCTCTGATGGTCTTTGGATGCTCGCCCATACTGGTGAGTTGTAATGAGTACTCGGCCATATTGGCGAGTTGCAATGGATACCCTCCCATACTGACGAGTTGCAATGGGTACTCGCTCATACTGGCGAGTTGCAATGGGTACTCACCCATACTGGCGAGTTGGAATGAGTACTTGCCCTTTGACAAATACCCACCACTGTTCTCTTCCTTAAGGATGTTGAGCACTCTCCTGGCGAGGTTTGTGAATAGCCAGCCGTCGGGATGCTGAGCTGAATGGTTTGCAAATAGCTGTCTTCTTAGGCATTTCTGATCTCGATGAATTACGGGTTATACAGTGAAAATGCTGATTCTCCGCGTACTTCCTCCGACAAAGGTGTTTCTTCTACTCCAATGTTTTATATGGGCCATAGCCGTGTAAATCATGACCACAAAACCCCTCAAATTACCACCATGAAACTGAATGACAAACTATCTCCCGTAGACTCGCTCCATCACTCTTGCCCTAAAAGGTCATCATGTGTTTGGATATGTTAGTGGAACATAACCACAAGGGAACTCGCACAAACATCATCATATTGATTGCAAAGAGAGTCTGAAAACTCTTTAGTGTTGTCATGACTTCTAAACTCTATGCTGGAACCCGTTTCCCGAAAATATTTTTTCTTAGATACTACTGCCGACATCCGGAAGCATGTTGTGGCCACCTATTTATGTCTGGGGAATTCCACTCAGATTTTTCAACCGCGTCGATCGATATTTCTTCTGAGACAAGGCAATCTCCCTCCCTCAGCATACTACAAATTTACCCAACTTTATCAGAATATGATCACTTTGATTTACTTACTCTTGTGTCACCCGAAGATGAATTGCTGGTTCAAGCTAGGGAAGATCGCGATTGGCTTTTTGAATTTCTTCATAGCTTGCATCATGATTTTGATCCTGTAGAGTTCAGATTCTTGGGCATTCGCCCTCCCTTTTATATCATAGGTTTATAATCTTATGCAACAAGAATTTAATCACTGACAAACTTTACTTCCAGACTTTGTCTCCGAGGGCTCAACTCTTGCTATTCAATTCAGCCATGGTGGTCGTCCTATCCGCGACACTAGGCCAAAGTCCACGGAGAAGGACCATCTGGTCTATGATTATTGTGGGAGGATCCGTCATACTTGGGACACATGCTTTATGATTTACGTCTTTCCTCCTCCAAGAGGAGGTTCTGCCCCTCGAGGAGGCCGTGTCTATGGATGCTTTCAGGTTCTGCCACCTCCATCTCGATCTGCGCATCTTTCTGATACCATGGATGACTCTTCCCTGTACAGTTGCCCAAATGCTATCAGTGTTTCTCCTGCTCAGTCTGCCGAAGAAATATAGGCCTACCGCCGCTTGATGCATGATCCTCCTCCCGAGTCATCTAGTTCACCCTCATCCTCTTATGCTCACCAAGGCCTTCTGGGTGCTCATTTTGCCACCACTCTCTCCTCTTCTCAGTGGATAATTGACTTTGGAGCCACAAACCACATGATTGGGTCTGTTATTGGTTTTGTGTCCTACACAATCTAGCGGGGACAAAGTGAGCATTTCTGATGGGCTCTTCTCTTCTCTTGCAGGGAAAGAATTCATATCCTGCTCCTCCCATACTCTCTCTTCTATTCTTCATGTTCTAACGTTTTTTTCGAAATCTTCTATCTATTAGTCGCTTGACTAACTCTATGAATTGTTCCGTGACTTTTTTCCCACTTCTTGTATTTTTCAGGACCTGAAAACGAGGGCACTGATTGGCTCTGGTAGATTGTGCGAATGCCCTCATGTGTTTGATCCCTCCAGCTTTGTTACCCCATCAAATGCTTTTCATGCAGACCAGTCTTCTGATTTGGATTCCTGACACGGACTCCTAGGACATCTGTCTATTTTTACTATGAAAATTTTATTTCCTTCTATGTCAATCTTTTGCTTAATTCTTTCAATTGTGATGTGTGTGAACTCAATAAACATCATCGTGCTTCTCTGCCTTATGTTTCACCGCCTAGTACTTTACCTTTTGCCATTATTCATACTGATGTTCGGGGTTTTTGCCCAGTTTTATCTATTTCTGGTTGTTACGGGTTTGTTACTTTCATAGATTGCTTTTCCCCTTGCACTTGGGTTTACTTGATGAAAAACAAAAGTGACGTGTTTCCTCTCTTTCAACGCCTCCATAAAATGATTGCTACCATTAGAGTCTTGCACAACAACAATGGTCTTGAGTACATTGAATTTAGGTTTGAGAGTTACCTCAGTGACTTGGACATCATCCACCAAACCTCCCTTGTCTACAATATATTTGATCTAGATACTATTTGAATTTATTTCATAATATAAATGGCTCATTTTTTTATCGATTTGTTATATTATTTTTTACCTTTATAGCATATAATTATATTTAGTATACATAAAAAAAAATTTGTTTATAAGACATGAAGATCCGATATTTTAAAATATCTCCGACATGTCTCCGACTTCTGATATCCGACATTAAAAAAGTCAATCTGACATGTCGCCGACATCCGATATTTACAACATTGGTCTAACACCATTGCTCAGAATGACGTAGCTGAGCATAAGAATTATCATCTTCTTGAGGTCGCTCGATGTCTTTTACTTAAGATGCACCTCCTCCTTAAATATTATTGGGGAGATGTGATTGTTACCATCGCTTACCTCATTAATCGCATGCTTACCCGTGCCCTTGAGCATAAAACTCCTCTCGACACCTTTCATCTTACTCCCAGTTAAATTTTTGTTTGTATCTTTTGGTGTGCGTGCTTCGTTCATGTGCATCACAATTCAAATTTGACTCCCGTGCTCTGTGTGTCTTTATTGGGTATTCTCCAACCAAAAAAGATTATAAATGCTTTCATCCTGTGACCAAAAGGACATTTGCCACTATGAATGTCATGTTTCGAGAATCTAAAGCTTATGTGGCTTCATTTTAGTGGGAGTCCTTTATGGAAGTGATCTCCTTCTCTTCTTCTACCAATTTCCCCCTCATTTCAGCCTCATGGTCTTACTCCTATTATTCCCAATGGTCAGTGATATCACCTTCTCCTTTGCAGGTTTATACTCAAAGACGTAGGGGTACAAATATATAGGCTTCGGCGCTTCGCCTATGATACCTGGTTCAACACTAGATCCATCTACTGACACTCAAGGAGGTAATTGTATATCTACCCAACATCCTCTATCTCACTTTGTAACTTATGAGTCTTTGTCTCCTTTGCATAAAATATTTGTCACCTCTCTGTCCTCCATATAAATCCCCTCTTCTTTGCAAGAATTTCATGGGCACCATGAGCGGAAGGAAATAATGCTTGAGGAAATGATGGCTCTTGAAAAGAACTGTATGTGGGAACTGATGCATCTTCCTCAAGGGAAGACCGTGGTTGAGTGTAAGTGGATCTTCTCTGTGAATCAAAACTCCCAAGGACCTGTTGAATGATACAAGACAAGATTGGTGGATAGAGGTTATACTCAGACAACTGAGATTGACTATCAGGAAATCTTTACTCTTGTAGCAAATATGAACTCCATTAGAATTCTGCTCTCTTATGTAACGTACAAAGGGTGAAATCTCAGTAAGTTAGACATGAAGAATGCCTTCCTCCTTTAGGATTTAGAGGAGAAAGCCTACATGTCCTTATCTCCTGGTCTTGCTCCAGAAGGGTCGGGAGGTAAGATTTGCAGGTTGAAAAAGACTCTATATGGCTTGAAACATTCTCCTCGAGCTTGGTTTGGGAGGTTCCATTGAGCCATGATGACATTTGGTTATACACAGAGCAATGTGGACCACACCTTATTTATAAAGCAGCAACAAGGTAAATTGATCGCTCTTATCATATACGTGGATGATATTGTTATAACTGGGGATGACATGAAGAAGATTAAAAATTTGAAGGCGAGACTAGCAAAGGAATTTGAGGTAAAAGAGCTTGGGAATCTTAAGTACTTCCTGGGTATTGAAGTTCTCAAATATAAGCATGAGATCTTCATTTCTCAGAGAAAGTATATCCTTGCTAGAAACATCAGAGATAAGTGGGTGTAGATCTACAGACACTCCTATTGAGCTATGCTGTTAAAGGTCGCCTAATGCTCAAGGATCACAAGGCTCAGAGGTTTGCGTCTTACTTTTCTCTTTGAAATATAAAAGACACGGCTGAGTGAGAATTTTGTTGTAATTTTTTTTTTCAAAAATAAAGAAAAAATCAATAGAAGAACTCAATAATTTTTGATTGATTTAGTGTTTGTGAAAGATAAGTGTGCGTTGAGATTTAGATATGATGCAAATGATCACATTGATTCTATTTTTAAGAGATATAAACAATAGCAATGAATGATTAATTAGTAAACTAAATGAAGAGTTTGATCGAGAAACTGAAATGATGTTTGATGCTGATTATTTAAAATGGATGTGATTGCGCATTGCCATCGTCGCTCGCCTGCGCCTTGAGCCATCACCATCTCTAACTGCCACCTCACTAACTACGACGACATCATGCTCTTCAGAGCCAGCGACACCTAAGCCGTCGACGCCCTCATGCAAAACACCTTTGTCTTCCCAGCAACGGCGACATGATCCGAGACTCCCCCTCCCACTATGACATCTGCACTCGCAGCGACGGTGACGACATATCCATCTACGACTCCTCCAACATCTGGATTGACCACATCACCATGTCAAACTGCGCCGAAGTCCTCATCGATGCCATCATGGGCTCCACCGCCATCACCATCTTCAACTGCCACCTCACTAACCACGACGACGTGATACTCTTCGGAGCTAGCGACGCCTACGCTGACGACGCCCTCATGCAGATCACCGTCGCCTTCAACCATATATATACATACTATGAAGTACGAATATTTCCCCGAAGACTGCGTGCCCATACCAGATACGTATCCGGTATCAGTACGTACCCGATACTCGACAGATACACCTATGTGGACACACTTGGACTTAACACATCATTCTGCATGTTGTGATAGGAGCCTATTTTTCTATAGTAAACAAAAGTTGGCTCTATGCTAAGAAGTGTTTGTACGTTCAATTAAGTTGTGTATCTGTATCGAGTATGTTTATAGTACTGGTACGTTTCTGTTACAAGTATGTGTATTGAACGTGTTGATATGATACAAGTTATTAATAAAATGACTAACTTGTCTCTAGACTAACCAGAGATTGAAGATGTTGATCTCCAACAATGAAGAAGAAAAAAAAAAGACTGATGAGTATACCTAAGTTTAATTTTATCTTCTTTGGTTAAACATATAAGATGTTAAATTTTGTAATATTTACGAATGCTTAATGTTTGTAAACATCATGTTATGTTGCATTGCTTTGTGGACTTGTACTTCAAGTTATGATTTATGTTTGATGTTTCGATGTTTTGAAAACTATTTATTGTACTTGTAATATATATATATTTGATTTGTTATAATGTATCATGCCGTACCCGTATCCGCATTTTTTATCTTTTGTCGTACTGCCGTACCTGATATGTATCGTACCCAGTACCCGTACCGGTGTTTCCTAGTATATATATATATATAAGGATGGTATTGCAGCAGCGAAAGCAAAAAAAGTATCCGACTGACTGACGGGTATTGTAGCAATGTGAAGTTCTCTTTTATATTAGTATAGATATCCTGATTTGAATGACACATCTCCTTTTGTGCTCAACAATAGTGATGTTGAACATTTTTTGTTAACCAATTGTTTACTTGTGTTATTTGCTTTTGCTATTTAGTAAGAAAACATGCTGGTTGGTTTCTTGTTTTGTAGAAAGGGGGTGAAATTAAATTCTGGGAAGCCGAGTGCTTCAAAATTGATCCATCAAACAAAAGAGTTCATTGTCGGTATACTTCTGCTAAGCATACTGGTGAGACGGATGAATTTCTTGTTGATTATGACTACCTAGTGATAGCAATTGGTGCCAAGGCAAATACATTTAACATTCCTGGTGTAGAGGATAACTGTCATTTTCTTAAGGTACGAAATGGTTTGTATTTAATACTCTTCTATTATGTTCAGGAAACTTAATTTTTGTATTGCAAAGGGATCAAAGTTTGGCTACATACACCATTGGGCTTTTGGTCTATTTTCAATCCAAAAGCTTAATCCCATGGGTTATGATTAAACACTTGATTTTTCTTCGCCAATATATTTTTCACCCATCTGACGCGGGACTAAACCAATACTTTTGCATATCTTAAGAAACTATTATGGTCTCAATGACATTATTGTATCATTAGTATCTTTTATTATTAGTAGTGTGCTTAGTTTTAGATAGTTAGAGTTTGCGTTTAAGAGTAGTCTTGTATCTTATTTAAATGTAAGTTTGGGTCTTGTAATATATGAAAGAAGTTATTTCGCACTCCTTGTTTTGAGTAAGAGATTTTGGTAGCTCTCTTCTCCCGAACAAGCCCGGCCTAGGCAGCCGTGGTTCTCGCTCCAAAGTATCCCCTCCACCCCTGACCACCACTCTGGCGAGCACATAACAACTTGATATTAGAGCTATTTCGATCCTCCTCTTCCACTGAAGCCGATGTCAACAACTTGCAACCCCTAGATCCCTCCCTTCTTCTTTCGGTTCAAGCAAGCATTAAGCAGCCACATCGCGTGTTCTCAATGCCGTCTGCTGCAACCAATGGAAGCTCCATCGACTAGCCTTTGTGTTTCAAGATAGGCCCAAGCACTTTTTCCCCACCTTCCTGTCATTATCAGGGCTGCAACCCGTGCACCCCAATCAACACTCCGCATCACCCACAATGCGGTAGGTTATTGAGGCCGGGGATCGAACATCCGACCTGAATTGAGAACTTTTTTTCTAGGTGGTCAGGTGTTCGATCACTGACCTCAATTGTTAGCGGGTGAATCTTATCCCTCGACAAACTTGATCAGATTGCCGGGCGAAGTGATCCATAATTGGGGCGAGTTGCTGTATCCCGATGAAAGTTGCGGACATGAAGTGGGGAAGGTCAGGCGGTCTCTAGGAGAGTTCCTTGGGAGTTGTGTGGGGCCTACATACAACTGTCCTTAGGTTAACCCCTCGTTGTTCAAAACTGTACTCATTGAATAAAGGTTGTACATAATTCCCATTTTTTGCTAGCTCGGTACAAGTACGAAAAAAATTGTCCAACCCGGTTCAACGAGCTGCAAGGCAGCAAGTTGGGGAACCTCTATAAACATCTGAGGGGTACGAGACCTTTGCGCCTTTGCTCGAACACTATTGCTGAGATGACTTTGTTGTTTGTTGATGATGTTGTTTCCATCGTCTTCTTCTCATCTGCGGGCGTATCTGCTCGTCATGACAAGTTTGAGAAGAAGGAGAAGAAGCGTAAGAGGGCCTCGACCCCGCTGGGTGATGTGCATCCTGGGCTTGACAGCTGCTTAGGTGATCTCGTGGGCATCTAAGAAAGTCGGCTCCTCGATCGGGGCCACCCTCCGGGGGAGAGTTTCCGAGTGGTCCCTCTTCAACACCTCAATTATGTGATTATTCTCGTGTTTGCGGGTTTATGCTGAGTGTTTTGCTGTCGTAGTAATATCTTCTTTGTCTTGCAGATGCCGATGCGAGTCGACTTTGTAGCTGTTGGGGCCATCATGGACCTGATGACCTCGAATTGCGACCTTCTCGAGGTCTTTCCATAGAGTGCTCCCATATTCCAATGGAGCGAGACCGTGGCACTGATCACCACACCCAGGGTAGGCAACCTAGTGAGACTCTAGGTTTGCAATCCCGTACTCCAGGGGAGCGAGACTAAGTCTGCGATTGTGCTCCTTCGTGTTTAGGAAATGCCGACGAACTTCTTGGTATTCTTTTGTATAGATCTAGGCCGCCGCAACTAAGCAGTGACATATGTTGAGCCGACGTTGCTTCCTCCAGAACTTTGCAGATCCAAGTGTGTACCTCCAACTCCAATTGCAGAGGTGAGTTCGGTTGCCACTCCATCGTCGATGGTGGTGCTTATGTCCTCACTCCCTCCTCCTCCGGGGATTCCTCCAGCTGGGGCTTCCTGGGTCACGTTTGCCAGTGAGGGAAGGCATTCTCTCGCGCATTTGTTGGTCTCCGAGCGCATTTCAAGTGGGGTCCACCATAGGTCGCCTTCTCGTGGGAAGGATTCCCTTGTGTCAACTCCTGTTGAAGACATTGCACGGATCAGCTCAAGACCGCAAGGGCGTTCCCACACAACAGATACCCTCGACCTCATGAGCCGAGTCGCGAATACCCGAGCTAATCAATTTTA
Organism: Platanthera zijinensis; assembly: GCA_039513925.1. Taxonomy (NCBI): domain Eukaryota; kingdom Viridiplantae; phylum Streptophyta; class Magnoliopsida; order Asparagales; family Orchidaceae; genus Platanthera; species Platanthera zijinensis. The sequence continues at coordinate 158,878,228 of CM077095.1, forward strand.
TTTTTTCTTCTTCGTGTTGGCGTTGTCTCGCTATCTTGTATTCAGGCCGTCACTCCCCATCACATATCTCTAAGGTATCGAATTTCCTCGCTCCATGACATGAATACGGGACCCTTGCGACTCTAGTAAATCGTCTTTGTGCGTCGTGCTTATAAGATCGTTAATGTATTTGGCCTAACCTATGTTGGTACCGTAGGTACCGCGTCCTCCTTCTTTTCGGACCAGCTTGCCACCAGTCGATGGATTTGAGCACAGATCACCTGCTAATGTAGGAGCGCCATCGTGCGATTATCGGTCTCGCCTTCACTCCTTCGATGTCACCAGTCTCTAGGCTCCGAATGATGAAAGGTTGTGACCTCCAGTGTCGTGTGACCTGGTTGAAAGGCAGGATGACGCGAATGTAGGGGTTTGAGGATCGCCTCGCCGGGACCGAAAGCCGCTACTTCGTCATCGTCATACTAAAGTGTTGAATTCATGAGCTGGACCGCTGACAGAATTTGTTGGAGAACGATCTTCATGGTCTCGCCCGTCTCTCAGGGTTCTCGGGCAACCTTATCAAGATTGTGGAGCATATCCGCTAGGGCGAAGCGCATATGGCCCAAGCCCAGACAAAGTTTAAAGTCGGGAGCGAGCTGGGGTCGAAGCCTTGTTGTGCTCCAACTCCTCACCGAGGACCGCAACTTTAGATTCATCTTGCATGTGTAATTTTCATTTTTGTAATTTGTGATTTGTAATTTGAACTCGCATGTATTGTAATGCACAATAATTTATGATAAATTTGGACTTCCTTGAAGTCGCTTTTCCTGTGTTGTAAAGTTGCAATTGGTAGATGTTAGTTGTGTAAATTGTATGTTGGAGTAGCGTGTGCGAGTTGGGATGTTCAAGTTGCGTAGTGGTAAGCGCACAAGTACGTGGTGCAGAAAGGTTGTCTTCGGATGTGGGAGCTCGCGGTGAGCTGTTGAGGTCACCCCTACCTATAAATATGGGGGTGGGCCCTCTATAGTAATTACATGGTCATCATGTTCTCTTCGTAGGAGAGTTCTTTTCGACGAGTTCAAAGGTGCAATTTCACCCAAACCACAACTCCTATTATGTGATGGGTGACACCGAGCATCCTCACTTGTTCTGTTCTTCCCACTTTCTTGAGTGCACACCGAGATCAATGAGTTCGCTTTGCGCAGCCTCCATACCAGTTTTGAAGCGAGGATGTCAACTTACCGAGGAGAAGATCAACATGCAACAACCTTGCGAGCTTGACTTCTCGCCTGCGCATTTCCATTATAGGATGAGACTCCCGCTGTGGCCCAAAACCCGCCAGTTCCTATGTCATCACGTCCTCGTCCTTGCCCATGTCAATCTCAATGGTGTAGCTGCATGGTCGCGCTCACCTGCTTTCTATGCAAGGAGGGCATCAAGTGGGACCTTGTTGTATGGCGCATGATCTTTCATGAAGGCGACTGGGGATTGGGTCGCCTGCATCAATAACAAGTCCATGAAATTGAAGGGCTTCTAAACAAGGTGCATTATTGGAATGACTGGGTTGTCTTTGTCAAGGGCGACTTTGGTTCGCCCCCCTTGATGCCAGAGTTTCTTGTGCAAGAGTGTTAGCTTCTCACTACCTAGATGGTATCAAAAGTTTAGCAGGCCCTCTCAGATTGCCAGAAGCAGCTTGAGGAAGCCCAAATTCATCTCGCCCAGGCCGTCACAGGAGACCTGAATGAGTCGCAACTCATGGCTCTTAGCAAGGAGATGCCACCAGCTGCCGACGCCCGTCGGGGTGACCCTAAGTTGCTTGTGGAAGAATCGTTGGCTCTTCACAGAGTAAATGGATACGACTATGATGGACATCCTTCTCGATCCCTTCCCAGAGAGCGAGTTTTCCTCATCCTCCAGATCGAGTGATACTTCCTCCTCTTTGGGTGAATCGAGCTCCAGTAATAGCGAGAGGCAGAGCTCGAGGTCAATAACATTTTTTTGCTGAAGAGATCGTGTAGGCATGGGCGCAATTGTAATTTTGACTAACTTATAAAAATGAAAGGATTTTTTATTTTGGTATGAGCTTATTCTCGTATTGTGTAGAACTCACGTAGAATCTTAGGCTCGATGAGTTGAACTCGCGTAGGTTCTTAGGTTCGATGAGTTGAACTTGCACAGACTTTTAGGTTTGACGCGTCGAACTTGTGTGTGAGATCCCTGTATGGGAACTCTATTACACGTATATTCTTAGAGTATCAACACATATCTATGTCACACACACTGAGGGGAGATCTACTAGAGAAGATGTATAAGCCGGTTGTTTATCGTGACATCGATCCGAGATCGGATAGATTAGACACACTTTCGAGCCATTCATGCAGAGGCCGAGCTCAATTGGATGAGGTACTGACCGACTGTTTTCACGGACCTTGCCTCGACGAAGTTCTCTAGGATGTTCTTCCTCTTAATTCCTGGCAAGCAATCAACGGACAGAAGGGTATGAGCACCCAAATTATAGGCAACCAATGTACAAGAGGGGAGATAATCTCAACTGACAATGAAGAAGCTTTGATTTAGAGACAATCACCGTGAGGCATTGTCCGTTCTCACAGTTAACATTTTCATAAGATAGGGGGTTGTGCCCATCTAGGCAAAACTCTAGAGGTATGTTGATGGGGATCCTTCAGAGGTGACTCGCTGCAAGATGGGACCCTCCTTTGTTTATTCGTGCAGACTTGACCAGATCGGCAATCTGATTCCACGGATGCGTCTGACTTGCCGTTTTGACATTTTTTCATATGTTTGATTGTCATTTTCTATTTTTATTTCATGTGTTTTGTCCCTAACATTCCCGAACAATCATAGCCGTCAATCTCAGGTTCCCTAGTCTTGTTTTATTATAAATAGGAGTGTTAGGACTGCTGAAATGACATTACAAATTTTGGAGAGATGAATCCTGAAATCCAGTGATCCCTTCACAATGACAACCCCATGAAACCCTAGATGACGACTCCTAGATGTTCTTCTTCTTTCCTAAGGTATTATCTAACCCTAGCCTTCATTTTTTCACCGCCTAGCCTTAGCCGCACCTCATATCTCCCCAAATTAATGTATCTTATAGTAGGCCGCCACCCCTTACAACCCCTCTAAAATAGCCTCACCTCCCTCTATTTGCCTCCACTCCCCTGTCCAACCTCTGCCAACACCACCGCTCCATTCACCCCCACCCCCGTACAACTCTACATCTGCACCACCATCCCCCTCCCTACCTCTTCCTACAGGCAACCCTCCCCTTCACCCCTCTCCTACAACACACCTGCCTACTACCTCCCCTCCACAACCTGCCAACCTACTACCTCCCCTTCCCTCTCCTACAACACGCCTGCCTACTACCTCCCCTCCAGGGGAATCTGCCAACCTTCCCTTTGCCGCCACAATTCAGATCCCACCCCAAAGCCACATATCCAGCTGCTGCCCCGTCAATCCAGCCATCAGTTCCACTCCATATCGTCTATATTGTGTCGCACATCTCCGGATCTGCTCTCCTACGGAAGCCCTATATTGTTATGAGTGTTTATATTTGTTGGATTGCTATTTTCTTAATATTAAAGGCGTGTTTGTGATCTCTCTTTGCTTGGATTTTGTTTTGTGAAAATTTGTGCTAGTGCAGTCACTTGATTTGTAGAAAGTGTTCATTCGCCGCACGCTTCATTTTGGCCCTCCTTACGGAGGAAAGCCACCTTGCTTCTAAGAAATTTGTTGCTAATATAATATTATTATAGTGTGGGATAAATATTTGTTGCTAATATAATTGTTGTCGTCATTTTTGCATGGTTGCATCAGACTTAGCATAGGATTTGCAGAACCTATTTCCCCCACATTCACTTGTGTGCATTTTAAGTGTCCACTACACACCCTACACCACATCATATGTTGTCCCGGTATGGGCGATAGTGCTTTGTCGTCTGAGGATAGACAACCAATGTGCAAGGGGGGAGTTGATTTCGGCCAACAATGCAGGGGCTTGAATTTAAAGTCATTTCGCCCAGGTGTAGGTCAATATCTCATGCGTGACCGGGATATAGGTTCGTAAGAGAGCATACAATCACAGATAACAAAAAGAAGCCACTTCATTGCCATTAGATAAACCATAGATACATTCAATGTTTATCTTTGTATGCGAGCCATCCAAGGGATTCACAATTATACATAAGGGTGGTTCTACTGCTCACACTCTTCAGTGGAGGGCTCTTTCCAGCTCACTGAGTAGTTTTCGAGAAGTCATCGCGACTTTTCAACATGATGTTAAATGAACCCAAAGAGTTCTGTGCCTCTCTCTGGTGCATCAAGTGCATGCGAGAAAGGTTCTTGGGTACGCTCTCGTGTCACTTCCCTGCCAATTAAACCCGATCCAGAGCCCAAATCTTCTTCCTATGTATTAGTGTGCGCGGAATGCTATAATGTAGTAGCGTGCATGGAGGCCTAGTATAATTGTGTGCATGAAACATCTCAATTGGTGATGAGAAGTGAAAGAACTTTATAGTCAAGCGTGTTCGGGCTGAAGTAGTCCTGAGATGGGTGACCTCCTGGGAAGCCCCCGTAGGGGCGCTTAACTGTATCACTTCTCATCAAAAGGGAGGTTGCGGCCTCCAACAACCCGTCGGTGGGTATGGAGAGGGGTTGGGGTGCATGGTCTGTAGATCGGTTGAGGCTTAATCCTTTCGAGCTGGATGTTGGGGGTGCCGACGACCGTCCTTTGAAGCCGTGTGTTGGGGAGGCCTAATAGCGTGCACAGAGAGCTAAGTGCTCCTTCCGATTTCATCAGGTTGCGCGATCGCGACTTGCGCGGCTTGAAGTCTTTCTATGATATGTCGTCTTCTTCGGTGGTGGGCTCTTTCCCAGCTCGTCGAGGAGTCTTCGGGAAGTCGTCGTGGCTTTCAGACCCGATGTAAGATGAATCCGCAGAATTTCCACCATCTGACAGACCTCCACGGAGTCACCTCCGGTGACAAAATTGCTTTGTACTTGCGAGACGCTACGACCTGTCTCCCGTCCGTCGTTGTGTGCCATGGTGATTCTCCGAAGGTGTTTCCTCTTTCGACTAAGGTCCACACGCACCGCACTAAGAGATTAGAGCCGAGAACCCGGTTCACAAATTTTGGACCAAAAGAATGGCTGAAATTTACTTGTCTTAAGATTAGCACAAACACGTAACGACCATATAGAGATCGAGGGACCGCGCTACCTACAAGTACGATCCATATGTCTCGACACGGAGGTCCCACAACACACCCTGGAGTGTATAAGAACTTCCCCTCCCAAACCAAGGCTGAGATGGGTTTGCGAAAGAGGCTGGTGGGCTTGCTTGATGTAGGCGAGTAAACTTGTACTGTTGAGTCATATTTGTAGGCAGTTGGGGGGGGGGGGGGCGCCTACTTGTCTGTGGATGAAGCTTACCCCCAAATAGACCACAAACTTTCATCCCCCCAACTCCACATACCAGCAAACAAATTTCCACCTCTTAACAGCCTGCCTACCTCCCGTGAATCCACAACAACAACCTACAAACCTTCATTCCCCGCCCCCCCAACTCCACGTAACACCAACCAACAGATTTCCCCCTCCTAACAGCCCGTGACTCCACAACAGCAACCAACAAACTTCCCCTCCTACAGCCCGCCTAATCCCCTTACCCAGAATTACCAATCTAGAAAGCCCAACCCCCTGAATGCTTCTCCCCTTTCTTCCTAGCTGCGAGAAGCCTCCAATTCAGCCCTCCCCTCCAGAACGCTGATTCCAATCATCATGCAACAACCACCTCCTCTTGGACAGCCACCAAGCACCCTTGAATCACCGGATCTCCATGCTACAACCTCTCTTTCCGTCGCGAGTATTATTTTATTATTCTATGGAGCATTTTCTTCAATATTAATATATGATTATGTGATTTCATATTTACTTGGCTCAAAAGTTTCATGGTTGTTTGCTTTGGGATATTTTGCGATTTGCAGGAATCTATGTTTTTAAAGGTGCGTCTGAGGCTCAAGGTTCGCCATGCTCAAAGTTTTGCGCCTTTGTGCGTCTTTTTTGCGCTTTTGGAGCATTAAAGACGCACCTGAGTGCGATTTCTGTTGTAATTTTTTTTCAAAATAAAGAAATAAATAATGCAAGGAATCAATAATTTTTGCATGATTTAGTGTTTGTTAAACATAATCGAGCATTGAGACTTAGATATGTTGCAAATAATCACGTAGATTGTATATATATATATATATATATATATATATGATAGTAATGAATGATTATTGAGTTGAATAGATGAATCTGATCAAGAAAATGAAGTGATGTTTGATGTTGATTATTTAAAATGAATGTGGTTGTGCCTACCCTCGTCAGGCGCGCGCTTAGGCTCCAAGAACCCTTTACGTCTTGGTGCACATTTGATAACTAAGGTAGGAATAATTCGTTGCGCGCTCTTGTTTTGGTCATTCACGTGGAGGAAGATCGAAGCTTGCTTTGCCTAAAAGAAATAATTTTGTTTTTGCTAATATTATATGCATGAGATTTAATTGTTTATTGCTTGTTTGTTCTTTATGTCGCGTCCTATTTGCATGCTACATATAGGAGATCTATTTATTTAGTTATTTGCACCTCACTTATGGTTGCTTGTTAGTCTCACACCCATGTATCCAACCCTTTGTTAAACGGTGTTTGGGTTTGTTAAAATAGCCCATGTAAAGGGCCCATTTTTGGGCCCATTTATTGTTTTATCTTCTCTCCTCTTTTAGTCCCACATCTTGTATATGATTTTCTTCTCTCTCCTTCTTCCTATATATTTGTATTCTCTCCTTATATTTAGACACACAAGCAATACATACAAGTTTTTGAGCTCTTCCAACATGGTATCAGAGGCTTCGGTCTGACCTGTGCGGTCTCGTTCTCTTTAAACGCCCAGGCCGCTCAACCCGCCCCATCTTCCTGCCCCTCTCCGCTTCTCCTGCGGCTTGCGAGCCTACCCGCTCCGGTCTCTTATCCGCGGGCTTCTATCCGCGAGCTCTGCGGTTTGCCTCTGCATTCCTCTTCTCCTCTCCCACTCCGTGGTTCCACCCTCTTCTGGCTTTTTATAGCCACCATTCTCTCTAATTTGTGGGGTCCACCTCTTTTCTACCCGCTGCGGCCTCACCTTCTATCCGCTGCGAGCTCCTCACCTTCTTGCCCGCAGCACCGCTGCTGCGGCTTTGCCCTCTGTCCGCGCGGCTTCGTCTTCTGTCCGCTGCAAGACAACAGTCTCCCCTTTGCTTCTCGCGATCTCTGTCAATCCGCTGCGGGTTCCCTCGTGCGGGCTGCTCTTATCCGCCTCTCTCTGCTTACTTCTCGCTTGCGACCTCGCGGTTTCCTTCCGCTCTCTGACCGCTGCTGGCTTCACTTTGACTGGGGCGGTCTCTCTTCTGTTTCTGCCCTCTGGTCGCGAACTGACTACTCGCTGGTGTCCGGCTTGACCGTGCGGACTGCTGCCTATCTGCATTCTGGTCGTGGTCTTCCTCAGTCATTCTCGCGGCGGCCTCCTTATCTTCTCGCAGGCGTTTTGTCCTCTACTCACCGCGGCCTTGCTCTCTTCTCGCAGCGGCCTCCTGCCCTTCTCGCAGCGACCTCGGTTGTCTGTCTCTGCGGTCTTTCCTTATGGGCTCTTCCGGCAACTCCTCTGGCTCGACGGCCAGCCCGCTTGCTGACCGCCCGGCTTGTCCGACTGACCGCCCGGCTACCACTACAGAAGTCCGTGATGAGCTGCGCATCACTACCATCTCTCTTTCTGGAAAGAAGAACTTTGTCCCTTAGGTACATTCAGTTAGACGGGTTCTTCAGGCCAAGGGCCTTCTCCCTCACCTTACTCAGGCTCCTCCTACCCCTCCTACCGATGACTGGCTCCGCAATGATGGCCAAGTTTAGACCTGGATCTTGAATTCTTTAGATGGTGAGCCATATCAAATGGCTATGTATCATGAGACTGCCAAAGATTTGTGGACTGAGCTACACTCCTTATATTCTGGACGGGACAGCCTCCAGTATCTCTACGACATCCTCACTGACCTCTTTTCTCTTGGCGCTGGAGGGGCTTCGGATATGACCTCCTTTGTTGCTCGTGCGAAGACTCTTGCCGAAGCATGGATCCAACATCAGCCGTTCACCAATGATGCTGTTGCTCAGCGCGCTCAGAAGGAAGCTTCCTGTACTGCCATCCTCATGGCCCGTCTTCCCCCTCACCTTCAGAGCATTCGTGCTCAGGTCCTGGCTTCCTCTACCACACCATCATTCTCTGATGTGTGTTCCATGATTCTCCGTGTACCACCTCCTCCAGATACTACGGCTCCTCCGACCCTTCTTCAGCAGGCACCTCCACTTCTACCATTCCCTCCTCCTCCTTTTACTCGGGGGGGGGGGGGGGGGGGTCGTTCGGGATCTCGCGGCCGTGGTCGTGGTGGCCGGGGTCGGCCGAAGTGTTCCTTCTGCGGGAAAAATGGTCATCTCGAGGCCTCCTGTTACAAGAAAGTTGGTTATCCTCCTCGCCCGATGGCCTCTGTTGCTACCGATGCTGGTCCTCCTGATCTTGAAAGTGTCCGTCTTCAGCTCCAGCATCTCCAGGGATTACTCCACCCACCATCTGCCTCCATTTCCTCCGTCTCTAACACAGGTACCGCTTGTCTCTCCACCGGCTTGGGCTGGATTGTGGATTCTGGCGCTACTCATCACATCACTCCACATCAACCTGCCCAGTACCTGAATTCCTCTTATCCACAGTCTATTACTGTGGCCAATGGGGCCACTGTCCCCGTCTCCGGCTCGGCAGATCTTCCTCTCACCTCCTCCATCTCCCTTCGCTCGGCTCTTCACGTCCCGAGTTCCCCGTTCAATTTACTTTCTGTTGGACAACTTACTAATGATCTGGATTGTTCTGTTATATTCATTTCCTCTTCTTTTGTTATACAGGATCGGCGGACGCAGACTATCATTGGTAAAGGCCGGCTGCGGAATTGAGCTCGACCTTCTCGACGATTCTCCCACCATCCTCTCATCCGTCTCTTCCACTGATTGACATCGTCGACTTGGGCATGCTCCTCTACCGGTCCTCCAGCGGGCTCTCCCGGATGTTTCTTTTACCCCCTTTCAGTGTGACTCATGTATCCTCGGCAAGCAGACTCGTTCATCTTTTTCTTCACATTGTACTCGGAGCGCTGCTCCTTTTGATTTAGTGCATTCGGATATTTGGGGACCATTTAAAATTACTAGTATTTCCGGTTCCCGGTATTTTATAACATTTATTGATGATCACTCTCGCACTACCTGGCTATACTTACTTCGTGAACGCTCCGAGCTTCCCCGTGTCTTTCGGGCATTTGTCCTCGAAACCCGTACACAATTCCACACGACTATCAAAGTTCTACGAACTGACAATGCTCGTGAATACACTAGTCACGAATTTACTGCTTTATGTTCTGAGTTCGGCATTCTACATCAAACTTCCTGCGCTTATACGCCGCAACAAAACGGTGTTGCCGAACGCAAGAATCGCCACTTACTCGATGTTGTCCGTTCCCTCATGCTTCAAATGCATGTCCCTAAACCATATTGGAACTTTGCGGTCTCGACCGCCTGCTTTCTCATTAACCGTCTCCCTTCATCTATTCTCAACTATGCTACTCCGTTTAGCATACTCTTTCCCTCCACTCCGGCATTTCCTCTCCCACCTCGTGTATTCGGTAGCCTCTGCTACGTCCTCGGATAAGTTGGATCCTCGAGCGGCCAAGCATATCTTTGTTGGCTTTCACGTACCCAAAATGGGTATGTATGTTATTCTCCTACTAAACGCAAGCTCTCCGTCTCTGCTGATGTCACTTTCCGCGAGGATCAACCATTCTTTCCTGATCCCTCACCCGACCATCTACCACCCACACCTTCTCCTCCATCCATCCCAAGCCCCGTCATTCCCGCCACTACTCCTCCGACTGTCGTTCCCTCTGAACCGACTGTCGTTCCCTCCAAACCACCAGTTATCCGCGTCTACACTCGTCGCTCTACCACTTCCGTTGCCCCTCTGCCGTCGGTCTCTACCATGGATACTCCGCGGCCAAATGATCAGGTATTGCCTTCCACTGCTCATCCGCTGACAAACTACGTCTCTCTTCATCGTCTCTCTCCCCATTTACACACTTTGGCTACTTCTCTCTCTTTGGTTGCTATTCCTAATTCTGTGCAGGAGGCGCTTCAACATCCAGGATGGCGAGCGGCCATGGAGGAAGAAATGTCTGCTCTCTGGTCTAACCAGACTTGGTCTGTTGTTCCCCTTCCACCGGGCCAGAAACCAATTGGGTGCAAGTGGGTCTTTGTCATCAAACATGCTGCAGATGAGACAATTGACCGCCTAAAGGCCCGTCTTGTGGCTCGAGGTTTCACTCAACAGGAGGGGCTAGATTATGAGGAAACGTTCTCTCCGGTAGCGAAACTTAATAGTGTTCGCGTCCTCATCTCTGTTGCTGTCCATCGCCGGTGGACTCTCTTTCAGCTAGATATCAAGAATGCTTTCCTGAATGGGGATCTCCAGGAAACTGTCTACATGCAACAACCACCCGGGTTTGAGACCACGGGGGAGTCTCAGGTCTGCCATCTTAAAAAGGCTCTATATGGTCTCAAACAATCTCCACGGGCATGGTTTGAAAAATTCAGCAAGGTCCTCCGCGAGATTGGCTTCACTCGGAGCTCGGCCGCTTCTCGCTCTTTACTCGTCACCAACCAACAGGAACGATTATTCTGTTAGTATATGTCGACGATATTATCATTACTGGAGATGACTCTCAAGGGATACAGGCCGTCAAAATCCATCTAAACTCAGTCTTTCAGACAAAGGATTTGGGACCTCTTCGCTATTTTCTGGGTCTTGAGATTGCCAGAAGGCTGGATGGGCTCACTCTCTCTCAACGAAAATATTGTCTTGACCTTCTTCATGATGCGGGTCAGTCCGGCTGCAAGCCAAGTGATACTCCTATGGATGTGAACCACAAACTTTGTGCCCAGGCATCTGACTCCGATCTCCTCCAGAATCCTGAATATTATCGACGCCTTGTTGGAAAACTGATATATCTCACAGTTACCAGACCGGATATTTCCTTTGCTGTTGGTCTTGTCAGCAGATACATGCACTCTCCTCGAAAATCTCATCTTCAAGCAGTAGAACGAATTCTCAGGTATCTGAAAACCGCTCCTGGCCAGGGACTTGTCTACAGGACCTCCTCTTCTGCTCCAACACTGGTGGCATATTCAGATGTTGATTACGCTGGCTCTCTCGATGATCGGCGATCTACGAGTGGTTTTTGCACTTACCTTGGAGGACATCTTGTTACTTGGCGAAGTAAGAAACAAGCGGTCGTTGCTCGATCTTCAGCCGAGGCAGAGTACCGGGCAATGACATCAGTTGTATCAGAATTGACATGGCTTGAGAGTCTTCTAACTGATCTGGGTGTAAAATTACCATCACCGGCTCTTCTCCTTTATGACAGTCAAGCCGCCACACACATCGCAAAGAACCCGGTCTTTCACGAAAGAACGAAGCATATTGAGGTCGATTGTCACTTCATCCGAGAAAAGGTTCAAATGAAGAAGCTTGACCTAAGGCATGTCCCAGGATCAGAACAAGTTGCGGATGTCTTCACGAAGGCTCTTTCCAAGACACTCTTCTATCAATGCTTGTCCAAGCTTGGCGCATACGATTTGTACGCTCCAGCTTGCGGGGGAGTGTTAAAATAGCCCATGTAAAGGGCCCATTTATTGTTTTATCTTCTCTCGTCTTTTAGTCCCACATCTTGTATAGGATTTTCTTCTCTCTCCTTCTTCCTATATATTTGTATTCTCTCCTTGTATTTAGACACACAAGCAATACATACAAGTTTTTGAGCTCTTCCAACAAGGTTCATTGAAGTCGTGACATGAATTTTCACATTGCATGTAGGGTTAGGACATCATTTGTCCGCCACCTATAGATTCGTCCTACAATAAAATATGTCTATGGAAATCATTTTTTATAATTCATTTTGGGTAAACGTATGACCTAGAATTTGCTTTTTAGAAGTTGATTTTTGATTGCATGCTGCATCCTCGACTAGCTCACAGGTTACCTTCATTCACCTCATCTAATGCAGGAAATAGAAGATGCCCAGAAAATTCGTAGGAGTATCATGGACTGTTTTGAAAGGGCCACACTACCAAATCTAAATGAAGAGGAGAGGAAAAAGATTCTTCATTTTGTTATTGTTGGAGGTGGCCCAACTGGAGTAGAATTTGCTGCTGAGTTGCATGATTTTGTTTCTGAAGATTTATCCAAGTTATATCCCTCTATTTATGGCCTAGTGAAAATAGCAGTCATTCAAGGTGGTGAGCATATTTTGACAGCGTAAGGAAGAAAAAGCATTGTTAATCTCATTTTTAGGTCCATGCTTTCTGATTAAAATGAGATTTTACTGTGTTTATACTTGATAAATAGCAAAGTATAATTATTTTTTGATGTGGGGTGCACTGTTCTTTGCCAACTGTTGCATGTGGTGTTAACACTTGCTATGTAATTTCAATTTTAGCTATGTAACCATCGGTCTACATTTTGTATGTGGAACTCTAGGATAATAATAATCATCATCAGAAACATAAACTGTTTTAGGTGGCGCTGTTATGGTTTATGGAATCACTTAAGTTCTATGGTGCTTTGGAATTAATGGTTGCGCTGGGTCTATTAAACCTGTTTCAAGGGATCTTGTTGGGTCCATTGGGCTATTTCATGGACTTGTTGATGATAATTGTCAATGAGTGCCTATTTGGTTCAGCAAAAGTCTGAGCTGTAGTACCTATAAATAAATTTATTCAAAAGTTTATAAAATAGTCATAGTATGAACATAATTCTTTATAAAATCATGAAACACCTTCTTCATTACTTTGTGGCATTGATGCTTAAGCGCGCTACTTTTTGTGTTTCTAGGAGAAGCAATCACTGATCTTTCTTATCAAGTGCGAGGCTTGCTTACCTAGGTTTATCTTTTCCTTTCTTTCTTCTTCTATCCTCTTTCTTTTGTTATTTCATGTCTAGTTTCAAAGTTGGATTGTTTTATTCAAATGCCAGTATTATAGGTAGACCTATTGTCTATATACAGACAAAAAAAACTCAATAATTTTGGTCCACTAAAAAGACTAACGACAATCCAAATAAAAATCTAAAACTGAAGTCATTTTTCTCCACATCCCACACTCTGCCCAAAAGAATTCCCGTGCCGTAGCAACAGCATATTCCTGCTATTGAATTCTTCATCGCACGTTTGTTCCCCTCCACGGTATTGATGGATAATGATGCGTTGTCCCAAAACATAAGTAAATTTGTGTCTTTTAAATATTATAATTTGAAACTTGATCTTTCTAGTTGTGCAGGTTTGATGAAAGAATTAGTACATTTGCTGAGGAGAAGTTTCAGAGAGATGGTATTGATCTTAAAATAGGATTCAGGGTCGTGAAGGTCTCTGATGAGGATATTACCATGATGTCCAAGGCTACAGGAGAGTTTTCAGTACCTTATGGTATGGTTGTATGGTCTGCAGGTATAGGTACCCGACTTGTGATATCAGACTTTATGAAGCAAATTGGACAGGTTAGTTGTGTTAGAATTACCAAAACAAAATTCTAAATTTTCTTATTTTTGTACCGAGATTTTTTTGCTCCTGTTCTTAAGTACATGTTTTACACCCAGGGTAATAGACTTGTTTTGGCTACTGATGAGTGGCTAAGAGTTTCTGGATGCGATGGTGTTTATGCAGTAGGCGATTGTGCATCAATCATTCAAAGAAAAGTTATGGTAAGTGTAGATTGATGTTAGATTTCCATGTGCTTTTGAACTATTTATCTACTAAGGCAAAAATGCTAGTTCTGTTGTGATGCAGGTCCTGGTCCTGCATCATATTGTCTCTTAACTTCTTGTCTATTAAACCTTTTCTCACTTGTGGTATAGAAAATCATTACATCTAAGTCACTCTCTCGCTCTCTTTCTCTCTCTTTATATATATACACACGAGTGACAATATGCTAGGATCACGGTTAAATTCCAGGAGGAATCCGGCAAGGGGATGGGCCGACAGGGGTGAGCGAGAATAAAAGAGGACGAGAAAAGACAAAATTAGGGAGCAACACTAGAAACCTTCATACATTCCAAGATAATTTCACACATAAATCCCTCCCCCTTATATAGATGAGGGAGGACAACCAAACAAGGAAATACAAAACACACTCCAACAAGGAAATACAAAAGACAACTCTACAAAAAATACAAAATAATTAACTTAATTGATTGTTATTAATTAGTATGAATTAATTAATATCTGTTGAATAATATATGTAAAAGCCCATTAGTAAAAGCCCATTAGTAAAAGCCCATTTAGCCTCTTAACTAGGATGTTTAGTCCCACATCTTGTAATAAGGTTTTCTCTCTCTCTCCCTATATATTTGTATTCACACTTGTGATTTGAAACACAAGAAGGATATACAAGGTTTCATATTTTCGCTTAAGTGTTCTTCTACATGGTATCAGAGCCGACCGGTCCTGCCTACGATTTCGGGCGGACAAGTCGATTTCTAACCGCCCAGCTTCTGCAGTTACTCCTTGCTATCCGCTCTTCTTTCTAACCGCCTCCCTTCTGCGGTTACTCCCATGTTATCCACCCCTTCAGTCTACTCGACTTCTCTCTCGTGGAACCACCCCTCCCACTCCGCTTTTATAGCTTTCCTCCCGTGGAACCACCCCCTTCTCGCGCGGTCTTCCATTTCTAGCCGTGTCTCTCCTCTGTTGTAGCCGCGGCCAGTCTTGTCGATCTCTCTTCTAGTCGCGGCGACCTCTTCTCATCTTCTCGCGGCGACATTCTTGTCGTTGGCTTCTCTGTTGTGGATTCCTTGCCGCTGCGATCTCCACTATCCTAAACCGCGGGCTTCTCTGGCGCGGGCTCCTCTTCTAGCCGACGTCGCCTTGTCGCGCGAACTGTCTCAGAGCTCCTCCTGGTCTAACCGCGCGCTTTGTCGCGCGACTTGCCTTTGCCGCTGTTCTTGCTGCTGCGGATTCTCCGTAATCGTTGCGCTCTTCCCTGCTTCCTGCCCCTCAAGCTGCAGGAATCCTCATCGTCTTCTTGCCGCATGCTTGTCTTGTCGCCGCAATCTCTGCAAGTTACCTCTATCTTGCCGCTCCTGCTGCCCGACCTGTCACTGTTCGCCAGCCTCTGTCGGTTGTGCTATCACGCAGACTGCTCTTGCTTGTGTATTCTTGTCGCGCGGTGCCTCTTATCGCACTGTGTCTCCTTTCGCGTGGTTTGCTCGCTGCGAAACTATAACAACCTGCTATAATAATAATAATAAACCCTAACCTTTTCTTATACTTAACCAGAGAGCCAGCCCCTCCGATCTATTCCTCTCCCGGCCTAGGTTTTCTTCCCGATCCTTTCCGTCGCCCGTTCCGGCGAAGCCGCAACACCGATCCCGTCGGCCTCGTCTCCGCCTCCCGCGCGCCCAGCAGCTCCCGCATCGCCTTCTAGTGGCCTACAATCACTCTCTCTAGGGTCGGCGCCTCCTCTTCACTTCCTCCGGCCGACAGACCCCAACTTCGACTGCTACGCCTCCTGCTCCTTGATAACTCTAATTATTTATATCTTTTTATTTACTATTTTATATTAATAGTTAGATATTTTATATCAATTTTATAATATTAAGTTTATTTTAACTTGTTTCTATAATTTATATCTATTTGTTCTAATAAAATCATTTTGAATCTTGCAGGGCTGATCTACAGGTTATTTGGAGCAAAACAAGAATTTTCCTGTTTTCTGCCTAGACACGCCCGGCGACAGCCCTCCATGGGCGTGACCAAGGGCGTGACACACGCGATCGAAGCCATTCAGCAAAATCGTCGACAAGCGGTCGGAAAAGCTCGACACGCCCTCCATGGGCGTGTCACATAGGCGTGTCACCCTTACACGGAGCGTGCCAACCAGTGGAAAAACTGCCAGCCGTGCCACGTCAGATTAGTATGACACGCCCTTGGTCACGGGCGTGACCCAGGGCGTGTCAGGTATGTTTCCAGCCAATTATTCCTCCGTTCCAACCGTTGCCGCCAGAAAGCCGTTGCAGCTCGACACGCCCCTAGTCATGGGCGTGACTAGGGGGCGTGACACCTCCATAAAGTGCAGTTTACTCCCGTCGGTTTCAGCTTCCCGCCGGTTTCAAGAAACAGCCTTGACACGCCCTAGGTCACGGGCGTGACCTAGGGGCGTGACCCGTTAGTTAACAGATTTTGGCGGTTTCTCCTCCAACGTTCCCGGGGTTTCAAGACGACGGTTCCGAACCTGACACGCCCTAGGTCACGGGCGTGACCTAGGGCGTGACCAAACAGAAATTTTTCCTATAAATTTCAGACAGCTTCAGATGCTCAGGGGTCGAATTTTAGGAGTTGGAGTCTTGTAGTTTGCTATTTCCTGTTGCTGTATTTTTTTCATTTCTAGTCTAGATTTACTATTGTTGTTACTCTTAATTTTAATTGTTTTTAATTCAAGCATGTTTTTCCCTACTTTATTTTGTAATTCTCAAATCATGATAAGTAACTAACCTTCTTTAGCTCTTGATCATGATGAACCTTGGAATAAAATAAACTCTTCCTTTTTATCAAATGTCTTGTTCGTAATCTTACTCGCTACGATTTATCTTTGATTTTTATTACATCGAATTCATATTACGCGTATATGATCTTCGATTTAAGATCCGTATCCTAAATGACCGAGAGGTTGCGGATACGAGGAGATCACTCAAAGATAAAAGAAGTTGAATGCACTGCTCGAGAGAGGATGACGTAAATCTTCTGGATTGGAGTCAAATCCAATAGTGGGGTTCACCGCCTAAAGCAAGCTTAGGGGTTTCGACTGGCCGAGAGGTCTTAATCGATCAACCTAAGGTTAGTCAAAAGCATGAGCTCGAGAGAGACGCTTTTGTATTCTAGGATCCTCCACGATCGAGTGAGTAGTTTAAGAACTCGTATTGCGAGAAAGTTTATTTTATCACAAGGGGATTCTAGATCAAGTGCTAGCTTCCCCTAATCGTATTTTTTCTTTCTTAGTTTTACGCTTAGTTTTTCCTTTTCCGTTTTTAAACATAAACCAACTTTTCTGTCCGATAAGTTAATAGCTTTTCTTGTGAGTACAAGTACTCGTCAGCCCCGAGTCGATATACGACACTTGATTCTATACTCCGAACGATATGTATACTTGCCTCATCAATTGGAAACACGCGCTAGCGTGGAGAAAATATCCATCAAGTTTTTGGCGCCGTTGCCGGGAATTTTCTTTGTCGATATTTTGAAAGCAAGAATCTATTAATCTTATCAAAAATTTTTTTGTTTGTTTTTCTTTAAAAGTTTTAACTTTAATTTTTTATAATTAAAATTTTTTGCGAAAGGGCCGTCCCGGGTTTTCATCCCGCAATACCGCCTAGTACCTTGCGAACCCGTCATTGGGTAGCTTTTGGGAAGTCCGGGAAATTTTATTTTATAAATTTTTAATTTTAAAACTTTTATTTTCTCATTCTTTTTCTTGACCCCTATTCATTTATTTTATTTTATTTCTAATTCCATTCTATTAAATACCGGTTGTTTTCTTTTCTTCTTAAAATAAAAAATATGTTATCACAATTGGCCGCTCAAATTGCCGAGCTTCAACACAAAATTAATCTTTTGCAAGCCGCAAGACAACGCCAAGTTTTGTGTAATTTTTGTGGTGCCCCTCATCGAAGTGAGGAATGTTATTACTTTTATCATCAAAAATTTTCTTATAATTTTCACAATAATTATGAAAATAATTATTCTTACTTTAATGAGAATCCTTTATCGAATTTTCATGAAAATAACTTTTCTAATAATTTTTCCAATTTTAATGAAATTAATTCTTCAAATTTTGGTGAAAATAATTTTCATGAAAATACTTTTTCAAGCTTCAATGAGAACAATTTTTCTGATTTTAATAGTTTTTCTTCTTCCTCGGATGTTGATTTTCGACATGATCACCCGGAAAGATTCCCGAGTAATGAGGATTTTTATTTAGATCCGACTTCTTGTTCTTCTTTTTTAGCACCGCAAGCCTTCTCTCATAATTTTGGGGATTTCTCTCAAATTTCATGTGATTTCTTCCCCTCAAAATTTGGATGAAAATTTTATTAATTTTAGTGATTTTTCTCCTTCGGATAATGTTGCTAATGCGGAACATGATTCTTCATGTTCTCCTTTAGTTTCTTATACCGAAGAAGAAGAAAAACTTTTATATCAAGAATTTGTTAAGTGTATGGACGCGCTGGGGGGAGTAGAAGAAGAATATATTTCTCCTCCTACTACTCCCAATTATTCTCCTATTTATGACTTTGCAAACACAATTTATAATTATTTAGGAGCAAAAATTTATGAACCTGATGCGTCCGATGATTTAATTTTAATTCAATCTACGGAAGAAAAATTAATTTTAGAAAATAAACAACCGGAGCTTGATCAATTTCTTTCACACGACTCTCCTCCGTGTGAAATTGTTTCTAGTACGTTTCTTTTTTATTTTTCTTACTCTAATGATTTTCATGTAGACGATGAGCCGTTGCAATCCAATGACGTCAACGATCCCTTTGTCGCTCATCTGCAAAAATTCACATCCCCTCAGGTATGTATAGGTGATTTGAATTTACATCCTCAAGACCACCATTCAAAGAAGAAAAATCAAGAAGCAAGCGGAGGAGTAGCTGGGCAAGCGTCTTCAGCGTATTCACCCAAGCGGGAATTAAGGGAGTTGCCCTTACACTTAAAATTTTATTTTCCTTTTTCCTAACCAATACCGTCTAGCTTAAAGATGGGAAAAAGAAAAGCGCTCTTGGGAGACACCCCTTGCTTATCTTTATTTTTTATGCATTGATTTTCTGTTCTTCTAAAAAGTTTTCAAATTATTTTTCTTCCCCCCCTTGTACTTGACTTATACACATTGGGGACAATGTTTATTTTTAAGTATGGGGGTGGATTCTTAGTTATTGTTTTTTTTAAATTAAAAAAAAATATATACATAAATCCTTATAAATTTAAAAAAAAAAAAAACATTTTTGTTTTCTTATTATAAAAAATACAAAAAAAAAATAGAAAATCGAAAATTAAATTTCTTAGAAAGGGACGTTTGGGATATCACCCAATCTTACCTCCTAGTACCGGTGAGAGCCCTTCACAGGGTATACCTCGGGAAGTGTAAGAAGTAAAAAAATTAGGTTTAATTTTTAATTAGAGAAGTCGTTATTTCCATATTTATTCACATGCAAAATTCCTAGTAATTCAACTTGTTTATAGTGTTTAGAGAATTTTAATGTTTTAATTGAATTTTGAATTTTGGGGTAGAACTGTTGGTCATGCTGTGTTTCTAGTTAAATGCACATGTAAGTAGAATTTAAGTAGAATTAAATATTCAGCATACAATTAAAGTTTTGTTTTTCTAAAATACTTTAATTATGAAAACCGATAAAATCTAAAATACTTTAGGTGAGTAAGTAGAAGTTTGCTAGAGAGATATTTCGCGGACCAAGAAAGAGGTATTCTTTCTCGATGTCTAGAACTTGCCCTCTAACTATTCTCAAGACTTTGCATAAGTTAGACTAATTAGCATAAATATGATTTAGGCACTTCTTTTGGCCAGTTTGAGCTTTTGTACCCGTACCTAAAATTTTTATCTTTGTTAAGCCATTTTGAGCCTATTTCCCTCTTCTTTTGTTTTAGCTCCACCAAGCATTTTATCAAAGCCTAAAAAGCAACCTAATTGCACACCTAAGACCAAGCATGAACATAGATATACAAACATGTTTTTTGAGTGATTAGGAGCCTTTTATTTTTGGTGACTCTTTTCTTATAAAAAAAAGTTGATTTATTCTTCTCTTCAAAATAAAGAAAAAAATTATCAGTAAAAAATGAAGAGGTAGAAAAAATTTCAATATGATGTGAGAGTTAAAAAAAAATAAGAAAAAAAAGCAAAAGGATTAGGAATTGGCTATGTTCTTTAAAGCCATGACAATTTATTTTTGTGTAAAAACTCTCTCTAGGTTTTGGTGTGCCTAGCCACCGTTTTTATCTTTGACCATCCTCACCAAAAACCTAAGCCTACATTTCAACCTAGTTAAGTCCTATTGATTTGCGCTTATGAGTTAAACTAGTGTCGTGACGAGAGTGTGAAAGGGCAAGCCTATGGCCATCGACATTGATGGATTTCTTTGGAGGGTATCTTAATCTTCGTTCGTACAATCTTATCTTAGTACACACGCTACACTCTCCCTAAATATAATTTTATGATTTGTCGGACTTTCATTTTAAAAGTAGAAATAACAGTGGAAACACATTTTAAGAAAAATAAAAACCTAATTTGTATGCTGAGTAAGTCTTTCTACAAAAATATCTACAAGCATAGGCATAAGACTTCGCATTTTACTCCTTAGGTTCAATTTTCTTTTCTAGCATTTAAAATTTTTCTACTCCCTATAGGAAGTTGTTTGCTCGGGACTAGCAAACGGATAAGTATGTGGGTATTTGATAACTCTAATTATTTCTATCTTTTTTTTTACTATTTTATATTAATAGTTAGATATTTTATATCAATTTTATAATATTAAGTTTATTTTAACTTGTTTCTATAATTTATATCTATTTGTTCTAGTAAAATCATTTTGAATCTTGCAGGGCTGATCTACAGGTTATTTGGAGCAAAACAAGAATTTTCCTGTTTTCTGGCTAGACACGCCCGGCGACACGCCCTCCATGGGCGTGACCAAGGGCGTGACACACGCGATCGAAGCCATTCAGCGAAATCGTCGACAAGCGGTCGGAAAAGCTCGACACGCCCTCCGACACGCCCTCCATGGGCGTGTCACATAGGCGTGTCACCCTTACACGGAGCATGCCAACCAGTGGAAAAACTGCCAGCCGTGCCACGTCAGATTAGTATGACACGCCCTTGGTCACGGGCGTGACCCAGGGCATGTCAGGTACGTTTCCAGCCAATTATTCCTCCGTTCCAACCGTTGCCGCCAGAAAGCCGTTGCAGCTCGACACGCCCCTAGTCACAGGCGTGACTAGGGGGCGTGACACCTCCATAAAGTGCAGTTTACTCCCGCCGGTTTCAGCTTCCCGCCGTTTTCAAGAAACAGCCTTGACACGCCCTAGGTCACGGGCGTGACCTAGGGGCGTGACCCGTTAGTTAACAGATTTTGGCGGTTTCTCCTCCAACGTTCCCGGGGTTTCAAGACGACGGTTCCGAACCTGACACGCCCTAGGTCACGGGCGTGACCTAGGGCGTGACCAAACAGAAATTTTTCCTATAAATTCCAGACAGCTTCAGATGCTCAGGGGTCGAATTTTAGGAGTTGGAGTCTTGTAGTTTGCTATTTCTTTTTGCTGTATTTTTTTCATTTCTAGTCTAGATTTACTATTGTTATTACTCTTAATTCTAATTGTTTTTAATTCAAGCATGTTTTTCCCTACTTTATTTTGTAATTCTCAAATCATGATAAGTAGCTAACCTTCTTTAGCACTTGATCATGATGAAACTTGGAATAAAATAAACTCTTCCTTTTTATCAAATGTCTTGTTCGTAATCTTACTCGCTACGATTTATCTTTGATTTTTATTACATCGAATTCATATTACGCGTATATGATCTTCGATCTAAGATCCGTATTCTAAATGACCGAGAGGTTGCGGATACGAGGAAATCACTCACAGATAAAAGAAGTTGAATGCACTCCTCGAGAGAGGATGACGTAAATCTTCCGGATTGGAGTCAAATCCAATAGTGGGGTTCACCGCCTAAAGCAAGCTTAGGGGTTTCGACTGGCCGAGAGGTCTTAATCGATCAACCTAAGGTTAGTCAAAAGCATGAGCTCGAGATAGACGCTTTTGTATTCTAGGATCCTCCACGGTCGAGTGAGTAGTTTAAGAACTCGTATTGCGAGAAGGTTTATTTTATCACAAGGGGATTCTAGATCAAGTACTAGCTTCACCTAATCGTATTTTTTCTTTCTTAGTTTTACGCTTAGTTTTTCCTTTTCCGTTTTTAAACATAAACCAACTTTTCTGTCCGATAAGTTAATAGCTTTTCTTGTGAGTACAAGTACTCGTCAGCCCCGAGTCGATATAAGACACTTGATTCTATACTCCGAACGATAGGTATACTTGCCTCATCAATTGGAAACACGCGCTAGCGTGGAGAAAATATCCATCACTCCTCTTCCTCAGGCCGACGACATCAGCAGCAGCCCCTGCTTCTTCTTCTCCTTCTTCGACCAGTGAGGGCAGCAAGCGAATTCCTCCTCCGACAACCCTTATTCCTCTCCGTCCGGCCGGTGAATCTCAAGAGGAACTCCTAGGGTTTTCGCTCGAAACTCCTCTATGTGGATCTTTGAGCTCAAATCTGGTCTCCTTGGGTAAGGAACTCCGCCAATCTCATGTTTTCAGATTTGCCCTAATTTTGTTGCGATAATTTTCGCTCTCCGATCAATGAAATTACGTCGATCCCTCCTGCGGTTGTCGTATTTTCGTCTAACCTCGATTTATTTGTGTTTTCGGTACCGCTCATCGGATCTAGTGGTGGAATCACTCCAAGACTTCTCCGATTTGGGGCTTCCCGAACCTAAGCCCCGCCAGAACCCCACTTTTCTCGTGGTAGTTCCCTCTCCCCTCACCCTTGAGGGAGGTAAAATTTTCTAAACTCCTCGTGTGATGTGTTGTGCGATTAACAATGTCTGGTCATCGTAGAAAGTGACGCAGAGCGAATCTATAAGCGGCGGGAAACCGGTGACCTAACCCTACATGAAATGCAAAAGTCCGACGGTTAGATCACAATTTGATAATAAACAATAACATCCCACACAGTTAATTCAAGACAAGACAAAATAATTTAATTAAGCGAGGCAAGCTTAGACATTCCTCCGCGTGGATGGCCAAAGCAAGAGTGCGCGGTGAATAAACCCTGCAAATCACAGTATTTATCCAGACAAACCACCACAATACAATATCTATCCAAACAAATATAGTAACCAATCCAATATAAAAGTGCTGAAAATAATAATCCAATACAACAAAGGACTCACCAAAGTAATGGGCTGACCGAGGCACTGAAGATTTTGGAGCCGGATGCGTGGTACGGTGATCGAACGTGGAACCGACGGCGTGGAAACGAAGGATGTGATTGTCCTCGGCGATGAATGGTGGAATTGTAACACCCCTTCCCAGTATTTCAGAAATCAGCCGTCCGACCGGGTCAACGATATAAAGAAAACTAGGAAACTGTATTAAAACTAGTATGCAGCAGGTAAAAACTACTAAGAATTTAAAACTTATAACGGAAGCTAAGAAAAATAAACTAAGGGTAACCACATACCTCATATCTGGATTCATGCATGAGCCACGTATCTCTCATCTCCAGGCAGTTGAGCGCATTCTTCGATACTTGAAGACTGCTCTTGGACCGTGACTTGTATACAAGCCCACTTCGTCTCCCTTATCTCCGAGTGATTATTGTGACGTCGATTATGCTGGCTTATTGGATGATCGACGTTCCACAAGTGGATACTGCACTTATTTTGGCGGACATCTCATTACATGACATAGCAAGAAACAGTCTGTTGTTGCCCGTTCATCCGCTGAGGCCAAGTATCATTCATTGACAGCTGTTGTGTCTGAGCTCACTTGGCTTGAGGGTTTCCTTGATGATTTAAGAGTCAAGCTTTCCGCACCAGCCACCCTACTTTGTGACTGTCAGGCAGCCATACACATTGCCAAAAATCCCATTTTCCATGAATGGACGAAGCACATTGAGGTTGATTGTCATTTCATTCGAGAAAAGATTAGATTAAAGAAGATAAAGTTAATGCATGCCCCAGCTGCCGAGCAAGTCGCTGACATCCTCACCAAGACCTTACCACGACCTTTGTACTATCAGTTCTTATCCAATCTCGGTGCCTACGATTTGTACGCTCCAGTTTGCGGGGGATTGTTGAATGATATATATAAAGGCCCATTAGTAAAAACCCATTTAGGCTCTTAGCTAGGATGTTTAGTCTCACATCTTGTAATAAGGTTTTTTTCTCTCTCTCTCCCTATATATTTGTATTTACACTTGTAATTTGATACACAAGAAGGATGTACAAAGTTTCATATTTTCGCCCAAGTGTTCTTCTACAATATCAATTAATTAATTCATACAAATTAATTATAAGAATGTCGTCATGGCCGCTTCCATATACGCGCTCCATAAGTTATGATGAGGGGGGTCCATTTGAGTGAATGTGCCCGCGACCATGGCGGCTTCCATATGCGCGCTCCTAAAATTATGACGAGGGGGGTCCACTTGAGTGAATGCGCCTACGACCACTGCGACTTCCATATATGCGCTCCATAAATTATGACGAGAGAGTCCACTTGAGTGAATGTGTCCGCTACGCATGGACCCGTAACACTCCATCCGTCCTTCAAAATGAGCTTGCCCTCAAGCTCGTGTACCAACCGGGTGGCTGGATCATCTGGTACCTTGACCTCCCTCCAGAACAGGGCCAAGTAGTGCGTAGCTGCGATGGCGGTGTTGGTGAGTAGCGGCGGTGCTGTCGGAAAGATGGGCCGCGGAAGCAGTGACTTCCGCATAGTCGGTGGAGCGGTGGTGAACAACAGCCGCAAGGATGTCGGAGACGCGACAACCGGCAGCAGGAACAGATCCGTCGGGAATGAGGTACAAGGCGACAGAAGAGGCGGCGATGCGGCCGGTGGAAGTGGCAAGGCATGGGCCGGTGGAGCAAGAGCCGGGAGAGAAGGTGGAAGCAGTGGAGGTACAACCACCGTGGAGAGAGGCGGCACAATAGCGGTCGGTGCGAGTTCGACGGGAGGATCGGCTGCGGGGCGGAGGGACGGGTTGGTGTCATAGAGGAATGTTGGGGTCGACATGGCAGCCTCTCACACAGTGCAGGAAGCGACCGCGGTGAAGATGGCTTAGGGCAGGGAACCTCGTAGGGGGTTGCGGAAGCCCGTCCGTCGAGTGTGAGGAGACAATCGACTTTGGTATGGAGGGCGAGGAGGGAGGCGTGCATGGAGGCAAGGAGTTTCTCTTGAGCCTCCAAGCGGCGGTTTAGGGCTTTAGTGGTTGCCTCAAGAGGGAGAATTCCAGCAGAGCGAGTTTTCGAGGCCATTTCAGCGGTTGCGTAGGGCACTACAGTCGGCGGCAGGGCGGTGCCGGGCGGACGGTCGGGACATCGGCCGAGGGAAGGCAGAGGTGCTGCGGTGGGATCAGACGCCGAGCGGGAGTAACGGAGGCTACAGTGTCAAGGGAATCCAGAGCGGAAGCAGGACGTCGATCGATAACGCAGTCGGAGTCGATCGGCGCAAGCAGAAGTAGCACAGTGGTTGCGGGAGCGGAAGGGAGCAGCCCTGTAGGCGGCGAGGCGGAGAAGCCGGTTGGCGGCAGGTCGGCGGAAGTCGAAGGACAGAGACCTTCCTGCAATAGACCGGTGCGCTGCTGATGCACATAAGCAGGAATGGCGGCCGCGCAGGCGGCGCTGCAGATCGGCCTGGGGGTGATGAACGACGATGGCGTGAGGAATTTGTGCGGAACGTCGGCTGCAGAACAGTGGCGAAACGATGGCTGTGGAAGATTGGTGGAAACGGGATGTTGGCGTGCAGAATTCGTTCTTGCCGGATCGGCGGATCGGGAGATGGGGTTTGGAGCCGACCGAGATGCGTGAGTTCGGCGGATCGATCCGGTGCAATGTAAAATCGGAAGCAGATCTAGTTCTGGATTGTAGCGGCTACTGGCGGCGACGTGCGGGCGGAGGGGCAGGTCGGACCAATTGTTAGGATCACAGATAAATTCCAGGAGGAATCCGGTAATGGGAAGGGCCGATGGGGGTGAGCGAGAATGAATGAGGATGAGAAGAGACAAAATGTGATCAATCCTAGAAATCTTCAAACATTCCAAGATAATTTCACTCATAAACCTCTCCCCCTTATATAGATGAGGGAGAACAACCAAACATGAAAATACAAAAGACACCCAAACAAGGAAATACAAAAGGCAACCCAACAAGGAATACAAAATAATTATCTTAATTGATTGTTATTATTTAGTATGAATTAATTAATATCAATTAATTAATTTATTCAAATTAATTATTAGAATGTCGTCATGACGACTTCCATATACGCGCTCCATAAGTTATGATGAGGGGTTCAATTTGATTGAATGTGCCCGCGACCATGGCGGCTTCTATATGCATGCTCCTTAAATTATGACGATGAAGGTCCACTTGAGTGAATGCGTACGACCACTGCGACTTCCATATGCGCGCTCCATAAATTATGACGAGGGGGGTCCACTTGAGTGAATGTGTCCGCAACACGTGGACTCGTAACACAATACTGGTGGGGGGGGGGGGGCGTGCGACCACATAGTGCCACGACGCGCAGCCTCACGCTTGACACCCCTCTCTCTTCTCTCTTTTCTCCTTCCAATGTCATGTTTGTTTATTTGATTTGACAATCATGATTAGATTAGATAATAATTACTCCAATTTGAGAACTTGATTTTGACAACCTATTTTTGATAATTTAATTTCGACAATTTGATTTTTTTTTTTTGGATACATAATTACTTAAATGGATATTATAATTAAAATTGTTTTGAAATGAATAAAAAAATTGATGACATTAGATAAATAAACATGAGCAGTATTGACATTATGAATGTTTCACCAAAAAAGACTTTTTCTTTTAATACAGTGCGTGTATGTATATCTATATATATATATCTATATATATATATATGTATATACGAGTGACAGGCACGGGCCTACTCCCCGATGACCACGTGCCACAGTACCCGGCCGCCAATGGCGGGCTTCGCCCGCCCCCCGGCAGGCTTTGCCCGCCCACCTGCCCGAAGCCTGCCCCAGCCCCCCGCCCGACCCAGCCGCATTTTCCATGGTATAAGAGTGAATCACCCTTTGGTGAAAGCCAAAATTGGAAAGCCCAATGTTGCACCAAAGAGTGTTTTTTTCTTGTAGAATACTGTGCGGGCGTACGGGCAAGGGTCAAGGAGCCTCCAAATCGAAAAGTGATCGACATGAAAGTTGCAGATCTCGGCGTGACGAACAACTTTCATGTTGATCACTTTTTTATTTGGAGTCGTCTTGGCCTTCGATTTGGGCCTTGAAATCGGGGGCGGCGAGAGTGCTACAGTAAAGCCTCACGCCGCCCCCGATTTCGAGGCCCAAATAGAAAGCCAAGACGGCTCCAAATCAAAAAGTGATCAACATGAAAGTTGTTCGTCTCGCCGAGATCTACAACTTTCATGTTGATCACTTTTCGTTTTGAGACCATCTTGACCCCCAAAAAGCCTTGCCCGTACGCCTGCACCGTATGTTTGCCGTCGCCAAACCTTCTTTTTAGTCCCACACCGCCCTTTAAATTAGGAATTTCGGGTATATATTGATATTTCCGCAATTAGTGTTTGAAATAAGGTGTGCTGGCAGGCTTGCTAGCCGAATTGCGGCTTGGCTGGCTTAATGCCTGTGTTGGCGGACCTGATTGCGTGGTCTTTTTAGTTTTATGCCTTATAGGGGTATAATCGTAATTTCACATAGGTTTAGGACCCTAGTAGTAGGTTTAGGAGCCCTAGTAAAATGTGGAGAGAGAGGGTTGGTTTGATCAGACGGCTGCTGATATAGTGGAAGAGATCAGACGGCCATTGCTTTTTCCCCTAATTTTGAACTCAGGCTATTTGCAGATCTCAGTATTTCTTTTTAATATGGTATAGATATATTTATATATATGAGCATGGAATGAATTATACTCTCTAAATTAATATTTACGAATTTTATGTATATCATGATTATCCTTTTTTGTGTGTATTTGATGGGGATCGCGACATGCATCGTCCTACACAATGATCAGAGCTATCCATTTTATGCGGATCGACGATCCGATTTTTTTAGTCATTTGTAGTTATTTTTTGAATTTTTATTTCATGTATTTTGAAGGCTATCATGATCGGAGAATCATGACCATCCATGATGGCCCTATAGTCATTTGTAGTAATGAAAATATTACTTTGTTCGATCTAATGGCGCTGAAGCCAGAAATCCAAGTGCGAAGCTTGGATTTATCCCTCCCATTTCTACTTAGTCGTCCAACCCCCTCCCCATCTCCTCCCACGCATCTATACAGTCGGCACCCTCCCACATCCACCTTCCTCAAATCACCACCGGACACTACAACCCATCCAGTCGACAACAACCCCTCTCTCCACCTTTAGCCGGCAACCCCAACCACCCTCCAAAACCACCCGCCGACCAACCACCATTCCCCCCCCCCATATACAATTCCCCTCTTCAAATCCCCTTCATTTTCATTTTTCGGCGATCACCGGAAAACATTTCCCAACCAACTCCAGAGAACATCGTCCCCTTTCTAATTTCATCCGTTTTCAGTTTTCCGACGATTGCCGAAAAACACATCCGGCCACCACCGCCAGAAACCACCTCCGACCAGCCGCCACCCCCCCCACCCTCCACCCCACATATCACCACCACCACATAAGCGACATCACTACCTCCCCTCTTCCTCAAGTTTAGGGCCACTACCTCCTAAATTTCCTCTCCTCCCACTACCCCACTGATGGAAATCGACGAATTTTGGATCATCGGATTGATGATCGGAGATTGTGATCGCGACCGGCTTGATTTTTCATTTTGTACGTATTTTTTTATTTTTCTGATTAGCTTTTTTAAATTTAGGTTTAATTATTCGTCGGGCGATCGTAGCAACCAAATGAGGCATCATGGCTTGGTTTCCAAAAGAGGAATCGCTCGGTCATCCCGCTCATTGCTACGTCGGGCATTCGATGCGACGACGAATCACTTTTGTCGCCTTCCGTCACCTCCCTCCACTTTCTGCTGCCTTTCGCCGCATCTTGTGATGTAGGGTAGGCTAAGGGGTGCACAAAACCCACGAATCTAGGTGGAAATGCAAAGGCTACTCTCTAAATGCAATGCGGCTGTCAGTTACGGCGACAAATAAATTGGAGCAATGAAATTTTCAAACACCACGCAAATATTTAAAATTGAAAAACAAGTATTTGATTCCGCAATTTTATAACGCCTTTCTTCCGCTCGGAGGGCCAAAGCAAAGCGCGCGGTGAATAACTACTGCAAATTAATAGCGTATCGAAAACAATTTTCTACTAGCAAGACTCACAACACATACATTAATTCACCAATGAAAATGTCAAATCAAATAAGCCAATACCACAAGAAACTCACAAAGTTGCGGGCTGAACCGAGACACTGAAGAATTTGGGGTCCGGAGGTGTAGATCGGCGATCGGAGGCGGAACCGGTGGCGTGAAAATGAAGGCGGTGGCTGTCCTCGGCGGTAAATGATGAGATCGGGTGAGAAATGGGTAGATCCGGTCACGTACAAGTAGATCCGGGTCGGGGGGGGGGGTGGATCCGCTATCCGCTATTTCAGGCAAAAATGGAAAGTGTGAGTGGTAGAAATAACAGATTGGGAGGCTATAATCCTAGATCTGGATGGATCTAGAATTTTATGGTTGTTAGGACGGTGGATCCATGAAGGGGAGTAGGCGGATTAGGGAGGAGGGGGAGGAGGGGGAGGTGGAGGCCGACGGGCTGTTAGGTCAGTTTTAGGAGGTGGCCGGTGGTGGGGAGGGGTGAGGGTTGGCCGGCTAGGTAGTGGGCAGAGGACAAGGGGTCAGCGGCCCTGTAACGGCGGTGGAGGGGCGGCAGACTGGAGAGGAGGTAGCGGGTTGGGCGGCTGCAAGAGGGCAACAGGCCGGCGGCTTCGGGGGCTGGAATGGAGGGCTACAACGGGTGGATTTGAGGTTTGAGAGGTGGAAAACGATGACAAGGGTTTGGGGAAGGATAGGGGGGAAGAAAACCAACATAAGAATCGTCACCTAGAGCTCCACGGCGTCGGCACCGGGGGGTGATCGCTGGAATCCGGGAATACTTCTCCAAAATTCTGCAATGCCTATAATCAGCCCACTACTCCTCTATTTATAAGAAAAGACAACCTCGGACATTCCAATCAACGACTATGATTGGCCGGTGGGAGAGACCGCTAAAATACATGAATAATGAACTAAAAATAATAAACTAATATATGAATTTGACTCGTGGCGACATTCCGGACGCAACCGCGGAGTCTGATCGTCGATCCGGACACACCCTATATGGTAAGTCGCCAAATCAGCCTCGAACGGGCCCAAAGCTCGGGCTCGTCTCTGCTCCGCATCATCTTGCCATCTCCTTCCAGGTATTCCTCCCCGCCCCACCTCAAATCCGAACATCCTTCCCCTTACCCGTTGCATATCCTAGCCTTCCCGCACATCTACACTCCAAAATACATCCCCCATCACTCCCTTGCAGCAGGCTCGACTATCCTCTCCTCTGATTTCTTCATTCGTCCCACTCCAAAATCACACCATTCGGCACCTCCCCATTTTACACCCTGTTGTACAACCCCTTTCCACGACCAAATCCAATTGAAAACACCTTCTTGAAGCCTCTCCAACCCTCATCCATTTCCACGGCAATACCCCTTTGTATATATATTCCAGCACTTCGCCAACACCATACCTGCATTTTCCCTCCTCCAATAGCCCTTCCAACCCATTAAACAGCTACCACCCCTCTCCGAAAACCCCCACATAACAGTATCCTCACTCCCGGACAGTCACTGGCACCTTTGGAGTTTCCCCGACACCACCGACATCGAATACTTGGTGAGCTTTTACTTCTAGTACTCATTTATTCACATTGTTCGAATATCTCGTATTGCTAGTAACATTTGGTGTGGATTAATTTAATTGTTGCATATCTTTATTGGTCTACCAAAAGATCTATTCACTTCTTATTTTAATTTCAATGCATTCTCAATGAACTTGTAATTATTGTCTGCCTTACTTTAATTGCAATATTTGTAATCAATTGTGACGCTTGCACGAGATTTTAAAATTAAGTTGTTTAATTAATTGTGCGGAGGAAAAATACTTGTGTAATTTAATCATTGTTTGTGCATCACATTAGGGATGCCCTTCGTTAGTTGGATTGTATGCTTGTGCTTATCTGCATATTCATTTTAGGGTTCGTTTTCGGCCCTTACATTCATCGCGTGCTCATGTGTATTACATTTAAAGTTAGGGCATCATAAGTTCACATCCTTTAGATTCATCTTGCGTCAAATTAGTATCAGAGACAGATTTGGGCTTTAGTTTAATATGCATTAGTAGAGTCTACAGGTTCCTTAATGGCAAGGTATCACCATTATTCCTCTCCTCTATTTGGGGGTCCCGAGTCCATTTACACTCGCTCTCATAGAGTCCCATCAGGGAGATCCTCACGTTACTATGATGATTACTCTCTATCACATCACATTACTTCCAGCGATCATGTTGATCCATCGACGCGATCCCACTATGCTAGAGACGATCGGTATGATGATTATCGTCATCCATATCCCAGCACGCGAGCAGATCATGTTGATCCTTCAACATGACTCGATTACCGTAGGAATGATTATTATGAGGATCGTCGTTTTGAGAGAGATATCGAGTGTCACTTTTGTACTATAGCCCCGTCTTTTGACGGCTCGTCGAGATCAGATTGTTCACCTTTTCAAATTACACATCCATGTGAAGTCTCTCTTATAACCCGAGAGTAAAAATGTATTTGTGTTGATCCATCTTAACTGTCGCCGCACGTGCTATATAGTCCTTGAAACTACAACCACATTTTTGGTCGGTCGCAGTGAAATCAAGTCGCCGAGGAAATTTTCCTAAAGCAAGGATCCAAAGTGCGTGTTAAAATATCACTTGAAATTCTCTTTATATCATGTTGGGGTGCTCCCACTCCAATTGAATGAACCACAACTATGTTTGCCCCATCGAATGGTAGGAGGCTACCTCATTCCAGTCACGCCATGGCATGCACTGGTTTGCGAAAAATTGTTCACTATGTGTCAACCAAATGAGTCGATCCTCTCTGTCGTTGAATGTGGAAAATTTTACCTTTGTCCGTTGCGGGACTCCTAATATGTTGTGTCAAGGTGGTAGGGGTGCACCATGTTACGGGCCTACTTCTGTAACAGCGGTGACTCACTAGAATAGTGATCGAAGATGGAGAAGATGGCGGTGGTGGGGGATACCGTGGAGCCGGAACCGCGCCTGCCTAGGCGGAATTGCTCATTGGAGGAGAGAGCCACCAAGATCTCACAATAAGAGACAAGAACTAGAACTTCATTTCATTTCCCCCATACAATACTCTAAGGGTCTATTTATAGAACCCCCGGGTGGCACACCCGTAAATACATGAAGATGCATAAAATATTAAAAATACATAAATTTTAGTATAATACGACTTGACTCTTAATACGAACTCCATAATATGATAAACGGTGAAGGATTCGAAACCGATCCGTAACATCTCATTAGCCCTTGAAATCGAGCTTGCCCTCAAGCTCGAACTCCACGTGGTGACTGGTTCATCAGGCAACATGATCTTCCGCCAGAACAATGCATGATATCGCATAGCGACGGTGGCGTCGTCAGTGAGTAGCGGCGATGTCGTTGGAAGGACACGCGACGGAAGTAATGATGCCGGCGAGGTTGGTGGAGGGGTGATGAACAACAAAAAGTTGATCGGGGAAGCGATGGCCGACAAAATGAGTGCTGGCGGAAAGGCGGTCGCGGTGTCTGACAAAAGTGGCCCAAGGTGGGGCTGCACCACTACGACAGATGATGGCGGAAGGGGCAATTACTGCTAAGAGCGGTGGCACGTCAGTGGCCGGCACAGATGGCGATTGCCCGAACAGAGGCTGCGGCAGAAGCAACGGGGACATGGGCTGCGGCGGAAAGGCGGCTGTCAAATTCTTAATGTGTTGAAGGAGTGCGTCGACATTCCGGAGGAGTGTGTCCATGGAGCTCATCATTTCTCGTAGCTTTGATTGGATGACGGCGGATGCCGTGACACTCAATTTGGTGTTCCCCATAATAATATGATGAAATTATTAATAACCAATTAATCAAGAAAATGATTAATTAATTTAAAATATTTTCCTTAAGATATAATAGTATGGGGTCACTGCTGCATGCACAGGGCTCAAGAAATAATTAGAAATAAAGCAAGAAAGGGAATAAAAAAAATTGATGTGGATTGGATGGGTGGCTCGAGATAATAAATTGATGTGACCTTAGGATAGGTGTGGGCTGCTTTGTGAAAGAGTGGGCTGCTGAGTCATTAATTGGAAGGTAGATTTAATACATAATAAATTAATCAAAAGAAAGATTAATAGTTTAGAAATTAAATAGGGCACACTTGTGACGTTGTTGGGCTTAGGAGATGAAAAGACTAGCGGGCTGGGCAAAAGATTAGAACAAAATAATACATAAGGCTTGAGGCTCGAGGAAAAAGTAATGGAGAGGAACGTGCAGTGCGGGGGCTCGAGGAGGCCAGGCAGCGGCAAAACAACGTGCGGCTCGAGGAAAGAAGACGTGGGTGACGTCGGTGGCTTGGACGAGGGAAGAAGCGGCATATGGTCGCTGATCTAGGGAAAATTTTTAGGTCAGGACTGTGAACGATAAGCATCGTCCACACAACCAATGAGAAACCACAAATAATGAGGGCCCCGCGCAAAAGTGTATGGCACAATCCACAACTGCGTGGGGCCCACCTCCTTTGCAAGCTCCTCATTGGTGCAGGACCATAAGCATCGTCCACAGTCGTGACCTAAATATTGCTCCTGATCTAGACGGAGAGGATGCGTCGACGACCGATTTGCTGGATGTTGGAGACAACGACGTCGGGTCGGCGGGGACTGTTACCGGAATCCACGACGGCTGCGGCTTCTGCGGTTGGGGTTGGAACATCGCATGCAGGGAAGGAACCTATTACCTAAGTATAGCGTCGATGCAGCGGCGAGGGTTTTCTGGCAGCGATGGCGCTGGAGCAGTCGATGGGAGAGAGCTGACACAGAACGTCGTTGTTGGTATCGTAGAGGCAGAAGCAGCGTGTAGGGGACCTTAGCAAGGGGAATGAGGCCCCTATCAGTTCCCCCCATTGGCCCAGTCAATGTGCACTCGTCATCAGCTTGGTCATGTTTGGTTCCAATCAATTGTTGTCGTGTTGTGTCAGGGCCTAGGAGCCCGGCTTCACATGTCTTCTGGCTCGCCGAGGGCCTCTGCGAGTCGAACTGACACTCGTGTGTGTCTTTGGTGGGGATTCCGCCTTGCGTGAGACAAACACCTCATCTATCCCGAAGTGAATCTTCATAATCGTTATTTGTGTTGCTTGAGTCAAACAACTTCCATCGTCTGTACTTGCACCCTTGTAACATTTCTAACAACTTTTTTCCATCATTATAATTTACATATGTAATATTGTAGCATGATCACCAAGTATTCTTATCCTCCCTACCACCTTCCATGTATTTATCCCACTAGGAGAAAAATTAAATATTTGTCCACTAATTGTAATAAATAAAATATTTGCATGTTTTAATTATGTGGACCACATATATTATTATTTCAAAAACAATCCAGAGGAGTTTAATAGTTCATAGACACATTCAATAGTAGCGAATATTTGTTAAATTAGCATGCACATGCCTAATCTACCGTTTTGTATACACAAAAAGCTGGGTACAACTAAGATACTGACATCCAAACAGATATGCACCACATCATTTTTGATCTATTTTTTTTAATAAGTATAAGAATGTTTATCTAACCAGGAAAAATGTAATTCTTGAGGCATGAGGCACCGCTGCATATCTTAGTCTCCAACTCGGCTGTGATCTAAATGCACAGGGGGTGAACGTGCGTGGGCAATGTGGGACTAATGCGACAGACTTGTCATGCCTACGATACTCCAACATCCGTGGTCTCACTCGACATGTGAGACACCACTATAGATCCCAATCTCCAACACGCCCCACAATGAAACAAACCAAACTCTGATACAAAGGCGGAACCCGACTTTCATCCCAAAACCCTAAGGTGAAAGGAGGGGAATGAGACCTATAAGCACAAGTTCGTGAACGTCGGCGGGCAATGTGGGACTAATGTGACAGATGGGCCATGCCCGGGATAATCCAACAACCGTTGTCGCACTCTACACGGGAGACATCACTGAGCATTCTAATCTCCAACTCGACCCCACAGCTGAACAAACCAAGCTCTGACACCAAGTCGTAACGTCGCTTCCATCACAAAACTTCGAAGTAAAAGGAGCGTCTTGGACCTATTAGCACATGCGGGTTAATACAGGTGCACAATGTGGGACTAATGGGAAAGACGGGCCACCTGGGATAGGTTGTTGGAAAAATTGTAAAAGCTTGAGACGAAAAAGAGATGTATATATAAGAGGTAGATAAACTCAGTGCAATGATAAACAAGCATATCACACTAAGCCAGCCATCAATACTGATTACTTTTGTAGTTTTGTTAGCATTTAAATTTTTTGGTGTGCTCTACAAAACAATATAAATTAGTTCACAAACCATTTGCATGACTCAAAATGATTTTATTGAATCAGACGGACGCATCCATTTAATGCAACGGTATCTCACGTGTCAAGTGGGACCTCGGACAGTTGAAAGGGCTAATGCCAACCTTGCAAAGTTATCAGCTAGTTAAAAAGCTGTGTGCATTTCGAAGTATTATGGCGTATAATGTTGACCTAGCTAAGTAATACTATTGGGTGTCTGTTTAATTCTTCCTTAGCAACCTCCTAATTCATTTCAGGGTTTGAATAATGATCAAATACTGAAAAAAAAATGAAGTTATTAGTTGTGACTTCGGATATTACATTTGACTGAGCATGACAGATTTTAAGTATTTATACTACTGAAAATGATCAGTAATTGACTTCTTCTGGCAGTCTAGACTATAAAGGTTATATGATTGCATGCTATTTGAATTGATTTTTGTAAAATCAAATTCTGAAAACAGGAAGATGTTGCAGAGATATTCAAGGCAGCAGATAAAGACAATTCAGGAAGTTTGACAGTGAAAGAAATTCAGGATGTTTTAGAAGATATTTACAGAGGTTATCCTCAAATAAAACTATATTTGAAGAGCAGGCATATGAGCAGCATTCTGGAGCTTCTTGAGGATTCTAAAGGCAATGGTAAAAAAGAGGCCATAGAAGTGAATATAGAAGAGTTCAAGAAAGCTCTTGCTGATGTTGATTCACAAGTCAAGGCGCTTCCTGCTACTGCACAAGTATTTGTTTGAGTGTTGCAATTATGTTATCGGTGTCATGTGTTGAATCTATGAATGTTTTCTCCCAACTTGATCACCACATTTTTATAGGTTGCTGCCCAGCAAGGGAATTATCTTGCCAAATGCTTTAACAAAATGAAGGACACTGAAGAGCAATCTGAAGGTCCTCTACTTATCAGAGAGAGAGGTCGTCATCAATTCCACCCCTTTCGGTATACTTTCTGTGTCATCCTGTTGCAGGTCCTTTTATCATCTCTTTTCTTAATTTGCTCATATAATAAATTATGCAAAATTTATAGTCTATACCAATTTTTGTCAAAGTCCATTGTATTATTTATATTTTATTAGTTTATTTGTGTTTCTATGGGCGGTGGGTTGTCTCCTGCTGTGGCCCTTACCCTTGGACCTCGTGACTGGCGGAGGAGCAATGATCGGGGGACGGAACCTGCGTGGGTTGCGGCGGCGTTGATCGGGAACGGGACCTGCACGGGTTGCGGCTAGGGCAACTCACGGTTTATCCATGGGTTTAGAGAGAGAGAGAGAGAGAGAGAGAGAGAGAGGAGGGGAAATATGAGAGATTTAATTTTTGATTTCTTGCTTACCCACCAAGCCTAGTCGACTAATATTTAAGTTCACAACAGGCCCCTCATTTGGGCTTACGACAATGAGCACAATATTTTTAAAAATAACACAACATAAATTTGAAGATAACGAGATAACTGGCGTCGTCACGCCCATAACATCGCCGCCCTCGTTAGAAGACAGCTTGTCCTCAAGCCGGGTCGAATGGTATTGCATTGTGTTCTCCCTCTGCCGCGTCATTACTGGGAGGATCATCTACTTCGAGCCAAAAATAGTGTTTGCATCGATGTCCCGACGTGAAGTGCTCATCACAATTGTAGCACAAGTCTTTCTCGCGACGCGCGACCATCTCGGTGTCCCGACGTGAAGTGCTCATCACAATTGTAGCACAAGTCTTTCTCGCGACGCGCGACCATCTCGGTGTTGGACAAACACGGCGGACAATAGGTCCCGGTGGATCGTCCTGGAGTGTAGCCTTGCCAGGCAAACTGGCTATAGAGTAAGCGCCCTGATAGGCCCGACATCCCATAGGTGGATGATCTAATAACAGTCGTCGTTCATAAGCCCTGGCGAGGCTCATAACGGTGTTGAGATTACGTGGCAGAAGAAATTTCACATCCCAACGTAAACGCTCGTGAAGGCCGACAGTGAAGTGGGGCACTTGCTGCTCTGGTAACACTGACGTCGCCCTAGACAGAAGAATTTGGAATTGTTCGAGATAGTTGTTAATGGAGCCGTCCTGTTTGAGGTTCACCAGATCGTCGAGTGGGTTGCCCTGTTGAGCATGACCAAAACTTAGGGTGCAGGACGCACTGAAATCCGCTCATGAAGTGTGGGGGTGTTCGCACATAAGTTGAGTGAACCACAATTGCGTTGGGCCAAGTAAGTGGATGGAGGAAATGCTGACGCGTTCTTCCTCTAGCATGCGTTGGTTGGCGAAGAATATATCGCAGCGGGCGAGCCAAGGAAGAGGATCTTTACGGCCCTCGTAGATCGGAAAGTCCATCCGGATAGTTCAAGCGTAGGTGGGGTAGTCCGCGCCTGCAGGAGCGGCGGAGTCCACATGGCTTGCCGAAGGGTGATCGGTCGTGTTCATAGGTGGAGGGAAAGTGACCCCTGTAGGGCATCCAAGCGTGCGTTGAGGGCGCCCAT
Organism: Platanthera zijinensis; assembly: GCA_039513925.1. Classification (NCBI taxonomy): domain Eukaryota; kingdom Viridiplantae; phylum Streptophyta; class Magnoliopsida; order Asparagales; family Orchidaceae; genus Platanthera; species Platanthera zijinensis. Next base: position 158,916,330 of record CM077095.1, read on the forward strand.
TTTGGCGTTCTGAGTCGCAAACATGGTTTGGAAGTGTCATGATCTCGGCGAGCAAGGAAGCACCGTCCTCCATCGGTGATCAGGCTGGACAAACGGCCGACGGTGTTGGAAGTAGGCCGACGGAGGAGAAGAGTCGTTGAGCTGTTGTTGTGGGGTTGGGAAGCGGGACGGTGGCCACATAAGTGTCTGAAGCAAGGGCCGCAGGGCTGGGAGAAGGATCGGCGTGCAGGGGCCACGGGGCTGGGAGCAGGGGTTGTGGGTGCTGCTGGGTAGTAGCGGCGAGGCTGTGGGGTTGTACCGGGACGCACAGAGTGTTGGAAGAGGGGTCGGCAGGTGCGCTGGTTCGGCGACGCAGATTTGGGCGGGTGGCGGAAATGTCGGAGGAAGAGCCGGTGGCCCGCTCTGATACCAGATTGTTGTGGCCCTTACCCTTGGACCTCGTGACCGGCGGAGGAGCATTGATCGCAGGACGGAACGTGCACGTGTTGCGGCCTTAGTTATTAAAGGCGCAAGGCGCACCAAGGCGCAAAAGGGGCTTGGAGCCTAGGCGCAAGGCTCAAGGCGCAAGCACGCGCCTGACGAAGGCAAGGCGACCGGTCTACTAATTAATCATTCATTATTATCGTTTATATCTCTTAAAAATAGAATCAATGTGATCTCTTGCATCATATCTAAGTCTTAATGTACAATTATCTTTCACAAACACTAAATCAATTAAAAATAATTGAGTTCTTACATTATTATTTTCTTAATTTTTGGAAAAAATTTACAAACAAAATCTCACTCAGGTGAAGGCGCAAATAAGGCGCACGGAGGCGCAAACCTCTGAGCCTGGTGAGCCCGGAGCCTTAGGCGCGCCCGAGGCGCGCCTTTAATAACATAGGTTGCGGCAGCGTCGATCGGGAACGGGACCTGTGCGAGATGCGTCTAGGTCACAGTTTATCCGTGGGTTTAGAGAGAGAGATAGGAAGGAGGGTAAATTAGAGAGAGAGAAATTTAATTTCTGATTTTCTTGCTTACCCACCAAATCTAGTCGGCTAATATTTAAGTTCACAACAGGTCCCACCATTTGGGCTTACGACAACGAGCACAATATTTTTAAAAATAACACAACGTAAATTTGAAGATAACAAGATAACTGGCGTCATCACGCCCATAAAATCTCTCAAATTTTGAATCAATTATTTGGTCCTGAGTTAAGTCGAATCCAGGTGGTGTTCTTTAAGATCAAATTATTCTCTGCTAAAGCATAGGTTCAAATTTTCTCCTAAAACAAATGGTTCTTCTCAAATCCCCGAGAGGGTTCGAAAAATGTGAAATGATCCTTGAGAAGGATCATGTTTTGCTCCAGTTGTTCTTTTCTCAAGTCTTGATGACATTGATCCCCAACTTCCCCTGATTTGGTAATTTCATAATCATAAATATCTCCTGTTATCGACCTCGTTAGTTCCTCGTGACCTTACCTCATCTCCAGCTTCCACCTTCCTCCTCAATGCACAACCCAATCCCGATTAGGGTTGTTCTCGAGCCGAGCTGGACTCAAAGCTGGCTCAAAAAAACATCATTGGCTTTGTTGGACCCCGATTACTCTTTGGATGTGTTTGAGTGTAATCTTACTTCAAAGAGACATCAGAGAGGTTAAATGGAGACCCCACCACTGACCTAGAAACTCTCAAGGTTCTCCTCTCTGCAGTCTTCTCCTCGGGTAAGAGTTTATCAACCCCTCCTTTGGGGGGGGGGGGGGCTGAATGGCATCAGTAATTAGCTCTTCTTGAAGGAGGTCGTCACGTGTAAAGCACACCGACAATACTACTGACACGTGGAGGAGATCCAATTAGGGCCATGTGCAATCTGCCCAATAGTGGGAGTAACTGTAAAAGCATATACCCATGGATGGCGAGACTATTGAGATGCGGGCATATTTTTCATGCATGATCTCTGTATGGCAGGCCATCACATGCAACAGAGAGTTGGGTAGCCTTTATGTGAAGACTGTCTTTGCGGGTGGTCTGTCATATTATCAAGAGAGTGTTGGTCGCGAGGTCAACCCCTCACGTGTTAGGGTTGGGTGAGAACCCTAATCTATAAGTATGGCGAACCCCAAGTGGGGAGGGGGTGGAGAAAGCATTATTTCGGCGAGGATTTTGTTATTCGGTTGAGACATAATGGCCGCATAAATACATGGTGTGCTGATTGCGCGACTCGAGCGAGGTCTGTCTGCTGCAAGTGAGAATCAAAATGAGTGTATAACGAGAGTTCTCATTTGAGACGGGTGGGCATGAGGATGGCCATTGTGATTAGCTATGTATCTCTATGCGATGACTATCTCGAGCAGGACTTATTCATGATCTTCTGCCGGTCTAGAGGAAATGATGCATTCTGTGTGGTGTGCTATCATTAGTCTCTGTATAAAGGACACATTTATACCCTACAAACTTGAAATCAGACCGAGCTCATGAGCCTTCAATCCAATTTTGATCCAGCTCATTCATGCCTATTTTTTACCTTTTGAGCAAATTGAAAACCTGCAAAGAACTCGTCCTTCAGTATGTCCCTCTCACCCCAATCCTTGGTTACTAGACTGGGAGTTCCTGTACAATCTTTCCTCTCCTCTCCCTTCCTCTCCTCTCCCTTCCTCTCCTCCCATCATTGTAGTGAAGTAGCTCACATCAATCCAGGTCCGAATAAATCCTCGGCTTGCCCAGATCGCGGATCATGACCTCAACACCCAATACCTCTCTCATAAATGACTACGACAAACCAATGTGCGAGAGCAAGCAACTAACTCTCTCCATCAGTGTTGTGTTCGTCATATCACCCAAGTCGTTAAGATAAAGTGTCTTGAACAACGACATCTGATTACCTTGTTCTTGGTGACAACCGTTGTTGAAGACGGGAAAATCCCTACCCAAAATTCGGATCAATGCAGCATAAGGTTACTAGTCCAGCGCTCGGGCTCGATAACAACTTGAGGATCCTGAATATGTGCAGAGCGTCTCACCACGCACCCGGATGCTTTGAAGAAGCTTCCCCTCCACAACCAAAAATGGTCGAGCAGGGTACAAGGTAGACTCTAGCTGTCGATTAAGTCAAGGCGGTGACTAAGAGGGATAATCGCTAGCTCGCGACTTGTCTCTTTGAAGAAAGGATCAAAAGGCTCAGCTTGATGTCCAGAAAAAGAGGTGGTCGAGATGTTTTGCGAGATTTCAAAGTCCATATCCTCGTACCCCTGAGGTCTTATTTATAGGTAAATCCAAAGGGAGGGGGGTCTTATTTATTGCCCCACTTCCCGGTGACTGGGCGATTTCTGGGGAAGTTCGCTCAGCTGCGGGCGAGCAACTGCCCTAGTCACCTACCTGACGAGTATGCAAGGGGAACTCTCCATACTCGCTCAGACCTTCTACTGTCTTGAACGCTGACTTTGATCTCTGCCTTGATCTGTTGACTTTGACTTCTTGCTGACGTGGCTCCGAGGGATCCACCCTCGACGAATGAGTTGTACACAATCTCCGTTCTTTGCGAGCGACGTAAGAGTTTGGAAAGAAAATCCAACGCTTATTCGGTGAGCTGCTTCTGGTGAGTATCTGATATACTTACGATCCCTGGATGCCTGCTGAACCCTATAAATAGGGGGTGACTCATCTTGGCCGCAGTCTTTTTGAACTCACACGTCATGTCGAAATCTGTCGAGCAAATTTACAACGCGAGTATTGCTGCTCTGTCGGGTTCTTGGAGCCCAAGAAGCCAAAAAGGCTGTGGGGAGGCGACGATGATGCTGACCTTCCCCCGTCGAAGAAGAAGTTGAAGAAGAAATCGAAGTCGCTGGCCTCGAAGAAAGACAATCAGCCTACGGGGGATCAGGATGTCTCCAACCCGACTGACCATCCCGCAGTTACAGCTAACACTCAACAAATCTTCGATGATCTCGTTCTGGGCGATAACCCCGAGCAGTCGGCGCCTGAAACTTCTCGCCATCTTCCACCAACTTCTCCACCTGCTCCGAACCTCGTCGGGTCCCGGGCGCAAATGCAATCGGATCTCGCCGTCTCGCAAGGTTACCATCTCGCCGCTGATTCCTTCGAGTTTTTGAATAGTTGTCTGTTTTGTCTATCTTTGCATCTTACTCGCAACTCCTCCGTCGACTTCTTCTAGCGAGCATCTGGACGTCGCTCCCCTGCGATCAGTTTCGTTGGTCGCCCTTGAAGCTCATCAACACCCGCGATCTAGGCACACCGCCCGGATCAACGTCGACTCTAAGAAGCAACCGGAAAAACAAGCACCAGAAGCAAGAGACAAAGGTCCTCCTGCGTCGAAGACCTCGCAACCTGGGGCGAGCAAGGACACTCCTCCTATGACAAGCTCGTCGCAACCGATGACGGGCACCCCTCTGCCACTGCCGCCTCCTTTGCTGTCTACTGTTGATATTCATCCTGAAGTCCGTCCAAATAAAACTACGGCTCCTCCGAACCCGCCCGAGAGCTCGTCGTGAGATCGGGATGGAAGGCGCCCGAATTACTTCCCGTCGAGGACCGGAGGTCGCGGCCAGGGGTAGGCCACCGAACGCCTGGGAGGCTCGTCGTCGGGCCAACGAGAATCATCTCGCCGTATCCCTTCCCTTCGCTGATCTCACTGTCCTCGGCAAGGTAACTCGCCTGAGGCCGCACTGGTTGACTGCTGATACCGCGACTTTAACTGATTTGACAACTTCTCCTTTGTTTGGACAGGTCGCCCTGTAACCCCGAGAGCGGATTTCATTGATGCCCTTGGGCTTCTAGCCTACGAGTACCGCCAGGCCACTGCCCGCGTGTGCATGGAACTGGAGGCGAAGTTCGACCAACTCGTAATTTGCAAGCCTCGTCGCCGGATCTCGGCACTGGAGGTTAGGATGGAGAGGATGGAAGATCTGTCGGAAAGGCTTGCTAGCGTTGTGTTCCGCTTCCATCTAATCAACGAGCTGGAGTGACGACAAACTATGACCAAGCTTCGCCAATAGCTCCATCACGAGGAGCTAACGGGGATGTGGTCGAGCATATGCTCCGCTGGCCGCCTGGGGACAATGGAGGAGCAACTGCGACGAGGCGATGACGCGATGGTCTTGGCGAGCGAGCACTAACGGTGAGCGCGCGACATGGACTGGGTTGGGCGGCATCCTCCACTTCCAGAGCAGCGACCACCTAGAAACTAGGATTTTCCTGTCTTTCTTCTCTTTCCTCGACTTTGGCGATATTGTAATGAACCATTCCGTAATATTCTTTTAATAATATGGCGAGTTTGAATCTCGGGCTGAGTTTGCGATTTGTTCTTTCTGTATTGGATATTTGTCTGCGCTCTGCAATTTACTGGAGTAACTGCACAGGTTTCAACGAGATGGCGATCTTCTGGTTGGTATTGACGCAAGTTAAGATTCGTAGCGACCTCCTAGGTTTGACAACTAGGTAGCGACTTAGGCTGATACTCGCACGAGGTTGTTATACCCCCCTCCCCGGTCTCCGCCTATAAATAGAAGGGGTATTTTAAGTCCTGATACTTAGGCTGATACGTTGTTGCGATTTTTAAGTCCTGCTCGCGAGTATTTCAGACCTTTCTCTCTCTCGCTAACTATACTCGTACTGTTCTTCTCGCTTCTCCACTGCTCGCTACTCGCTTCTGAAGATGGTTAGCGACGATGCCAATGCTCGCCGACAGGCCCACGCGATCAACTTCACCGAGGTTGTCTTCAAGAAGTCCGCTGCTACTGAGCAGGGCTTGGAAGATTTTAGAAAAAAGGCTCCTACCTAAAGGGTACTCGGCCAGGATCCCCACCCAGACTGAGCGACTAAACACTTTCCTCTAAGGCGAGCTCATCCTCCCCCTCCGGCACTTTGAAGTCGACCTGCGACTTCCCCTGTGGACGGAGTACTGCCAAATTCTGCGGTACTTCGGGATAGTCTCCGCCCACATCAACCCGAACGGGGTTGCGATGATCATGGACTTCCTCTGCTTCCTGCGAGAAGAGAATATCGCATTCAATCTCTCCGTCTTCAGGAAGATATTTGCCTTCACGGCGACTTCCGAGGGCGTCATCTTCTTTAGCAGCCACGTTTGCACCTTGGCCGGCACGACGAACAAGGTACTCTGATGGGGCGAGTATATAGTCTTCGTCGCTGGCGACTTCGAAGGGGTACCTCGCAGGCCGCATCATCCGTCGGAGGTCGCCTTCCCGCTGCCCATTCTAGAGGGGCCGCGCGAGTCGCTGTTTGAGGCCTTCTGAGGCCGTCGGTTCAATGTCATCCACTGGCGTCTGAACGTTAATGAGCTCAGCGAAGTCTATCCCGGCGAAGGTACATATCTAAGCGAGATCTCGCTATACTCGCTGACTTTGTCGTCGATTTGATCCTGTCTGCTGTTGCGGCTAACTCCTTTTTGATTTTGCAGCTACTCACACTCTTCCGCGAGAACCACTTCCCCTGGCGAAGGAAGTCGCGTCGTCGCGCTAGTGCTTGGTGAACCCGCCTGCTGATGTTGAGGAGTTACTGCCTCCTGCGGGTACCAAAGGTCGGTTGTGAGCTGGCGACAAGGAAGGCGTCTCACAGAGGAAGCCAGACGAGGGGAAAGAGAAAGCCAAGTCCCCGAATCACGCGAGGAAGCACGCGAAGATCTCCCACGAGCTCTTCGATGGGGAGTCGTCGGTGGATGTCGGGGCGCCGTACTTCCATCCAAACTACAATCTCGGCATCGACGGTAAGGATGCTTTTTGTTGCTTGCTGGTGTCCTGAGCTGAGGGCGAGCACAAGGTGGCACTGAGCACCAACTTGCGGGCCTGGTCTGAAGACTGAGAGGACAAGGGCGAGGCTTACGATGTCGCCTTCGCTCTAAATGGACGAGCCGACGTCGAGTTGTTGCAGGACATTGACGAGCAAGACCTCGCCCGCTGAACTGCTTGCTCGCTCCTGTGAGCTACCGAGCTTGGCCACTATACCGTGAGGAGGCTGCTCGAGTCGCAGGAGCAACTGAAGATTGTCTCGAAGAAGGCGATTGACCTGGTGATGCAGTGCATCCTTTGGAAGGACTATGAGGTAGATTTAGCTTCCTTGCACGACTTCTCCGTATTCGCCACTTCACTTGCTTGATTTTCTGACAGTTTGTTGTTGATACTCGCAGGTAGCCGAGATAGAAACGGTGAAGAAAATCTCCAAGCTTGAGCAAGAACTCGCTGATACCAAAAACGAGCTGGAGATTGCCCAGGTCCGGATCGCCGAGTTGGAGACTCGCCTGGCGATAGCTGAAACTCGCCCTGTGCCGGAGGATACTTGCCCAGCTGAGCAGCAGCCGGAGACAAGTCCTCACGGGATGGGGAAGAAGATATGCTTCCACGGGGACGAGATGACCGTGATTCGTCGCGACATCGCACAAGCCAGGAGATGTCGTTCTCGCTAAGCTGAGAATAGATGGTTTCCTTGGCCCGGAAGCCAATCACCTAATAGTGGTGGACCTTATCCCCGACATGCTCGCCGAGGAGTCCAACTGGCCAGATCTCGTCCTGTCCTCTGCTACTGATTCTGACGACGATGAAGACAGCGGAAACAAAGAGGGAGGTGACGACAACGATGGCGATGACAAGGAGGATGCGAAGAAGATGTCGACGATGAGGAAGATGTCATTGAGGACTAGGAGGAGTACAAGCCTGATATTGGCGACGATGAGTCCTAGTCGGTCGGCAACCTCCTACGTGCGATCATGTATATATCATGTAACATAGCTTAGGAAATTTTTGGACGAACCTTTATTCATGGCGTCATTGTCCTTTTTGTACTGTAAGTCTGTAATGCTCGCCACACATATATAAAAGGATTTTTTGTTCTTTTTTTTCTTTCATGCTTGCTTTTTTGTCCACATACTCGTTCTTCTTTGGTACTCGCTAGGCTCATAGGCGCGCGGAGGTTGAGTGCTCATTGTGCGCGATCTTCACTCGTAAACTTGTTCATACTAACTCGCAGGATGTTGCTTGCGTGTTGTTGCTTGCACCTGCATGCTCGCACATCTCTACTCGCACTTGCATGCTCGCACGTTGCTACTCGCACATGCATGTTCGCCAAAGAGGGGCCGTCCGCAGCTAGGATTCTGGACGTTTCCACCTGCAGTCCGATAAATGTCCTCTTGAAAATGACATTCACCGAACTCCCGTTGTCCATCAGGATTCGGTCAACGGTGAAGTCTTCGATGGCGGCTTGGATGACAAGGGCATCATGAAAGGGATTCTCATTTTCTAACATGTCCACAGAAAAAACGATCTCTTCCAACGTCAGCGGCGCTTGAGAGGTCGAAGTTATGCTCTTGCGGTAAATATGATGGAGACTTCCCTTTCGGGAAGCTCCAAGCCCGACTCCTTTGTGGATCACTCCCACCTGCCCTCCTCCCTCCTGAGCCTTGGACCACCTCCCCGCGACCGCCTTGGTCGACCCGGTCCTCATTCCTTCTCCCCGGAGCTTGGAACGCTACTGGTCCTGCAGGGGCCTCTTGCCTCGACTGCTCCCTCTCCGCTGCTACTACTTCTAGCCTCCTCCTTGCTTCCCGAAAATCGGGACAAGCCAAGGTCCCATGCCCCTCTACTCGGTGTAGGTCGCAGAAAAGAGGAATCTCTTCTGCCTGGTTCCTCACCGGCTGGATTCTCCTGCGATGCCCATTCCCTTGCCGGGCAATGACTATCGCCTCCTCCTGAGCTCTTCCCTGCTCCTCTCCGACTGATTGTCGTTCCTCCTCTCCTAGCTCGGATACTGGGGCCTCCCTGGTGGCCTACACTGGGGCTAATTCACGGGATACTGGAATCGTCGTGCCTCCTCCCTTCTTTCCGCAGCCGCTACGGGCCTCCTCTCCTCTTGCCTGCGAGGCCTCTCCTGCCTCCTCTGCTCCTCCACCCTCTTGGGCTCTTCTCCTCGACTCCTCTCTCCTTCGCTCTTCCTGCCTCTCCGACACTACTCTGTCTCTCACTCCCGAAGGTTCTCATCTCTCCATGCCTCCCAGGTTCTCTCCATCCAGTCTTGCCAAAAAATCGGGGTTCTTCTCCTCCCCATGCATGAACTTGTTCGCCCTTTCGATCATCTCCTCAAGGGTTCTTCGGGGCTTAGATCTGATTGCCAGACTGAAGAGACTCTGCTTTAGGCCAAACTTCAGGGCCAACTGCAAGGTGAAGCCGTCCACTTCCTCGACCTCGAGAACCTCCTCTTGAAAACGGTCGATGTAGTGGTCAAGACTCTCGTGCTGCCCCTGCTTGATCTTGAAGAGAGCGGTTGCCTCCTTCCGCTTCTTAGACGTCGCGAACCTCGCCATCAGTCTTCGACGCAGGTCATCAAAGTGGTAGATGGAACCTCCGGAGTAGGACACCACGGTCGATGTAGTGGTCAAGACTCTCGTGCTTCCCCTGCTTGATCTTGAAGAGAGCGGTTGCCTCCTTCTTCCTCTTCTGTGACGTCGCGAACCTCGCCATCAGTCCTCGACGCAGGTCTTCAAAGTGGTGTCTTCAAAGTGGTAGATGGAACCTCCAGGCCTTCCTCTGGAAGGTGATGAAGAAGAATCTGCATTTGAATGCATCAGTCATGTGACGGATAGATACCACGTCCTCAAACCATTGGAGATTCTTGACCGGGTCAACTCTGCCGGAGTAGTAGCTCGGGGCAGGCTCTTTGAAGCCTTCGGGAACTTGGGTTGCTAGCACTTCGTCACAGAAGGGGCTCCTCCCTCCTTGGCGATGATGGTCTTCATACTCGCGAGTATCCTCCTCATACTTGCCACCCAACCGAGTATCCTGGAACCTCGCCAGCTGCTCCACGTCTCTGAACCTGATCCCCAGACAGCTTGCTGGACAGAACTGCGACTGCATTGGTTGCTCCCGATCCTCTCTTTCTCGCTCCTTCCCTGGTCTCCTAGACGACTCCTATTCCTCCGACGGTGTCACGCGATGAGGCGTGGTTACCGTGACATCGGGGCGAGGAAGGGCCCCTGCTAGGATGGACCTCTCGATTTTCCTAGCGAACTCCTCGAACATCGCCACTATCACAAAGCCGCCTACTTTTGCCGAATTGTTGACTCCTGCTGAGTTGCCGACTATCTCCTCATTCTCGCCTCCATCCACCATCTCGCATACTCGTGAAACTTTCCTCCTCGACTACGATCTATGTTCACCGCACCAAAGTGTTGAAGCCAGAAAAATCCCTACTCCAAAATTCGGATCAATGCAGCATAAGGTTACTAGTCCAGCGGTCGGGATCGACACCTTAACAGGCTAGAACTCAGAAACAGAGGGACAACGAAAAAGGATCCCAGGTGCTACGGCAGGGAGGTCTTACCACGTACCTGGATGCTTTGAAGTAGCTTCCCGCCACAACCAAAAATGACCGAGCAGGGTACAAGGTAGACTCTAGCTGACAACTAAGTCAAGACGGCGACTAAGAGGGATAATGGCTAGCTCACGACTTGTCTCTTTGAAGAAAAGATCCAAAGGCTCAGCTCAATGTCCAGAAAAAGAGTTGGTCGAGATCTTTTGCGAGCTTCTGAAGTTGATATCCTCGTACCCCTGGGGTCCTATTTATAGGCAAATCCAAAGGGATGAGGGGGGTCTTATTTATAGCCCCTCCCCTCGGTGACTGAGTGACTTCCGGGGGAGTTTGCTTGGCGTGGGCGAGTAACTGCCCTAGTCGCCTACTATACGAGTATGTGAGGGGAGCTCATCATACTCGCCCAGGCCTTCTACTGTCTTGAACGCTGACTATGATCTCTGTCTTGACCTGTTGACTTTGACTTCTTGCTGACCTGACTCTGGGGGGTCCACCCTCGACAAATATGGGTTGTACAACTGTCAAATGTACCTATATATTCCCCTCTATTGTCATGCCTAGAAAATTTCACTTATTTTTTATCTCTCCACAAAGTTTTGGGGCTACTTGAAGAACATCTAAGACCTAATCCATGTTTTTCAAAGTGTAGGTCCACATTTTCATAAAGGGACCGTTCGTTTTGCCAGAATTGGTGGGTGGGAATTGGAATTGGCATCTCAATTCCAATTCCGATGTTCGGCTCGACGTATAATGGGATGGAATTTTGAATTGGCTCCAATTCCATGGGAATTGCTTATATGCTATTTTCTCCAGCCAACAAGTCCGACCACTATAGGGCGGACTTCCCGATTCCATTTTCCTCCATTTTTATTTATTATGTTGCCCTGACGACGCGGTGCACTTCATCGACACCTTCGTTCTCCCCTACCCTTGGTTCCACTTCATCGACGACGTGCACTTCATCGACACCTTCTCTCTCCCCCACCCCCAGTTCCGCTTCATCGACACTTTCGTTCTCCCCCACCCTGGCTCACTTTCCTCCAAGGCTACAGCGAGGGGTAACGGAAACCTTAGGGCACGATTTGAGAGGACAATGATGTCGAAGGGGGCCAATGAACAAAAGCTTGTGTATGGAGAAGCTGGCTATGTCCTGGAGGATGTGCCGCACCTCACTCATCATATTCCTTATGTACCCGTGACTCATCTTCATACTTCATTTATGTTCTGTTGATTTGGTTACTTTGTGATTCTGTTCACTGATCTGGTTAAACGAAGGAGGGGTAGACCAATAAAGACTTGGAATGAAATTGTAAGGAAAGACATGATGTACTTAGGCATTAGTGAGATTATGACAAAAGATAGGGCACAATGACGACAAAGGATCCATATAGCCGACCCCACTATAACGGGATAAAGGCTTGAATGTTGTTGTATAAAAGTAGATGGCTTTGAATTTTCCCCATTTTATGTTGATCGATTCTTCTTTTTGAGAAGGAAGACTGGGTTTGGCATGAAGTTAATTATACCATTGTCCCCACTTCTTATTTCTTCCTTTCCCATTTTTTTGCATTTATGACACAAATATTTTGCATCTGCATATTTTGATTATCAATTTATTCTCGATGAACTTTTACATCTATTACTACGAGCTTTACATTCATCTCTATAATTATCCCCTTGCAGACTCATAAGTATCCTCTCTGGGATAACCCAGCATACTCAGTTGTCAAGTATGTCTTTTGACATGGATCTTGCATTAATTGCATCTTGGCCTCTTAGCTTGTGCAAGATCATGGGGAGTTGTTCTTATTAGTTCTAATTTTTTCACATTTTGTAAAATACTTTGTTAAAATGGATTGAATTTTGGAACAAATGAATTGTCAACTCCAATTCCTGTGATTGAATTCTTGACTGCAGTCGAACAATAGAATGAGAATTGTCTCAATTCCGATTCTCCCATGAATTGGAATTGGGCCAATTCCAATTCCCACCCATCAATTCCGTCCAAACGAGCATACCCGAAGTGTTCTTCAGGAAGGTGACAAAGTGCAGTGATCCGTGAAGTGTCCTCGTAGACATTAAACCACATAAATTTGAATGCTCAAGATCAAGCATGTTCTCCTTTCTAGTTGGTGAATGGATCTTAAAAGATCCGTTGTTTTGTTAAGCATTAAGAACTCTTCAAGAAGTGTCCTGACACAATATTTTGTTTTGATTTCTTAACCTAGGTATAAACACTTTGGACAATTTGCTCCATTAGGTGGTGAACAAGCAGCAGCAGAATTGCCTGGAGACTGGGTCTCTTTGGGACACAGCGCACAGTGGCTATGGTATTCAGTCTATGCAAGGTGTGCATTCTAACTTTCTTTTTTAATTTATCTTTCGTTTTTTTATGCAAAATTGTTCAAATTGAACGCCTGAGCATAGTTTTGTCAGGATGTATGTGCTGCTGGAATTGATTTCCTTTTGTTCGTAACTCTGCATCTGTTATTATAATTGTTGTTTCATTTAATTGCGTCAGCTCATTTATTTTTGTTAAGATAGCCCATGTAAAGGGCCCATTATTGGGCCCTCTTTTATTGTTTTATATTCTCTCCTTTTTTAGTCCCACACCTTGTATATGATTTTCTTCTCTCTCCTTCCTCCTATATATTTGTATTCTCTCTTTGTATTTAGACACACAAGCAATACATTCAAGTTTATGAGCTCTTCCAACATGGTATCAGAGCGAGCGGTCTCTCCTTTGCGGTTTCACTGTTTTTAACCGCCCAGTCCGCCGTACCCGCCCTCCTCTTCTCTTCCCGCGGATTGTGCGCCTATCCGGTCTCCTATCCGCGAGCTCGGCAGTCTGACTCCCTGCATTCCGCTTCTCCTCTCCCTCTCCGTGGTTCCACCCTCTTCAGGCTTCTTATAGCCACCTCTCTCTACTTCGTGGGGTCCACCTTTTTTTTTCTATCCGTTGCGGACTCTGCCCCTGTCCGCTGCACGCTCCCACCCCTCCTTTGCTTGTTTCATGTCCGACGCGGTCTCAGCGGACTCTGCGGCCTCTGCGGGCTCTGCCCTTGTCCAACGCTTCCTCCCTTTGCTTACCGCGCGGTTTGCCCACACCGCTGCAGATTCTATCTATCCAACCCGTGCGGACCGTTTGTATCCGCGCGGTTTCCCTCTCTCTCTCGCTGCGGTCTTCCTCTCCGCGCGGACTGCTTCTCTCTCTCGCTGCGGCTTCTCGCGGACTATTTGTATCCGTGCGGTTCTCTCCCGTTTTTCTGCTCTCTGACTGCTGCCGGCTTCACCTTGACCTCGCGGTTTCTCTTCTGTTTCCGTCCTCTGGTCGCGAACTGATTACTCGCTGGTGTCCGGCTTGACCGTGCGGACTGCTGTCTATCCGCATTTTTTTTGGTCGCGGTCTTCGGTCAATCTTGCGGCTTGCCGTGCGGACTGTCGCCTATCCGTTGTTTGTTGGTCGTGCGGACTGGTGCGGTCTCCTTGTCTTCTCGCAAGGGGTTTATTTCCTTCTCGCCGAGTCCTCTGCGGTCTGCCCTTATGGGCTCTTCCGGTAACTCCTCCAGCTCGGCGGCCACCCTGCCTGCTGACCGCCCGGCTTCTCCGACTAACCGCCCGGTTTACCCTCCAGAAGTCCATGACGAGCTGCGCATCACCACCATCTCTCTTTCAGGCAGGAAGAACTTTGTTCCTTGGGTACATTCGGTTAGACGGGTCCTTCAGGACAAGGGCCTTCTCCATCACCTGACTCAGGCTCCTCCCACCCCTCCCACCGATGACTGGCTCCGCAATGATGACCGAGTTCAGACCTGGATCTTGAACTCTTTAGATGGAGAGCCATATCAAATGGCTATGTATCATGAGACTGCCAAAGATATGTGGACTGAACTACACTCCTTATATTCTGGACGGGACAGCCTCCAGCATCTCTACGATATCCTCACTGACCTCTTTGCTCTCGACGCTGTAGGGGCCTCCGATCTGACCTCATTTGTTGTGCGTGCGAAGACTCTTGCTGAAGCATGGATCCTGCATCAACCATTCACCATTGACGCTGCTGCTCAGCGCTTTCAGAAGGAAGCCGCCTGTACTGCCATCATCATGGCCCGTCTTCCCCCTCACCTTCAGAGCATTCGGGCTCAGGTCCTGGCGTCCTCTACCACACCATCCTTTTTTGATGTGTGCTCCATGATTCTCCGTGTTTCACCTCCTCCAGATACAACGACTCCTTCTCCTCCGGCCCTTCTTCAGCAGGCACCTCCACTTCTACCATTCCCTCCTTCTCCTCGGGGGGGGGGGGGGTCGTCCGGGCTCTCGCGGCCGTGGTCGTGGTGGCCGGGGTCGGCCGAAGTGTTCCTTCTGCGGGAAAGATGGTCATCTCGAGGCTACATGTTACAAGAAAATTGGCTATCCTCCTCGCCCGACGGCTTCTGTTGCTACCGACGCAGGTCCTCCTGACCTTGAAACTGTCCGTCTTCAGCTCCAGCATCTCCAGTGTTTGCTCAACCCACCATCTGCCTTCATTGCCTCCGTCTCGAACACAGGTACTGCTTGTCTCTCCACCGGCTTGGGCTGGATTGTGGACTCTGGCGCCACTCATCACATTACTCCACGTCGGCCAGCCCAGGACCTGAATTCCCCTTATCCACCATTTATTACTGTGGCCAATGGAGCCGCTGTTCCCGTCTCCGGCTCGGCCGATCTTTCTCTCACCTCATCTATCTCCCTTCGCTCGGCTCTGCATGTCCCGAGTTCCCCGTTTAACTTACTTTCTGTGGGACGGCTTACTCATGATTTGGATTGTTCTGTTATATTCACTTCTTTTTTTGTTATACAGGATCGGCGGACGCAGACTACCATTGGTAAAGGCCGGCTGCGAAATGGGCTCTACCTTCTCGACGACTCTCCCACCATCCTCTCTTCCGTCTCTTCAACTGATTGGCATCGTCGACTTGGGCATGCTCCTCTGTCGGTCCTCCAGCGGGCTCTCCCCGATGTTTCTTTTACCCCCTTTCAGTGTGACTCTTGTATCCTCGGAAAGCAGACTCGCTCCTCCTTCTCTTCACATTGTACTCGGAGCGCTGCTCCTTTTGATTTAGTGCATTCGGATATTTTGGGACCTTTTAAAATTACTAGTATTTCTGGTTACCAGTATTTTATAACATTTATTGATGATCACTCTCGTACTACCTGGCTCTACTTACTTTGTGATCGCTCCGAGCTTCCACGTGTCTTTCGGGCATTTGTCCTCGAAACCCGTACGCAATTCCACACGACCATAAAAATTCTACGAACTGACAACGCTCGGGAGTACACTAGTCACGAATTTACTGCTTTATGTTTTGAGTTCGGGATTCTCCATCACACTTCCTGCTCTTACACGCCACAACAAAACGGTGTTGCCGAACGCAAGAATCGCCACTTACTCGATGTTGCCCATTCCCTCATGCTTCAAATGCATGTTCCTAAATCATATTGGAACTTTGCGGTCTCGACCGCCTGTTTTCTCATTAACCGTCTCCCTTCCTCCATTCTCATTTATGCTACTCCTTTTAGCATACTCTTTCCCTCCACTCCGGCTTTTCCGCTTCCACCGCGTGTTTTTGGGAGCCTATGCTACGTCCACTGTTTGGGGCCGTCCTTGGATAAATTGGATCCCTGCGCGGCTAAGCATATCTATGTTGGTTATTCCCGCACCCAAAAGGGGTATGTGTGTTATTCTCCCGCTACACGCAAGATCTCCGTTTCCGCTGATGTCACTTTCCGCGAGGATCAACCGTTCTTTCCTGCTCCCTTACCCGACCATCTACCACCCACACCTCCTCCTCCATCCATTCCCCGCCCGGTCATTCCCGCCACTATACCACCTCTGTCGGTTCCCTGTGAACCGCCTGTCGTTCCCTCCAAACCACCCGTAATCCGCGTCTACACTCGTCGCTCTACCAATTCCGTTGCCCCTCTGCCGTCAGTCTCTACCATGGATCCTCCGCGTCCCCATGATCAGGTATCGCCTTCCACTGCTTATCCTCTGACAAACTACATTTCTCTTCATCTCCTCTCTCCCCATTTACACACTTTGGCTACTTCTCTCTCTTCGGTTGCTATTTCTAATTCTGTGCAGGAGGCGCTTCAACATCCAGGATGGCGAGCCGCCATGGAGGAAGAAATATGTCTGCTCTCTGGTCTAACCAGACATGGTCTGTTGTTCCCCTTCCCCCAGGTTAGAAACTAGTTGGGTGTAAGTGGGTCTTTGTCATCAAACATGCTGTCGATGGGACAATTGACCGTCTAAAGGCCCGTCTTGTCGCTCGAGGTTTCACTCAACAAGAAGGGCTAGATTATGAGGAAACGTTCTCTCCGGTCACGAAGCTTAATAGTGTTCGCGTTCTCATCTCTGTTGCTGTCCATCGTCGATGGCCTCTCTTTCAGCTAGATATCAAGAATGCTTTCTTGAATGAGGATCTCCAGGAAACTGTGTACATGCAACAACCACCCGGGTTTGAGACCACGGGGGAGTCTCTGGTCTGCCATCTTAAAAAGGCTCTATATGGTCTCAAAAAATCTCCACGGGCATGGTTTGAAAAATTCAGCAAGGTCCTCCGTGAGATTGGCTTTACCCGGAGCTCGGCCGATTTCTCGCTCTTTACTCGTCACCGACCAACAGGAACGGTTATTCTGTTAGTATACGTCGACGATATTATCATTACTGGAGATGACTCACAAGGGATACAGACAGTCAAAGTCCATCTAAACTCAGTCTTTCAGACAAAGGATTTGGGACCTCTTCGCTATTTTTTGGGTCTGGAGATTGCCCGAAGGCCGGATGGGCTCACTCTCTCTCAACGAAAATATTGTCTTGACCTTCTTCATGATGCGGGTCAGTCCGGCTGCAAGCCATGTGATACTCCTATGGATGTGAACCACAAACTGTGTGCCCAGACATCTGACTCGGATCTGCTTCTCCAGAATCCTGAATATTATCGACGTCTGGTTGGAAAACTGATATACCTCACGGTTACCAGGCCGGATATTTCTTTTGTTGTTGGTCTTGTCAGCAGATACATGCACTCTCCTCGAAAATCTCATCTTCAAGCAGTGGAACGAATTCTCAGGTATCTTAAAACCGCTCCTGGTCAGGGACTTGTCTACAGGACCTCCTCTTCTGCTCCAACTCTGGTGGCATACTCAGATGCTGATTATGCTGGCTCTCTCGATGACCGGCGATCTACGAGTGGCTTTTGCACTTACCTTGGAGGACATCTTGTCACTTGGCGAAGCAAGAAACAAGCGGTCGTTGCTCGATCTTCAGCCGAGGCAGAGTACCGGGCAATGACATCGATTGTATCAGAATTGACATGGCTTGAGAGCCTTCTTTCTGATCTGGGTGTAAAATTACCATCACCGGCTCTTCTCCTGTGTGACAGTCAAGCCGCCATACACATCGCCAAGAACCCGGTCTTTCACGAAAGAACGAAGCATATTGAGGTCGATTGTCACTTCATTCGGGAAAAGGTTCAGATGAAGAGGCTTGATTTAAAGCATGTCCCAGGATCAGAACAAGTTACGGATGTCCTCACGAAGGCTCTCTCCAAGCCACTCTTCTATCAATGCTTGTCCAATCTTGGCGCATACGATTTGTACGCTCTAGCTTGCGGGGGAGTGTTAAGATAGCCCATGTAAAGGGCCCATTATTGGGCCCTCTTTTATTGTTTTATATTCTCTCCTCTTTTAGTCCCACACCTTGTATATGATTTTCTTCTCTCTCCTTCCTCCTATATATTTGTATTCTCTCTTTGTATTTAGACACACAAGCAATACATACAAGTTTATGAGCTCTTTCAACAATTTTCAATGCAACTCAATATTTATATGAGAAGAACATGTGATGCAGGATAGACTGTGGAAGTAGACTAACACTAATGCAAACCTATACAAGTGGTGTTGGGTTGACTCACACAAACCAAACCTATATGATGTGTGTATGGTTCAAAATAACCGGAATAAATTTAGCAGTAATTAAAATAAAGCAAGCAGCGTTTGCAATAATTTCAATCGAGCCAGGACGTTCCACTTCACACGAAGTGCTTAGGCAAAACTCACTTGTGAGCTTATAGGAAAACAAGAAAATAAATGGCACAACAAAACATATCTCATGTAAATATAATGATATCTTCCAATATTCAACTAAGAGGAGGCAACACAATAAAAGATACTCACAATTACATGGATCTGGTGGTGGTGGTAGGCTAGATCTGGCATTGTTGGTGGGAGGATGGGAATTGGGAGCCTGTTATGGAGGTAGGTTCAAAGTGGCATGACTAGGTGGAGGATGTTGCGAGCAGAATTGCAGAGGAGGGTGAAGTAGAGTGGGGATTGGGGATGGGGTTGTGGGTACATGAGGGTTATAAGGGAGGATGCGGCAGCGCTAGGGCTGAGCTCATGGAGGGACACGAGCACTGGGATGGAACTGAAAGGGATATGTGCGTTGGGGATGAAATCGAGGAAGGAAGAGGGGGCTGGGGGCTGGAATCGGGAAAGGCGGCAATGTTGTAGCTGGTAACAGGGGCGTCGATCTTGCATCATGACTGGGAGGTGGGCTTGCAGCTTGTGAGGCGAGCGAAATGAAAAGGAGTTTTGCAATTAGCAGCTGTAGCGAAGGATGAGACGTGCGGGGGCGGCTAGGGTTACGTGAGGATATATGGGAAACAGGAAATAACCGTCATAATATGATTTTCGGATCTGAATTTCTTCACTAGGATAGCAATGTCTTACATTGGCTGTCATCACCCCTTATAATAAAATATGACTAAGGCACACGGTGTAAATAGCTATGACTGTCCGTTACACCCAGTGTCCGATTACTGGTAAATAGTGTTCAAGAAAAATGCATAAAAATAGGAAAATGGCTCTGTAGATGGGCTAGTATTTTGGATCGCTGATCTGGTCAACGCCTCCTGCCCGAATACACATAAACGTTCCCCGCATAGTGGTGGCCCGATCTTCACTGTCGATCGTGCTCCTCATCCCCATCAACAATGCTTGTTAGAATCTATGAATCCAACCCAAAATCATTTGATTATAAGTACTATAGACTATAGAGGAGCAAGATCCACAAAATTGCATGAGTTGGGCCCAAACCATTTAGTCCCGCATTATAATCTTATGTTGCTTTGTGGACTTTATATGTTCTTCGGCATCTTCACCTAGTATTAATACATTTTGGTTGAATGTATGGGATTTAATATGGAATCAATGCATGTTTGGCTGTGTCCCTCTACATCACCCCTCATGTGTTCCTTCACTTGGGGGGCGACTTGTTCCACATGTTCTATCAGGTTAGAGGGTGTTAGATATTTAGTCTCACATTGAGAATCATGTACCATATGTTATTGGCTCTCTCCGCCTAGTACCATATAGTTTTAGATTGCATGCTCGAGTTCTAATATGGTATCTAATGCATTGTTTTATAATCCAATGCTTTATTATTAGGCTACCTTTATTTCTACTATTGTGGCTCATTTTGTTGCTTATAGAGAGAAATCATGTTTTAGAGAATTCTGGTTGCTCTTGATAGGAAATGATCAAATTGTATATTATACACAAACAGTAGAATATAAATACATGTACAAGAGAGGGTGACCACAACACCCAAGGTGAGCTTAAGATATGCCTACAATATAATGTGTACAATATATCTATCACCCCCCCCCCCTCAAACTCATGAGGGTTCATACACCGAGAGTTTGGACAAGAGATAGACATGCTGGGTCCGCGTCTGCGGCTTAGTCATCAAATCTGAAAGTTGTTACTCGGAAGGAACAAAGTAAGGAGCAAGAGTGTCACGATCGTACTGCTTGCGTAGGAAGAAAGCATTCATCCCGATATGCTTGAAGAGGAGTGATTCACCAGGTTTAGAGTAATCTGAATGTCACCAGTGTTATCATAGTGGAGTGGGATCTAGAGAAGAGACACCAAGGTCCTCAAGAAGCCAGCGGAGCCAAATAATATCCTTAGCGGTGGTAGTCATGGCCAGAAACTCAGCCTCAGTGCTGGAACGAGAAACACCACTCTATTTCTTGGACTTCCATGCAACAAGTGAAGAACCCAAGAGCAGACAAAAATTAGTGACTGATTGATAGTCAATTGGATCATTGGCCCAGGTAGCATCCGAATAAGCACGGAGCTGTAGAGAACTATAGCTGGAGAAGAAGAGGCCACTAGAAATCGTTGCCTAGAGATAGCGCAGGAGCCGCAGCAGTGACTATAATGCACAGAGGTGGGCGCACTAACAAACTGGCTCAACACATGAACAACATGGGGAATGTCGGGTCAAGTAATAGTGAGGTAGACACGACTCCCAACAAGGTAACAATGGCGAGTTGAAGGTGAAGCTCCATAAGGGTGTCCACGGTGCGAGAGTCAGAAAGAACAACTCAAGCTAAGAGATCTGATGTGTAACGCCGCTGAGAAAGATAAAAATCATGGTCTGTAGAGGTGACCTCAAGGCCCAAGAAGTAGCTCAACTATCCAAGGTCATTCATCTGGAACTGCTACTGAAGATTATCCTTGACGAAGTTCACATGAGAAGGATCATCACCTGTAATAATCATATCATCTACATAAAGTAATAGAAGACACCGGCCACGAGAGGAATGCACAAATAGGGTTGGATCATGTGGACTCGATAGAAAACCGGCGGTTGTAATGACTGAGCTGAAACGTTCAAACTACGCACGGGGCGCCTACTAGAGCCCATAAAGATCTCGCAACAAGCGGTGGACAAGACCTGGAAGAGATGAGAGACCGGGAGAAGGGAGCATATACACCTTCTGCTGAAGATCGTCGTGAAGAAAGACATTCTTCACGTCGAGCTGGAACAGAGACTAGTGGCGAAAAGCTGCAACTGTAATAAGAATACAAACTGTGGTCATGTGTGCGTCCGAAGCAAAGGTCTCGTCATAGTTTCTCCCCCGCTCCTGCTGAAATTTGCGAGCAACTAGTCAAGCCTTATACCTCTCCACAGAACCATCGAAGCGAGTCTTGATATTGAAGACCCACTTGCAAGTAATAGGAACAACACCCGGTGGAAGAGGAACAAGATCCCATGTACGAGTGTGCTCCAACGCCTCCAACTCAGCAAACTTAGCAACCTGCCACTCTGGTATCTAGGAAGGCTCATGGTAGGAAGTCGGTTCTGGAGTACTACAGGCAGTAGTAGGAAGGACAGGTAGGTCTAGCGGTAGTGTAGCAATGATAAAGCTGTCGGGAGGACGTCTCTCACGAGGTGGGTTGCGACGCACAGGAGGATCATCCACAGGACACGTGTTGGGGGAGACAAGCACTTAGTCTGGGGGCACTGGAGGCGAGGGAACAGAAAGGGGATGACGAGTGTAGTGATATGGAATGGGTAAGAAGAGCTCGCCATAGGAGGAACTGGGTGGTGAAGAGGAGTGACGAGGTGAGAATTGAGAGGTCGGAGGTGGTGAAGATGGAGAGGTCAGAAAAGTGAGTGGAAGGTGCACCAGGAGCACGTTGCTGACCAGACTGCTTAGCCATCTGAAGCTTGCGACACTCAGATTTGACATGACCAAGACACTGACAGTGGTGGCATTGGACAGGCGGGCGACGAGAAGCACTAGACTGAACTGCAGAAGGTGTCAGAGGAGGACGAGCACCGGATGCCATCGAGAGGATCAACCGAGGAGGTCGGGGCTACGGGATCAGCCGGAGAAGAAGATCAGGGCTGCTGAACCAGCCAGAGAAGAAGGTCGTGGAGTGTCAAACTTGCAGATTTTCGGAATCAGATTTGAATAGCAGGTGGAGCGTCTGAAGGTCGACGAAAGAGCTTAAGAGTAGCTGGATCGGAGAGGTTGGAGCGGAGCGTTTGGACAGTGGATCAGAGCGGTAGATTTGAAGATCGGCTACGGAAGACGTTAGATCAGTTGAGGAAGACTCTGGATCAACGGCGGATGACGTGGGATCAGCGGAATCCGGTATCGGAAAGTGCATTTGGATCGGAAGCAGCAGCGGATGACACAGCTGGATCGGAAGACGTGGGTCGATGTTGTGTGTGGGATCCGGGATCGAGCGGAAACTGGAATCGTTGTTACCGGATCGATTGTGGGTGTGGGATCGCTATTGTTGATGCTCTGCGATCAACGAGCGGGAAGAAGGTGATCCCGACGTGTGGAAACAAGCGACGGCGAGCGGGAACAAGAGGAGTGTCGAACCCTAGACCTCTGATACCATGATAGGGAATGATCAAATCGTGTATTATACACATCAACAATAGAATATAAATATATGTACAAGAGAGGGTGACCACAACACCCAAGGTGAGCCTAAGATATGTCTACCATATAATGTGTACAGTATATCTAACAGCTCTCACGCATTTTAAGGCCCGTTCGATTGCTAAAAATTATATTTCAGAAACTAGTTATTTCTCATTTCAGTCATTTTAGATGTGACATTTAAATCCGCTTTTCAAGAAGTTTATTGAGTTTTAATCCAAATTTAGGATCTAAATGCATCCAGCCAAATAACAGATTGACACCAATTTTCTATTTTGAAGCAACCAAACGAGCTCTTATTTATAAAAATGAAATTTTATTGATACTAAAATAAGTAAATTTAAATCTTTTTTTCTTAGTGGTTGACTAAGTGCACCCAACCATTAGTAAATATAAATAAAACATTGTAATTTCATTCATGGTTTTGCTGAGTCGACTGTTAGCTAGATAGATATATATTCTCCCCTCCATATTTATTTTACTTTTTGCGTTAATGGTTTTCTTAAGAGCGAGAGTTTTGAGTTTAAGATTTTTTTTCTTCTTTATTTACCATTTCCTCTTTTTGTGAGCTACTAGGGAGCGTGAACCTTTGGGAAACAAAGTGCCATAGATATATCAGTAATTAAATTTGTATTCGACCAAAAAGCTTAAACTTGAAGATTGTTAATTTTTTTGATTTATTGTTAAACTTGAAATTTGTTAACTTTTTTACGAAGAATTTTATAAGCGATTAGATATCAAAGATGTAGAGTGTAATATATTTAAAATTGTTCGAGCTAGAGAAATGAAGACAAGAGATTAAGCCAGATAAAAAGCTCAAAAGATGAAACAGATACAATTTTAACGGATGATGTAGATATTAAAAAATGATGGAAAAGATACTTTTATCAACTCTATAACGAAATAAAAGACAATGAATTAAATTTGGAAAAGTTAAGTAAATCGAAAGAGTATATGAATATAACATTTAGGCTCTATTTGTTTGGGCGTTTCGCTGCTCCGTTTTGGGCAAACGCCGCCGGAAGAAGGGTAAACAAATGAATCTCTGGCGGCGTTTGCTCCGTTTCCACCTGCCCGCCTTGAGAAATGCCCCAAAAAGCTCCGTTTGGAGCAGCCACTTCCCCCCTCCGATTCGAACACTCCGTTTCCACCCGCCGGATCGACCCGCCACCGCTAAACCAAATGAAGCCTTAATCGTAAAATTCAAGTATCAGATGAAAATGATGTTCTAAAAAAGATGAAAAATAGAAAGTAGGTTGGGTCAGACAGAATACCCATCGAAGTATGAAAATGTCTAAAGAATGAAAGAATTTTATGACTTATATATTTTTCAATAAGATACTGAAGTCAAAGAGAATGTCGGACCATTGGAAAGAAAGTATCTTGGTACATTTGTATAAGAACAAATGAGATATACAAAATTGTGTTAGTTACAGAGAATTAAATTGATGAGTCATACCATGAAACTATGAGAACGAGTAATTAAAATAAGAGTAAGACGAGAGACTGACATCTCAGAAAACCAATTTGGATTCATGACAGAGTGGTCGACCATGGAAGCTATACATCTCTTGAGAAGACTCATTGACAACTACCGAGAAAGAAAACAAAATTTGCATATGTTGTTCATCGATCTTGAGAAGGCTAATGATAAAGTTCCAAGAGAGATCTTATGGAGAGTCTTAGAAAAGGAATGTGTAAATGCATCATACATTGACATAATCAAAGATATGTATTCAAATTCATTGACAAGGGTGAGGACATCTGGAGGATTAACACATGAATTCTCTTTCACTGTTGGCTTACATCAAGGTTCAGCTTTAAGCCCTTATCTTTTTACCCTTATCTTAGATGAGCTCGCCAGACATATCCAACAAGCAATACTTTGGTGTTTATTGTTTGCGGATGATATCGTTTTGGTCGATGAGATGCGCGAGGGTGTAAACTCAAAACTTGAATCTTGGCGAGACACTTTAGAAAAGAATGGTTTTAGGTTGAGCAGGGCAAAGATGGAGTATATGGAGCTTAAATTTACCAGTGCAAGAAGGACGGATGATTTCGTTATTAAGTTGGGTGATCAAGATATTTCATGTAGTGAGTGTTTTAAATATCTTGGATCGATAGTTCAAAATGACAAAGGTATTGATAAAGATGCGACACATAAAATCCAAGCGGGTTGGTTGAAGTGGAGAGGCACGTCATGGATTTTATGTGATCGTAAAGTACCATTAAAATTTTAGGGCAAGTTTTACCTTGCTGCAATTAGACCAGCGATGCTCTATGGTTCTGAGTGTTGGGCAGTGAATTGTGTACATGAGCAAAAAATGAGAGTTGCAGAGATAAGAATGCTTAGGTGGATATGTGGACGCACGAGACTGGATAAAATTTGAAATGAATGTATTAGGGATAAGACAAGAATAGCACCAATTGCAGAGAAGATGCAAGAAGCTCGATTAAGATGGTTTGGACACGTACAAAGAAGAACATTAGATGCATATGTTAGACTTTGTGAGAGTCAAGTCACTAGGCATGTTAAACGAGGGAGGGGTAGACCAATAAAGACTTGGAATGAAACTATAAGGAAAGGCATGATGTACTAAGGCATTAGTGAGATTTTGACAAAAGATAGGGCATAATGGCGACAAAGAATCCATATTGCCGACCCCACTATAGTGGGTAAAGGCTTGATTGTTGTTGTTGTATTGTTGTTATTGTCGTGTTCTTAGTATAGAATTTTATGATTTTATGGATTAACCACTTGGTTTAAGCCAGCTGGTATGGAACTAAAGCCAAACCCGCTTAACCAGTGTTGAAGTTTTATATGTCTAGGCTCGCTAGAATCTGAAGGAAACTTGAGGAGTTTTGTTTAACGATTACTAAGTCATGACCGCAAATTGAGAATAAAAGTGAAAAATATTTTATAATTGGAGGTCCCACCACTTAACCATGTGTGTATGAGTCATCCATCTGAAAACCAAAAGTTTTATGGTTGCGAGAGGGTAAAGGATTTTCTGGGACCAGCAAAAGATGCCCCCTCCCCTCCACGCACAATATCTATTTATAGTTTTTATAAGCTGTGTAGTCCGTGCAGCCTTGGGCATCCCCAGAGCACACCAGATGCCCCCTCCCCTGCCTTTACTTTTCTCTCCAACAGAGGCTAGCCTAATGAAGACCCGAAACCGAATCTAAAAGTGTCACTGCACCTTTTTGGGCGAATCAACAACCCTTGATAAGGGATTTCGGTGTCCTTTGTAGCTCTGCAAACTCTGTAACTGTGACTTGGTTTTGGGCAGGTTCCCTGTTTATTATTATAGCGGGCATAGTTCTTGGCAAGCTAGCTCTTGGCAGGCATAGTTCTTGGCAAGCTAGGTCTCACCAGGCATAGCACTCGACGAGTGCTCTATGTACTCAAGTGTATATCCTCGGCGAGTGCTCTATGTACCCAAGTGTATATCCTCTTTAGTCACGGCTAAGTGTATATTCTATTTAGTCCCACAATATATATAGAAAAACCTGTGTCTCATGTCTCTATTGTAAGTATTAAATAAGATTGAGTGCTCTCTTTTCTCACTCATTTTGATATTCTAACATGGAATCATAGTCAGGTTAACAAAAGAAGATTATAATGTGAACCAGGAACATGAAGAACAAAAAAAGCGATATAGTAGCGGTAAGAGACACTATATAGTAGGGGTAAGAGACACTTCTTCAAATCCACGCACCGGGGTGATCTTTACGGAGTAGTATGGTTTTTGAACTTCAGAGTCCACGTTCCAAGATTTATTATGAGTAAGACAAGATATACACTTGTTCTGCCATCACCACTTTTGCACCCCACCTGTAGGTTTATACTCATCATCGGATTCACCAGATAGTTCTTAGTCAGTTGCTTGCTACTGAGTCGGATCTTGTACCTGATGATCTGCCTATAGCTCTTTGTGAAAGAAAAAGCCGGGATAATTTTTAAATGGATTTGTATCTGCGTGATCTGAGGACGCGAAACGAGCTCGAACGGGTTCACCCAGTTCGCTAGTGAATGGACATCTCCGAGAGCTTTCTAAAATAGTATTGTGCGCGAAAATCGGGCGGTCAGATCAAAAGTTATAGCTGTTTGAAGTGTCTTGCATTTTTACACTAAATCACGTATCTTCTTTTTGATTTCCTGCTCATCGCCAGCTCAAAATGTTAAGGTTGCGTGCTCGAACGTTCTATTGATTCTGAAAATTCCGCCCAGTCCACGTGGGCGGTTACATCGGGCATGCGGTCGTAGAGAGAGCTCGTTCTAGTACGACGATTCCTACACTCACCAAGATCATATCTACAATGATTCAGGAGGATACACGTCTCAAACTTCAGGCAGGGACATGAGGATCCACCACTGTAAAGTCAGCACTAGCGGTTGTTGCCCATGATGTTACAGAACAGGGGGAAGAAGCCCGACAATGCTACAATTGTGGCAAGGTGGGCCATCTGAGGCAAGCATGCCCCAAGCTGCCCAAGGAGAGATTTGGTCAGTGGACGGGGACGTGGTCGTGCTCGTGATGGCAGTGGAGGCTATCGAGACAATTTGGGCATGACTGAGAGTGCGGAGGAAGTTGACATTATCTATACAGAGGAGCAGACCCTGCTTAGCTTGATGGTGGGCATCAAGAAGAAACAGACGGGCAAGGGGAGCTGAGATGGAGCTGGGGGGTCGCTATGTATGCCCGCCCAACTGATGGATCTCTCGATCTTGTGTCCATATCTTCCTCCAGGGCATCAGATTGGATCATCGACTCAGGCACATCACGTCACGTGACAGGAAATGCAGGCGAGTTCTCCTCTTATACTCATCTAGCTAATTCATATAGTATCCAGACGGCGGATGGTACGTTCCATCCAATGGTCGGTAAGGGTACTGTTAATTGTTCAGGTTCAGTAAAACTATAAAATGTTTTACATGCTCCTTTTCCAGTTAGTCTCTTGTTCATTAGTTTCATGATCATTCAACTGAGATGTGTTGTTTCTTTTGATATTCCCAAGGTGATTTTCCAGGAGAAAGAGACTAGATGGATACTTGAGACTGGGACTTGGCATGACGGGCTGTGGTATCTGGATCGGGAAGAATTGGATGCGGCTCTTGTATCTGTGGTAGAGAAGACGAGAGTTAGAGGACAGACGGTTGGGGTACCCCTCTTTTAGCACCGTAGCTAGATTTTTTCCTACTATTTTTGAAACAACAAATAAAATAAAATTTGTGTGTGATGCCTGTGATTTAGGCAAGCTTACTATGAGTTCATATGCTAATACGGGCCGAAGAAGCTCTTCGGTTTTTTATGTTGTTCATTCTGATGTTTGGGGACCTTGTACTGTAAGCTTTTTTAATTGTTATAAGTATTTTATAACTTTTATTGATTGTGCATCTCGTGTTACTTGGCTTTATTTGATGAAAACTAAGAGTGATGTACTTACCTGCTTTCGAGATTTTCATATGCTTGTTCAGACACAATACACTGCAATGATTAAAGTACTAAGATCGGATAATGGAACATAATACACTAACAAGACAATGGATGAATACTTA
This sequence comes from Platanthera zijinensis, assembly GCA_039513925.1. Lineage (NCBI taxonomy): Eukaryota > Viridiplantae > Streptophyta > Magnoliopsida > Asparagales > Orchidaceae > Platanthera > Platanthera zijinensis. The sequence goes on from CM077095.1 coordinate 158,944,499, forward strand.
TTAGCCCATGGGATACTACACCAGACCACATGTGCCTACACACCGGCACAGTACAGAGTGACGAAAAGGAATAACAAACACCTTCTGGTGGTGGCAAGGAGTGTGATGTTCAACATGAAGGTTCCTCAGAGTCTGTGAGGATATGAGGTGTTAACAGCGGCACAGCTGATCAACAAGATGTCATCACATGTTTTGGGATGGACGTCTCTGTGTCAGTAGTTGCAGGGACATAATGGGGATACTTCCTTTGAAGGTATTTGAGTGTGTATGCTTCGTGAAGGACAATAGGTCGGGTGTTGGTAAGCTTGATGCAAGGACAGTCAAGTGTATATTTGTGGGCTACTCTCGTACTCAGAAGGGATACATGTGCTAAAGCCCATTGAAGAATAGATGTTTTGTAAGCATGGATGTTCACTTTAGAGAACTAGAACAATACTACCGACAAGAGGGAGTCCTAGCCACATTAGACTCGTCAGATACCGAAGTATGAGGCTAGAGAGAGAAAGGTTCGTGACAGATTTGAGAGTATAGCAGGGAGGATCTGTGGAGGAGGAGCAAAAGAGTGATGAGGAACAGGAAAAGGAGATTGAGGAGAGGCAAGATATGAGACCTACGGCTCAAGGGGAGCTGCTGACATACAGGAGGAGGAGGAAGCTACCAGCAGTACCAAATCCAGTGCCAGCAGTATCAAATCCAGTGCCTATGCCCAGTCTAGATCCTAGTCCCTTGGATTCGTCTCTCCCTATTCCTGGAACACCTATATCACCACGAGCCTCAGGTGATATCATTTCCCCTTCCCCTACTCCTACTCTATCGTTACGAAGGACTACTCGCAGCAATGCGGGATTTCTTCCTGATAGATACGGTTAAGACCTTGTGTTCTTTGTCTCTTACGATCATATCTCATCTACTCACGGAGCATTCATTGCATCTTTGGATAGTATTATTGCACCTAAAAATTGGCAGTTGTAAAAGACGATCTGAAATGGAAGGCAGTGATGAAGGAAGAGATGAGGGCTCTTGAGAAGAATAAGACCTGGGAGCTGGCTCAGCTGCCAAAGGACAAGAAGTTCATTGGGTGCAAGTGGGTGTTCACCGTGAAGCATAACCCAGATGGACAGGTCAAGTGCTATATGGCTCGATTGGTTGCCAAGGGGTACAACCAGACCTATGGAATCGATTACGACGAGACATTTGCACCCGTTGCAAAGATTAGCACCGTTAGGACCCTGATCAGCCTGGCGGTGAATGGTGGATGGATATTGCATCACCAACTAGATGTAAAGAATGCATTTCTTCACGGAGATCTAGCAGAGGAGGTGTACATGGAGACACTACTAGGGTTTGACACGACCAAGACAAAAGGCAGAGTCTGTAGGTTGAAAAAATCTCTTTATGGGCTGAAGCAGTCACCTCGCGCGTAGTTCGACAGGTTCAGGAAAGTAATGATTGAGATGAGATATCACCAGATCAATGGAGATCACAGTTTTTTCCAGGAAGAATGAAAGTCACATCACCATGTTTGCGGTGTATGTGGACGATATGATCATTACGTGGGATGATGAGCAGGAGATTGGCCTCCTCAAGGGGACTCTGGGCAAGGAGTTTGAGTTGAAGGATCCGAGCCTTCTTAGATACTTTCTTGGGATTGAAATCACATATGAGATAGAGGGGATAGTCCTTTCTCAAAGAAAATACGCGTTAGAACTCCTCACTGAAACTGAGATGTTGGGGTGCAAACTTGCTGTGACGTCAATCTATCAGAGGTGTAAACTTGGTGCAGAGGCCGGAGAACCAGTAGATCGTGAGATGTATCAAAGGCTAGTTGGGAAGTTGATTTACTTGAGCCACACTCGCCCGAATATCTCTTTTTCTGTGAGCGTGATGAGCCGCTATATGCATGACTCAACGAAGAGTCATATGGATGCAGTGTACCAGATTTTGCGATACTTGAAGAGTGCTCCTGGAAAGGGGCTGACCTTCAGAAGGAATGGGCACGTGAAGATTGAGGGTTATTGCGACTCTGATTGGGCAAGCTGTGTGGGTGATGGGAGGTCCACTTCAGGCTATTGCATATTTATGGGAGGCAACCTGGTCCCTCGGAGGAGCAAGAAACAGTCAGTAGTGGCTAGATCGACAGCAGAGGCAGAGTACAGAGCAAAGGCATTAGGGGTTGCAGAGCTCCTGTGGCTGAGAGGGATGTTTATGGAGTTGAAGTTGGATAAAGGAGATAGGACGAAGCTATGGTGTGACAATCAGTCATCCATCAGTTTTGCAAATAATCTAATGCAACACGATTGAACCAAGCATATAGAGATTATTATGTTTTTTATAAATGAGAAGCTTGATAGTGGGCTACTGGAGTCGCATCTCGACCACGGATCAGGTTGCAAACTTCTTATCCAAGGGACTCGGTTCAAAGGATATGATCAGAGGTTGTAACAAGATGAGTTTAGTGAATATCTTTTGCCAATCTTGAAGATAAGTGTTGTAATATTTAAAATAGCTTTTTTAATCGTATGAATGAATCATAAACTGCACTTCTCCGGTCCCAGTTTTAGGCTCTGTTTGGCATGGTGGTGGCGGTCATGAACATGGGGGGTTAAATTGTCATTTATTAATGCCCACTTAAGGAACTTCGTCCACCTGTGTTCAAATGGATGATGTTTGTTAGGTGATTCTCAACAAATGACGGTTTAACCCATGCGTTTACGACCGCTGCCACCGTGCCAAATGGAGCCTTACTCTAACCCAAATGCTGAACATTTGTTATCATCAAAATTGGACTAAAACATTTATTAACAGGGAATATTCATTTTTGCATTCTTATTTTTCCTCCATGCTTATATTCATTCAATACCTCACCGTGCTGCTGTTTCCATTTCCTGATCCTCTTTCTACGTCCAGCAAACAAGTGAGCTGGCGCACGAGGCTGCTGGTGGTCGCTGACTGGACAAAGCGGTTCATATTTGGGAGGGACTCTAGTTGTATATAATCATTTATCACCTTCAGCAAATGATGTATAATTTTACAATATTTTTGTATTTATTTACAATGCTTCATTTCTGTATCTATTTCATTTCCACGTGGATCATTCTCCTGTGATTTACGTGTCATGTCCGCTTTGTGCTCTTTTTTGTAAATCCTTCTTATTAATTATATAAGTATATATATATATATAATAATACTTCAAAATAGTCATGGTCTAACATTCATCTTCTCAAAATATCCCCCAGTCATGATGTAACATTTACTTTCCCAAAATACCTCTTCATATCTTCTTTTTTATTTCAAAAGATTTGGTTTTTGAGTCATTCTTACTTTGTCATCAATATGTCCCGCTCAAATTTACGAATGGACGCAGTAATAAAATCAGAATGCTGGACGCGCCAATATGTCCCGCGACAAATGCCGCCCTCACGACAAATGCCGCCCTCACGATAAATGCCTCCCCCACGACAGATGTCGCCCCCACGACAAATGTTGCCCGCACGGGGTCCTCCGTGCACGACTACTTGTAATTAATAATTTAACAAAAGTTGTTTTTGTAAACCGAGCAAAATTATTGTCAAGTTTTTTGTAATTTCAAAACATAAAATGAAGATCTTTGTAAATATATCAACATCCTAATAGATATTATAGACTAAGCATAGAGTTTGTGTAAATATAGCTTGTGATGTTTTCTTTGGTATTGCTTATGCTTTTGATGTTAAAGGGGTATTATTCAATAGTTGTTAAGAAGAAATTTTACTATTACAATAGGACTTAAATGAAAGAAGGTTATAGGCCGGCGGCTATTTAGCTCTCCGAGTAATGTGGTAATAGGCTTAGGCTCTATTTGTTTGGGCGTTTTGCTGCTCTGTTTTGGGCACCCCGTCGGAAGGAGGGTAAACAAATGAACTTCCGGTGGCGTTTGCTCCGTTTCCACACGCCCGCCTTGAGAAACGCCCCAAAAAGCTCTGTTTGGAGCAGCCACCTCCCCCCTCCAGTTCGAACACTCCGTTTCCACCCGCCGGATCGATCCGCCACCGCCGAACCAAATGGAGCCTAAACCAAATGTGAAATAGTTTTGCTACTGAGATATGATTTCAAGCCAAAGCATAAATGAAGATCTCTATTTGTTTGGGCGTTTTGATACTCCGTTTTGGGCAAACGCCGCCGGAAGGAGGGTAAACAAATGAATCTCTGGCGGTATTTGCTCCGTTTCCACCCGCCCACCTTGAGAAACGCCCCAAAAAGCTCTGTTTGGAGCAGTGACTTCCCCCCTCCGATTCAAACACCCCGTTTCCACCCGCCGGATCGACCCGCCACCGCCGAACCAAATGAAGCCCTTCCAAAGGCTATTTAAATTTTTTTGGCCCTTAGCAATGTTTGCTTGAGCGTCATTTCTAAAATGCAACTGCTTATTTTTATTTATTTGGAACCATAAATTCCCCAAAAAGTCATTTTATGTCTGATTTCAACTTTATGAAGGAAGCATCATTGAAGAATAATGTTCTATCTTCATGTCCTACTCCATTTTCAACCACAACCATTCACACACAAAAAATGCCCTTAGTGACTTTGATGGGAATATCTTTATATGAAATTCATGCTAATTTACATGGAGGTAAAAAATTTTACTACATTAGACTTAATGACAACTTATTGCATTGATTGGTTAAGTTCTATTTGGTAGGACGTCTGCGGCTGGAAACCCAGCAAGCATCATCGGAGTTCGGGGCTGGAGGGAAAGGGTTGCGGCTATGATGCAAAATTTAGGCACGTGCAGCGTACCATAGTGTAGGTGCGGAATCTTTTTGGTAGACAAATTTACAGTTGTAACGTCATTTATGACTATAAAATCATTTTCTACTGTAAATTAGAACTATAATTTTGCCTGGAATTATAGTTGTAAATTAGTTCAAAAAAAAACAATTTTTTTACTGTAAATTAGAACTGTAATTTGTGAAGAATTACAATTGTAAATTAGAACTTGTTGAGGTTCACTCGAGCCTCCGGTAGATCGGACCCTCTAAACCGTCTTTGCTTGTTAAGCAGTCGAGCGTGCAAACAGTCGGAAATTCGCAAGGTTGTGAGAGAGAGAGAGGACTTGATAATGTAAAAAAACTCACAATCAAGGTGAAAACCACACGGTCGGTTCGGTGCCGACCTAACTTCCACTATTAAGGAGTTTACTACGGGGCTTTTTGAGTGAAGGCGATGTCGACATGCTGCTCCTCGTTGCACTTAGGGAGATGAGAGTGAGATAGTTTTGGTCGTTGCTAGCCTCTGCGCTCTTCCAGCAATCTTGCTCTCCTTGCTTAATGGGGAGCGAGCAATCCTAGTCTTCTGGACAGGTCTGGCAGGTTGGCGAAGTGTGAACCTGTTCCTTGCTTCCGAGCCTTGTGAACGGTAGAAGTTCTGTACGACGAGTGCGGCATGCCTTCTAACGCTCGTCTTGTCTCTGATTTGACTTCCCTTGACTTGACGGGTTTTTACAGAGTTCCGCAATAGCGATCTTTGGTAAATTTATTGACTTTTACAGTTAGTTTTACGGGGGCGGTTCGATAATCTTGCTTGATAACTATCAAACCGGCCAATGGGAGCGCTCGAATTCAAGCACACAGATCCTCATTTTTTTTAGAAAATAACGATCCTGCCCCTGGATCAAAAGAAGTCCCAACCACGAAGGAGCTCGAGACCGGCGGCCACCCCTCCCGGGCACGGTGGACGGACAGGAGTGGTTGGACGAGACCGACGAGGCCGCCCTTGGCCCGAACGACCAAGGGGCGATCGCCTCCCCCGAGGGCGGCCACGTCCGAGGCCACCCGCTACCGGGTGGCCAAGGGGATGGCCACTCCTTGTAGCGCCGGCCGCAGCCAAGGCCGGCCCCGGGGGCGGCCAACCATTTGGGGGCCGACCGGGGTTCCGGGCAGCCCTGTGGGGGGCGATCGGCCCTCGCACGACCGGCCGCGCGGGACTGGCCGCGTCCGGGCGAACTCAAGGGGAGCGACTGGCCCTCTAAGGGCCAGCCGCGGTCACTGGGCGGTCTGGGGGGGGGGGGGGGGTCTGTCTTCTTCCCCAACAAATCTTTTCCGTTCTACACTCGTCTTCGTCGGGGCATGACCGGCAGCCGACAGGAGCTCCGCCCACCCAGGACTACCGTAATATTCATACAATATAGTAAGGGCGCTGCAATTCACACCGCAGTTTTGGCTAGTCGCACCGCACTCTCCTAATTTTTCGCGTTTTTTGAAAATAAGTCTTGTACATGCATTTTTAGAAAAAGTCTTCAACACGAAAGTTGTAGATCTCGACGAAACACTTTTCCTAAAAATGTTTGTACAAGGCGTACTATGGAAATACGCTCAGATTTCGTGCCTTTTGGAAATACGTCTTGTACATGCATTTTTAGGAAAGTGTTCAACACGAAAGTTGTAGATCTCGTCGAGATCTACAACTTTCGTGTTGAACATTTTTCCTAAAAAAACATGTACAAGACGTATTTCAAAAGGGCACGAAAAATTAGGAGAAAGTGCGGCACCGACTAGCCCTATAGTAAAACGTCTTTCAAAAAATCCTTTCAGAAGCAACAACAAAGAATAATGAATAAGAAAAACTATTGAAAGCTTTAGAGATTCAACTTCAAGTTGAAAAATAGAGAGGTTAGCCAGGATAAACAAAATAATCGATTGGCTCTTTCACTGAGCCACCCAGCCCTTTGATTCTTGAAGAAACAGAATACTCTTCCTGTTGTTTCCACCGTTCTCCGGCAACGACCACTTCCGGCGCTTTCTTTCCGGCTCCCTGCTTCGTAGGCCGTACCGGGACGTCGCAACTCCCGCCTCGTGATTCGTCGCCGGCCTTTTGGCGATCGCCGGATTCCCCCTCTCACGGACAGCGGCGCTGGGCCTCAGCCTTCTTCCAGACATGGAATCTTCTTTTTTCACCGGTTTCTTAACGCCCGCGGTAGAAACTGAAACTCCCTTCCTTCGCTCTAATGCGTTAGCAATGGATGGGTTCTGAGATTTCGGAATCAAACTCGTTCTGCGCCTCTTCCCTGTATTTCCCACCTTTTCCGGCGGCCTGAGATCCTTCTTGGCAGTCGCAAATGGCTGCGAAGCGGCCGCTCTGAGATCCTTCTCCGCCTTTTTAGCGCGCAGCGCGACGAGCCTTTCCGAGAGCCGCCGGATTTCCTTTTCAATTTCTTCAATATCCGCTTCAATGTCGTCTTCCCTAACGACGGTTGGTCTAGCCGCCGGAATTCGGGATCTTTTTGATGGTTTTGCGGGGGCGACGGGGTTCTGATTCTCCTTCCTCGGATTAAGCTTGGGAAATTTCGAGAGATTGACGGAGATGGGCTGGAGAGGAAGCCAGGTTTTTGCTCCGGCGGAATCGACGGCGGCGTCGAAGGCGGCGTTTTCCCATATGTGGACATCTGGGGAGTGGATTGAGAAACTCATCGTTGTTTCAGAGAGGCCGGCCGGAAGGTGAGTTTCTGAAATGGGGCGGAGATTGTTTTCTTCAGGCGGTCTGTGGGTTTTATTTTAGGGAGTGGCTTTTTGACCGTTGCGGGTAAAAAAAGAGAGAACGTTTGAGCTGGTTGAATTAATCCTGACCGTGGGATGAGAGAAGGATCCGCCGTGAAATATATGAAATAGCTGCGATTTGGGTTTTCAAATATAGTAATGCTTCGCATATAATATCTTTAAAAATGAGATTTAATTAAAATCCTTGCATTAAATAATAATAATAATAATGAGGATATACTTGCGGATTTCAAATAAATAATAATTATATAATCAGATTCTCTTATTGATGAATTTTTGCCAAGAAAAATAGGCATAATTATATTTCAAATTCAAAATTATCTCATGTTAAAATTGTCTCATGGATATTATATTTAAAATTGTCTATAAATAATTATCACATATTTCGATATTCTTGTGGTGGTTTAAATATATCTAAAATTATCTCATCTGACATAAGAAGCTCTATTTATAGTGTATATTGAAAGTTTGTAAACAAATGTTTACATGCTGATGTATACTCGTTATATGAATAATATACTTTGGTAGGCACTTGTTGCGACTCCTCGACATTGTTGTATCGGTTTGTGGAAGGTACCACGATCCTGTCCATTTGAGAATCCGTTGTCAATCGCGCGTGATCAAATCGGAGTCCGGGCTTCCATGAGTGAATTTTTTCAAATAGAGAGGATCCTGATCCCCAGAAAAGAGTCCCACCACAAAGACGAAATATAAGCAAACCTTATCCATATCAAAAATTCATTGTTCAGCCTTAATACAAAAACACATAACTATACATATTTTCAAAGCTTCGTGTAAGATCTTCCTCTTCATCAGCTTCTTCTTCTTCTAAAATACCAATCAATTCGGCCCCCAACAGCTCAAGAACATAATCGTACGCAGCGCCTCTTCGGCCCTCCGCCTCTTAATCTCTTCCTCCGTCACGCCGTTCTTCCCATTCCTCCCCGAATTTACCGAGCCGGGAAGCTGACTCGCGCGGTTTGCCGATCCGCCATACCCTCCGGTGGCCGTGTCCTTAATTGACCGCGACGCGTGCACGCCCGCCGACCGCGCCTTCTTCGCCCCGCCATGTAATGCCATTCTGTTCATGTCCCGCAGGGTCATCAGAATTAAGAGAGAAATAGGGTTTTAGAATGTGGGGAGAATGACATGGCAGAAGTGGAAGATTTATATTAGGGATTTCCATCGGCTGTAGCTAGTTTATCTAAGTTTGGCTATTGTGAAAGTTTGGTTTTGTGCAAATTAAAAAATATATATAATTACAAATCAATTTGTTAGGTGCAAATCAATTTAGATCAATAAAAAAAGCATGTTGTTGTTTCAACAATTACGAAATTGTCCGGCGACGCTCTCCTTCGCTAGCTCCTACAATGTCCACTTTTCTTGTTACGATCTTGATGCGACAGACTCGGGCGACTGCTGCATTGGCCGCTAACGAGTGAAGCCTTATGTGCGGGAGATAAAGTGGTGAACGTCTAGGTTTGTTAATTTAAAATGCCGACTGCTGAATGTGACTATCAATTAAGGAAAACAAGATTTATTTTAAAATTAATGTTGTTAATCAATTTAATAGTATAAAAAAAAATTATTTATTAATAAGTAAATTAAAATTTTGAATTAATTTTAGTTATATCTTGATCTTCATCATCCAGGCAGTTGGTCCAGAGAAGGTCTGGGCTGCGCCTAAATTTTTTTAACATTTAATAAAACACAAATTTCTTCTCTTTTATAGGTTTTCACATAGCTAAAATTGGGTAGCATAATCAGGTATTAGTGTTCTATTTTAAATTTATGAGCTTTTGACTTCCCTTTTTTTGCAGAGATTAGTAGGTGGTCGCGATTTCACTTCTATTACTCACGTTATATTTTAAATTTATCTTCTTTTGACTTCTCATTTGTAGAGATTAGTAGTTGTTCACGAGTTCAATTGAGGTAATCGCGTTATATTTTAAATTTACCTTCTTTTGACTACTTTTTGGCAGAGATTAGCTTGTGTTTGCGAGTTTAATTCAGGTACTCACGTTATATTTTAAATTTATCTTCTTTTGACTTCTCTTTGACAGAGATTAGCAGGTGTTCGCGAATTCACTTCAGGTACTCGTGTTATATTTTAAATTTACCTACTTTTGAGTTCTCTTTTGTAGAGATTAGTAGGTATCCGCTTAAATTAAATAGGTTAAATTCTGTTATATGTCTAACAAAACAAATTAAAATTTTGAGCTCTCAATATCGTTTTATTGAGTTACTATTATATTCTGTTAAATTTTGAGCTCTTAATATCGTTTTACTAAGGCTCTATTTGTTTGAGCGTTTTGATTCTCCGTTTTGTGCAAACGCCGCTGGAAGGAGGGTAAACAAATGAACCTCCGGCGGCGTTTGCTCCGTTTCCACCCGTCCGCCTTGAGAAACGCCCCAAAAAGCTCCGTTTGGAGCAGCCACCTCCCCCCTCCGATTCGAACACTCCGTTTCCACCACCCGTCGGATCGATCCGCCACCGCCGAACCAAACGAAGCCTTAGGCGTTTGCGGATCGATCCGCAAACTCCGCCGGAGATTCATTTGTTTACCCTCCTTCCAGCGGCGTTTGCCCAAAACGGAGTATCAAAACGCTCAAACAAATAGAGCCTAAGTTACTATTATGCTTAGCCATATGCGGGGTGAGCCCTTAAAAAATCCTCGAGACGAGCCCCAACCTTTGCCCCCGAGCCATCTCAGGAAACGGGACGAGAGCTTTCCCCACGCTGCCTTATCTCTTCCGCTCGCCGCTCCGAAGTTCATGGCGACGATGAGCTCCCACTCCCTCCACCTGAAAGCCCTAATCTCATCCCCTCCCCCAGCATCCTCCAGAATCCCTAAGCTGGTAACTCCGGTCTCGAGTTTCGTACGTCCCGTTTTCCGATTGCCACGGAGAGCTAGGCCAATGGTTATTCCGTCCTTACGCCATCGAACGCCGGTCATTTTCCGGGAAAGGGTCGCCGGAGTCAGTGCAATGGCGGTGGATGGGGACTACTCTTCGAAGAGGAGCAGCAGCAGCGAGCCTAGGGAGACGATCCTGCTTCCTGGCTGCGACTACAACCACTGGCTCATTGTGTTGGAATTTCCCAAGGATCCTGCGCCCACCAGGGATCAAATGATAGAAACGTATCTCAACACTCTCGCCACTGTTCTTGGAAGGTAAAATGCTTTTGCTCGTCGGGGTAGTAGAAGCAGTGTTTTTTTGCCCCAATTTTTGTTGAATAAATTGTATTTGTTGTAGCCCATGAAATTTTGTGTTGTGTAGCCAAAAGCCTCCTTGTGCTCCATTCTATGGAACTCATATCTTCAGACCTTCATTCATTACTCCAATACTCCTCCCAAACTAACAAAATCCCATTTTTCTGTTTTCCTTCATAGAATCTACAACGATTGTCATTGCTTCTATAAACAACTTCATAGCTCTTATCTATTTCTTATAAATATTTAGCTTCAAGTTCTTACACACTTCTACTCATTGCTCCTCTAGTTCACCTCTTCATTGCTACAACCTGACATTCTGTTATGCAATCAGACTGAGTACCGCGGTAGCGCAACGGAATTAAATCGAGCAAAACAATCGCGCAAAATAAAATAACGGAGCGAGATTCCAAGCACACAGACGACAAACAGAAATTTACGTGGTTCGGAGAGAAGCTCCTACGTCCACGGGGAGAGCGCGCCGAAAAAGATCCACTATAATGATAGGAGTTACAGATTACAATAGAGACCGATACACGGTCGAGCCATAAAGAGATAAAACCTCAGATATCAAAACAAAAAGGCTATCGTCGGGTGATAGTGATATTGTCGGGCGATATCTCACGAACACTGTTCGTCTTCTTCACCGTTGTGCGTCGGTGCCGCCTCCTTCCGCTGGAACTCCGCCGTCTGGGCTGCACGCCTGATGCCGGGGATACCCGACTGTATGTTTGCGCCGCCGCCGCCTGAGGTCTGCCGCCGGGATGAAATCCGGCCTGGAGTCGCTTCTCCTGAAGCCGACTGGAACCACCGCCGCTGTCACAGCCTGCTACCGTCGCCTCCGCTGGGTTGAATAGCCCGATATCTCTTTCTCTCCTTCTGAATGGATCTCTTGGATTGCTTGTGAAGCATGGGGAAAACCGGCACCTATAAATAGGTGTGAATCCTCCTCTTTATTAGGAGATAACTCCTAATAAGGAGATTGCACCAAAATAGTCCAGAATATTCAAGAAGGATTTCCCCAAAATCTTATTTCTGTAATAGGATCTCTCCTAAATTAGGATTTGCTTAGAATAGGAAATCCTTGATCTCATGGATCGGTGAGGTGTCACCAATCCAACAATCTCCACCTTGACGCCTCACAGAACCTAACTCCACCTGCAGCTTGGATCTCACCCTTCCGACAAACTACCCCCTCTCCCTGGGGTCGCCCCAATCAGCATGCACCAATATGAGTCAAGTCAAGACAGTGTTTGAACTTGACTCCTGTCACTGGTTTGGTCAGCATGTCTGCAACATGCTCCTCTGTGGGCACCTTCAGCAACTGAATGTCTCCGCCAGCAACGAACTCCCTCAACTTGTGGTAGCGCACATCAATGTGTTTTGTCCTGGCATGATAGACTGGGTCTTTGACCAGACAAATCGTACTCTCACTATCACAGTGCAGTTTCACTGTCTCCTGAGAAATCCTAAGTTCTTTGGCGAGACCTTTGAGCCAGATGGCTTTCTTTGCAGCTTCTACTGCAGCAATATACTCTCCCTCCGTCGTAGATAGAGCCACGATGTCCTGGAGATTGGCTTTCCAACTGATGGGACCTCCACCTAGAAGAAAGATATACCCGGAAGTAGATCTCCTCCTATCGAGGTCTCCGGCATAGTCGGAGTCAACGTAACCCTCTAGCACACCGACATCCTTGCTCCTATGAAATACTAATATGATGTTTGGACTTCCTCTCAAGTACCTTAGGATCCACTTGACGACTTCCCAATGTTGTCGCCCTGGATTTCCCATGTACCTGCTAACAATGCTCACAGCCTGAGCGATATCTGGTCTCGTACAGATCATAGCGTACATCAAGCATCCTACCGCACTAGCGTACGACACCTTGAACATCTTTTGGAGTTTCTCTTCGGTGTCTGGACACTGCTGTGACGATAGTCTAAACTGTTGCCCGAGAGGGGTGGTAACAGGTTTAGACTCCATCATATTGAATTTCTCCAGCACCTTCTGAATATAGCCAGCCTGAGAAATCCAAAGCATGCCTCGCTTTCTGTCCCACTTGATTTCCATTCCAAGAATTTTCTGTGCGTGACCCAGATCCTTTATTTCAAACTCAGCATGCAACTTCTGCTTCAGTAATTGAATCTCCTGAGCTGATTTGCAAGCGATCAGCATGTCGTCGACATATAGCATCAGAATCAAAATGTCCCCATTTGCCAGGAACTTGTAGTAGACACAGCTGTCGTACTGGCTTCTGCTGAAACCCTGTGAGGCCATGAACGTTTCGAACCTCTTGTTCCACATTTTCGGAGCCTGCTTTAAACCGTAGAGGGATCTCCTTAACTTGCACACCTTTTTCTCGTTGCCTAGTTCAGTGAACCCCTCAGGCTGCAGAATGTAGATCTCCTCTTCTAAGTTGCCATGAAGAAACGCCGTCTTCACGTCCATTTGCTCCAGCTCCAAGTCTCATAACGCTACTATAACAAGTAGCACCCGTATGGAACAGTGCTTAACTACGGGTGAGAAGATTTCGTCGAAATCAACTCCTTTCTTCTGTGCGAATCCCTTAGCCACGAATCTCGCCTTGTATCTCCACTGGTCCTTCCTGGAAGTGGACTCCTTCTTCCTAAATACCCACTTGGAGCTGATTGTCTTAGCTCCTTTCGGTAGGCTAACCAGATCCCAAGTTTGGTTCTTTCGAAGTGAGTCCATCTCCTCCAACATAGCTTATTTCCACTGAGAGCTGTCACCGCTCTTCATAGCTCTTGATAAGACCTAGGGTCTGAGGAGATCACTTGAAAGACATATGCTACAGTGTCATATAGCCTGAGAGGCAGTCTGACCTCTCTCCTCGCCCTTTCTCTGGCAATGGAGTACGACTCCACTTCGGTAGGTTGCACAACATCAGCATCCTCCGGGTCGGGGGAATCACCATGGTCGACAGCCTGGTCACTCCTTTCCAGCTCCACCTCCAGGGGTGTGACTGGATTCTTCACCATTTCTTTGGACTGAGACTGCGACTTCTTCAGCATAGAAGCCTCATCGAAAATTACATTGCGCCTGACCTCCACCTTCTTCGTGTCAGGGTTCCACAGCTTGAATCCCTTCGTACCGGCCTTTCTGCCCAGATAGATGCACTTCTTGGACTTAGCATCCAGCTTTGTCCTTTCAGAGTCCTGCACTAGAGTGTACACAGGACAACCAAATATGTGGATATCAGAGTAATCAACCGGCTAGCCTAACCAAACCTCCTGTGGCGATTTAAAATTCAGTGACATCGATGTGGATCGATTAACTAGATAACACGCCGTGTTAATAACTTCGGCCCAGACGGACTTTGGTAGGCCTGCAAATAGACGCATGCACCGAGCTCTCTCTAACAACGTCTTATTCATCCTTTCTGCGACGCCGTTCTGATGCGGTGTACCGGGAATAGTAAGGTGGCGAGTGATGACCTCCTGATCACAGTAAGTCTGAAACTTGGCTGAGGTGTAATCGCCGCCATTGTCGGATCTGAGGTACTTTACCTTCTTCCCGGTCTGCTTCTCCACCTTAGTCTTCCAGATTTTGAATTTTTCGAAGACTTCAAATTTTTCTTCAGAATGTAGATCCAGACTTTTTTCGAGAAGTCATCAATGAAGGTCACAAAGTACTTAGCCCCTCCAAGCGAAGGTTATGGGGCAGACCCCCAAACATCTGAGTGAATATACTTCAGTGTCTGCTTGCTCCGCTTGCTCGACGTCACAAACTTCACCCTGTGCTGCTTCCCGAGAACGCAGGTCTCGCAGAAGTCTAACTTGCACGCCTTGACTCCTTTCAGTAGGCCTTTCTTGTGTAGCTCAAGAAGGCCCCTCTCGCTCATGTGGCCAAGTCTGGCATGTCACAGTAAAGATGAGTCCTCGTCAGATGTTGCAGCAACTGCTGCATCACCGGAAATCGTGGTGCCGATCAATTTGTAGAGAGTTCCAGATCGCTCTCCCTTCATAATTACTAGAGCGCCTATTTTCACCTTCAGATATCCGCCTTCGCCGGTGTAGGAGCATCCGGTCGCCTCCAAAGTTCTGAGAGATATCAGACTCTTTCTCAGATCAGGCACGTATCTAACGTCAGTGAGAGTCCTGATCGTCCCGTCGAACATCTTAATTCTAACGCTCCCAATCCCTAGCGTTCTACACTCTGAGTCGTTTCCCATCAATACTCGACCGCCGTCGCATTTCCTGAATGTGGTGAATCATTCCTTGTGAGGACACATGTGATATGAGCATCCGGTGTCCATGATCCACGCGTCAGTAGTGTCGAGACTGGGTGAGACATGTAGGACGTTAGCATCGCTATCTGGGTCTGAAGCTACGGCCGCCTGATGTGGCTCTTTGTCTTTCCCCTTCAGCTTCCTCTTCGGGCAGTTGATCTTCCAATGTCCCTCCTCTTTGCAGTAGTGACTTGTTATCCTTGCCCCTGGACTTGGACCTAGATCGATTGACCTTCTTTCATCTATCTCTCGATCTCCTTCTGACCGGTTTTTTGTTCTTTACGAACAAACCCTCGCTGGTGCTAGGTCCAGATTTGCTCCTCGTTTCATTAGAAAGCAACGTCGTCATCACCTCCTCCTTCTTAAGAGTGTCCTTTCCGTAGAGGATGGTGGTGACCAGATGGTCATATGACTTAGGTAGAGAGGACAATAACAGAAGAGCTTGATCTTCTTCTTCAACCTTCACGTCCATGTTCCGCAGCTGAGATATAAGCTTGTTGAACACGTTCATGTGCTCCAACAGCCGATTGCTCTTGGACATCCTCAGGCTATACAACTGTCTCTTCACGTAGAGCTTATTAGTGAGAGACTTCGACATGTATAGCTTCTCCAGTTTCTTCCATAGTTCTTCTGTAGTTTCAGCGTCGACTACGTTATACATCACTTCATCGGCTAAACTCAACTGAATCGTACTGATGGCCTTCAGATCCAGTTCTTCTCATTCGTCATCCTTCTTTTCGGACTTCTCCTTGCTGAGGAGCGCCTTGTAGAGACCTTACTGAACGAGAACCGCCTTGATTCGTTTTTGCCAAAAACCGAAATCGATCTTGCCGTCGTACTTGGACATCTCAAATTTTGCCGCCATTGCTTTGCTCGCAGGGCTACTAGGTAATCCGATTAAGTTCACGGATCAGATCTGAGAAGATAGGGAGCGGACCGATGGTCGTCACCTACCGTTGACCCAAACCTAAAACGGAACGTACAATCGATCACCTCCGCGGAACCTGCCTCTGATACCAATTGTTATGCAATCAGACCGAGTACCGCGGTAGCGCAATGGAATTAAATCGAGCAAAACAATCACGCAAAATAAAATAACGGAGCGAGATTCCAAACACACAGACGACAAACAAAAATTTACGTGGTTCGGAGAGAAGTTCGTACGTCCACGGGGAGAGTGCGCCGGAAAAGATCCACTATAATGATATGAGTTACAGATTACAACAGAGACCGATACACGGTCGAGCCACAAAGAGATAAAATCTCAGAGATCAAAACAAAAAGGCTATCGCCGGGTGATAGTGATATCGCCGGGCGATATCTCACGAACACTGTTTGTCTTCTTCACCGTTGTGCGCCGGTGCCGCCTCCTTCCGCTGGAACAACGCCGCCTGGGCTGCACGCCTGATGTTGGGGATACCCGACTGTATGTTTGCGCCGCCGCCGCCTGAGGTCTGCCGCCAGGATGAAATCCGGCCTGGATTCGCTTCGCCTGAAGCCGACTGGAACCACCGCCGCTGTCACAACCTGCTGCCGTCGCCTCCGCTGGGTTGAACAACCCGATATCTCTTTCTCTCCTTCTGAATGGATCTCTTGGATTGCTTGTGAAGCATGGGAAAAACCGGCACCTATAAATTGGTGTAAATCCTCCTCTTTATTAGGAGATAACTCCTAATAAGGAGATTGCACCAAAATAGTCCAGAATATTCAAGAAGGATTTCCCCAAAATCTGATTCCTATAATAGGATCTCTCCTAAATTAGGATTTGCTTAGAATAGGAAATTCTTGATCCCATGAATCGGTGAGGTGTCACCAATCCAACCACATTCCTCTTGCAATTATTGCTAATCTAAATTCATCTGAACCGGCAGTGGCCTAGCTTTGGTTTTAGTTAGAAGATGGTGCAGCCACTGCAGGTGGTTGTGCAGCTATTATTACTCTCAAGTCCTTAAAACTGATGTGTTGACATAACTCATTGAGTTCTAGGAAAGCAAAAGCGAAATGCTCTATAGTTTTTATTATGTCATGTGAACTAATATTTCTTTCATATTTAGTCGCAGTGTGCTCATCTAAAAAAGCTATATCAACATATCCATTAGCGTGGGTAATTTAAATGTCGATATAGGGGTTGATATATATATATTTTATGGTGTGTGTGTGTGGGGGGGGGGGGGGGGGGGGGGGGGGGGGGGGATTTCAGTCTCTCGTTAGATCTGACATATGAATAAACAATAGATATATGAAACAGACATATAAATATGAAAGTAATGCAAGGCTAATTATGGAATTGAACAACACAACAAATCTGTTTACATGATATGATAAAAACAGAATATAAAAACGGACACAATGAAACAACAACAACAACAACACTCAAGCCTTTACCTCACTATAGTGGGATCGGCTATATGGATCCTTTGTCGCCATTGTGTCCTATCTTTTGCCATAATCTCACTAGTGCCTAAGTACATCATGTCTTTCCTTACAGTTTCATTCCAAGTCAATCCGGACATAAAAATAGGACATAAAAATAACATCACAAAACCAAGAAAAAGATTAAACAAGACAATCCGGGCAAAGAAACAAACAAACTACAGCCACCAGTATACTACTCGAGTGGAGGAATCACGTTGATCTTATCAATGATCTTGCCCACTACCTTCTTTGATTTTTTGAGAAGCTCATTACTCCTTCTCAGTCGCACCTTCTTCCCGTCCCCTGACTCCAACATCTTATCTATTTCATTCCCATTGCCTCCGACCACCTCATTCACACTCTCACTCTCAAGCTCATCATCCACCAACTTCTTCACAGCATACCGTGCAGAGCCAACCCATCGAACAGACAAATAACAACACACTTCCAGTACAAAATTAACCTCATTATAATATCAAAAGCTTCTTTATTAAGCGCTTGTGCTTCCCCCGCAGATGCAAAATATCAACTTCTCCAACTACCTTTATCATCAGCTTTGAAGGCTTCGAGTGATTGCGAATGACTTCCATGAATGCTTCTTGACCATTCATGAGCTCCATCCACATTTTCATGTAATCAGGATTACATGTGTAACTTTTGAGCATCTCCATCTCGAGAATCCCCTTCACAACTTGGCGAGATTTTTGCCGCATTTTCTCCACAAAATGAGGGGAGTCGTTCCTATTTATAGGAGGGCGCAACACTCTGCCTCAAAAACCGAAACCTCGGCAATCGCATAGCTCGGGCGGTTATTTTCCGGTAACCGTCTCCATCAAAGTGATTTTTCCCTACAAAAGAAAAAAACAAGGCAACACAAGCATCCGCACAAGGAAATTGTATTCGTACAACACAGTACAGCACTTGCAATGCAAAATCGGATAAGCATAAGGATTCAATGTCAATAGTGTGGTTAAATAAAAGGCTCAAGCGTGAAACGACGCAAAACACAAGCAGTTTGCTTATTACAAGCTGAATAAAAGATATCCTCTAAAAAAGCTCACACAGTCTAACTCTCTCTGGGAGGTGCAAATACCACAACGCATAATTAGATAGAAGATAATAGAACACTTAGTCACGCCTCTGCTGGATGTAGACGACGTTGGTACGTGCGGCCCCAGCGCAAGTTGGAGTCGTCGCGCATCATAACACGGTCTTT
Organism: Platanthera zijinensis; assembly: GCA_039513925.1. Lineage (NCBI taxonomy): Eukaryota > Viridiplantae > Streptophyta > Magnoliopsida > Asparagales > Orchidaceae > Platanthera > Platanthera zijinensis. The sequence goes on from CM077095.1 coordinate 158,963,124, forward strand.
CATGTGTATATCATTGCCTTAAGTTAACTATGGTTAATGATCATGATACGTGGTACGCATCGTGAATAATTTTTTTCATCATTTTTTAGGATAATTAGGAGCTTATCTCGGCCTTGAACTGAATTTTTGATGAATCACTGAAAATGACTTCTCCGCAGCTTTATATTCACATCCTGGTCTGCGAAGAGCTCCTCCTTGCCACATGTGATTGTTCACATTCGTATCAAAATACCAATTATTCCCCTTTCCTTTTTCATTTTCTTAATATGTGAAAATCATGATCGAATCAAACTCTTTTCTTGCTTCTGCAAAATGAGTAGTCTCCTCCATCTTTTGTGGCAACATGCACTCACAATTCATTTGACTATATTTATTACTGCAAGTGTTATCAAATCCTCTTGTTGAAATATGAATTCGCACTAATAAAATACAGGAATACAAAATTTGTTTATAAATATGAGGTACAAAATATAATACATACTCTACTTTTGATGCAGCTCTCTCCCACTTTGATACTTGGGAAGGTCACACAACACTTGCACTTGCAAAGCTTCCCTTTTTCTTTAGTTAACTACAACTAGCTTCTCTCCATCTCACTGATAGGATTGAATAATTGAGTGCATGTTATTCACATAAACAATAAGAATATATATACATGTACAAGGGAGGGTGTCCACAACACCCAAGGTGAGTCTAAGCTAACTCTACCACAATAATGTACACTATATCTAACCCCCCCCCCCCCCCCCCCCCCCCCCCCCCCCGCACAAACTCACAAGGGATCATACACCGAGAGTTTGGACAGTAGATAGACATGTTGGATCCTCGTTTGCGGCTTTTTCATCAAATTTGCAATCTGCTGCTCGGAAGGAACAAATAAAGGAGCAAGGGTGTCATGACCATAGTGCTCACGTAGGAAAAAACTTCTACCCCGATATTCTTGGAGAGTGAGTGCTTCACCTGGTTTAGAGCTACGAAGCACAGATACGTCAAAAATAGGGTTGTACCTGTACCGGGTACGTTTCCGGTACGGATACGCGTACTGCACACTCTGGTTCAGTATAACACGATTTTAGGTTATCAGGCTTCATTTGCTCCCGATCCCGCGCCGCTCCCGCTCCCGCCCCGCTCCCGCCCCGCTCCCGCCCCGCTCCCGCCCCGCTCCCGCCCCGCTCCCGCCCCGCTCCCGCCCCCGCCCCCGCCCCGCCCCGCCCCCGCCCCGCCCCGCCCCGCCCCCGCCCCGCCCCGCCCCGCCCCCGCCCCGCCCCCGCCCCGCCCCCGCCCCGCCCCCGCCCCGCCCCCGCCCCGCCCCCGCCCCGCCCCCGCCCCGCCCCCCCCGCCCCGCCCCCGCCCCCGCCCCGCCCCCGCCCTCGCCCCGCCCCCGCCCCCGACCCGCCACCGACCCGCCACCGACCCGCCCCCGACCCGCCCCCGACCTGCCCCCGATCCGCCCCCGCCCCCGCCCCGCTCCCGATCCCTGCTGCTGATCCCTGCTGATCCCTGCTGCCGACGATCCCTGCTGCCGGCGATCCCTTTTGTACTTCTTCTGTACTTCTTTTGTACTTCTTCTTCTGTACTTCTTCTTCTGTACTTCTTTTAGTTCAATTAGTTAGTTCAATTTAATTTGTGAATGTGTTGTTAGTTCAATTAGTTAGTTCAAATTAATTTGTGAATGTGTTGTTAGTTCGTGAATATTGTATTATAGTTCAATTGACTATTTATGCTTCATGTTTTATTGTTTTGAGAATTTATAATTGTATTTGTGATATATGCATATATATTTATTAAATTTAATACAACGTATCCCGCCGTACCCGTATCCTTGATTTTAAAATTTTGTCGTACCGCCGTACCAGATACGTATCGTACCCGATACCCTTATCAGTATCAGTTCTTCCTAGGTTTAGAGTAATCTGAATGACACCGGTGTCATCACAGTAGATTGGAGTGAGATCTGGAGAAGAGACGCCAAGGTCTTCAAGAAGCCAACATAGCCAAATAATATCCCCAGCGGTGGTAGTCATGGCCCGAAACTCAGCCTCAGTACTGGAACGAGAAACCCCAGTCTGTTTCTTAGACTTCCATGCAATAAGTGAATAATCCAAGAACAGACAGAAATTCGTGACAGAGCAACGGTCAACATGATCACTAGCCCAGGTAGCATCCGAGTAAGCTCATAACTGTAGAAAACTACTGCTAAAGAAGAAGAGGCCACGAGAAGTTGTCACCTAGAGATAGCGTGGGAGCTACAACAGGTGACTGTAATGCACAGAGGTGGGCGCACTAACAAACTGGCTCAACACATAAACAGCATGAGCAATATCGTGTCGAGTAATTGTGAAGTAGACAAGACTCCCAACGAGGTGGCGGTTGCGAGTAGGATCGGAGAGAGGTACCCCATCATCCAGACGTAGCTGAAGGTGAAGCTCCATTAGGGTGTCCATTGTGCGAGAGTCAGAGACCAGCCTGAGCTAGAAGATCTGATGTGTAACACTGCTGAGAGAGCTGAAAACTGCGGTCTGTAGAATTGACCTCAAGGCCCAAAAAATTGCTCAGTTGTCCACGATCAGTCTTCTGAAACTATTGCTGAAGGTGATGCTTGACGAAGGTCACATGAGAAGGATCATTACTGGTAATAATCATATCATTCATGTAAAGTAACAAAAGGATCCGACCAGAAGCGGAGTGCACGAACAGAGGTGGATCATATGGACATGGTTGGAAACTGACGACTGTAATGGCTGTGCTGAAACGTTCGAATCACGCGTGGGGCGCCTGCTTGAGACCATAAAGAGATCGCCTCAAGCGGCAGACGAGGTCGGGAGGAGAGGATAGAACAAGAGGAGTAAGCATGTATACCTCCTGCCAAAGATCACCGTTAAGGAAGACATTTTTCACGTCGAATTGTGACAAAGATCAGTGGCGAACAACTGAACAATAATAAGAGTCTGAACTGTAGTCATGTGAGCGACTGGAGCAAAAGTCGCATCATAGTCTCTCCTCTGCTCCTGCTGAAAATCACAAGCAACTAGCCGGGCCTTTCCACAGAACCATCAGAGCGAGTCTTGACCTTGAAGACCCATTTGCAAGTAATAGGAACAACACCAGGTAGAAGAGGAACATGGTCTTATGTACGAGTGTGCTCAAGCGCCTCCAACTTAGCAGACATAACAATCTGCCACTCAGGTATTTGGGCAGTCTCGCGATAGGAAGTTGGCTCTGGAGTACTACAGGTAGTAGCAAGAAGGGCAGGTAGGTCCAGCGGTAGGGTAGCAAGGCTATGGCGGTCAGGAGGACGCCTCTCACGAGGTGGGTTGCGGCGCACAACAGGATCATTCACAAGACACTCGCTGAAAAAGACATACACTGAGTTTGGGGGCACTGGGGGCGAGGGAATAGGAGGAGGATGAGTATATTGATATGGAAGAGGATGGACACGCTCCCAAGCGGACAGCTCATCATAGAGAGAAGTGTGTGACAAATAGGAGTGAGGAAGTGACAGAGTAGATTGCGTTAAGGGAAGAAGAGGTGACAGAGTAGGCTGCGACAAGGGGAGAGGAGGTGGACATACCAAAGGAGGGGATAAATGTGGCTGGGAGATGGAAAGAGTGAGAACTGCACAAAAAAAGGAGTAACAGATGAGTGTTAGGTCAATGGGACAGAGAACACAGAAAGGGTGAGACTCGTCAAAAGTGTCATCACGTGAGAGTGCTGTTTTCAACGGTACCGTCGACCGGGAAACTCGATCAGATCGTAGGAAGGGGCAGGAGCAAGTCTTCGAGAGACGACAACGACAGAGCTTCTACCCGACAAGGATGGCGTACGCGACAGAGACACGTGAAACGAACAGAACTGTGCTTCATCGGGAGTCGGCGGTGATGTTGGAGCATTGACAGTGTCTGGATGAAATCTCGTGGCTCCCACGATCAAAAACATGCACTAGGGAAGAAACAGGAGACGCGGATATAGCGCGGAAGCAACTGTGGTGGGCGGAAATCGCGAGAATACCGGAGCGCTGAATCCTCGCTGCTGCAGAATCGATTGCGGGAGCGGGAAGAAGCGACGGGAACCCTAGGCCTCTTATACCATGATAAGATTGAATAGTTGAGTGTGTGCTATTCACGTAAACAATAGGAATATATATACATGTACAAGGGAGGGTGTCCACAACACCCAAAGTGAGTCTAAGCTAACTCTACCATAATAATGTACACTATATCTAGCATTCACTAGCACAACATTGATACTTATCTCACTTCTCAGCTAGCTACGAGTCTACGACTAGCATTCATGTTTTCATCACTTACTAACAATACACTCCCACTGCTGCCTAATTCTATTAGCCACAACGACCATAAAAGGACTCAATGCAGAACTTATCTAGCTTCTACTAGTTGCATCTGGCTCAATGTATCATTCTTCAGCGATGTCCCATAATTCTTGTGAGCCGAGCTAATTTTTAATTTTGATGCCCCAATTCCCATAGTTTGTCTTAGTCCCGCCTCTTCTATTGTTGCTTCTGCCTTAATTATCTAAAATGAATAATCTACTTTGGAAAACCTACTCAAGGTCACTTGGTCTTGCATGTTGATTGATATGATATGATATGATATTCATGAGTTTGAAGAGAACCCACAAACTCAATATTTGATATCTGCAACAATTTTTTTGATTTTTCTATAATATCAATCACATAGTGAAACTTATCAATGGAAGAAAGGCACTTCTTGGTCACATCATGTAGATTTTCTTCATCTCGTTTGACGTTGTTTTTAGACGAGTGACATACTTATTGATTTTCTAGTATTTTATATTTGTAGTTGTAGAAATGTATTCAAAGTAAGAGAAATAAAATAATTTTTATTAATTTCTCTAAAATAACTTCCATAAATCAATCTTATAAGTGTACACTTGTATATTTATATAAGAGAAGAAAGAGAGGAGGAAATCTATTCTAACATGTGGGACTAAACAAGCTAACAAGATGGGTCTCAAGATGGGCTAATCTTTAGGCTTTACATATATTTTTTAACACTCCCCCGCAAGCTGGAGCATACAAATTGTAAGCACCAAGCTTGGAAAAAAATTGGTAGTATAGTGGGTAAGGTAAGGCCTTGGTGAGAATATTAACAACTTGCCCAGCAGTAGAAAAATGTTGTAATTCTATCTTCTTCAATTGAACTTTCTCCCAAATGAAATGATAATCAACTTCAATGTATTTCGTCCTTTCATTAAAAACAGGATTTTTGACAATGTGTATGTATTACGAAGGAGAAAACACAACTAGATAATATTCAGATACAATTGAGAGGTATGCTCGCGCCCAACTTCTGGAGGCTGATTCTTCCAAAAAGCTCTTCTCCAAAGATGGAGACACAAACCCTAATGATCAAAGATGACAAGAACTCTCTCATATCACCTATTTATATAGGGAGGAGGGGCTCATGTAAAATTAATCATAAAGAAATAAAGAAAAATACAATGTATAATGATATGTTACGCGCACGTGCGTAACAATACACCCCGCCAGAAAATCGACCTTGTCCTCAAGGTCGGAGTGCCGTCCTCCAACTAGTAGTAATATGCCCGCAGGGGGCCAGACGTAGAGGTGTTCGGAGAGCCGTCCGGAGGTACATCGATGATCGTCAACGCGTCCAAGTTAGCTGCGGTGAGCTCGTGCACGTCCTCCCCGATGAGGCACCAAAGCTTTTTCATGGACAATCATGAGTAGGCGAGTAGGGTTATCGACAACGAAAACACAGGCCCTTGCTCCGTAAGTCATGGTACTCTTGGGTGGATAGACGGTTAGTGGGGACATGACGGGTGTTGCGTGGGCCCAAATTGGGTGGACGGGGTAGAGGAAATGGCAGTGGCGGGTGTTTTGTCGGGGGAGGAAAGTATGGCTGGTAGGGAGGTTCGGATGAGGTAGTGAGAAGGGAGGGTCCTCAGATAGCACGAGGAATTCGGCCTCCACTTGTGGGTAGAGGTCCATTGCTTGGTTAACGGTGACTGACTGAAGGGTGCGAAGGCAAAAACGTACACCCGAGCAAAAAATGTGCGCTCGAGTGAAAAAAATTCACGCCCGTGCGAAAAATATGCTCGCGAGCAAAAAATGCACGCCTGAGTGAAAAATGCGCACCCGGGCAAAAAAATTGCACTCGGGCGAAAATTTTGCATTCAGGCAAAAAATGGACGTCCTTGCGAAAAATTGTGCCCGGGCGAATAATGCGCTCGTGGACGAAAATTTTGCGATCAGGCGAAAAAATTCACGCTCGGGCGAAAAGTGCGTGTTTGGGCAAAAAAGGCGCGTCTGAGTGAAAAAATGCGCTCCAATGCTAAAAAAATTGCGCACATTGCGTGTCCAGGCGAAAATGCGTGCACGGGTGAGTTTGCAATTCCGGAATGCTCAATCTTTAAACAAACGGCGGGACCTAAACATTCGACGGAGGGTTTTGTAGGTTTACTTCTATATCGATGACTTTGGACCTAAAAGCCAATTCTACCCTAAAACCATTAATCCGAAGACCAGTATGGACCAGTATTGGTGTTCGTATTCTCAAAGCCAATTCTTAAATATTAATGTCGGCGAAATGAACAGACCCTGAGAGAATTTACTCTTTGGTGTATGATCTGTCGTGCCTCTTGTGCATTAATTGATTTTCAGTGAGCTTTATACTAATCGGAGGACGCCATCCCATTTCCTGGTGAACCAAATCTCGTGGGTTTCATGCGGTGGATTATATTGCCTAATCACTATGAAGCAAAATATCTATATATAAATATATATAAATATATATAAATAAAATATATATATATATATATATATATATATATATATATATATATTCAGCTCATTTTTTAATATTTTTCCTAACAGTTATGGTTTCTGCTCTAAAAACAATATTCATTGCTCTTGATGGTTTTTTTCCTTCACCTTTTATTTTAGTAAAATAGAGACCTGCTGGTTTATAGTTTTCTCATCCTCATATTTCAGCAAAGATGAGATTAAAAATGCGAGCAAAGATAATATTTTTGTCTTTTTCTTTTGTGGATTATGGTCTCTTCTACAGCATGGAGGAAGCTAAGAAGAATATGTATGCATTCAGCACAACAACTTATACAGGTTTTCAGTGCACTGTTTCTGAAGAAACATCTGAAAAGTTTAAGGGTAAAGCCCTCTCTACCTACAATTTAAGGGTCACTGTCTTTTGTTATATAAGAAAGTCGATCGTGTAATCATTTGCTATGCAGGATTGCCTGGAGTTCTTTGGGTGTTGCCAGATTCCTACATTGATGTCAAGAACAAAGACTATGGAGGTTAGTTATGATGGGCTTTAATTTCAGTTCTTCAATTATTCCCCTCTTTATGATGAGATACTACAGGCTTAACAAAAAATTTATGAACGGAAGAAAATGTTTAGCTTGTTGTCTTCCACTCAAAATTCAAAACTCTCCTGTGTCTCTTGCAATAAAAGAATACATACTAAAAGTAACAAAAAATAAGAATGCCTGTTGCATTCTTTTTCAATTACTAGCAAAACCAGATGCACCGATGGCTGGAATGCGCCCAGATTTTTGTTCATTGATCATTCATCTTCATGCGAATTACATAAAAAGTCGCTCATTATTCAAATATCCGCAACTTTATTTTCACAGCTTTGTATTTGACGCAAACTCTAGAACTAACAGAGCTCTAATTTTAATTCTTTTTTTTGTAAAAGAAAATCAGTTATTTTAGTGAACAATCTACAATGTAAGTTGATGACAATATTTGTTGGAGCAAAACTAAATGAATCTCAAGAAGCAAATGTTATTTACTCCTTTTTCTTTTCATTGTTGCATGTTCCTCAGGTGATAAATACATAAACGGGGAAATAATTCCCTGCACATACCCAACCTATCAGCCCAAGCAAAGAGGCGGCAAGTACGAAAGCAAGAAATATGTCCGGCAAAGGGACGGCCCTCCTCCAGAACGCCGGAGGTAGATGCCATCAACACCTCCACCCGAGTCTGCTTCCCCGTAAGTGCGTATGCTTTATCAACCGAATCGCCGAGCTCTTCATTTCTCCCACTTCTTTTTTTATTCGGTTTCATTCTGTCAACGGTGTAAGCTCTCTTAGACTAGATTTAATTATGGATGTTTCTTTGGTTCTGTTGCAACCTGAGTCAAATTGAAACCGTTGGGTTTTTTGAAATTTTAGAATATTAGACAGGCAGCCCTTCAGATGATTAGACAAAATCGAGATTTTGGTCATATTGGATATGTATGTCTATATGAATGAGGATTACAACTTTCATGCAAAACACTTCTCCTGAAAATGCACGAATAAGACGTATTTTGGGCCCGATTGAAACCTAGGCGGAACAATTGTGGATCTCTAACTTTTCAGGAACAAGATCTATAACTTTTATGTTGAACATTTTTCCTGAAAATGCACGCACAAGACGTATTTCAAAAGGTCGCATATATATCTATATACACATAAGCTGTATATACATTAAACTGTGTGTGGTTATTTATTGGGATCTCCCCTCAAAGTTTCCATAATTACAACTTGCACCTCTCTAACTTTTGAAATTACAAGGACCTCCCCTCGAAGTTTGCATAATTACAACTTGCACCTCTCTAACTTTTGAAATTACAAAAATCTCCCCCTCAATGTTTACAATTCATAACATCCATTCACAAAAGTAACTCCTTGGAGTAAATCTTGAGGGAGGTCATTTTGTGCATAGATGTTATGAAATGAAAACATTGAGGGGGCGGTAATTGTAATTTTGAAAGTTAGAGGGCCGCAAACCGAAATTACACAAAGTTTGAGGGGAGGTGCCACTAAATTCCGGGTTCCGTTTGGCGCTGTGTTTTTGCTTTGGTGACCTTGGACAAAAATGCTACCTAGAAAAGAAACCTTCTTTGAACATAAAAATGAATGAATTTTATTAGGCAAGATCGGATGTTCACGAACGACAGTTCATAATCATTGCGTTCATGACCGTCGTCGCCCTACCATAATAGATTCTATATCTATGTTTATGAAATTGGCCCAAATTGCTTTGTGGTGGAGTTTCAGCATGTGTTCAAATTGGAATGGTCGGGCAGCATTGTAGCGGGGTTAAACAGAGCCTAAAGCAGAGTCAGTAGCAATCACTCCGCTCCCGAAATGCGAGTTATTCTCATGTCCCGAGCATTTATCTGTTGTGACAGGAAACGGTGTTAAAAATGGCACCTTGTTTTTTTTTTCTTAGTGTTTAAAATATATGTGGAAGTTTTTTTAAATATATGTTAGTATAAAATGTATTTTTAACAATATTTTTGTAGAAGCTTAAAGTTCAAGATGATGTGTTGAGGGAGTGTTCTTTATTTTCAGCTCAAGTCTTATATCTTAAATAAAACAAAACGATAGTGTGGAGCGCTGATGCTCAAAAGTGGTCTTCACGGATTCTGTCCAATGCTTTCCCTTTTGTGCGTGCTCCAGCTATCTCCATGGCCCGTTTGGCATCATTTCTCCTTTTTGAACCGAGTTAATTTTTTAGCTGCTGCTGCTGTCTAAGGCCCCGTTTGGATGGGTTTTTTTTTTTCTCATTTTTGCTTTCTAGAAATGCCACCATGGGGATTTCCGTTTTCGGGAAAACGCCACCATAGGGACTAACAGCTTTCTAAAAAAAGTAAAACAACTCCTTTTGGATGCATTTTCATTTTCTGAAAAACGCCACTATAGGGACGAATCGTTTTCTAAAAAAGTAAAATAACTCCTTTTGGATGCACATCGCTTTTCACTGATAGAGAAACAAACACAATATTATGAACTGTGGTGTTTTCCAAAAAACGAAGGAGAAAAAAAAAAGAACCCTCACAAATGAATTCGGCTCCATTTGATGCGGTGGTGGCGATCGTGCACATGAAGGTTAAACTGTCATTAGATAACGCACACCTAAGGAACTTCATCCACTTTTATGTTCAAACGGATGAATTTTTTTAGATGTCCGCTAATGAAAGACTCGTACGTCTATGACACCACCACTATGCGAAACGAAGCATCGTTTGGCACGTCGGCGGCGGTCGTGAACGCGATGCTCGTGAACCGTAGTTCGTGAATGCCCGGCCTCACTGTAAAGCTTTCTCTCAATACTAATCCAAGAAGAGGGAAGAAGAGATCATAAGTGATGATCTGAAATTCTTCACTCTCGGAAAAACAGAGCTGGAAAAAGAAAAGAAAGACAGAGGCGGTATTATTTCATTCTTATTCAATGGTTAATAGTACAGCAGTATTTATACAAGAAGGAAAAGCAATACACATGTCCCAACAACACAGGTAGTAGACACGTGTAAACTAAAAACAGTAACAACTAATAGAATATTAACAACATTCTAACACCCCATCAAGGTGGTATTTGTAAAGAGTTACAAATTCCCAGCTTGAACAATAAATTGCTCAGAGTCTCTTTCCCAACAGCTTTAGTGAACAGATCTGCTGGTTGCTGCTTAGTAGGAATGTAGGGCCTGTTTGGGGGGACTTATTTTCACCGGTCAGGCGGTAACGACCGCATAAATCGGATCATAATTAAGGTCCGATTCATGCGGTCGTAACTGCCTGACCGGTGAAAATAAGTCCCCCCAAACGAAGCCGTAATCAGGTAGAATGATTTGTGCTTCCAATTTCTCACGAACAAGATGACATCCAGCTCTATAAGCTCTGTTCTTTCGTGGTATATGAGAATAGATGCTGGCCGCTTGATTGTCACAAAAGAGTGCAACCGGAGTCAAATTTGTAATATGTAAGTCTTCAAGTAGAGTTAAAAGCCATGTCACCTCACAACATATGCATGTCATGGCTCAGTGGCGGATCCAGGAATTTTGCAATGGGGGGGCACAATTTTTTTTTAAAATGAAACAACAAGATAAAGTAAAATTTTTGACATTGCAAATTCATACAAAACTACATTTAATTCACCAAATCAGTAAATTCTACCTAAACCCTAGTATAGACTGCGGTTTATATATAAACCGCAGTCTATTCTACCTGAACCCTAGTATAGACTGCGGTTTATATATAAACCGCAGTCTATTCTACCTGAACCCTAGAATAGACAGCGGTTTATATATAAACCACAGTCTATTCTAGGGAAATAAAACCCGCATGTAGCAAACCGCGATTATTTGGACCCGGGCACGTGCCCGGGTGTGCCCATACATGGGTCCGCCCTCACATGGGTGAAGTCTGTGTTTGGGAAGCTTTAAACAGGCGGAACAGCGGAAGCGGGAATCGGCTAACCCTAAATCGTTGTTCAAAAAACAATTTGTGGGGGGGGGGGGGGGGCACCGGTCTGGGCAAACCAAGCCTAATCAAAATTTCCAAAAAATTTGGGGGGGGGGGGGCACGTGTCCCTATGGCAAAAAAAAATTGGGGGGCTCAGCTGAAGACTTTGACACAATATTTTGTTTCTTGTTCTTCCATGAAATGAGAGCATCACCAAGCTTGATACAGAAACCTTGCACCGACGGATCATGGGACAAGCTGCCCAGTCTGCATCACAGTAGGCTTACAATTTTAACTTAAAATGTACAGGAAAGAACAACTCCTGATTGATAGATCCTTTGAGGTATTTTAACACTCTTTTTGCCATCTGCAAATGGGGAATATGGGGTTTTGCCATGAATTGGCTGAGGATGTGAACTGAGTAAGCAAGATCAGGTCGGGAGACGGTTAAGTAGATAAGTCTTTGTTGGGTACATTGGAAAATGTGTACCTGATTTGAAGAAGTCCAACTTAGCTCAATGATATACATCAAGGTGTATTTGATGTTGTTTTAAGTTGACATGTGCAGATGAAGAAGTATTTAAGAATGCAGAAAAATATTCTAAGTCCATGTGTCGACACCTGAAGAAACAGTGTCGACACTTCAGAATATTTGTGTCGACACTTGACGGAAGCTGTGTCGACATAGAAAAAGATAGTCGACCTCGACACAGAAGGAGATAGTCGACCACATTAATGTCGACACTGAGAAGCAGCGTCGACTCACAGAAAGATAGTCGACCACATTTGTGTCGACACTGGGAGGCTGTGTCGACACAATGAGACAGAGTCGACACACATTGGCAGAAGTCGACAATACTTGTGTCGACACCAGAAGACTAAGTCGACACATTTTGGCAGAGTCGACAATTGCTGTGTCGACACCTGAAGGCAGTGTCGACACATACTGAATTCTGAATCTACAACAACTGTGTCGACACACAGGACTTGTGTCGACACACTGCAGAGTCAAGACCAAGTTATTTTCTGAACAAGCTGTGTCGACTTAAAGGCAAACTTGTCGACATCTTCAAAGACTGTGTCGACACCAAAGTCACTTGTGTCGACACATATAGACAGTTGGTCTCGACACTTTCTGACAGACTATCTCGACACTTTGCTGTCCAAGACTAAGACACAGGATTTGTTTGAAGACTTGACAGCTGTGGGTTGCAGCCAGTTAACTGATGTTGTCAGACTCGTCAGAAGACAGTTATAAACCGGATCAGCCGGTTACCATTAAGAAGGTCTATAAATAGACAGATTCAGAGAGAAGTAGATAGAGATTGAATTTTGGCAATCAATTTGAGAAATCAAATCAAGAAGATGTAATACACAAAAGAAGATCTTCATCAGAAGATCTAAGAAGACGATCTCGGGATCGATCTAAGAAGAGTTCTAACAAGAATTCAGAAGTATCATCAAAGGTGTTGGATAGAGAGGGATCCACCCATTTGAAGAAGAAGAAGGAAGTCGTCAGTGGTTTCTCAAGAAGCTGTTTGGAAATCAACTCAGCTAAGTTCAGATTCAAGAAGCTTTGAAGAAAGCTCAGATTCAGTTGATTTCATCAGCTGATCAAGAATTTTCTTGTCCTCTTCTCTCTCAACAAAGGCAAGACATTAAACCTTCTTTTCTAAATTTCTGTAGGATCTGTTTTACACAGATCTGAGTTATAAGCCTGTGATATAAAGGCTGAGTGTAGGAGAGTTGATCTCTGAGTGGTAGGGCTGTTTGCCTGAGTGTAGGAGAAGGTTCTTCTCTGAGTTGTAGGCCTTGTGGCAAGGCTGAGGTAGGGCTATTGTGCCTGAGTTGTAGGAACCATTCTGGGTTCTGAGTTGTAGGAACCTATCCAGGTTCTGAGCTGTAGGATCTGCAGATCTGAGAATAGTGGAAGTTTGGCCGAATCTAGCATACTGCTAGATAGGTGAAGAGGGAAAGTGGATGTACCCAAACCTTGGGGAATCACTATAAAACATTGTGCAATCTGTGATGATTAAATTTCTGTGATTGTTGTGCTGGATGTTTTAATTCTGTAATTGAATTCTGCCTAAAAGTATAAACAAGCAATTAGAACCTATTCACCCCCCCCCCCTCTAGGTGTTTAGGTTGTCTTGAAATTAAAACTATCAGTCTTCCAACAAGTTTTCTATAGAAACTTGGGTCTTTGAGTTCTTCTCCATCAAAGTCATTCAATTTATGATTTTGTTCCATTGGGAGGCTAGTTGAAGTACAATTTTTCATGCCAGCATCTTTCAAGATGTCATTAGCATATTTTTGTTGAGTCATATGAATGCCACTTTTATCTCTGATAATCTCTAATCCCAAAAAGTAGTTTTAACTCTCCCAGGTCTTTGATTTTGAATTTTGCATGTAATAGAGATTTAAAAGAGGTGTTTTCAGCAGGATCCTTTCCCGTAATGATAATATCGTCGGCATAGACTAGTAGTAATGCCGTGAAATTACAGTCAGTTTTCTTGGTGAAGAGAGAATGATCACTTTGAGATTGTTTATAACCAAAATCTTTAATGGTGATCGAAAATTTGTCAAACCACTGTCTTGATGCCTGCTTTAAACCATATAGGGATTTTGTTAGTTTGCAAACTGGATTATGGTATGAGTTTTGAATTAAAAACCCTAGCAGTAACTTCATATAACCGTCCTCCTTTAGTTCTCCATGTACGAATGCGATGTTCTCATCTAATTAAAAAATTGGTGAATTCCGTGATGAATAGCGAGAAAATGTTGCGGTAATGAGGCATCTTTCCTTTCTTGGCCGGCGCATTTTTTAGAGACTGCTCAATTCGTGACTTCTCCTTTTTTGAAATTTCTCAAATTCAAACAATTATGGAGGAATATTGGTGGCAAAATATATTTTCTTGCAAACAATGGAGAAGATTTTTTGGAAGAAGATTTTTTCTCCTTCCTTGATTGGATACAGCCGGCCCCACCATTCTTTTACCTGATTTAGGGTTTTTCAAGCCTATATAAAGAGGGGGCTGGTTTTCCCCAAGTATGCAGGATTTCAGGCAAGCAGGAGAACGCAGAGGAGGTCGGCGGGCTTTGGCCGAACATGGGGGTTCTTCCCCGTTGCAACGTGTACATTTTTTTGGTCGGCGACCGACATCCTTGTCATCGAGCTTCTTCCTGTTGTAGCTTTATCTACGTGCTTCTTCCTTACTGCAGTGTGCTCGGCTCTCGGCCGCCGACTCTTCTTCTTTTGCCGCTGGTTTTCTTTCTCGTCGCATCATGTACGGCCGGATCTTGGAGGATTCTCTCTCGATTTATTTCTTTCTTCCATTATAGTCATATTATATGTTTGAGAAAGAAAATAAATATTATGTCTGCACAGTAAACGTACTCATTTTCAATTTCGGGGAATCACTTTAAATTTGGTGCTCTTTGTATATGGTGTTTTTTATTGTTTCATGATTATCGTTCTTCGTAACCAATTTTTTGTCGTTAGATTATTTTTGTAAATCTGAAAATTATATGCCTTGACCGATCTTTCATAACAAGTGGTACCAAAGGGAGGTTCGATCGGCGACTAATTGGACGTTCCGTTTTGAGTTGGGTTAACGGTAGGTGACGACATTGGTCCGCTCCCTATCTTATCAATCTTGATCCGTGAATTTTTCTTGTCCCCTCGATCTCAGTGAAGATATTCAGTTTAATTTCTATGGCATTTCTACACCCAGTGCGAAATTTGAAGTTGTGTTATTATAACTCTTATTTTGAAGTTATTTTTTCTGGTCAAGAACTTCGTTTTGTGAATTTTGTTCAGTCATCATCTATTAACTAAGCTCTTTCATTGTTACTCATTCGTTCTTCATGAGCTTAAAGTATGTCTAATTAACTTTTTTTGATTAGTTCTCATAAGGGTTCATTTTTCTCATGTCGAGCTTAGTTTTGTTTGCATTCATTGTTGATGTGTCTGCAATTGTCAATTTTTCTCTCGCGCTCACTTCAAAGACCAGAAGTCTTGACAGATTCATTTATTTTGTTATGAGAGACCACTACTGGTGGTGGAGTAGTTGAAATTTAGCTTTAATGTGAAGCGTTTCTGAGACATTCACATCAATCCAGTTTGTGTGTTACTCGGGATTGAAGGAGTTCTTTCTTATGATCCGTTCTTGGCCATAACTCATTCTGTTGGTTCCTTTGGCTTTGGATCATGGTGACCGTTGGGTCAATTTTAGAGCTATCTCAGTCAAGTGGAGCATGTCAAGGAAAAGGCATCAAGGTGAAGATTGTTGCGGTAATGACACATCTTTCTTTTCTTGGCTGACGCCTTTTTTGGAGACTGCTCCATTCGTGACTCCTTTTTTGGAATTTCTCAAATTCCGACAATTATAAAAAAGTATTGTTGCATAATATATTTTCTTCCAAACAATGGAGAATTTTTAGGAGATTTTTTCTCCTTCCTTGATTGGATTCAGCCGGCTCCACCTTCCTTTTACCTGATTTAGGATTCTTCAAGCATATATAAAGAGGGGGCCGGTTTTCCCCAAGTGTGCAGGATTTCAGGCAAGCAGGAGAATGCAAAGGAGGTCGACCGGCTTTAGCCAAACCTGGGGGTTCTTCCTCGTTGCAACCGCGCGTGCATTTTTTGGTCAGCGGCCGGTATCCTTGTCATCGAGCTTCTTCCTTGCTACAGCTTTGCCGACGAGCTTCTTCCTTACTGGAGCGTGCTCGGCTCCCGGCCGCCGACTCTTCTTCTCTTGCTGCGGGTTTTCTTTCTCGTCGCATCGTGTACGACCGGATCTTGAAGAATTCTCTCTCTTGATAGTTCCAAGCAAACTGCATTAACAACAAAAGTTCAACTACAAGGAACTACCAACGCAATACAACCTTGCGAGGTATTGAATATTAACACAAGGAAAACAAAGAAACAACTCTGCCAAAGCAGCATCCCGACAGCTCGGTAGTTCAGCAGCTCGGCAACTCATCAACTCAGCGGCTCGATAGCGACCAGAAAAAAGCTCGGCAGCGACCAGAGACACAGCTCGGCAGCGACCTTCACAGCAACCAACTCGCCAACGGACTTGACTGCTATCTTGTCAGCGACAAAGGACCAGTCCGATACTGATCTCAACTCTCAGACCGGCGACCTCAAAGCACACCACCGACTGCCCCACTGCTCAGCTCGCCGACGACTAACAACACCAGGCCGCCACAACCTAAGCCAGAAAACCTTCAGCTCATCACCGACCACAAGAACAACCCGCCCGAACCTCGGCGACTACTAAACCAGTTCACCCAAACACCTTGCAGACCGCAACGGGCTGGCGGCTACAAAAAACCAGGCCGCAAAAACAGTTTACCCCCTTTTTTCCTGTATGCAAAGAAGAGAATCACACTATTTATAGAAGAAAACCACAGAACACCAAACACCAGAAAACGCAGCGGATCCGCCCAGAACACCAAACGGCAATTTCGACCAATCAAAAACCACCCTTCTCACTTCACAAAAGCATACAGAAGCACGAAGTTTACTATAGTTGACTGGTTTATTAAAAAGAACTTCATATGGAGACTTACTATGAAGAACACTTGAAGGAATATTGTTGAATAAGGATGTTTCTGTGGACACATTTTCCCCAAAAATCAATCGGTAAATGTGCTTGAAACAGTAAGGCTCTAGCCACCTCCAGACCATGACAGTGCTTCCTTTCAGGTATCTCATTCTGTTGAGGAGTATATATACAACTTCTTTGATGAATGATTCCATTCAGAAAGAAGAACTGTTTTAGTTTTTGATTGATGAATTCAGATCTGCTATCAGTTCTACTCTGTTTGATGGAAATATTGAAATGATTCTTAATCAAATGGAAGAAAGACTTTAAAATGGAAGGAACTTCTTCCTTGAACTTGATTAGGTAAGCCCAACTGTTCCTACTATAATCATCAACAATTGTTAAGAAATAATTAAAACCATGATGAGATGCTGCTTTGTAGGGTCCCCAAGTGTCACAATGTATCAAATCAAAAACAATGTGGAAGAAGTTGTACTTTTATTGAAAGGTAATCGAGTTTGTTTTGCCAAATGGAAAATATCACAGACATGATGAATAACAGTTTGAATATTAGGAAGAAAAGGTAAGAGGTGCTTTAAATTAGCAGTTGAAATGTGCCCTAATCGTTGATTCCACAAAATGGATTTGCATATACTAGTATGATTTATCATGGTATGTTTGCTGGTGATGACATTATCTGGAGGAGAAAAGTGACAGTCCCACAACATGCCGTCCAATAACCTCAAATGTCCTCTTCAAATGGTCCTGTAATAAACAAGTATCACCATGAAAAATAATAGAAGCATCTGAATCCCTGCTCAGTTTGCTGATAGAAATTAAGTTGTGGGTGAACGTGGGGGCAAATAACCATTGAGAAGTTTAAAATTTTCTGAAAACCAGACGGTGCCAGAGTGAGGCGCTATGGAACTGGATCCATCTGGTAAGTAAATCTGTGTTGTTGAAGGGTGAGATTGTGGCTCATGAAGGAGAGAGAATGAATGAAGAATATGATATGTTGCACCGCTATCCAAAATCTAGTTGTCAATCTTGCATTTTAGGGAAAAACAAGAGCTTATACCTGCTAGTCATTGAATGGGATCTATGTGTTTCTGCTCTCGTATTAAAGTAAGAATGTTTTCCAGCTGTTCTTGA
Source organism: Platanthera zijinensis (assembly GCA_039513925.1). NCBI lineage: Eukaryota > Viridiplantae > Streptophyta > Magnoliopsida > Asparagales > Orchidaceae > Platanthera > Platanthera zijinensis. The sequence continues at coordinate 158,981,086 of CM077095.1, forward strand.
GAAAAAGGGGATTGATTTTTAACAGGAGCATCATTGTTCAATGTTGGGGAAGAGTCCCCCCTGTTTAGGATTGACAAACAACAGGTATGATTTTGGGTTTTCAACATGATTGATTTCATGACGATAGTTTCCTCTAGAGTTTTTATGTCCATTGCCTTTGTAATTCACTGGATAGCCCACAAGCTTATAACATTTGGCTTTAACATGCCCTAGCATTTGACAATGATCACACCAAAGGTTACGTCTGTTGTTGTTTCAGCTAATCGCTTGACAATGGTTGTTCCAGGTGTTCTTTGAATTGGAATATTGTCCAATGGAGAAAGCTGAAGTATTATCATCTATAGATGGATTAAAAGAAATTGATATCTGCCTTTCTTCTTGATGTAACATGGAGTAAGGATCTTCAAGAGAAGGGAGAGTTTTCATGAGAAGAATTTCTCCACGAACTGGTTTAAAGACATCATTTACACCATTAGAAACTGCATGATCTTTTGCTCATTCTGTTGATTTTCCCAAGCTTTAATGACAGGACAGTGTGAGTGGTCTGGACATGGCGGAATAGTAACGATCGCATCAAGCTCATCCCACAATTGTTTGAGTTTGGTGTAACCTTTCAATGGACAGTGTTTCTTGAGTACAAGAAGATATGGCTTGACGAAGACCATACAAGCGAGAACTAGTGTTGTTGGCAAATCGGCGAGACAAATTTGACCACATGATTTCAGCAGCGGTGGCATGGATGATAGATTGGACAATGTCCTCTGAAACAGAGTTAATTAGCCAGTAGATGACCATGTTATTTACCTGTTCCCATAGAGGAAAAATAGGATCAGCGGGATCTGGTTTTGGGATTTTGCCATTGACGAAGACGAGCTTATTTTTGCAGGATAAGGCGATTTCCATCGATCATTTCCATAGGATGTAATTAGCAGTGCCTAATAGGATCTGATTGACAAGAATCATTCCTGGAGAGTCCGAACTTTGTAGTTGAAAATGAGGTTCTCTGATCAAAGGATCATCCCTGGAGTTTTTTGGATCAATGGACCAAGGGTTTCGTCATTCTTGTTCTTGAACTTTGAGGAGCGAATCGGTATGTTGAGCAGCCATGATCAAATTAAATCACAGGCTCTGATACCATGTAAAGATTTCTCTCAATACTAATCCAAGAAGAGGGAAGAAGAGATCATAAGAGATGATCTCTGAAATTCTTCACTCTCGAAAAACAGAGCGGGAAAAAAAAAAGATAGAAGCGGTATTATTTCATTCTTATTCAATGGTTAAGAGTACAACAGTATTTATACAAGAAGAAAAAGCAAGACACATGTCCCAACAACACAGGTGGTAGACAAGTGTAAACTAAAAACAGAATAACAACTAACAGAATGGTAACAACATTCTAACCGAAATGTAACAACATTCTAACATCACCTAAAAATATCATGCATTTCATGCTCAAAACAAGTTTATTTTCTTGATAGTGGTCATAACCTTTGTCTGGCCAAACGTACATTCTATGATAATGATGTTTTTGGTCAAACTCACCGAAGAAAATAAGCCACGCCAAACGAAGCTTAATTTGCTGAGCAATGGCGGCTGAAAAGTGTGAAAGCAGCAGACACCATTGTTCGTGAACTGTGTGATAGACAATTATAGCATACAAAGAATAAAAGGGAAAAAGGAAGAACAAAAGGGAATTGATTTCATTCATTTTTCTAATTTTCTCTTGACCGAATACAACTTCTTATATAGCACCAGGAGGTGCAATCGATACAGCAATAAAAGCACGGTAACAGATAAACTCTTAGTCTTCTACTACTTGACTCTTTGATATTCCATTGTAATTAAACTCTTGTGGCTTTGATGCTTCGGTTCTGCATGTAATTAAAGGTTGTCGACTTGATGTTTGGATTCTCAGCATAGCTGGACCGCCGGTTCAGTTCTCCTAATACCCCCTCTTGAACCGGAGCGGTATGGAGCTTCATTTTTGCCCTAAGCGTCGAGTAACGCACTTGAGTCAACGCCTTTGTAAGAAGATCCGCAGGTTGTTCTTCAGTAGGGCATCTTCTCTCTGATAAAGTGATGACGTATTTCGATGTGCTTGCTTTTACCGTGAAAGATTGGGTTTTTGGCCAACCCTATTGTGGATGTGCAATTACATCTAAGCAGGAAACTCTTACTTTCTCCTTCTCCAAGCTCTTCTAACATTCTCTTTAACCAGATCCCTTCACATACTCCAGCATTCATCGCCAAATACTCGGCTTCTGTAGTTGATAATGTCATGGTTTGTTGGTTTTTGGTACTCCAAGAGATGGGGGTGGAGCCATAGTAGAAGATATACGCTCCTGTGCTTCTTCTATCATCGATTGATCCTCCCCAGTTTGCGTCCCAGTAAAGGATAAGAGTGGGAGATGGATCAGTGGTGTATAGAAGGACAAGCTCCATCGTTCCTTTTATGTAACGGAGTATTCGTTTTGCAGCATTCAGATGAGCTCTGGATGGCATGCTTACAAAATGAGATACCATGTTGACTGCATGCTCCAAGTCAGGTCTGGTATTTGTCAAGTACATGAGGGAGCCAACAAGACTCCTGTAGACATCTTCATCCACCTTCTCTTCTTATTCTTTTAGTTTGCAAAGTTTCTCGCTGGTATTCATTGGTGTAGAGGTAGGATTGCAGGTATCCATCTGGAATTTCTTTAGCAGTTCACCAGCATACTTCTCTTGTGAGATGAAAATCGAACCAGGGGATTGTTTTATCTGTATCCCAAGGAAAAACCTTAGCAGCCCCAAATCAGTCATCACATATTGTTCTTTTATCTTTGTATTGAAACTTTCAATTGCAGATTCAGAGGCACTTGTGATAATCAAGTCATCTACATAGAGGCAATTAAAAATTTTAGTATTATCCGTTTCTGTTTTTATGAATAGCGAGGGTTCGAGCTTGCTGGAGATAAATCCTTCCTTGTTGAAGAAAGAGGATATGTTGGAATGCCATGCGCGGGGAGACTGCTTAAGCCCGTAGAGATCTTTGTGAATCTTATAAACCTTGCTCTCCTCTCCTTTCTTCTGGTACTCATCTGGTTGTTCAACATAGGCCTCCTCTGGAAGTGTCTCATTTAGAAATGCAGATTTTACATCAAGTTGGTATATCAGATAGCAATGTTGAGCTACAATGGCAATCAATAGACGGATAGTATCAAGTCGCGCTACCGGTGAAAACGTTTCTTCAAAATCTTTTACAAACTTCTGGCAGTATCCTTTTGCAACGACTCTTGTCTTGTGTTTGATGATTTCTCCATCTTCATTAACCTTAAGCTTGTATACCCATTTTACTCCAACTGCGGTTTTGCCATGAGGTCTAGGAACCAAAGTCCAGGTGTTGTTCTTTTCGATCAAACCAATCTCTTCATCCATTGCCTGTTGCCAGTTTGGGTCATGTGCTGCTTCTTGGTAGTTCATCAGGGTGGAGTGGAGCAGGACCATATCTATATTTTGGTAAAGATCCTGGATCGTTCTGTATTTTCTAGGCGGTGATGAAACAACATCATCTAGAGGATCTGTGTCTAATGTAAGTGGCTCGATTTCTCCATCAGTAGTCTCCAAGATGGGGTTCATAGTGAGCTCAACCGGGGCTAGGAAGAGATCATTCATTAGCTATTTTGAGCCCAATTCATTTTACAATTCCACTCATCTTCCTCATGGAATATCACATCTCGTGAGATTATCAACTTCTGAGAAGTTGGGTCTATTAGCCTGTAGGCTTTACTTCACTATATCCCACCATAACACACTTTGTGTTTGTTTGCTCAAGTTTCTCTCTTTTTTCTTTAAGAATGTGAGCAAAAGCAAGACATCCAAAAGTTCTTAAGTGCTTCAGAGATGGTTTTTCAGAGTGTATCTTTTCATAGGGTGTTATTTTGTGTAAAGATTTTGTGGGTACTCTGTTTAGTGTGTGAACTGCTGTGCAAGTAGCTTCTCCCCACAAAAACTTTGGGAGGTGTTTATAGAGAAGCATTGTCCTTACAATATTTCTCCAATGAAAAAACATGTGAAAAAAATAAGGGAAAAGCCCTCTCTATCACAATTTAAGGGTCACTGTCTTTTGTTATATAAGTGAAAGTGTGAACAGTTGTGTGAAACCTCTGAGAATTCTCTAGAGGGGGTGAATAGAGATTCTTCTGTAAATAATTTTAGTTAGCTTAGGATTTGCAGCACACACAGAATTCAGACCAGAGATTATTCACAGCACAACACAACACAAAAATAAAGTAAGAAAGAAAAACTGAAGACACTAAGATCCTTGGACCACTTCTCCGCGACCGCCTTGGTCGACCTGGTCTTCATTCCTCCTACTTCCTGGAGCTTGGAATGTTGTCGGTCCTATGGGAACCTCCTGTCTCTGCTGCTCTCTCTCCACCGCTCCTGCTTCCAATCTCCCCCTTGTTTTCCAAAAATCGGGGCAAGCCAAGGTCTCGTGCTTCTCTACTTGTTGCAGCTCGCAGTAAAGGGGAATCTCCCCCTCCTGTTTCCTCGTCGGTTGGTTACTCCAGCGATGTCTATTCCCTTATCGGGCAATAGTCATCGCCTCCTCCTACACTCTTCCCTGCCTCCTGTCATGCTGGTTGTCATTTCTCCTCTCCTGATTTTGGTACTGGGGTCTTCCTGCTGGCCTCCACTTGGGCTGGTTCACGGGATACTGGAATCTCTGCGCCTCCTGCCTTCTTTCCTAAGCCGCTACGAGCCTCCTCTCCTCCTGCCTGCGAGGCCTTTCCTGCCTCCTCGGCTTCTCTATCCTCCTTGGATCTTCCCTCCTCGACTCTTCCCTCCTCTCTTCCTGCCTTCCCTGATCTCCCCTGGTCCTCCCCTCTCAGATGTTCCTCCTTCCTTATCACCTTCCTGGGTCGTCTTATCCAGCTTGGCCAGTAAGTCAGCATTCGTCTCCTCCCCTGCACGAACTTGTTCGCCCTCTTAATCAAATCCTCATAAGACACTGGAGGATTTGAGTCGACCTCCATACAGAAGAGGCCTTGCTTTCGACAGAACGTCAGGGCCCGCTGTAAGGTAAATCCATCCTCCTCCTGGGTGCCGAGAACTTCCTCCTGGAACCAATCGATGTAGCGGCCAAGCCTCTCATGCTTCCCTTGCTTGATATGGAAGAGAGCGGTTGCCTCCTTCCTCTTCTACCGACATCACAAACCTCGCCATCATACCTCAACGTAGGTCCTCGAAGCAGTAGATTGAACCTACACTTGAGCGTATTCGTCATGTTGTGGATGGACACCACATCCTCGAACCACTAAAAATGCCTGATCGGGTCATCTCTTCCAGAGTAGTAGCTATGGACTGGCTCTATGAAGCCTTCTAGAACTGGATCCGCTAAAGTTAGGTCCGGTTCATGCGGTCGTAACCGCTTGACCGGTGAAAATAAATCCCCCAAAATGGAGCCTTTAACTTCAATCCATTTGGGGGGGCTTACATTAACTGTGTATAAAAACGGAGCCTTTAACTTCTATCCATTTGGGGGGACTTACATTAACTGTGTATAATGATGGGGTTTTTTTGTCGAAACTCATGAGAAAAAGGTGGCGGGAGAGAGGAACAGTAAGTACGGTCCACTTTGTTGCGCTGATGTGCGTACGGGGATCCCGTTGCTTCCTGCTCCACGAATTGCAAACAACGATGAACATTGCAGCCCGGCCAACACTGCGACTGCGCGGCTATGACTGCGCTTCTTTCGGGGGCTGATGTACTGGAGGATTGGCAGGACAAAAAAAACAGCCTCTTCTTTTTCACAAACCGAAAACCTACCACTGTGGCCTCCTCCCTTAATCATATTTCTTTGTTAAACGAACCAATATAATCCTCTTTTATTTTTATTTCTCTGGAGGAGTAACATGACAAAAAAAGAAGAAGAAGAAATGATCTTTCACCAAAATACTTAGAAACAGTATTTTAAAACCTACAACTTTTTGATCAGATAGCCCCAAGCTAAAAAGAAGGAATGAACACAATCAAGCACCCAAAAGATTAAAGATGTGGCTCTTGGGAAAAAATTACGGCAGTATTTTTTTTTTGAAAACTTTGCTTCACTGGTGGAGGAGAAAATAGAGAATAGAAAATGTGGAATATAGTTGAAATAGAAAATCGGCCCGGCTCAAATGATTCGACTTAGGGTCCGTTTGGGGGGCCTTATTTTCACCGGACAAGCGGTTACGACCGCATCGACCGGACCTAAATTTAGGTCCGGTTAATGTGGTCGTAACTATTTGACCGGTGAAAATAAGTCCCCCCTAAACGGAGCCTTTAACTTCTATCCGTTGTAATGGTGGTCGTCATTGTTATCATAACAAACATACATTAATTGTGTATAATGATGAGATTTTTTTGTCGAAACTCATGAGAGAAAAAAAGTGGTGGGAGAGAGAAACAATAAGTACGCTCCACCTTGCTGCGTTGAGGCCCTGCCCGCTTTGCCTGCCCTTCTTTCGGGATTGATGTACTGGAGGATTGGCAGGACAAAAAACAGCCTCTTCTTTTTTCAAGAACCGAAAACCTTTCACGGTTGCCTCCTCCATTCATCATATCTCTCTGTTAATTGCACCAATATAATCCTCTTTTATTTTTATTTCTCTGAAGGAGTAACATGACAAAAAAAAGAAGAAAAAAAAATTTCCTACCGTAATTTGTGTTAAGGGGATCTATAAAGAAAATGGGATGTTACATGCGACCATGCGCTCTCCGTCATCATCTCGAGCTCCACACACGCGGTCCACCGTCTAAGAATCTACACCATCATCGGCTTGCTTGTGGCCTTCGTCAAAATTATTTTTCCTGCATAAATAAAAAAAGTAAAATGCAAGCACCCGCATAATACAAGCATACCGATTCAGAATTAGCAATGCGAGTAAATAAAAAATTCATCCGCCAAACGGCGTGCAAAGCATAAAAAATATTCATACGCCAAACAGCGCGCAAAGCACAAAAAGTCCAACATTATTATTTTTTTCTACTCATCCTCTCCATCAACGAGCTTTTTTCCTGCAAAAATTAAAAAAACGAAAATGCAAGCACCCGCACAATACAACACAAGCGGCGCACAAAGCAAAAGCCCAAACGCTAGTAAATAAAACGTTCATGCGCCAAACGGCGCACAAAGCAAAAGCCCAAAAAAGTCCTATAATTCTCATTACAAGATTCATAAAATTAACTCATCTAACTCTCTCCCGCTCCGAAGGTTTCGTCTCCCCCATCAGAAGATTTCAAGTCATTCATGACTTCGACGAATGAACTATGTGACGCCGTCAAAGTCATGTTCAGCCTGGCACAAACCGTGTCCAGGGCATGCACTTCTTTTCGGAGTATCTTCCCATATGGATTAATATGAGTGTCCTCCTGAGTTCCGGCAACGAGAGCCGCATTTCACTTCTTCAAAAGCTCAACTTCCCTTTCCAGCATACACATCCACTTCTATATAGCTTTAACTCCCTCTAACTCCTTTATGACGATTGTAGCACTCTTTGCAGAAAAATCAGCTGAGTCTAGAGCATTTAATTTTTCATATACCTTACCAAGAATGATAGGCAAGCATTTAGCCGTTAAAACCCGCATCAACACTTGTGCAAGAACAGTTATTCCAACATTCGGCCGATCCATTCGCGTGTGAACATGATGGGACTCAAACAGTCCTGCCTCCAAACCCCGGGCTTTATCCAACGTCTCCGAGCCGGTCCTATTGCGCAAGTAAAAAATGTCATTTCTCGTGTCGGCACCATGAACTGTTTCAAATGTCTCCGACCACTTGTCGGCCTTCGTAACCACGCCGCTCGCCTCTGCCGTCAACCTGCCAGCACATTCTCGCAAACTGGCTAGCTAAAAGGTCTGAACCTGCTGATAGCACATTAAGTAAAATATTGTTGGACGGCTGTATATACCTCATTGTAATGTTGGAGAAGTGCTCCAGCCTCCGGCGGCCGGAGCGAGTGGAAATTCAGGGAAATCGATGATTGTGAATTTAAGCACGCCATGTTTATGGAACATCAGCGTGAGTGGAGTGTCAGAGTATCTCTTCCCCTTGCCAGCGATCTGATTGGTAACTGATTAATAAATAATTTCATTTTAGCTGAGTCTTACCCTAAACCCCGCATCTAGAATACTCGACGAAGTTCATCTTCCCCAAACCCATGGCCAACCCTTTCATCTCCTCCTACACTGAATGCATCCAACCTCTACTCAATGCAATTAATGGCATGCGTCAACGTAACATTCTGGAGGAGGGAGTCGAGCTCCCCACCATTGTCATCGTCGGAGACCAGTCATCCGACAAAGCCTCAATTGTATAATTAATCGCAGGCATCAACCTCCCTCAGGGCGGCACCGGTTGGTCGTCAGAGATGCTGCTGCAATGCGGGCTCTACCTCCAGTACGGGGGCAACCAAATGAGAATATTATTAGAAGAGTCCATTGAGGACGACATTCAAGCCGTTACAAATCAGATCGCTGGCAAGGACAAGAGCTACTCCGACACTCCACTCACGCTGATGTTCCATAAACATGGCGTGCCTGAACTCACTATCATCGACCTCCCTGAATGTCCACTCGTTCCGACCGACAAAGAGCTGGAGCACTTCTCCAACATTACAATAAGCTATATACAGTCATCCAATAACATTTTACTTAATGTGTTATCAGCAGGTTCAGACCTTTTAACTATCCAGTCTGCGAGAAAGTGCCGGCAGGTTGACGGCTGAGTCGAGCGGCGTGATTACGAATCCGACAAGTGGACAGAGACATTTGATACAGTTCATGGTGCCGACACGTGAAATGTTATCTTTTACTTGCGCAATAAAACTAACTCGGAGACGTTGGACGAAGCTCTGGGATTGGAGACAGGACTGTTTGAGTCTCATCATGTTCACTCTCGAATGGATCGGCCGAATGTTGGAATAACTGCTCTTGTTTTAGTCTCAGCTGATTCTTTTACAGAGTGTCACGGTCGTCACAAAGGAGCTGGAGGGAGTAGAAGTCATGTAGAAGCGGATGTATAAGCTGGAAAGGGGAGTAAAGCTTTTGAAGAAGTGGAATGCAACTCTAGTTGTCGGAAATCAAGAGAACCCTCCTCATATTCCAAATGAGAAGAGACTCCGGAAAGATGTGTATGCCCCAGACATGGCTTGTGTCAGGTTGAGCATGACTTTGACGGTGGCACATAGTGCATTCGTCGAAGTCATGAATGACTTGAAATCTTCTGATGGGGGAGATGTCATCTTCGGAGCGGGAGAGGATTAGCTGAGTAAATTTTATGAATTTTGTAATAATAATACTAGGACTTTTTTGGGCTTTGTTTTGGGCGTAGTTTGGCGCAAGAACGTTTTATTTACCTGTGTTGCATTTATTATAAGTATGCTTGTGTTGAATTGTGCGGGTGCTTGCGTTTTCGTTTTTTTTTTGCAGGAAAAAATAGCCGCTGATGGAGAGGATGGGCAGGAAAAAAATAATAATGACAGACTTTTTTGTGCTTTGTGCGTTGTTTAGCGCATGAATATTTTTTTTGCTTTGTGTGTCATTTGTCGCATGAACTTTTTATATACCCGCATTGCTAATTCTGAATCGGTATGCTTTTTTTGTTCGAGTGCTTGCATTTTCCTTTTTTTTGCAGGAAAAATAATTTTGACGAAGGCCATGAGCAAGCCGTTGATGGTGTGGATTCGTGGATCGTGGACTGGGTGTGTGGAGCTCGGAATGACGACGACGAGCGCATGGTCACGTGTAACATCTCATTTCCTTCTAGACCCCTTAACACAAATTAGGGTATGACATGTGATGATTATGATGAGTTAGGGTAGGTAGTGACCCCAATGAGTTAGGGTGAACTCGCGTGGGGTCCACTATAGTATACAAGTCAGCATTGGTCAAACTAGCCCAAATTAAGCTCACAAGTGTAAATTGACCTCATCACTGTATCCATAACCCTAAAAGAGACTCACATGACCATAATACACATGGTGGGGTCAACATATTTAGCCAAAGTCAAACCAAGATCAACATAGGTCAACTCAACCCTAATTGGCTCAGTAAGGCAACACATGGTTAAAGTCACACAACCACTATATTCCAAACCCTAATAGGAGTGCATTGAACTGAAAAGCCTCATCATATGGTCACTGAATAAGCCAAATTGACTAAAGTCAACTTGAGGTCAACATAGCCTAAATTAACCAAATCAAGGATCAATTGTTATTCAATTGGCCAAATTGACTTAAACCCCAACCATATAACACCATTAAAAACCCAAGTGACTCAAAAGCTCAGGGTCATCAAATTGGACAAATTGACCAAAATATCTTTCATGTCAACTTAGGTCAATCTTTCACCATTATGTTCGATTGAATTCCAAAACATGAAATTGACCTCACCCCTGATCTTGAGACATCATAAGGGACCCAATTGACCCAAAAGCCTCATCATGGGATTATCAATTTGGCCAATTTGACAAAAGTCAAACTTAGCCCTAAATTGATCAAAATCTCACATATTAGCTAAATTGGCTCAATTAGGGAATCACCATCACCCAACCAACAATGGGTGGTGTCAAGGGACTCAAGACACACACATTGAACTAGTCAACACCTCTATTGACCAAGTCAAACCACCAAGTCAACCATGGTCAAAGTAAGCCCTAATTATGAAAATAATAGCCCAAATCATATCCAATTGGGCTAAGCCCTAATCCAAGGCCCATCCAGCAAGCCCATTAGCCAAATGACCCCTTAAGCCCCTCTGAATTTGAATGGAGGCTTTTCATGGAGGGCAAAATGAGAATTTCTCCTAATTGGAGGAGAAAGAGGAGGATTTCATGAAGATCTTGCCAGTTGACACATCCCTCCTCTTCTCAAAGGCAGCTAAGGCCTTCCCCATGCATTGGGACTGACCTCTCATTGAATTCCAACATACTACAATTAAGGAGAATCCTCCAAATTGTCTTGGCCAAAACTCCCTTAATGATATCCGGTGATACAACCACCCTCACCTCATTTGGACCTCACCGTCATCTTCAGAGGATTGCAAGGAGTCAAAATGCTCTATTGGATCAAAGTAATTGGTGGAGAATAGAGGGATTGAGCTAGCTCGACGGAAAGGAGAAAATCCATGGCCAACTGCCGTCATTGCCGCCGTCAAGCCCCATTAACGTTATGTTTCTCCTTCTCTCCCTCTATGCTAGTCTTCTAGATCAACTAGGAGAGACATCGGCCTTAATTGAGCTCGATTCCATGTGAGCTTGGTGAGACAACCTGATGCCATCTATTTTGATCAATTTTAATTTAATTAAATAATGTGTATTTTTGTCACACATAAACATACAGTTTCAAACTGAAATTGAGACCCCTTAGAAGTAGATTCATGAAAAATACAAATCATGAAAGTCCATAGTTGTATGTCTCTTTCTCTCCCCTCTCTCTATCTCTGTCTCTCCCGTCTCTCTCTGTCAGTAACTGTCTCTCTCTCTGTATCTGTCTCTCTATCCCCTCTCTTTGTCTCTGTCTGTATCTGTATCTCTCTCCCCTCTCTTTGTCTCTGTCTCTCCCGTATACACGGGAGCGCTCCACCACCCCGCTTCCCCATCTATAAATAATTTCATTTTAGCTGAGTCATCCTACCCTAAACCCCACATCCAGAATACTCGAAGTTCATCGACCTCCAAAGTTCAAACCCGTTTATATGGAATTAAGACTTTGCAATTGGAATTGAAGATCCAATTCCAAATTCGTCATTCGGTCGCATGCTTGAGATTCAACTAAAGCCGACTCATAGAAATGAGATAATCCTTGTTGCGCATCACTCGAGACTCCTGTAGACCAGTCTAAATTGCACTGTCTTAGCTCGTGAGCGGTCAAGCGCGCAAACAGTCATAGAAATTGACTCCGACGGTGACAGGTCCATCACCACTCTCGAAGTTAATTCTATTGCCTGTTACAATGGGAAGAATTGCGCTTTAAGTGCTCTGGAGTCTTCTCCTGAAGATTGGAGGCTTGTGCGGAGCATTTTTGTGCGCCTTGTCTCTATGGCTTGTCTCCTATTGCGCTAAGAGGAGTCTGCAGCGATCAACTTGTAATAGAGACCCCTTAGAGATAGATTCATGAAAAATACAAATCATGAAAGTCGTAGTTGTATGTCTCTTTCTCTCCCCTCTCTTTATCTCTGTCTCTCCCGTCTCTCTCTGTCAGTAATTGTCTCTCTCTCCCCTCTCTCTCTCTCTGTATCTGACTCTCTATCCCCTCTCTCTGTCTCTGTCTGTATCTCTCTCCCCTCTCTTTGTCTTTGTCTCTCCCGTATACACAGGAGCGCTCCACCACTCCGCTTCCCCATCTATAAATAATTTCAATTTAGCTGAGTCATCCCACCCTAAACCCCATATCCAGAATACTCGAAGTTCATCGACCTCCAAAGTTCAAACCCGTTTATATGGAATTAAGACTTTGGAATTGGAATTGAAGATCCAATTCCAAATTCGTCATTCGGTCGCATGCTTGAGATTCAACTAAAGCCGACTCATAGAAATGAGATAATCCTTATTGCGCATCACTCGAGACTCCTGTAGACCAGTCTAAATTGCACTGTCTTAGCTCGTGAGCGGTCAAGCGCGCAAACAGTCATAGAAATTGACTCCGACGGTGACAGGTCCATCACCACTCTCGAAGCTAATTCTTTTGCCTGTTACAATGGGAAGAATTACGCTTTAAGTGCTCTGGACTCTTCGCCTGAAGATTGAAGGCTTGTGCGGAGCATTTTTGCGCACCTTGTCTCTATGGCTTGTCTCCTACTGCGCTAAGAGGAGTCTGCAGCGATCAACTTGTTATAGATTAGAGGCTTGATGCCGACTAGATTGCATTACGTGTACGCTCGCGCTGGTGCATGCATAAGGGATGCTTTAGGATCTATGCTGAAATTCCTTAGACGGATGGTGTCATTCTAGATGCTCGCCTGAGAACGGGTCACCCAGCTCAGGAAGCGAGGAGTCCGCCCCGTTTGGGCGGCCAAGGGGCCGGAGGGCCACCCGGTTTGGGCGGCCGGAGGGGACAGGTGATTGAGCCGGGGCGGTTTGGCCTCGGTTGGATCCCCCACTAACGGGCGGTTATGTGTTAGTGGGGAATTTTTCTGATATCCGCACCCCATGCATGAGTGTGTGTTTAGCGCTCTAAGGAGACCCCATCAATTCTGATCGTGTAAAGATATGCAAGATGTTATTCATGTTGATGAACATGATATTTTCTCAATTTAATTTTTATATTTATTTTGGGTCAATTAATATCCCTGTGATTTCTTGAGTTGAATTCAGCCACATAATATAAGTAGAGAAGTTATATAAATATAAAACTACTTAAAAACATAAGCAAAATAAATTAAAATATATAAAATAGGAAATAGAGCAAAAATGTTTTTTTATTGAAGAAAAAAGTCTGCACAAGCATTCTGGTTGTCGGAACATTGCATACTTATGTTATCGCTTACTCCTTCCCGTGGACTCAGACTTATATATACCTCTATTAATAATAATAATAATTAGTATAATAATAATTATTATTATTATTATTATAAAGGAGGTTCACAATTTGTCGTTGAATCAAGGACCATGACGAAAGAGGGAAGAAGGACTACCTACATTTTGTAGTATCTTGGCAATTTGTCACAATTTTTACTTTACGGGGCTGAACATTTACGACCTCTAAGTCAAATTTACACAACATCTTGTCCTTGATCGCCCACGTCAACTAAAGGCTTTGCAGGAAGAAATCGAGCTCCCCGCCGTCTGGAAAGGGTGAGATAAGTGCAGTCACGCACTTTACCGTAAAGTGTGGGTATTCAATGGTGTGCATGGATAATCGCACACATCTCAAAGCACACATATCTTATAGTGCTTTATCCCCAACCCCAACATGATTCGTCGTTGTCTGCGACTAGTCTGAAAAATCCTCCGTGTTAGTCGCTCGTCAGCATTAGCGTTACAACTTAAACGGAGCAGATTGCACCATCTGGACAATTAAAGAACAGGCTATAATTGTAATATTAAAAAAGATCAGCCCAACAATTATTTTATATTTAATATTTGTATAAATAAGGACCGTTATTTTTCATCTTTTCTCTCGTCTTCTTCTTCTCTTCTCTAATGTATCTATTGTGCTTGTTATGCCCGTCCCTATCTTGGGCCTTCTTATAACTAAGTATAACAATCTGCTGAGAACATTAATGTCGAAGACATTGAATAAGTAGAGAAGATGAGGAGCCATAATAAATCAAAGCAAATACCAAGAGAAGAAGTTAAAGCAAGGCGAACCGACCCAACCCACCTCGTAAGATATCCAGGCTGCCTTCCTTAAACTCCCTTAGAGGGCTGCAGCCCAACCGACCCAACCCATCTCCATACCCACAGACGGGTTGTTGGAGGCCACATCCTCCCTTAGATGAACGAAACTCGATAGTCAAGCGCACCACGGGAACTTCCCAGGAGGTCACCCATCTCGTAACTACTCCAGTCCGAGCACGCTTAACAATGGAGTTTTTCCACTTCTCATCACCAATTGAGTTGCAGCTGAATTAATGATGAGAAGTGGAAAAAGCACGCCCATTCTAACAAAGTCGAAGCAATTTTAAAGAGGAATCGAGGCGCACCTGAGAAGAAGTCAAAGTAACAAATTCCTGAAGCCGATGCTTTTTATTTACGTTTTTGTACTTCTTTCTCTATAAAAAGATCAATGATTTAATCGGCTTAAGTTAATGAATATGAGAATGCAATGACAATTTCCTAGTGCACTTCCCCCGCTTTTTTTCTTTTCCCATTTTTCAACTATATGTGTCGCTATCTTCTACTAATTTCATCATAATACCAGAGCTAGGCTTCAACTTGAAAGAGGCCATCAAAGGAACGTTGTTCGATCATTTAAATTAGCATTCATATTGACATGTCATCCTTACTGTCTTACTCATCATATGGCAGTGTTGAACTCATCTCATATGTTCTAGTTCGCACTATCTGGTGTTCCCATCTTTGATGGAGAGCACTATTACTTTAGGCCCACATATATGCGCCTTTTCTTCCGGACTCAAGGGATCTGGAACTTGATGAAGAAAGGAAAAAACAGAGCAGCTCACTACTTCGTCCAAAGGGAAAGAAAAAGATGATGTTGAAACTCTTAAAGAAACCGGAGAAGAAGCAAAGCTAGAAGCAAATGCTCCTCTTGTTGCATCAAGGGGTGAGCTAGGACATTGCCCAAGGATAATGGGGACGCCACATCAAAGGAAGCATGCGACATCTTCTTCTATAAATTTCAAGGTTCAAAAAAGGTAATCTCCTACCCCCCCGGGCGGTGACAGTATTCGGTTGCCCGGCTATAAATTGGTGTGTTAGCCTCGTCATAACTAACGGTAACAGTGAAAACTCAGTCCGCTGCTTGAACTTACGGTTAGACTTTTGTTAATCGCGTCATTAAGTGAAGTTGACTTGTGATGTGCAGGATGTGCAGCTAGCACCGAGCGACTAGGCAACTAGTACTGACAATTTTTCAGTGGAGGCTAAGTGTGGTTCAATTCGCAGATAGCAGTTTGCGGTTTACCAGCAGGTCGCGATTTGTGCGGCCAGAAGTCTACTTCCTTCGTAGTTCTTGAATAGTTCAATAAAGCAGTTCACCCTTCACCCGGTCTCAGCAATTTGAAAATTTCCCAGTTGAGCAGCACTGTTCAAGCGGCTTCTGCGGTTAGCCGATCTTTGCGGTCAGGCAGGCAGAGTTGCAGACAGGTTGTTCTCCAGCAGTTGTTAATAAGTTGTTCGCCAAATTATGTTTGGGCGAATAGTCAGTTTAGCGGCCACTGTCTATTTACCAACATGCAAGTCAATCAACTAAGATTTCGTTGTCGGTCGATCGCACGGCTGAGCAGGCGCTCGCCTTGGTCATGAAGGTGGATAACTAGATCACAGGAGGGTCGGCTCGAGAAAGTAACCGCAGACGACATCAAAACTGGGTTGGGCCACGTCTGCGCCCGCAACCGGGTCGAGCAGTGGCGGAACTAGGATTATCGCTCAACTCGGGCACCTATTATAACAAGTCTTCAACATCACTTAAATAATGTGGTTTACTAACAAAAAGTGTTTTTATTTTCAAATTTACTAACATGAAACAAGACTAGAAATTTTTTCTCTCTATGACATTTTACAAGTGTTAGTGACTGTTAAGATTTATAAGATAGCTAGATGAATATTTGTAATTGAAGGTCAAAATGAGAGTTCTATAAAACAAAATTGAAACTAAAGAGAACCTTTTTTTAAACTAATGAAGAATCCCCAATAAACAACAAGAAGTTCAATCCAAAATTCAAACATCAAAAAAAAATCCAAAATTTCTAAGTCACTCACCAGTCTCGTCATCAGCCCTCCATCTCATTTTTGAAAGAAAAAAGTTGAAGTGCCCCACTGAATGCGATAACATGTGTTCTGCTCAATCACCACCCTCTCGCTCCAATCCCCTCTGGCTTCCGGATTGAAGTGACGGCTTCTTCCACATCCACCGTCTTAAACCCATGCAGCTCCACCATGAACTGTGACAACATCAACTCCTCCTGCCCCTTGTTCAACAATGATATCTTCGGGTCGTATTCCGCGTGAGCGAACTGCGGCATTGCCGGGAGGCTATGAAGCACGGATACTTCCCCGAAGGCAGCATACCCATACCGGATACGTACCTGGTACCAGAACGTATCTGATACTCAACGGATACACCCATGTGGACACTTGGACTTAGCACATCATTCTGCACATTGTGATAGGAGTCTGTTTTTCTATAGTAAACAAAAGTTGGTTATATGCTAGGAAGTGTTGGTACGTCCAATTAAGTTGTGTATCTGTACCGAGTATAATTTGGTACTGGTACATTTCTGTTACAATTACGTGTATTGAACATGTTGAAACGGCACAAGTTATTAACAAAACGACTAACTTGTCTCTAGATTAACTGGAGATTGAAGATGTTGATCACCAATGAAGAAGGAGAAAAAAGACTGATGAGTAAACTTACGTTTAATTTTTTCTGTTTTGATTAAACATATAAGATGTTAATTTTGTAATATTTACGAATGCTTAATGTATGAAAACTTAATGTTACGTTGCATTGATTTGTGAACCAATACTTCAAATTATGATTTATGTTTGATGTATTGACAACTATTTATTACACTTGTGATATATATATATTATATATTTGTTATAACTTATAACGTATCATGACGTACCCGTATCCTTGCCGTACCGGGTACGTATCGACGTATCGTACCCAGTACTCGTACCTGTGCTTCTTAGCTGGGAGGTATGGTGCGGAGAACTCTCACTTAAGGGTGAGGATTACCGAACGTCGGGAGGTGAGGCGGCAAAGAGCCGTGAGAAGTCTAGGCTAGATGCAGGAAGAAAAGGCTGGAAAGAAAAGATGATATGACTTACATTCAATGTAGGACGAGAGTTGCTGCAAAGGCAAGGCGACAAGGCGTGAAGCTCTATGGCCACAGCTCTGTCTCTCCCTCTTTTCTTCACTCTCTCTAGGGGAAACTAGGGCATGGGCGGACAACTGGGCAATAAATTAGCTAAAACACACCCGGGCACGTGTCCAGGTGTGTCTGTATGTAGGTCCGCCTATGTCGGTCGAGTTAGAGTCTTGTGAGGATGCTCAAGCATCGGAAGCAGAGTTTTCTGAGTTGCAGCATCTTCTCTCTCAGATCGACAAGTCTATCGTTAGCATCCAGCTTGTTCTAGCCAGCGGATAGGGTGATGATGCGAATCCAAGCGGAGAGCATCGAAAAATGAATGCATTCCTAATATTGTAAAAACAAATTAAGAAGTTCAATGCTAATAACGTTTTAAAGAAACACGACGTCATGTTGCTTGTTTCTTTAATTACGCGTGCTAAAATTGAAGTTTTACTCATGGGATATTGTTATTCACCCATGAGCGGGCTCTTTTTACATAGAAAAAAAAATTATAATTTATGATATGTTCATCATGAATAACGATTTGTAAATGCCTTATGTTGTATAGCGATTGAATGAATTATTAATGATATAGTTTAGTTAGTAATGTAGAAATCTAAAGAACGTGAGAAATTGTAAATTCATGCATACAAAGGTAAGTGGGATTTACTTTACTTTGAATCTAATTGTATAGGAAGAGATGTTAAGTTCATGATACATGTTAAAGTTGATGGAGGGTTGAACATGATGGCGTTGACTTTCTTGACTTAGAAGTATTATTACCAAGCATGTTAATATTTGGGGATTATTGTAGGCAAGATTAGCATGTCTAAAGTTATATCATTTAGAGATGACTTGGGAATGTAAATGAATAGGAAACATTATATAATTAACTTTAGAAAAGGATGTGCATTTATATAGACATATTAATATTAATTGCTAACAGCTATACAAAAGGATGGTGTCGCCCGATCGACGAGACGATGAGCCAAGGAATGACAAGAACAAAGAGAAAGTTATGGTGAGGGTTTCTTTCTTTACAATAGTTTAACTTTTATATCATCTTCTTGTATGAATTGTTTTGCCCACAACATTAAATAGAATGTTTTAAAAAATGCATGTATGACATGGTATTAAGGGTATCTGTAGAATGATATACGTCCAGTTGGGTCTTTAATCGACCTTAAGCGAGTTGTGCGCACTGGATAACATATGTGAGTCAACTTAGTTGGGCCTTATCGGCCTTAAGCGAGTTGTGCGCACTAAGTTGACCAACAACGAGGACTGAATTGCAGTGACCCTTAACTATGCTATAACAATTATTTTATCATAAGAACCAAGAAAATCTAAAGATATACATATGATGGCTAAAAATTCCTTTTATTGCTTTCATATATACATGTGCATACTATGATATCTCACTTTTATTTACCTGTTAAAGAAATTAATTCATTGCTTAGTCTTTTATTTAAAGACTAACTGATGGGGGACCATCGGCCCGTAACAAGGCGGGGCCCACTTTCGTATATTCTCGCCGGAAGACTTGAGCGGAGGGACGATCCGACCCCGCGGATGCGTCCGGATGCGTGCCACGAATCTTTTTGATATATAACTTTGTTATTTTTACTTTCATTTGCTTATGTTTGGCACGAGGACTCGTCGGCCAATCATAGCCGTCGAATCCGGGTTGCCCTAATGTTAGAATATTATAAATAGGAGTGTTAGAGGCTTGGAGAGACTCATTGCTGGTTTTGGAGAAGAGATTCCCGGACCTCCGCGATCACGCCACGGTGCCGACGCCGTGGAGCCCTAGGTGTTGACTCCTAGCGGTGGAACTTCATCCCCAAGGTACTACCCATCCATAACCTTCTTTTTCCCCCTCCGAAACCCTCATCCGCAACCCCTATAGCCCCCAAATCCCAACCCTACTGCTGTCCAGAAACCCAGAAATTACTATTCACCCGCACTGCTCACCAGTCGGAACTGTTCATGTGCGCTGTTCACCCGTTGGTACTGTTCAACAGCACTGTTCATCCGCTGTTACTGTTCACCCGCCCCCTCACTTCTTCTCCCCTTCGTGGATCCACTTCCAACCGCTCCGAAAACCCTAGATCTACTTTGATCTAGCGCTACCCTTCACCGATCTACCCTCCACTTACATATTTCCCCTCCGTAACCCGGATCCGTCATAATATTACCGGATCTACCCGTTTCCAACCCTCCGCACCCATCTTCCACCGTGGACAACCACCGTTTCGATTCACCAACCCGGATCTATTCCCAAAACCGCCGGATCTCTCAAGCCTCGGACATCCCTTATGTTTGTGAGTTGTTTGTTGTATGGATTTCTAGTTCTCAGTTTTGATTATTGTTTGAGATAGTTTGTGCTTGCATAAAATATTTTGTTGTGGAATTTTGCCCGTGAAAGTGTTGATTGCAGGAAGGAACTATTCGCAGCGCGCTTAATTTGGCCCTCTGCTTGGAGGAAAGCCTTGCTTAATTGCCCTAAAAGAATCATTGTTGCCTAATTTAATTATGCGTGGTTGTGAATCATTGTTTGAAATAATTGCCTAACGAGTTTTGTGCATCTCATCATAGCATTCACGTGTCCACTCACTAGAGTCAACCTAGGTTGCATAATAGATAGCCTACCCTACATCAATTGGTATCAGAGCTCAAGGTTAGGCCACTTGCATGCTCCGTAGTGGTAGGACATTTAGGACTAGCATGGCTGAACCACAAGTAACCGACGACCGTGCGGGAAGCTCAAATTCGGGCACCGCGTTTGCTGAGTTCCAGCGCCTTATCTTAGATCGTTTTGACGCATTAGGCGCCCAGTTTAACGACGTGCGACAGGACCTTGCCAAGGTAAACATACGACTGGACCACTTAGAGAACACTAGGGACACGCCTACACATCGTGACGATCCTTTGGAGGACGACCTTGATGTTTCACCACGTCCCGACCAACACCCAAGAGTGGGCCAACCACCAGTGGACCGCCGTCGTCGTGACATTCCCTACTGGGCCCCAGCCCCACCGGCAAGGCGAAACCCTGAGCCAGCACGTGATAGGCACGCGCCGCCACGTGAGGATTATCGTGTGCCCCGTCAGCCGCAACCGGACCTTAGGGACCGGGTGCCTCTACCTGGTCGCCGCGACCAGCACCGGGAGGAGTATTACCCGCCAGATCGACGAAGGTTTGACTACGACTACGATGATTATCCAGGGGACTACCCCGACCCCCGGAGAGGTGGCCATGCCTTCGACATCACCCGTCGGATTCGCCTCGACGCCCCATCGTTCGACGGCCGCTTGGATCCGAAGGCCTTTAGTGATTGGATCCTAGACATGGATCACTATTTTGACTGGTACGACATGAGAGATGAGCGTTGTGTCCGTTTCGCGAAGATGAAGTTGGTTGGGCAAGCCAAAGTGTTTTGGATTAGTGTGGAGAGAGCTGTCGAGAGGGAAGGCTATTATCCCATCTCCCGATGGGATGAGATGAAGGAGAGACTGAAAGATAAATATCTCCCCGCCTCATACCGTGATCAGTTGCTGGATCAGCTGCAGAACCTACGTCAGGGAACGCTCTCGGTAGCGGAGTACATGGCTCGATTCGATGAGTTGGTCGTTAGGAGTGATATTTCAGAAGAGCGCATTGCCACTGCATCGCGATTTAAGGCTGGCCTTCGCTCAGAGCTCCGGAGAGAGTTAATCCCCCATCGCCTCGAGACGGTTGATCAGATATTCCAGCTCGCCTTAGAGTACGAGCAGTATCTTCGTACGTCAAGCACGAGGCAGTTCCCCACGCGCACTGATTCATCGACATTCAAGAAGCCCACACCTTTCCAGACCACCACGACCACCCCACCCCCACGGATCACCACTGACATGAAGGGCAAGGTCATCGCCACGGAGGGTCAGCGGCCCGGGGGTATCCAGTGCTTTAGGTGCGCCGACAGAGGACATGTGGCGGCACATTGCCCCACACGAAATCTGCTAGTCGAGGGAGAGGAAGAGCTAGGCCTAGAAGGGGCCGAGGATGTTACCGAGGAGGTCGAAGCTACGATCGAGGAGGGATGGGAGAGTGAGGCTGAGAGATCCCTAGAGATGGGAGTAGTTCGGCGTCTCCTACATACCCCCCGTACGGACGAGGATTGGCGCCGTACCACTATCTTCTACACGTATTTTCCTAGTGCAGGCGGACCCTGCAAACTAGCCATTGATAGTGGGAGTTGTGTCAATATTGTGGCCCAGAAAGGTTTAGAGCGTATGCAAGTGAAGGCGGAGCCCCACCCCCACCCGTATCGAGTCATTTGGGTAGACAAGACCGCCATCCAGGTGACGCAGCAGTGCCTCATTCCTATTCGGCTTGCTACATTTGAGGATAACGTGTGGTGTGACGTCATTCCTATGGACGTTGCCCACGTGTTATTGGGTCGGCCTTGGTTATACGACCGTGATGTCACGAGCTACGGTCGGTCGAATACTTACACATTCTTCGATAAAAGCAAGAAGATCACGTTGTCCCCAACCCGACCCAAGGAGAAATCTAAGGGCCCGATTGAGCCCCCCCCCCCCCCCCCCCCGAGCACCATATCGTCGCGACCGCTACATCTCCTGCGGTGTAGTGAGTTCTTGCGGGAGAGCAGGGATGCCGGGATGTTTTACATTGTTGCCGCTACTATGGCTTCTGAGAGTCCGATAGTGACCCCGCATCTTCTCCCTGAGATCCAGACCCTACTTGACGAGTTCACCGACATCTTACCGGAGGAGTTACCTGATGAACTCCCACCTTTGTGAGATATCCAGCACGCTATCGACCTAGTCCCGGGAGCTTCTCTCCCAAATCTACCGCACTATCGTATGAATCCGGATGAGCACACCGAGCTCAAGCGGCAGGTTGACGAGCTTCTTCGGAAGCAGTTCATTCGGGAGAGCCTGAGTCCATGTGTCGTTCCCGCCCTTCTTACTCCTAAGAAGGATGGTAGCTGGCGCATGTGCATCGATAGTCGTGCCATCAATAAGATTACGGTGAAGTATCGGTTCCATATCCCTCGTCTGGATGACCTATTAGATACTATGTCTGGTGCCCAACTCTTTTCCAAGATCGATCTGCGGAGTGGGTACCACCAGATCCGAGTACGGGAGGGCGATGAGTGGAAGACGGCCTTTAAGACTAAGGATGACCTGTATGAGTGGTTGGTCATGCCGTTTGGGCTGTCCAACGCCCCGAGCACGTTCATGAGGTTTATGACACAGATCTTACGGCCTTACATGGGCAAATTCCTCGTTATATATTTTGATGATATTCTGATCTACAGTCAGACTCATGGTGACCACCTAGCGCACTTGAGGCTACTTTTTGAGACCCTCCGTCAGGAGAAACTTTTTGTGAATCTAAAGAAGTGCTCGTTCTACGCCGAGTCGGTACAGTTCTTGGGGTTTATCGTGTCATCCACAGGAGTGTCAGTCGACCCTGAGAAGGTTAAGTCCATCCGTGAGTGGCCACTGCCCACGACCCTTCACGAGGCTCGCAGCTTTCATGGGCTAGCTACCTTCTATAGGCGATTTGTTCGTGGCTTTAGCTCAATTATGGCCCCGTTCACTAGCTGTTTGAAGAAAGGCGAATTTCAGTGGACCCCAGCAGCCACTCGAGCGTTTGAAGAGATTAAGGAGAAATTGACCACAGCACCCGTCTTACGACTCCCTGACTTTGGTAAGGCTTTTGAGGTTGCGTGTGATGCTTCTGGAGTTGGGATCGGCGGTGTGTTGAGCCAGGAGGGACACTCGGTCTCCTACTTCAGCGAAAAGTTAAATGAGGCCAAGCAGAAGTATTCCAATTACGATAGAGAGTTCTATGTGATCGTTCAGTCCTTGCGATACTGGAGACACTACCTCCTTCCCCGGGAGTTCGTTCTCTACTCTGACCACCAGGCGCTCCGATACTTAGACTCACAGAAGAAGTTGGGACATAAGCATGCGAAGTGGGTTGAGTACCTTCAGGATTTCCACTATGTTCTCAAACATCGCGCCGGTGTTGAGAACAAGCCCGCTGATGCGTTGAGTCGGCGGGTCACCCTCTTGCAGACCCTGAGAGCCCATGTGGACGGACTTGAGCAGATCATTCTTGACTATCCTGGATGTCCTGACTTCGGCGAGATATACGCAGCCTTATCCCGAGACCCACCCGAACATGTCGATGGCTTCCAGATTTGGGAAGGTTACCTTTACCGGGGTTCCCACATGTGCATCCCAAGCACTTCATACCGAGACTATCTGATTTGGGAGCTTCATGCGGACGGAGCCGCCGGGCATTTTGGCAGGGATAAGTCCATAGCTATCGTAGAGGATAGATTTTATTGGCCAGGTCTAAAGAGGGACGTGGCTAGAGTTGTTCGACATTGCCGCACGTGTCAGACGGCGAAGGGAACTAAACAAAACACGGGACTATATACACCCTTACCGGTCCCACTTAGACCCTGGGAGGATATTAGTATGGACTTCGTACTCGGACTGCCACGCACGGTTCGAAAGCACGACTCCATTTTTGTCGTAGTTGACCGTTTCTCCAAGATGGCGCACTTCATCGCTTGCTCTAGGACCGCCGACGCATCACGTGTTGCTTCCATTTTTATTCGGGATGTCTTTAGACTACATGGCCTACCAAAATCCATAGTCTCCGACAGAGATGTTAGATTCGTGAGCTACTTTTGGAAGACCCTCTGGTACAAAACGGGTACTACCTTGAAGTTTTCATCTGCCTATCACCCCCAGACGGACGGACAGACTGAGGTGGTGAACCGTAGTCTAGGGAACTTGCTTAGGTGTCTCGTTGGCGAACATGTGGCTAGTTGGGACTCTGTCCTTCCTGTCGCGGAGTTCGCCAACAATAGTTCGGTCAATAGGTCAACCGGGTTGAGCCCATTTCACGTAGTATTAGGGTATGAGCCCAAGAAGCCCATTGACCTCCTTCCTTACCCATTAGAGGCCCGTCCTAGCGAGTCCGCCGAGTCTTTTGCACGTCACTTGCATGAGTTACATGAGTCAGTCCGTCGGCAAATTATTTCAAGTAATGACAGATATAAAACCCATGCAGATTTAAGCAGGCGAGAACAGGTTTTCCACGAAGACGAGCAAGTAATGGTCCGAATCCGGGCGGAAAGGCTCCCACCAGGGCCTGCCAAAAAATTAAGCGCTAAGCGAATCGGTCCCTACTCGATCATTAGGCGGATCGGGACAAATGCCTACGAACTTAATATCCCCGCAAGTATGGGCATCCATCCGGTATTCAATATTGAGGACTTGACTCCGTATTATGAACCTCGTGAATATTCGGACCCGAGTCGGAATGATCACCACCCTTCCACCCCGCCACCAGCGACAACTTCGGCCCACCCGCCTCCACCTCTGACCTTGTCTCCTCCTACCCGCACCCTTGGGAGTCCATCATCTATGGTGACACCGCATGCATCCCTGATCGTACCGGGATCCATTTCACGAGCGCAGTCTACTGAGAGTATTACAAATATCATCACCCATGAGTACGTCCCTTCCACCACGGGACTGTCATGCCGCTACTTGGTTCGTTGGCGAGGCCGCTCGGCCTCTGATGACACATGGATTCTACCTACAGAGTTGGACCGACTCGCCCCTGGGCTTCGACGACAGTATGATTCTCTCCATTCTTCGGAGATGAATTCTTTTCAGTCGGGGGGAGTTGATGGGGGACCATCGGCCCGTAACAAGGCGGGGCCCACTTTCGTATATTCTCGCCGGAAGACTTGAGCGGAGGGACGATCCGACCCCGCGGATGCGTCCGGATGCGTGCCACGAATCTTTTTGATATATAACTTTGTTATTTTTACTTTCATTTGCTTATGTTTGGCACGAGAACTCGTCGGCCAATCATAGCCGTCGAATCCGGGTTGCCCTAATGTTAGAATATTATAAATAGGAGTGTTAGAGGCTTGGAGAGACTCATTGCTGGTTTTGGAGAAGAGATTCCCGGACCTCCGCGATCACGCCACGGTGCCGACGCTGTGGAGCCCTAGGTGTTGACTCCTAGCGGTGGAACTTCATCCCCAAGGTACTACCCATCCATAACCTTCTTTTTCCCCCTCCGAAACCCTCATCTGCAACCCCTATAGCCCCCAAATCCCAACCCTACCGCTGTCCAGAAACCCAGAAATTACTGTTCACCCGCACTGCTCACCAGCCGGAACTGTTCATGTGCGCTGTTCACCCGTTGGTACTGTTCAACAGCACTGTTCATCCGTCGTTACTGTTCACCCGCCCCCTCACTTCTTCTCCCCTTCGTGGATCCACTTCCAACCGCTCCGAAAACCCTAGATCTACTTTGATCTAGCGCTACCCTTCACCGATCTACCCTCCACTTACATATTTCCCCTCCGTAACCCGGATCCGTCATAATATTACCGGATCTACCCGTTTCCAACCCTCCGCACCCATCTTCCACCGTGGACAACCACCGTTTCGATTCACCAACCCGGATCTATTCCCGAAACCGCCGGATCTCTCCCGCCTCGGACATCCCTTATGTTTGTGAGTTGTTTGTTGCATGGATTTCTAATTCTCAGTTTTGATTATTGTTTGAGATAGTTTGTGCTTGCATAAAATATTTTGTTGTGGAATTTTGCCCGTGAAAGTGTTGATTGCAGGAAAGAACTATTCGCAGCGCGCTTAATTTGGCCCTCCTCTTGGAGGAAAGCCTTGCTTAATTGCCCTAAAAGAATCATTGTTGCCTAATTTAATTATGTGTGGTTGTGAATCATTGTTTGAAATAATTGCCTAACGGGTTTTGTGCATCTCATCATAGCATTCACGTGTCCACTCACTAGAGTCAACCTAGGTTGCATAATAGATAGCCTACCCTACATCACTAACCCTTTCATTATCAAAATGTTTTAGGTACTAACAGAAAATCAGAGTAAGCTGGAACTCTATCGAGTGGGGTATAAACGACTAGTAGGTACTTTTGGAGAGGCCAACACTCGAAAGAGTTGTTGAAATGCTAAACTTTGTCTGCTTGCCAAAAAGGTCTTTTAATTATTAGTAGTAATAATGTAACTATCGTAGACTTGTAATATAGACATGTAATGATATGTAAATTATGGAATAAGAGTTTCTTTCTGCACTGTTATTTCAATACTCTTGTGGCATAAGTATCGTTTGGCTCTTCGATTAAGAAATGTTAATTATATACTATTCCTCTGTGACGGACAAGGACAGTTACACTCAGGGCCGAGCTAGCTTTTCGATTTGAGATGAAGGATTTGAGTGAGCTCCACCACTTCCTTGGACTAAAGATTGAGAGGAAGAAGAGCGGGATACTCTTCTCTCAAAGGGGATATGCTAAGCGGATCGTTCATCGATTCGGCTTGAGGGAGGAAAAGAGTAGCTCTACTCCTCTGGATTGTGGCCCGAAGCTTCCACGAGATGAGGGGAGGATTCTTCCTGACCCTTTGGTTGGGAGCTTAATTTACCTGACGATGACAAAGCCAGACATTGCTTATGTTGTAGGCCGAGTTAGTCGTTATATGGCGGAACCAAGGAAACCTCATCTGGTAGCGGCAACGAATATTCTGAAGTATGTGAAAACTGCTTCTGATAAGGGACTCCTGTATAGGAAGGACACGGGCGTTTCTCTACATGGATACACTGATGTTGATTATGGGAGAGACTCAGATGATCGGAAATCGACGTCTGGTTATGTTTTCACATGCGGATCAGCAGGTATATCATGGTGCAGTAAAAGCAGGACTCGGTGTCCGTTTCTACTACGGAAGAGGAGTACAAGGCTTCAGCCTTGGCAACTCGGGAAGCCATCTGGCTGAGGAGGCTAGTAGAAGACGTCCATGAAGAAGTGCGAGGTCCAACTCTGCTTCGCAGTGACAACGAGAATGCCCTGAAACTGGTTAATAATCCAATTTATCACGCGCGGACCAAACATATAGAGATTGAGCACTTCATTCGGGAGAAGGTGTTGGAGGGTCTCTTATGGTTGAGCATGTGCGGAGCGAGGACAACATCGTGGATATCTTCACTAAGCCGCTGTTGAAGGGGCCATTTGAATGGTTACGGGGACTGCTGGGTTTGGTCACTACTTCTCACTTCAAGGGGGAGTGTTGAAATTGTTGAAGTGAAAGTGGGGGTTGAACAGGCAGACCACGCGGCCTGGGCAGACAGTCTTGCGGACTTGTGGTGCGATCTGATGTTGCGGCCTGGTGGTGCGTCCTTAAGAGGTAGACGTGCGGATAGGTTGAATATCCGTGGTCTGGTCGAACTGCGTTGGACTCCGTGGAGTTCGCACTTTGCGAACTATTCTTGGAGCTCGGGAGATCGGCATTGGCTTGTGACCTTGATCTCCTGAATTGGTGGTACGGTTAGGAGGTAACCGCGGAGTTCGCTGTTAGGCGAACTGGATTGGAGCTAGCGGACAGTTGTTTGTGTCCACGGAGCACGCGCCAGATGTCCGCTGATTGACCGGGCAGTCTGTGTCATTGGTCGTGGGCATTGTTGTTGCGGGCTTGTACGATGTCCGCTGGGATGCGGACTGGCTTCTATCTGGCCTCCTTGATGGCAGGAGGATAGGGTGGTGTTCGACCATGTCCATGCGAACTGGGCGGACTTCTCTGTGCTAACTGCGGGCTGGGGTGGTGTTTCTATCCACTAGGGCGGTGATTACACTCCTCCACGCGCCAATAAATAGGACCCCGCGTGACATCATCATTAACTGAATGAACAGTAAGTTAAGCGTGGGTTAATTGTTGTGGCTCGGATTTTCCGTCCGCGCGGTTTGAGAAGGTTAACCGGTTTGTTGTTTGCAGGTTGTGCGGCTAGCACTGAGAAGCCAAGTTTTTGGTGCTGACTGCGGTGAGGGATCAGTGGAGCTTGCGGTTATCAATTAGCGGTTTGCAGCAGGTCGCGGTTGCGGCCAGCCGGTCTTCTCTCCTTCAGCTTTCCCAGTTCAATAACTTGTCCACCGGTCTCGACGGTCTGTTCTTCAATTCGGCAGCGGCTTGTTCGCGGACTCTGCCAGCTAAGCGACTTCTGTGGTCAGGTGGCTTGCAGAGAGCGGGCAAAGGTGTTCAGCAGATTAACGGGTTGTCCGCGGTCTATGCGGACTCTATAGTTCAGTTTGGTGCAGCAGAAGCTTGGCGGTCTCGCCGGTCTCGCCGGTCCCTGAGGAAGTCCGCCCGACTAGTTCTTGCTTTGTTTGTATGCCCTTCCTTTGCTCAGGAAGTGAGGAGTCCGCCCCGTTTGGGCGGCCAGAGGAGACAGGCGATTGAGCCGGGGCGGTTTGGCCTCGGTTGGATCCCCCACTAACGGGCGGTTATGTGTTAGTGGGTAATTTTTCTGATATCCACACCCCATGCATGAGGGTGCGTTTAGCGCTCTAAGGAGACCCCATCAATTCTGATCGTGTAAGGATATGCAAGATGTTATTCATGTTGATGAACATGATATTTTCTCAATTTAATTTTTATATTTATTTTGGGCCAATTAATATCCCTGTGATTTCTTGAGTTGGATTCAGCCACATAATATAAGTAGAGAAGTTAAATAAATATAAAAATACTTAAAAACATAAGCAAAATAAATTAAAATATATAAAATAGGAAATAGAGCAAAAATGTTTTTTTATTGAAGAAAAAAGTCTGCACAAGCATTTTGGTTGCCGGAACATTATATACTTATGTTATCGCTTACTCCTTCCCGTGGACTCAGACTTATATATACCTCTATTAATAATAATAATTAGTATAATTATTATTATTATTATAAAGGAGGTTCACAATTTGTCGTTGAATCAACGACCATGACGAAAGAGGGAAGCAGGACTACCAACATTTTGTAGTATCTTGGCAATTTGTCACAATTTTTACTTTACGGGGCTGGACATTTACGACCTCTAAGTCAAATTTAGACAACATCTTGTCCTTGATCGCCCACGTCAACTCAAGGCTTTGCAGGAAGAAATCGAGCTACCCGCCGTCTGGAAAGGGTGAGATAAGTGCAGTCACGCACTTTACCGTAAAGTGTGGGTATTCAATGGTGTGCATGGATAATCGCACACATCTCAAAGCACACATATCTTAAAGTGCCTTATACTAAACCCCAACATGATTCGTCGTTGTCTGGGACCAGTCTGAAAAATCCTCCGTGTTAGTCGCTCGCCAGCATTAGCGTTACAACTTAAACAGAGCAGATTGCACCATCTGGACAATAAAAGAACAGGCTATAATTGTAATATTAAAAAAGATCAGCCCAACAATTATTTTACATTTAATATTTGTATAAAAAAGGACCGTTATTTTCCATCTTTTCTCTCGTCTTCTTCTTCTCTTCTCTAATGTATCTATTGTGCTTGCTATGCCCGTCCCTATCTTGGGCCTTCTTGTAACTAAGTATAACAATCTGCTGAGAACATTAATGTCGAAGACATTGAAGAAATAGAGAAGATGAGGAGCCATAATAAATCAAAGCAAATACCAAGAGAAGAAGTTAAAGCAAGGCGAACCGACCCAGCCCACCTCGTAAGGTATCCAGGTTGCCTTCCTTAAACTCCCTTAAAGAGCTGCAGCCCAACCGACCCAACCCATCTCCATACCCACAGACGGGTTGTTGGAGGTCACATCCTCCCTTAGATGAGCGAAACTCGATAGTCAAGCGAACCACGGGAACTTCCCAGAAGGTCACCCATCTCGTAACTACTCCAGTCTGAGCACGCTTAACAATGGAATTTTTCCACTTCTCATCACCAATTGAGTTGCAGCTGAATTGATGATGAGAAGTGGAAAAAGCACGCCCCTTCTAACAAAAGTCAAAGCAATTTTAAAGAGGAATCGAGGCGCACCTGAGAAGAAGTCAAAGCAACAAATTCCTGAAGCCGATGCTTTTTATTTACGTTTTTTGTACTTCTTCTTTCTCTATAAAAAGATCAATGATGTAATCGGCTTAAGTTAATGAATATGAGAATGCAATGACAATTTCCCACTGCACTTCCCCTCTTTTTTTCTTTTCTCGATTTTCAACTATATGTGTCGCTATCTTCTACTAATTTCATCATGATACCAGAGCTAGGTTTCAACTTGAAAGAGGCCATCAAAGGAAGGTTGTTCGATCATTAAAATTAGCATTCATATTGACATGCCGTCCTTACTGTCTTACTAATCATATGGCAGTCTTGAACTCATCTCATATGTTCTAGTTCGCACTATCTGGTGTTCCCATCTTTGATGGAGAGCACTATGACTTTAGGCCCACATATATGCGCCTTTTCTTCCGGACTCAAGGGATCTGGAACTTGATGATGAAAGGAAAAACAGAGCAGATCACTACTTCGTCCAAAGGGAAAGAAAAAGATGATGTTGAAACTCTTAAAGAAACCGGAGAAGAAGCAAAGCTAGAAGCAAATGCTCCTCTTGTTGCATCAAGGGTGAGCTAGGCATTGCCCAAGGATAATGGGGACGCCACATCAAAGGAAGCATGCGACATCTTCTTCAATAAATTTCAAGGTTCAAAAAAGGTAATCTCCTACCCCCCCCCCCCCCCGGGCAGTGACAGTATTCGGTTGCCCGACTATAAATTGGTGTGTTAGCCTCGTCATAACTAACGGGAACAGTGAAAACTAAGCCCGCTGCGGGAGAGAGGAACAGTAAGTTGTTGCGCTGAGGCGTTGCCCGCTTTGCTGGTCGAGGCTGATGTATGTACGGGAAATGGACGTTGCTTCCTGCTCCACAATTTGCAAATGGCGAAGAACAGTGCAGCCCGACCACCACTGCGGCTGCGCGCTATGCCTGCCCTTCTTCCGGGCGTTGATGTAATGGAGGATTGACAGGACAAAAAATAACCTCTTCTTTTTCACGAATCAATAACCAACCACTATTGCCTCCTCCCTTCATCATATTTCTCCGTTAAACGGACCAATATAATATGGAGTAACGGGACAAAAAAAGAAAATGACTTTTCACCAAAATACTTAAAAACAACCTTTTAAAACCTACAACTTTTTTATCAAGACAGCCCCAAGCTAAAAAGAAGGAATGGATATGGCTCTTGAAAATTCAACAAAATGGTAGGAAGAACTGCTCTCAGCATATAAAACATAAACTGTTAAGATAAAAAGGAAAAAATAGCCTGAGAGGCCCTGCATACTTCTGGAGGCAGGCCTATATATAATAACCAATAATAATTGACATAAAAATCAATTTATTATGCAAAGAATGGCAATCTCCTAATCGAACATACTCTGGAATGATGATAAATTTAGTAGAGCAATGTGCTTCAAATAAAACACCAAACAAGCGGTGCACCATAACACTGCATCATTGAATTCATATTATGGTTAAATGGCGGGAAGAAAACAAGGGCAGAAGCAAATATCAATCACAAAAGAAGCAGCAAAATGAAGATCATAATTTGGTGGTTACAACCCTGACACTCATATCGATCATCTGGTCTGCATATAGTAAAGTCAAGGGGGCGATGGTTAGATGCGATACAAATTGGTTCTAGTG
Organism: Platanthera zijinensis; assembly: GCA_039513925.1. Classification (NCBI taxonomy): domain Eukaryota; kingdom Viridiplantae; phylum Streptophyta; class Magnoliopsida; order Asparagales; family Orchidaceae; genus Platanthera; species Platanthera zijinensis. The sequence continues at coordinate 159,013,134 of CM077095.1, forward strand.
AGGTTGGGGTATTCTTAGGACCTTGATGTGATGTTAGGTGGAGTCCTAAGGGATTTACCCAGAGGTGGTGTCCTAAGGGATTTACCCAGAGGTGGTTTGAGTAAATGTACATGGACCCTAAAAGTCGTACTTAAATTCGAGATCAACGAAAGATCGTCGTTCCCCTATAGCACAAATCACCATAGACTTTCTAAGAGTAACTATGTGAGAGGGTTTGATAAATGGTAGTCACTAACAAAACTGAATATCTTGAGAAAGGGAACGATGAGGTTAATCTCATCATAGTTCCTAGTACCGCTGCGAGCCCTTCACCGGGTAAACCTCAGGTAGTCCAAGATCAATCTTAAATCGCTATGTACAACTAAAAGTTAGACAAGAGTGGTCTAGTAGGTTGAAGGGATACAATCTCATCCGTGTATGGGTTGGAGTGATTCAGGACTCGTTAGTCCTGCGAGCTGGAGGCTCGAGGTAAAGATAAATTAAGGACATGTTAGTCCTGCGAGCTGAAGGCTCGGTGACATATAATTTTTGAGGACGAGATGGTCCTGCGAGCTGGAGGCTCGGGTAAGTATTTTCATACCTAGTTTGTGGTGGGTAATTCGGTAATGGTTCGTTCGGCACACTGACGGAAGAAAGTTGGCTCTGGTGAGGTGTGCAGGTCTTTGGAGGGGACCAGTAGGTTGTTTATACTGAGGTCTGGGGGACTAACCCCCGAAACGCACACCCGACCATAAAGTCTGGAGGTCTTCCAGCAAAAGTACGCAGGGGATCCGTTGTTGTGTTCTTAGCGTTGAGGCATACGTAAGGTCTAGGCTATGTAGTGTGTCTGCCCGCCTAGGAGTGGAGATACCCGCTCCACTGTCATCATGAGCCACGACGGTTGGTACCTGAGAGCCTAACTACCTCCAAAATGTGGGGAATGTGTGAAATGCCTGTGCACAGAGTCGGGTGAGTGAGTTGCATTATAAATCATTGCATTGAATCACATAGCATGACATTCAATAATTAGAATAGTTAGTGTTAAAGATAAAATAAATAAGCTCATTAGGAGAAGCTCATGTGTATTGGTCATGTATAGTTTATTTAGTCTCACATTGTAAATGTGAAAGTCTCTCCCTCTTTCTCCCTTTATATCAGTGTGCGTACTCTCATTCTTTGCAATACAATAATATTCAGGGTGATTTTTTCTCTACTGCATCTCTCTTTCTACATGGTATCAGAGGAAATCGTCCCTTCTTGCAGTCTCCGATTTTTATCTGCCACTTCTACTCGCCTGCGGACTGTTCCCTTCCTTCGGACTGTCTGACCCTACCCGCCCTTCTCTCTAACCGTCGTAGCTGTCTGGATGTTGCGGACTGTCCGTTCTAACCAGCTTGTTCTTCTCTCTAACCGTCGTAGCCGCCTGGCTGCTGCGGAGGGATGTGCCAGTGGCAAGATCTCCATGAAATCCTCCTCTTTCTCCTCTAATTAGGAGAAATTCTCATTTTTCTCTCAATAAAAATCCTCCATTCAAATTCAGAGGGGCTTAGGGGGTCATTTGGCTCATGGGCTTGCTGGATGGGCCTTGGATTATGGCTTAGCCCAATTGGATATGATTTAGGCTATTATTTTCATAATTAGAGTTTACTTTGACCATGGTTGACTTGATGGTTTGACTTGGTCAACTGAGGGATTGACTGGTCCAATGTTTGTGTCTTGAGTCCCTTGACACCACCCAATATTGATTAGGTCATGGTGATGCCCTAATTGGGCCAATTTAGCCAATAGATGTGATTTTGACCAATTTATGGCTAAGTTTGACTTTTGTAAAATTGGTCAAATTGATGATCCCATGATGAGGCTTTTGGGTCAATTGGGTCCCTTATGAAGTCCTAAGACCAGGGGTGAGGTCAATTTTATGTTTTGCGAGCCAATTGGAACTAATGGTGAAGGATTGGCCTAAGTTAACATAAAAAGTTCTTTGGTCAATTTGGGCAATTTCATGACCCGATGATAGAGCTTTTAGGTCACTTGGGTTTCTAATGATGATATATGGTTAGGGTTTAGGTCAATTTGGCCAATTGAAGACCAATTGATACTTCATTAGGTTAATTTGGGCTATATTGACCCAAGTTGACTTTGGTCAATTTGGCTTATTTAGTGACCAAGTGATGGCGCTTTTCAGTCCAATGCACTCTTATTATAGTGGAATATGGTGGTTGGGTGACTTTAACCATGTGATGTCTAATTGAGTCAATTAGGGTTGAGTTGACCTATAATGATCAGGATTGTCTTTGGCATATTTGGCCAAATAGGTTGACCTCACCATAGGTCTTATGGTCAAGTGAGTCTCCATTAGGGTTAAGGAAATAGTGGTGAGGTTAATTTGCACTTGTGAGCTTAATTTAGGCTAGTTTGATCATGTTTGACTTGTACACTACAGTGGATCCCATGTGAGTTCACCCTAACTCTTTGGGCCCGAAGGCCATCACCTAGTCTACCTCATCATAATCACCACATGTCCTACCCTAATTTGTGTTAAGGGGATCTATAAGGAAATGGGATATTAGGTGCGATCATGCGTTCGCCGTTATCATCTCGAGCTCCACACATGTAGTCCACCGTCCACGAATCTACACCATCAGCGGGTTGCTTATGGCCTCCGTCAAAATTATTTTTCCTGCAAAAATAAAAAAAAGGAAAATGCAAGCACCCGCGCGTACCGATTCAAAATTAGCAATGCGGGTAAATAAAAAAGTTCATGCGCCAAACAGCGTGCAAAGCATAAAAAATGTTCATGCGGCAAACAGCGCGCAAAGCATAAAAAAGTTCATTATTATTTTTTCATGCTCATCCTCTCCATCAACGAGTCTTTTTTCCTACAAAAATTGAAAAAAACGAAGACACAAGCACCCGCACAATATAACACAAGCATACTGATTAAAAAAAGCAACTCGGGTAAATAAAACGTTCATGCGTCAAACGGCGCCCAAAGCAAAGCCAAAAAAATGTCTTATCATTATTATTACAAGATTCATAAAATTAACTCATCTAACCCTCTCCCACTCCGAAGGTGTCGTCTCCCCCATTAGAAGATTTCAAGTTATTCATGACATCGACGAATGCACTATGTGACGCCGCCAAAGCCAAGCTCAACCTGGCACAAGCTGTGTCCAGGGCATGAACCTCTTTTTGGAATATCTTCCCATATGGATTAAGATAAGTGTCCTCCTGAGTTCCGGCAAAGAGAGCCGCATTCCACTTCTTCAAAAACTCCACCTCCCTTTCCAGCATGCACATCAGCTTTTGTATAGCTTTAACTCCCTCCAACTCCTTTATGACGATTGTAACACTCTTTGCAGAAGAATCAGCTGAGACTAAAGCATTTAATTTTTCATTTACCATAACAAGAATAATGGGAAAACATTTAGCCGCTAAAACCCACATCAACCCTTGTGCAAGAGCAGTTATTCCAACATTTGGCCGATCAATTCCCGAGTGAACATGATGGGACTCAAACAATCCTGCCTCCAATCCCTGGGCTTCGTCCAACGTCTCCGAGTCAATTTTATTGCGCAAGTAAAAGATAACATTTCACGTGTCGGTACCATGAACCGTGTCAAATGTCTCTGGCCACTTGTCGGCCTTCGTAATCACGTCACTCGCCTCAGCCGTCAATCTGCCGGCACATTCTCGCAGACCGGCTAGTTGAAAGGTCTGAACCTGTTGATAGCACATTAAGTAAAATGTTGTTGGATGGCTGTATATAGCTCATTGTAATGCTGGAGAAGTGCTACAGCTCTCCGTCGGCCGGAGCGAGTGGACATTCAGGGAGGTCAATGAGAGTGAGTTCATGCACGCCATGTTTATGAAACATCAGCGTGAGTGGAGTGTCGGAGTAGCTCTTGCCCTTACCAGCGATCTGATTGGTAACGACTTGCAAGGCATCCTCAATGGACTCTTCTAATAATATTCTCATTCGTTTGCCTCCGTATTGTAGGTAGAGCCCGCATTGCACCGACATCTCTGACGACCAGCCGGTGCCGCCTTGAGGGAGGTTGATGCATGCAATTAATTATACAATTGAGGCTTTGTCGGATGACTGGTCTCCAACGATGACGATGTTGGGGAGCTCGACTCCCTCCTCCAGAATGTTCTATTGACGCATGTCATTAACTGCATTCAGTAGAGGTCGGATGCATTCAGTGTAGGAGGAGATGAAAGGGTTGGCCATTGGTTTGAGGGAAGAGGAACTTCGACGAGTATTCTGAATGTGGGGTCTAGGGTAGGAGGACTCAGCTAAAATGAAATTATTTATTAAGCAGTTACCAATCAGATCATTGGCAAGGGGAAGAGCTACTCCGACACTCCACTCACGCTGATGTTCCATAAACATGGTGTCTGAACTCACAATCATCGACCTCCCTGAATGTCCACTCGCTCCGGCCGTCGGAGGCTGGAGCACTTCTCCATCATTACAATGAGGTATATACAGCCATCCAACAATATTTTACTTAATGTGCTATCAGCAGGTTCAGACCTTTCAGCTAGCCGGTCTGCGAGAATGTGTCGGCAGGTTGACGACAGTGGCGAGCGGCGTGGTTACGAAGGCCGACAACTGGTCGGAGACATTTGACACGGTTCATGGTGCCGACACGAATGACATCTTTTACTTGCGCAATAGAACCGGCTCTGAGACGTTGGACAAAGCCCGGGGATTGAAGGCAGGAAGGACTGTTTGAGTCTCATCATGTTCACTCGAGAATGAATCGGCTGAATGTTGGAATAACTGTTCTTGTACAAGGGCTGGTGCGGGTTTTAGCGACCAAATGCATTCTCATTACTTTTGGTAAGGTAAATAAAAAATTAAATGTTATAGTCTCAGCTGATTCTTCTACAGAGAGTGTCACGATCGTCATAAAGAGGTTGAAAAGAGTTGAAGTCATGCAGAAGCGGATGTACAAGCTGAAAAGGGCCGTGGAGCTTTTAAAAAAGTGGAATGCGACTCTCATTGTCGGAACTCAGGAGGACCCTCCTCTTAATCCATACGGGAAGAGACTCCAGAAAGAGGTGCATGTCCTGGACACGGCTTGTGCCAGGTTGAGCATGGCTTTGACGACGGCACATAGTGCATTCGTCAAAGTCATGATTGACTTGAAATCTTCTGATGGGGGAGATGTCACTTTCGGAGCAGGAGAGGGTTAACTGAGTAAATTTTATGAATCTTGTAATAATAATGCTATGATTTTTTTGGGGCTTTGTTTTGGGCATCGTTTGGCTCAAAAACGTTTTTTTTTCCCTGCGTTGCTTTTTTTAATCAGTATACTTGTGTTGTATTGTGCGGGTGCTAGCATTTTCGTTATTTTTCTATTTTTTCAGGAAAAAATAGTCACTGATGAAGAGGATGAGTAAGAAAAAAATAATGACAAACTTTTTTGTGGTTTGAGCGTTGTTGAGTGCATGAACATTTTTTATGCTTTGCTAGGATTTAATGAAGATCTTGCCACTTGAAACATCCATCCTCTTCTCAAAGACAGCGAAGGCCTTCCCCATGCATTGGGACTGACCTCCCATTGAATTCCAACATACTACAATTAAGGAGAAGCCTCCAAATTGTCTTGGCCAAAATTCCCTAAATGATATTCGGTGATACAACCACCCTCACCTCATTTCGACCTTACTGTCATCTTCAGAGGACTGCAAGGAGTCGAAATGATATATTGGATCAAAGGAATTGGTCGAGAATAGAGGGATTGGGCTAGCTCGACGGAGAGGAGAAAATCTATGGCCAACTAACGTCATTGTCGCCGTCAAGCTCCATTAACGTTTAGCCCGATTCCATGTGAGCTTTGTGAGAAAACCTCAAGCTTTCTTTTTTTGCTTGGGATCGCCGGATAGGCGTTTTACGGCCGTCATTTCGACGTCAAATGATTGTCACCACATCAACGGAGGTGGTGGTGGTGGTAGCCGATCGTGGAGGCCAAGGGGTGGCATGGAAATGGAGTTTGAAGGGACTCTGGGTCGGGGAAATCTCAGCCAATGGCTGGAGGTTGAAGACAACCCGATGCAATCTATTTTGATCAATTTAAATTTAATTAAATAATGTGTATTTTTGTCACACATAAACATACATTTTCAAACTGAAATTGAGACCCCTTAAAGGTAGATTCATGAAAAATACAAATCATGAAAGTTGTAGTTGTATGTCTCTTTCTCTCCCCTCTCTCTATCTCTGTCTCTCCCCTCTCTCTATCAGTAACTGTATCTCTCTCCCGTCTCTCTGTCTTTGTCTCTCCCCTCTCTCTCTATCTGTCTCTGTCTCTCTATCCCCTCTCTTTGTCTCTGTCTGTATCTGTATCTCTCTCCCCTCTCTTTGTCTCTATCTCTCCCGTATACACGCGAGCGCTCCACCCCGCTTCCCCGCCTATAAATAATTTCATTTTAGCTGAGTCCTCCTACCCTAAACCCCACATCCAGAATACTCGTCGAAGTTCATCGACCTCCAAAATTCAAACCCGTTTATATGGAATTGAGACTTTGGAATTGGAATTGAGACTTTGGAATTGGAATTGAAGATCCAATTCCAAATTCATCATTCGGTCGCATGCTTGAAATTAAACTAAAGCCGACTCATAGAAATGAGATAATCCTTGTTGCGGATCACTCGAGACTCCTGTAGACCGGTCTAAATTGCACTGTCTTAGCTCGTGAACAGTCAAGCGCGTAAACAGTCATAGAAATTGATTCGGAAGGTGACAGGTCCATCACCACTCTCGAAGATAATTCTTTTGTCTGCTATAGTGGGAAGAATTGCGCTTTAAGTGCTCTAGAGTCTTCGCCTGAAGATTGGAGGCTTGTGCGGCGCGTTTTTGTGCACCTTGTCTTTATGGATTCTCTCCTACTGCGCTTAGAGGAGTCTGAAGCGATCGACTTGTTATAGACTAGAGGCTTGATGCCGACTAGATTGTGCTACGCGTACAGAGCGCACTGGTGCATGCATAAGGGATGTTTTAGGATCCATGCAGAAATTCCTTAGACTGATGGTGTCATTCTAGATGCACGCCTGAGAACTGGTCACACAGCTCAGGAAGCGAGGAGTCCGCCCCATTTGGGCGGCCAAGGGGTCGGAGGGCTACCCGGCTTGGGTGGCCAGAGGGGACAGGCGGTTGAGCCGGGGCGGTTTCGCCTCGATCGGATCCCCCACTAACGGGCGATTACGTGTTAGTGGGGAATTTTTCTGATATTCGCAACCCATGCATGAGGGTGCGTTTAGCGCTCTAAGGAGACCCCATCAATTCTGATCGTGTAAAGATATGCACGATGTTATTAATGTTGATAAACATGATATTTTGTCAATTTAATTTATATATTTATTTTGGGCCAATTAATATCCCTGTGATTTCTTGAGTTGGATTCAGCTCACAGTTGCCTCCTCCATTCATCATATCTCTCTGTTAAACGAACCAATATAATCCTCTTTTATTTTTATTTCTCCGAAGGAGTAACATGACAAAAAAAGAAGAAGAAAAATTTTCCTACCCTAATTTGTGTTAAGGGGATCTATAAGGAAAATGGGAAGTTACATGTGACCATGCGCTTTCGGGTCATCATCTCGAGCTCCACACACGCAGTCCACCGTCCACGAATCTACACCATCATCGGCTTGTTTGTGGCCTTCGTCAAAATTATTTTTCCTGCATAAATAAAAAAAGGAAAATGCAAGCACCCGCATAATACAAGCATACCGATTCAGAATTAGCAATGCGAGTAAATAAAAAATTCATCCGCCAAACGGCGTGCAAAGCATAAAAAATGTTCGTGCGCCAAACAGCGCGCAAAACACAAAAAGTCCAACATTATTATTTTTCCTACTCATCCGCTCCATCAGCGAGTTTTTTTTCCTGCAAAAATTGAAAAAAAAAACAAAAATGCAAGCACCCGCACAATACAACACAAGCATACTGATTAAAAAAAACAACGCTGATAAATAAAACGTTCATGCGCCAAACGGCGCACAAAGCAAAAGCCCCAAAAAGTCTTATAATTATCATTACAAGATTCATAAAATTAACTCATCTAACTCTCCCGCTCCGAAAGTTTCGTCTCCCCCATCAAAAGATTTCAAGTCATTCATGACTTCGACGAATGCACTATGTGACGCCGTAAAAGTCATGCTCAACCTGGCGCAAACCGTGTCCAGGGCATTTACTTCTTTTTGGAGTATCTTCCCATATGGATTAATATGAGTGTCCTCCTGAGTTCCGACAACGAGAGCCGCATTTCACTTCTTCAAAAGCTCAACCTCCCATTCCAGCATGCACATCCACTTTTATATAGCTTTAACTCCATCCAACTCCATTATGACGATTGTAGCACTCTTTGCAGAAAAATCTGCTTAGACTAGAGCATTTAATTTTTCATTTACCTTACCAAGAATGATAGGAAAGCATTTAGCCGCTAAAACCAGCATCAACTCTTGTGCAAGAGAAGTTATTCCAACATTCGGCCGATACATTCGCGAGTGAACATGATGGGACTCAAACAGTCCTGCCTCCGAACCCCGGGCTTTATCCAACGTCTCCGAGCCGGTACTATTGCGCAAGTAAAAAATGTAATTTCTTGTGTCGACACCATGAACTGTTTCAAATGTCTCCGACCACTTGTCGGTCTTCGTGACCACGCCGCTCGCCACTTCCGTCAACCTGCCGGCACATTCTCGCAGATTGGCTAGCTTAAAGGTCTGAACCTGCTGATAGCACATTAAGTAAAATATTGTTGGACGGCTGTATATACCTCATTGTAATGTTGGAGAAGTGTTCCAGCCTCCGGCGGCCGGAGCGAGTGGACATTGAGGGGGGTCGATGATTGTGAGTTTAAGCACTCCATGTTTATGGAACATCAGCGTGAGTGGAGTGTCAGAGTATCTCTTCCCCTTGCCAGCGATCTGATTGGTAACTGCTTAATAAATAATTTCATTTTAGCTGAGTTCTACCCTAAACCCCACATCTAGAACACTCGACGAAGTTCCTCTTCCCCAAACCCATGGCCACCCTTTCATCTCCTCCTACACTGAATGCATCCAACCTCTACTCAATGCAGTTAATGCATGCGTCAACGGAATATTCTTGAGGAGGGAGTCGAGCTCCCCACCATTGTCATCGTCGACGACCAGTCATCCTACAAAGCCTCAATTGTATAATTAATCGCAGCCATCAACCTCCCTCAGTGCGGCACCGGTTGGTCGTCAGAGATGTTGGTGCAATGCGGGCTCTACCTCCCGTACGGGGGCAACCAAACAAGAATATTATTAGAAGAATCCATTGAGGACGTCATTCAAGCCGTTACAAATCAAATCGTTGGCAAGGACAAGAGCTACTCTGACACTCCACTCACGCTGATGTTCCATAAACATGGCGTGCCTTAACTCACTATCATCGACCTCCCTGAATGTCCACTCGTTCCGGCCGACAAAGGGTTGGAGCACTTGTCAACCGTTACAATGAGCTATATACAGTCATCCAATAACTTTTTACTTAATGTGCTATCAGCAGGTTCAGACCTTTTAACTAACCAATCTACGAGAAAGTGCCGGCAGGTTGACAGATCGGCCTGATGTCATCTATTTTGATCAATTTAAATTTAATTAAATAATGTGTATTTTTGTCACACATAAACATACATTTTCAAACTGAAATTGAGACCCCTTAGAGGTAGATTCGTGAAAAATACAAATCATGAAAGTCATAGTTGTATGTCTCTTTCTCTCCCCTCTCTCTATCTCTGTCTCTTCTGTCTCTCTCTGTCAGTAACTGTCTCGCTCTCTCCTCGCTCTCTCTATCTCTGTTTGTATTTGTATCTCCCTCCCCTCTCTGTCTCTGTCTCTCCCGTATACACGGGAGCGCTCCACCACCCCGCTTCCCCATCTATAAATAATTTCATTTTAGCTGAGTCATCCTACCCTAAACCCCACATCCAGAATACTCGAAGTTCATCGACCTCCAAAGTTCAAACCCGTTTATATGGAATTGAGACTTTGGAATTGGAATTGAAGATCCAATTCCAAATTCATCATCCGGTCGCATGCTTGAGATTCAACTAAAGCCGACTCATAGAAAAGAGATAATCCTTGTTGCGCATCACTCGAGACTCCTGTAGACCAGTTTAAATTACACTGTCTTAGCTCGTGAGCGGTCAAGCGCGCAAACAGTCATAGAAATTGATTCCGACGGTGACAGGTCCATCACCACTCTCGAAGCTAATTCTTTTGCCTGCTAAAATGGGAAGAATTGCGCTTTAAGTGCTCTGGAGTCTTCGCCTAAAGATTGGAGGCATGTGCGGAGCATTTTTGCGCACCTTGTCTCTATGGCTTGTCTCCTACTGCGCTAAGAGGAGTCTTCAGCGGTCAACTTGTTATAGACTAGAGGCTTGATGCCGACTAGATTGCATTACGTGTACGGAGCGCGCTGGTGCATGCATAAGGGATGCTTTAGGATCCATGCAGAAATTCCTTAGACTGATGGTGTCATTCTAGATGCTCGCCTGAGAACGGGCCACTCAGCTCAGGAAGTGAGGAGTCCGTCCCGTTTGGGCGGCCAAGGGGCCGGAGGGTCACCCGGTTTGGGCGGCCGGAGGGGACAGGCGATTGAGCCGGGGCGGTTTGGCCTCGGTTGGATCCCCCACTAACGGGCGGTTATGTGTTAGTGGGGAATTTTTCTGATATCCGCACCCCATGCATGAGGATGCGTTTAGCGCTCTAAGGAGACCCCATCAATTCTGATCGTGTAAAGATATGCAAGATGTTATTCATGTTGATGAACATGATATTTTCTCAATTTAATTTTTATATTTATTTTGGGCCAATTAATATCCCTGTGATTTCTTGAGTTGGTCAATTTGGCTTATTTAGTGACCAAGTGATGGAGCTTTTCAGTCCAATGCACTCTTATTATGGTGGAATATGGTGGTTGGGTGACTTTAACCATGTGATGCCTAATTGAGTCAATTAGGGTTGAGTTGACCTATAATGATCAGGATTGTCTTTGGCATATTTGGCCAAATAGGTTGACCTCACCATAGGTCTTATGGTCAAGTTAGTCTCCATTAGGGTTAAGGAAATAGTGGTGAGGTTAATTTGCACTTGTGAGCTTAATTAAGGCTAGTTGGATCAAGTTTGACTTGTACACTATAGTGGATCCCATGTGAGTTCACCCTAACTCTTTGGGCCCGAAGGTCATCACCTAGTCTACCTCATCATAATCGCCACATGTCCTACCCTAATTTGTGTTAAGGGGATCTATAAGGAAATGGGATATTACACGCGATCATGCGCTCGCCATCATCATCTCGAGCTCCACACATGTAGTCCACCGTCCACGAATCTACACCATCAGCGGCTTGCTTATGGCCTCAGTCAAAATTATTTTTCCTGCAAAAATAAAAAAAGGAAAATGCAAGCACCCGCACAATACAAGCATACCGATTCAAAATTAGCAATGCGGGTAAATAAAAAAGTTCATGCGCCAAACAGCGTGCAAAGCATAAAAAATATTCATTCGGCAAACAGCGCGCAAAGCATAAAAAAGTTCATTATTATTTTTTCATGCTCATCCTCTCCATCAACGAGTCTTTTTTCCTACAAAAATTAAAAAAAACGAAGACACAAGCACCCGCACAATACAACATAAGCATACTGATTAAAAAAAGCAACTAGGGTAAATAAAACGTTCATGCGTCAATCGGCGCCCAAAGCAAAGCCTAAAAAATATCTTATCATTATTATTACAAGATTCATAAAATTAACTCATCTAACCCTCTCCCACTCCGAAGGTGTCGTCTCCCCCATTAGAAGATTTCAAGTTATTCATGACATCGACGAATGCACTATGTGACGCCGCCAAAGTCAAGCTCAACCTGGCACAAACTGTGTCCAGGGCATGAACCTCTTTTTGGAATATCTTCCCATATGGATTAAGATAAGTGTCCTCCTGAGTTCCGGCAAAGAGAGCCGCATTCCACTTCTTCAAAAACTCCACCTCCCTTTCCAGCATGCACATCAGCTTTTGTATAGCTTTAACTCCCTCCAACTCCTTTATGACGATTGTGACACTCTTTGCAGAAGAATCAGCTGAGACTAAAGCATTAAATTTTTCATTTACCATAACAAGAATGATGGGAAACATTTAGCCGCTAAAACCCGCATCAGCCCTTGTGCAAGAGCAGTTATTCCATTATTTGGCCGATCAATTCCCGAGTGAACATGATGGGACTCAAACAATCCTGTCTCCAATCTCTGGGCTTCGTCCAACGTCTCCGAGTCAGTTTTATTGCGCAACTAAAAGATAACATTCCACGTGTCGGTACCATGAACCGTGTCAAATGTCTCTGGCCACTTGTCGGCCTTCGTAATCACGTCACTCGCCTCAGCCGTCAATCTGTCGGCACATTCTCGCAGACCGGCTAGTTGAAAGGTCTAAACCTGTTGATAGCACATTAAGTAAAATGTTGTTGGATGGCTGTATATAGCTCATTGTAATGCTGGAGAAGTGCTACAGCTCTCCGTCGGCCGGAGCGAGTGGACATTCAGGGAGGTCAATGAGAGTGAGTTCATGCACGCCATGTTTATGAAACATCAGCGTGAGTGGAGTGTCGGAGTAGCTGTTGCATTTGCCAGCGATCTGATTGGTAACGACTTGCAAGGCGTCCTCAATGGACTCTTCTAATAATATTCTCATTCGGTTACCCCCGTACTGTAGGTAGAGCCCGCATTGCACCGACATCTCTGACGACCAGCCGGTGCCGCACTGAGGGAGGTTGATGCATGCAATTAATTATACAATTGAGGCTTTGTCGGATGACTGGTCTCCAACGATGACGATGTTGGGGAGCTCGACTCCCTCCTCCAGAATGTTCTATTGACGCATGTCATTAACTGCATTCAGTAAAGGTCGGATGCATTCAGTGTAGGAGGAAATGAAAGGGTTGGCCATGGGTTTGGGGGAAGAGGAACTTCGACGAGTATTCTGGATGTGGGGTCTAGGGTAGGAGGACTCAGCTAAAATGAAATTATTTATTAAGCAGTTACCAATCAGATCATTGGCAAGGGGAAGAGCTACTCCGACACTCCACTCACGCTGATGTTCCATAAACATGGTGTGTCTGAACTCACAATCATCGACCTCCCGGAATGTCCACTCGCTCCGACCGTCAGAAGCTGGAGCACTTCTCCATCATTACAATGAGGTATATACAGTCATCCAACAATATTTTACTTAATGTGCTATCAGCAGGTTCAGACCTTTCAGCTAGCCGGTTTGCGAAAATGTGTCGGCAGGTTGACGACAGTGGCGAGCGGCGTGGTTACGAAGGCCGACAAGTGGTCGGAGACATTTGACACGATTAATGGTGCCAACACGAATGACATCTTTTACTTGCGCAATAGAACCGGCTCTGAGACGTTGGACAAAGCCCGGGAATTGAAAGCAGGAAGGACTGTTTGAGTCTAATCATGTTCACTCGTGAATGAATCGGCCGAATGTTGGAATAACTGCTCTTGTACAAGGGCCGGTGCGGGTTTTAGCGACTAAATGCATTCTCATCATTCTTGGTAAGGTAAATAAAAAATTAAATGTTTTAGTCTCAGCTGATTCTTCTACAGAAAGTGTCACGATCGTCATAAATAAGTTGAAAAGAGTTGAAGCCATGCAGAAGCGGATGTACAAGCTGGAAAGGGGCGTGGAGCTTTTAAAGAAGTGGAATGCGACACTCATTGTCGGAACTCAGGAGGGCCCTCCTCTTAATCCATACGGGAAGAGACTCCAGAAAGAGGTGCATGCCCTGGACACGGCTTGTGTCAGGTTGAGCATGGCTTTGACGGCGGCACATAGTGCATTCGTCAAAGTCATGATTGACTTGAAATCTTCTGATGGGGGAGATGTCACTTTCGGAACAGAAGAGGGTTAGCTGAGTAAATTTTATGAATCTTGTAATAATAATGCTAGAATTTTTTGGGAGCTTTGTTTTGGGCATCGTTTGGCTGAAAAACGTTTTTTTTACCTGCGTTGCTTTTTTTAATCAGTATGTTTGTGTTGTACTGTGCGAGTGCTTGCATTTTCGTTTTTTTTTCTATTTTTTCAGGAAAAAATAGTCATTGATGAAGAGGATGAGCAGGAAAAAAATAATGACGAACTTTTTTGTGATTTGAACGTTGTTGAGTGCATGAACATGCTAGGATTTCATGAAGATCTTGCCACTTGACACATCCATCCTCTTCTCAAAGACAACTAAGGCCTTCCCCATGCATTGGGACTGACCTCCCATTGAATTCCAACAGACTACAATTAAGGAGAAGCCTCCAAATTGTCTTGGCCAAAATTCCCTTAATGATATTCGGTGATACAACCACCCTCACCTCATTTCGACCTTACTGTCATCTTCAGAGGACTGCAAGGAGTCGAAATGATATATTGGATCAAAGGAATTGGTGGAGAATAGAGGGATTGGGCTAGCTCGACGGAGAGGAGAAAATCCATGGCCAACTGATGCCATTGTCGCCATCAAGCTCCAGTAACGTTTAGCCCGATTCCATGTAAGCTTGGTGAGAAAACCTCAAGCTTTCTTATTTGCTTGGGATCGCCGGAAAGGCGTTTAACGGCCGTCATTTCGACGCCAAATAATTGTCACCACATCAACGGAGGTGGTGGTGGTGGTAGCCGATCGTGGAGGCCAAGGGGTGGCATGGAAATGGAGTTTGAAGGGACTCTGGGTCGGGGAAATCTCAGCCAATATCTGGAGGTTGAAGACAACCCGATGCAATCTATTTTGATCAATTTAAATTTAATTAAATAATGTGTATTTTTGTCACACATAAACATACATTTTCAAACTGAAATTGAGACCCCTTAGAGGTAGATTCATGAAAAATACAAATCATGAAAGTTGTAGTTGTATGTCTCTTTCTCTCCAGTCTTCGCCTGAAGATTGGAGGCTTGTGCGGCGCGTTTTTGCGCACCTTGTCTTTATGGCTTCTCTAGTACTGCGCTTAGAGGAGTCTGCAACGGTCGACTTGTTATAGACTAGAGGCTTGATGTCGACTAGATTGTGTTACGCGTACAGAGCGCACTGGTGCAAGCATAAGGGATGCTTTAGGATCCATGCAGAAATTCCTTAGACTGATGGTGTCATTCTAGATGCACGCCAGAGAACGGGTCACACAGCTAAGGAAGCGAGGAGTCCGCCCCATTTGGGCGGCCAAGGGGCCGGAGGGCCGCCCGGTTGGGTGGCCAGAGGGGGCAGGCGGTTGAGCCGGGGCGGTTTCGCCTCGATCGGATCCCCCACTAACGAGCGATTACGTGTTAGTGGGGAATTTTTCTGATATTCGCACCCCATGCATGAGGGTACGTTTAGCGCTCTAAGGAGACCCCATCAATTCTGATCGTGTAAAGTTATGCACGATGTTATTACTGTCGATAAACATGATATTTTCTCAATTTAATTTTTATATTTATTTTGGGCCAATTAATATCCCTGTGATTTCTTGAGTTGGATTCAGCTCACGGTTGCCTCCTCCATTCATCATATCTCTCTGTTAAACGCACCAATATAATCCTCTTTTATTTTTATTTCTCTGAAAGAGTAACATTAAAAAAAAAAAGAAAAAAAAAATTTTCCTACTCTAATTTGTGTTAAGGGGATCTATAAGGAAAATGGGATGTTACATGCGACCATGCGCTCTCGGGTCATCATCTCGAGCTCCACACACGCAGTCCACCGTCCACGAATCTACACCATCATCGGCTTGCTTGTGGCCTTCGTCCAAATTATTTTTCCTGCATAAATAAAAAAAGGAAAATGCAAGCATCCACATAATACAAGCATACCGATTCAGAATTAAAAATGCGAGTAAATAAAAAATTCATCCGCCAAACGGCGTGCAAAGCATAAAAAATGTTCGTGCGCCAAACAGCTCGCAAAGCACAAAAAGTCCAACATTATTATTTTTTCCTACTCATCCTCTCCATCAGCGAGCTTTTTTTCTTGCAAAAATTAAAAAAAACGAAAATGCAAGCACCCGCACAATATAACACAAGCATACTGATTAAAATAAACAACGCTGGTAAATAAAACGTTCATGCGCCAAACGGTGCACACAGCAAAAGCCAAAAAAAAGTCATATAATTATCATTACAAGATTCATAAAATTAACTCATCTAACTCTCTCCGGCTCCGAAGGTTTCGTCTCCCCCATCAAAAGATTTCAAGTTATTCATTACTTCGACGAATGCACTATGTGACGCCGTCAAAGTCATGCTCAACCTGGCACAAACCGTGTCCAGGGCATGCACTTCTTTTCGGAGTATCTTCCCATATGGATTAATATGAGTGTCCTCCTGAGTTCCGACAACGAGAGCCGCATTTCATTTCTTTAAAAGCTCAACCTCTCATTCCAGCATGCACAACCACTTCTATATAGCTTTAACTCCCTCCAACTCCTTTATGACAATTGTAGCACTCTTTGCAGAAAAATCAGCTGGGACTAGAGCATTTAATTATTCATTCTCGCAGATTAGCTAGCTGAAAGGTCTGAACCTGCTGATAGCACATTAAATAAAATATTGTTGGATGGCTGTATATACCTCATTGTAATGTTGGAGAAGTGCTCCAGCCTCCGGCGGCCGGAGCAAGTGGACATTCAGGAAGGTCGATGATTGTGAGTTTACGCACGCCATGTTTATGGAACATCAGCGTGAGTAGAGTGTCAGAGTATCTCTTCCCCTTGTCAGCGATCTGATTGGTAACTGCTTAATAAATAATTTCATTTTAGCTGAGTCCTACCCTAAACCCCACATCTAGAACACTCGACGAAGTTCCTCTTCCCCAAACCCATGGCCACCCTTTCATCTCCTCCTACACTGAATGCATACGTCAACGGAATATTCTGGAGGAGGGAGTCGAGCTCCCCACCATTGTCATCGTCGGCGACCAGTCATCTTACAAAGCCTCAATTGTATAATTAATCGCAGGCATCAACCTCCCTCAGGGCGGCATCGGTTGGTCGTCAGAGATGCTGGTGCAATGCGGGCTATATCTCCAGTACGGGGGCAACAAAATGAGAATATTATTAAAAGAATCCATTGAGGACGTCATTTAAGCCGTTACAAATCAGATCGCTGGCAAGAACAAGAGCTACTCCGACACTCCACTCACGCTGATGTTCCATAAACATGGTGTGCCTGAACTCACTATCATCGTGAGTAGAGTGTCGGAGTAGCTCTTGCCCTTGCCAGCGATCTGATTTGTAACGGCTTGAATGGCGTCCACAATGGACTCTTCTAATAATATTCTCATTTGGTTGCCCCCGTACTGGAAGTAGAGCCCGCATTGCACCAGCATCTCAGACGACTAACCGGTGCCGGCCTGAGGGAGGTTGATGCCTACGATCAATTATACAATTGAGGCTTTGTCGGATGACTGGTCGCCGACGATGACAATGGTGGGGAGCTCGACTCCCTCCTCCAAAATGTTCCGTTGCCGCATGCTATTAACTGCATTGAGTGGAGGTTGGATGCATTCAGTGTAGGAGGAGATGAAAGGGTTGGCCATGGGTTTGGAGAAGAGGAACTTCGACGAGTATTCTAGATGTGGGGTTTAGGGTAGGACTCAGCTAAAATGAAATTATTTATTAAGCAGTTACCAATCAGATCGTTGGCAAGGGAAAGAGATACTCCGACACTCCACTCACGCCGATGTTCCATAAACATGGCGTGCCTAAACTCACAATCATCGACCTCCCTGAATGTCCACTCGCTCCGGCCGCCGGAGGCTGGAACACTTCTCCACCATTACAATGAGGTATATACAGCCGTCCAACAATATTTTACTTAATGTGCTATCAGCAGGTTCAGACCTTTCAGCTAGTCAGTCTGCGAGAATGTGCCGGCAGGTTGACGGCAGTGGCGAGCGGCGCGGTTACGAAGGCCGACAAGTGGTCGGAGACATTTGAAACAATTCATGGTGCTGACACGAGAAATGACATTTTTTACTTGCGCAATAGGACCGGCTCGGAGACATTGGACAAAGCCCGGGGTTTGGAGGCAGGACTGTTTGAGTCCCATCATGTTCACTCGCGAATGAATCGGTCAAATGTTGGAATAACTACTCTTGCATAAGGGCTGGTGCGGATTTTAGCGGCTAAATGAATTCTCAACATTCTTGGTAAGGTAAATGAAAAATTAAATGCTTTAGTCTCCGATGATTCTTCTACAGAGAGTGTCACGGTCGTCATAAAGGAGCCGGAGGGAGTTGAAGCCATTTAGAAGCGGATGTACAAGCTGGAAAGGGAGGTGGAGCTTTTGAAGAAGTGGAATGTGACTCTCATTGTCGGAACTCAGGAGGACCCTCCTCTTAATCAATACGGGAAGAGACTCCGGAAAGAGGTGCATGTCCCGGTCACGGCTTGTGTCAGATTAAGCATGGCTCTGACGGCGGAACATAGTGCATTCGTCGAAGTCATGAATGACTTGAAATCTTCTGATGTGGGAGATGTCACCTTCGGAGCGGGAGAGGGTTAGCTGAGTAAATTTTATGAATTTTGTAATAATAATGCTATGACTTTTTTGGGCTTTGCTTTGGGCGTCGTTTGGCGCAAGAACATTTTATTTACCTGCGTTGTTTTTATTATCAGTATGCTTGTGTTGAATTGTACGGGTGTTTGCGTTTTTCGTTTTTTTTTTATTTTTGCAGGAAAAAATAGCCGCTGATGGAGAGGATGAGCAGGAAAAAAATAATAATGACAGACTTTTTTGTGCTTTGTGCGCTGTTTAGCGCATGAACATTTTTTATGCTTTTTGCGTCATTTGTCGCAAGAACTTTTTATATACCCGCATTTCTAATTCTGAATCGGTAGGCTTTTATTATTCGAGTGCTTGCATTTTACTTTTTTTGCAGGAAAAATAATTTTGACGAAGGCCATGAGCAAGCCGTTGATGGAGCGGATTCGTGGACCGTGGACTGGGTGTGTGGAGCTCGGGATGTCGACGACGAGCGCATGGTCACGTGTAACATCTCATTTCCTTCTAGACCCCTTAACACAAATTAGGGTATGACATGTGATGATTATGATGAGTTAGGGTAGGTAGTGACCTTCAGGCCCAATGAGTTAGGGTGAAATCGCGTGGGGTCCACTATAGTATACAAGTCAGCATTGGTCAAACTAGCCCAAATTAAGCTCACAAGTGTAAATTGACCTCATCACTGTATCCATAACCCTAAAAGAGACTCACTTGACCATAATACACATGGTGGGGTCAACCTATTTAGCCAAAGTCAAACCAAGATCAACATAGGTCAACTAAAATTGGCTCAGTTAGGCATCACAGGGTTAAAGTCACACCACCATTATATTCCAAACCCTAATAGGAGTGCATTGAACTGAAAAGCCTCATCATATGGTCACTGAATAAGCCAAATTGACTAAAGTCCACTTGAGGTCAACATAGCCCAAATTAACCAAATCAAGGATCAATTGTTATTCAATTGGCCAAATTGACCTAAACCCCAACCATATAACATCATTAAAAACCCAAGTGACTCAAAAGCTCAGGGTCATCAAATTGGACAAATTGACCAAAATATCTTTCATGTCAACTTAGGTCAATCTTTCACCATTATGTTCAATTGAATTTCAAAACATGAAATTGACCTCACCCCTGATCTTGAGACATCATAAGGGACCCAATTGACCCAAAAGCCTCAACAAGGGATTATCAATTTGGCCAATTTGACAAAAGTCAAACTTAGCCCTAAAATGATCAAAATCACGCATATTGGCTAAATTGGCTCAATTAGGGAATCACCATCACCCAACCAACAATGGGTGGTGTCAAGGGACTCAAGACACACACATTGGACTAGTCAACACCTCTATTGACCAAGTCAAACCATCAAGTCAACCATGGTCAAAGTAAGCCCTAATTATGAAAAAAATAGCCCAAATCATATCCAATTGGGCCAAATGGGCCCTAATCCAAGGCCCATCCAGCAAGCCCATGAGCCAAATGACCCCTTAAGCCCCTCTGAATTTAAATGGAGGCTTTTCATGGAGGGCAAAATGAGAATTTCTCCTAATTGGAGGAGAAAGAGGAGGATTTCATGAAGACTTGCCAGTTGACACATCCCTCCTCTTCTCAAAGGCCGCTAAGGCCTTCCCCATGCATTGGGACTGACCTCTCATTGAATTCCAACATACTACAATTAAGGAGAATCCTCCAAATTGTCTTGGCCAAAATTCCCTTAATGATATCCGGTGATACAACCACCCTCACCTCATTTGGACCTCACCGTCATCTTCAGAGGATTGCAAGGAGTCAAAATGCTCTATTGGATCAAAGTAATTGGTGGAGAATACAGGGATTGAGCTAGCTCGACGGAAAGGAGAAAATCCTTGGCCAACTGCCGTCATTGCCGTCGTCAAGCCCCATTAACGTTATGTTTCTCCTTCTCTCCCTCTATGCTAGTCTTCTAGATCAACTAGGAGAGACATCGGGCTCAATTGAGCTCGATTCCATGTGAGCTTGGTGAGACAACCTGATGTCATCTATTTTGATCAATTTTAATTTAATTAAATAATATTTATTTTTGTCACACATAAACATACATTTTCAAACTGAAATTGAGACCCCTTAGAGGTAGATTAATGAAAAATACAAATCATGAAAGTTGTAGTTGTATGTCTCTTTCTCTCCAGTCTTCGCCTGAAGATTGGAGGCTTGTGCGGCGCGTTTTTGCGCACCTTGTCTTTATGGCTTCTCTCATACTGCGCTTAGAGGAGTCTGCAGCGGTCGACTTGTTATATAGACTAGAGGCTTGATGCCGACTAGATTGCGTTACGCGTACAGAGCGAACTGGTGCATGCATAAAGGATGCTTTAGGATCCATGCAGAAATTCCTTAGACTAATGGTGGCATTCTAGATGCACGCCTGAGAACGGATCACACAGCTCAGGAAGCGAGGAGTCCGCCCCATTTGGGCGGCCAAGGGGCCGGAGGGCCACCCGGCTTGGGTGGCCAGAGGGGACAGGCGGTTGAGCTGGGGTGGTTTCGCCTCGATCGGATCCCCAACTAACGGGCGATTACGTGTTAGTGGGGAATTTTTCTGATATTCGCACCCCATGCATGAGGGTGCGTTTAGCGCTCTAAGGAGACCGCATCAATTCTGATCGTGTAAAGATATGCACGATGTTATTAATGTCGATAAACATGATATTTACTCAATTTAATTTTTATATTTATTTTGGGCCAATTAATATCCCTGTGATTTCTTGAGTTGGATTCAGCTCACGGTTGTCTCCTCCATTCATCATATCTCTCTGTTAAACGCACCAATATAATCCTCTTTTATTTTTATTTCTCTGAAGGAGTAACATGACAAAAAAAAGAAGAAAAAAATTTTTTCCTACCCTAATTTGTGTTAAGGGGATCTATAAGGAAAATGGGATGTTACATGTGACCATGCGCTCTCGGGTCATCATCTCGAGCTCCACACACGCAGTCCATCGTCCACGAATCTACACCATCATCGGCTTGCTTGTGGCCTTCGTCCAAATTATTTTTCCTGCATAAATAAAAAAAAGGAAAATGCAAGCACCCGCATAATACAAGCATACCGATTTAAAATTAACAATGCGAGTAAATAAAAAATTCATCCGTCAAACGGCGTGCAAAGCATAAAAAATGTTCGTGCGCCAAACAGCGCGCAAAGCACAAAAAATTCAACATTATTATTTTTTCCTACTCATCCTCTCCATCAGCGAGCTTTTTTTCTTGCAAAAATTTAAAAAACCGAAAATGCAAGCACCCGCACAATATAACACAAACATACTGATTAAAATAAACAACGTTGGTAAATAAAACGTTCATGCGCCAAACGGCGCACAAAGCAAAAGCCCCAAAAAGTCCTATAATTATCATTACAAGATTCATAAAATTAACTCATCTAACTCTCTCCCGCTCTGAAGGTTTCGTCTCCCCCATCAAAAGATTTCAAGTCATTCATGACTTCGACAAATGCACTATGTGACGCCGTCAAAGTCATGCTCAACCTGGCACAAACCGTGTCCAGGGTTGCACTTCTTTTCGGAGTATCTTCCCATAGGGATTAATATGAGTGTCCTCCTGAGTTCCGACAACGAGAGCCGCATTTCACTTCTTCAAAAGCTCAACCTCTCATTCCAGCATGCACATCCACTTCTATATAGCTTTAACTCCATCCAACTCCATTATGACGATTGTAGCACTCTTTGCAGAAAAATCAGCTGAGATAGAGCATTTAATTTTTCATTTACCTTACCAAGAATGATAGGAAAGCATTTAGCCGCTAAAACCCACATCAACTCTTGTGCAATAGCAGTTATTCCAAAATTCGGCCGATCCATTCGCGAGTGAACATGATGGGACTCAAACAGTCCTGCCTCCGAACCCCGGGCTTTATCCAACGTCTCCGAGCCGGTCCTATTGCGCAAGTAAAAAATGTCATTTCTCGTGTCAGCACCATGAACTATTTCAAATGTCTCCGACCACTTGTCGGCCTTCGTGACCACGCCGCTCGCCACTGTCGTCAACCTACCAGCACATTCTCGCAGATTGGCTAGCTGAAAGGTCTGAACCTGCTGATAGCACATTAAGTAAAATATTGTTGGACGGTTGTATATACCTCATTGTAATGTTGGAGAAGTGCTCCAGCCTCCGGCGGCCGGAGCGAGCGGACATTCAAAGAGGTCGATGATTGTGAGTTTAAGCACGCCATGTTTATGGAACATCAGCGTGAGTGGAGTGTCAGAGTATCTCTTCCCCTTGTCAGCGATCTGATTGGTAACTGCTTAATAAATAATTTCATTTTAGCTGAGTCCTACCCTAAACCCCACATCTAGAACACTCAACGAATTTCCTCTTCCCCAAACTCATGGCCACCCTTTCATCTCCTCCTACACTGAATGCATCCAACCTCTACTCAATGCAGTTAATGCATGCGTCAACGGAATATTCTGGGGGAGGGAGTCGAGCTCCCCACCATTGTCATCGTCGGCGACCAGTCATCCTACAAAGCCTCAATTGTATAATTAATCGCAGGCATCAACCTCCCTCAGTGCGGCACCGGTTGGTCGTCAGAGATGCTGGTGCAATGCGGGCTCTACCTCCCCTACGGGGGCAACCAAACGAGAATATTATTAGAAGAATCCATTGAGAACGTCATTCAAGCCGTTACAAATCAGATCGCTGGCAAGGACAAGAGCTACTCCGACACTCCACTCACGCTGATGTTCCATAAACATGGCGTGCCTGAACTCACTATCATCGACCTCCCTGAATGTCCACTCGTTCCGGTCGACAAAGAGCTGGAGCACTTGTCCAACATTACAATGAGCTATATACAGTCATCCAATAACATTTTACTTAATGTGCTATCAGCAGTTTCAGACCTTTTAACTATCCAATCTACGAGAAAGTGCCGGCAGGTTGACGGCTGAGGCGAGCGGCGTGATCACAAAGTCCGACAAATGGCCAGAGATATTTGACACAGTTTATGGTGCTGACATGTGAAATGTTATCTTTTACTTGCGCAATAAAACTAACTCGGAGACGTTCGACGAAGCTCTTGGATTGGAGACAGGACTGTTTGAGTCCCATCATGTTCACTCTCGAATGTATCGACCGAATTTTGGAATAACTGTTATTCCAACATTCGGTCGATACATTCGAGAGTGAACATGATGGGACTCAAACAGTCCTGTCTCCAATCCAAGAGCTTCGTCCAACGTCTCCGAGTTAGTTTTATTGCGCAAGTAAAAGATAACATTTCACGTGTCAGCACCATAAACTGTGTCAAATGTCTCGGACCACTTGTCGGTCTTCGTAACCACGCCGCTCATCACTTCCGTCAACCTACCGCCACATTCTCGCAGACTGACTAGCTGAAAGGTCTGAACCTGCTGATAGCACATTAAGTAAAATAATGTTGGACTAGCTGAAAGGTCCAACAATATTTTACTTAATGTGCTATCAGCAGGTTCAGACCTTTCAGCTAGCCGGTCTGCGAGAATGTGTCGGCAGGTTGACGGTAGTGGCGAGCGGCGTGGTTACGAAGGCCGACAAGTGGTCGGAAACATTTGACACGATTCATGGTGCCGACACGAATGACATCTTTTACTTGCGCAATAGAACCGGCTCTGAGACATTGGACAAAGCACTGGGATTGAAGGCAGGAAGGACTGTTTGAGTCTCATCATGTTCACTCGCGAATGAATCGGCCGAATGTTGGAATAATTGCTCTTGTACAAGGGCTGGTGCGGGTTTTAGCGACTAAATGAATTCTCATCATTTTTGGTAAGGTAAATAAAAAATTAAATGTTTTAGTCTCAACTGATTCTTCTACAGAGAGTGTCACGATCGTCATAAAGGAGTTGAAAAGAGTTGAAGCCATGCAGAAGCGGATGTACAAGCTGGAAAGGGGCGTGGAACTTTTAAAAAAATGGAATGCGACTCTTATTGCCGAAACTCAGGAGGATCCTCCTCAATTTAATTTTTATATTTATTTTGGGTCAATTAATATCCCTTTGATTTCTCGAGTTAGATTCAGCTCACATAATATAAGTAGAGAAGTTAAATAAATAAATAAAAACTTAAAAACATAATAAAAATAAATTTAAAAATATAAAATAGGAAATATAGCAAAAATGTTTTTGTGTTGAAGAAAAAAGTCTGCACAACCATTCTCGTTGCCGGAACATTGTATATGTACAACCCATATTCGACGAGGGTGGGTCCTACCACCGCCAGGTCATCAGAAGTCAAAGTCAACAAGGCAAGATGGGGATCCAGATCAGCACCCCAGGCCGCAGAAGGTTCGGGCGAGTATGGCAAGCTCCCCAGGCCAACTCGCCAGGTGGCGACTATGGTCAGATGCTCGCCTCTTCTAGGCGAGCTCCCCAGGGAAGTCGCCAACTCGCCAGGGTGGGGGTATAAGTAAGACCCCCCCTCCTTGGATTTCCCTATAAATAGGACCTCAGGGGTACGAAGGAGAGGACAAGCAAATCTCGGCCTGAGCCCTCGCGAGTTCCAACAATTGCCCTCAACTCGCTATTGCTCGAGCTCGTCTCCTTCGTACCTAGCTCGGCCAATTTGGTTGAGAAGGGGTTGCTTCTTCTAAACAACTGGGTACGTGGTGGGACCTTCCTGCCGCAGCAACCTGGGGTCTTGTTCGCACAGTTTGCTTCTGTTTCCTGACCAGAGACCGTCTTTTTGACCGCTCGACCAGTAACTTCAGGTGGCCTAGTCCAATTTCTGAGGTTGAGATATTTCTCGGCTTCAACACTTGGTGCGCTGAGCGTGGATAGCGACCGAAGAAGAAAGTCGTGGTTGGAAGATGGCCGATGGTGGAGACCGGGGCGAGTTGGGAGGTAACTCGGCGGGAGCTGGAGTCCCGGGGCAAGGAAGCGAGTATGTGACAGTGGCGGCTTTTGAAGAGTTCGCGAGGAGAGTGGAGAAGGCGATACTCGTCGGGTTGTCCAATCCGCCTGAGGTGACGGCGACTTCTCCCCGCCGCCGGACACCCCCGGGCGAGGAGATACCAACTCGACGAGAAGGGAAGGAGCCCGCTTGGGCGAGTGGAGAGCAGGTGTTTCCGCCGCGACAGCACCCGGCGAGTATTCAGGGAATCCGGTTTCGAGATCCGGAGCTCTCGGCGAGGTACGGAGATACTAGCCGATGGAGCGAGTATGACTGCTCGAGCGGGGAGAATACTCGCCGCCGCCAGGAAGGGAGGAGCCCCTTTTGCGACGAGATCCTCGCAGCCCTCGTCCCCGACAACTTCAGAGAGCTGGTCCTCTCGTACTACTCCGGCAAGGACGACCCGGTGAGACATCTTCAGTGGTTTGAAGATGTGGTGTCTATTCGCGACATGTCCGACGCTCTCAAGTGCCGGCTCTTCTCCATTACCGTCAAAGGTAGCGCGAGAGATTAGTTCCACCAGCTGTCAGCAGGGTCAGTCTACTGCTTCTCAGATCTTCGACGGGGTCTGTTGGCAAGGTTTGCGACGTCCAAGCGGAGGAAGAAGGAGGCAACCGCCCTCTTCAAGATCGTGCAGGGGCAGCACGAGAGTTTGGGCCGTTACATCGATCGGTTCCAGGAGGAGGTGCTGGAGGTGGAAGAGGTAGACGGGTTCACCTTAATGGTGGCCCTCAAGTTTGGGCTGAAGCAGGGTTTGTTCAACATGGAGTTGGGACACAGGCCGCCCAAGTCGTTCGAAGAAATGGTGGAGCGAGCCAATGTGTTCATCCAAGGAGAGGAGAGGAACAAGGAGTTCCTAGCACGGTTAGACGGAGACAGACCGCTGGGGAAGGACAGAGGAAGGCTGCTGGAGAAGGAGAGGGCGTCGGAGGGGCGCAGTGACAGGAAGCAGGAGAGACCGCAGAGGAAGGAGGAAGAGAAGAGAGAAAGGGGAAGGGAGCTCAGAAAGGCGGAGAGGCGGAAGAGGCCTCGAAGGCAGGAGGATAGGAGGCCCATCGGGGGTCGAGAAACGAGGAGCGAGGAGAGAAGATTCCAGTACCCGAGGGATCGCCCCCAGTGGAGGCGACCCGTCCATCAGGAGGAGAGGAGGAATTACAACCCTCGGGAGCAGGGAGGAGGAAGAAGGGAGACCATGGCCATCACCCAGCGAGCCGCTAAGCACCGACGAAAGGAGAGGCAGCAGGAGAGGAGGCAGGAAAGGCAGCAGGAAGCGGCGATTCCCCTCTACTGCGATATCCATCGAATGGAGGGGCACAGAACCTTGGCTTGCCCTGAGTTCTGGGAAGCAAGGAGGAGGATGAAAGCGACGGTGGCCGAGAGGGAGCAGCCGCAGCAGGAGGCCCAGGTTGGGCAGCTGGCTTACCAGGTGCCGCAGAGGAGGAGAAACGAGGACAGGATCGACCAAGGAGGAAGGGGGAATGTTATCCCCGGTCCGGGAGGCGGACACGTCGGAGTAATCAACGGAGGGGCTGGGTTAGGAGCTTCCCGCAAGGGAAGCCTCCACCAGATCTACAAAAGGAGCGTCGCCTCGACGTCTCAAACCCCCCCTCCATTGAACGAGATCACCTTCTCGGAGGAAGACATGCTCTGGAACGAGAACCCCTTCCACGACCCTCTGGTGATCCAGGCCGCGATCGAGGACTTAACCGTCGACCGAATCCTCGCGGATAACGGTAGTTCGGTGAATGTCATCTTCAAGAGAACCTTCGTCGGTCTTCAGGTGGAAGCGTCCCGGGTTCAGGCGGCGGACGGGCCCCTCTTCGGTTTCTCGGGAGAGAAGAAAGAGGTGGAAGGAGGGGTGGAGCTGCTGGTCACTCTCGGGGGAACTTCGATCCGATGTCGCTTTATCATCGTCGACGCACCCAGCGGTTACAACACCATCTTCGGGCGGCCCCTCATCAACTACTTCAAGGCCGTTCCGTCGTCATATCATCAGTGCCTGAAGTACTGCCGGGACGACATCCAAGTCAGGATCAGAGGAGATCCCAAGGCCTCCAGGGAATGCTACCTGAATGCGGTCAGCACCATCAGCTGGATGGGTGACGCAGAAAGGTTGGAGAGGATGATGGAGCAGGAGGAGGGCCTGCAGGCTGCCGAGGAGCTGGAGGAAGTGGAGGTGATCTCTCCGAGAGGAGAGCCTGAGCTGTTGAAGATCGGAGGAGCCTTACCCCCGGAAGGGAAGGTGGAGATAGCTGCTTGCCTGCAGGAGAACGCGGACATCTTTGCGTGGAGCGCCGCCGAGATGCCAGGGATTGATGTTGATGTTGCCTGTCATCGCCTCAACTTGGATCCAGCGACGGCCTCAGTCCGTCAGAAGCAGAGGAAGAGCGCCACCGCGTTGGCGGGACCAATCCGGGAGGAAGTGGGGAAGCTGCTGGAAGCGGGTTTTGTTTCGGAAATCCAGTATCCAGGCTGGGTCTCCAATGTTGTAATGGTGAAGAAGTTGGGAGGAGGCTGGAGACTATGTATCGATTTCTCTATGCTCAATAAAGCTTGTCCCAAGGATTGTTATCCCTTGCCTCAAATCGACGCGCTGGTTGATTCCGCCGTCGGGTTTCCCGTAATGAGCTTCCTTGATGCCTTTTCAGGATATCACCAGATCCGGATGCATCCCCCCAATTGCCGCGACGTTTCCTTCATCACCAGCGACGGATGTTATAGCTACAAGATGATGCCCTTCGGGCTCAAGAACGCCGGCGCGACATATCAAAGAATGATGGATCACGTCTTTAGAGAGCAAAAGGGGCGGAATCTGGAGGTCTACGTGGATGACCTGCTCGTCAAGAGCAAGAGCGCCGCAGAGCACGTAGCGGATCTGGCAGAGACCTTCGCCACCCAGAGGAGGTACAAGATGCGGCTCAACCCGGCCAAGTGTGTTTTCGGCGCGGGAAGGGGGAAGTTTCTAGGGCACCTCCTTACTCCCCAGGGGGTGGAACCTAACCCCGACAAGGTGAAAGCCATCGTGGAGATGGCGTCCCCGAGAGATTCCAAGGAAGTTCAAAGGTTGACCGGAAGGCTGGCAGGTCTTAGCCGGTTTCTCTCCAAGGCCGGAGAGAAGTGCTCCCCATTCTTCAAGGCCCTTCGGGGCAACCAGAAATTCGAGTGGACCCCGGAGTGCGAGGAGGCTTTCATAAAGCTCAAACAACAGCTGACCCGAGCTCCTCTCCTTCAGGGTCCGCAGGGCGGTGAGGATCTCTTGCTCTACCTAGGGGTGGGGGCTGAAGCAGTTAGCTCGGTTCTGGTCCGAGAAGAGGGAAAGAAGCAGCTTCCAATTTACTACGTGAGCAGGGTGTTGAGGCAAGCCGAAGCGAGATATCCAATCCTCGAGAAGTTGGTTTTCGCCTTGGTGGTTTCGGTCAGGCGACTCCGTCCGTATTTCCAAGCCCACTCTATCAAGGTAGTCTCCGACCACCCCCTGAGGAGTATCTTGGACGGAGTGGAGCACTCCGGCAGACTAGCCAAGTGGGCTGTGGAGCTGAGTGAGTTCGACATCTCCTACCCCCCAAGGGTCGCGATCAAAGCACAAGCCGTGGCGGATTTCCTGGCCGACTTCTCGGCCGAGATCGAGGCAGACATGGGCGTCTCTCGGCCAGTCCCCTGGAAGATGTTTGTGGACGGCGCGTCGGGAAGGCACTCCGCAGGAGCCGGGGAGGTGTTGGTTAGTCCTCAGGGAACTAGGATCGAGCAAGCCATCGAGATCCTTTTTCCAGTTACTAACAATCAGGCGGAGTACGAAGCCATGGTGGCTGGCTTGCGACTCGCCAAGGAGCTGGCCATCAGAGACATCCAGGCTTTTACTGACTTCATGGTGGCCGCATCTCAGATTCGGGGAGAGTTCGAAGTTCGAGATCCCATTTTGCAGCAATATCTGGTTAAGGTCAAGGGCCTGATCGGGGGATTCCGATCCTTCCACGTCGAGCACGTGCCCCGAGAACGCAACTCCGAGGCAGACGGCCTTGCAAAATACGGCCCTCGGGCTGGGGGAATCGCCATCGAGTTGTTTCGACCATCCATCGAAGAAGGCGAGCTGATGGAGATCGATCAACGAGCCTCGTGGAGGGATCCATTCATCACGTTTTTGACAACAGGCCGACTACCATCCGACGGGCAAGATCAGAGAAAGTTCCGATACAAGGCCGCATACTACTTATTGCAAGACGGCGAGCTCTATCGCAAGACCATCTCAGGCCCTCTGGCCCGATGCTTGTCAGAGCTCGAGATTCCCCGGGTCCTCGAGGAGATTCACTCAGGAGAGTGCGGCAGCCACTCCGGGACCCGCACCCTGGAGCAGAGAATTTTGAGGCACGGTTACTTCTGGCCAACCATCCGAAAGGACGCAGAGGCCTATTCCAGAAAATGCTCCCAATGTCAACTCTTCGCGCCCCTCGCGCTCCAGCCGGCTCAGCAGCTTCGCTCGATCACCGCTCCGTAGCCTTTCGCAATCTGGGGAATGGACTTAATCGGCCCGTTCCCTCAAGCTAGCGGACAAAGGAAGTTTGTGCTAGTAATGGTCAACTACTTCACAAAGTGGATCGAGCCCAAGGCTCTGGCAAAGACCACGTCTCAAATCGTCAAGAACTTCATCTGGGGCGAAATCGCATGCAGATTCGGGATCCCTCTGGCCATCATCACCGACAATGGGCCGCAGTTCGCCAGTTTGGAGCTAGGGGACTTTTGTAAGCAGTTGGGAACCGACCTTCGGTTCGCCTCGGTACACCACCCTCGGAGCAATGGGCAAGTAGAGGCCGCGAACAAGCTCATCATCAACTTGCTGAAGAAGAAGATCACCAACCTCAAGGGAAATTGGGCCGAGCAACTCCCTTCCATCCTATGGGCTCTCAGGACCACCCCGAACTCAGCCACAGCGGGGGAAACACCCTTCAAGCTGTCACACGGGTCCGAGGCGCTCATCCCGGTCGAATTTGAAGTGCATAGTCCGAGGGTCATCGCAGCCGAAGACGGAAGCGAGTAATGGCGGCTAGAGAACGAAGAGGCTCAGAGGCTCTCCCTAGATTATGTGGAAGAGCTTCGGGACTTGGCCTCAATGCGCCAGGAAGAAATCAAGAGACGCATGCCGTAGGCAAGCTGCATCCCAACTGGGAAGGACCTTTCATCGTCCAGGAAGCCTTAGCCACAGGAGGCTATTACCTACAAGATCAAGCAGGAGAACAGCTGGCTGGGACCTGGAGTGGGGATGATCTGAAAAGATTCTACCCATAGCGGTAACCCATGTATCTATTTCTGTAAACATAGTTAATATACAAAGGATGCGGGATTTCATCTCTCTTGTGTTGAGCATGCCTCAAGGCTTCTGCGTGTTTCCTTGGTCCGCCTCGTAGTCGACTTCGGGAGACAGTGGTCGGTTTGTTCCTCATACATAGCCCAGTACGGATGATGGGACGATGCTTCGGGATTTTAAGCGCTCTTGTAAGACCGGGCCTCTGCATTGTCGGCCGAGATCAGCTCCCCCCTCGCATGTCGGCCTATGTCTCCCCGAGTGCATCTCTCTTCCGTCTGGAGGAACTACGAGGAACAAATCCGTACCCTGATCCCCCGGACCCGAGGAGAGGCCGGCCTCGTAAAACACCCAAAAGGAAAAAGTCTCAAGTGAACAACAAGGCAGGATAACCTGCTGAAGGGAGGGCGTGGACGAGCCCAGGGGTGTGTTGATTCCGAGTGCGTCCGGAGAGGACCCTCGATGAACACCACCCTCGTCTGAATCGTAGCTGGAAGCGATCTTCACTATCAAATCGAGATACGTGTCTTCAACCCGTTCTTACTGAATAGCCTAGTACGGATGATAGGACGATGCTTCGGGACTTTAAGCGCTCTTGTAAGACCGAGCCTCTGCATTGCCGGCCGAGATCAGCTCCCCCCTTGCATGTCGGTCTAGGTCTCCCCGAGTGCATCTCTCTTCCGACTAGAGGAATTCTTAAGAACGGGTCTGGACGCCAACCCCCCGATTTGGCAGGGTCAAGAGCGTCTCTCCGGAGAGAGTTTTTTTCTTGTCAAGATGTCTCTGAGATTAATCTCCAAACTATGTAAGGATGCAGGATGCTATTCAAGACTTCGAGTTGAGCAACGTCGTAAGACCGGTATCCCCACGAGCTCCTCTCCTCGAGAATCGGCCGATCTCCTCGATTGTAGTCCAAGGCTTCGAGTTGAGCAGCGTCGTAAGACCGGTATCCCCACGAGCTCCTCTCCTCGGGAATCGGCCGATCACCTCGATTGTAATTCAAGGCTTCGAGTTGAGCAGCGTCGTAAGACCGGATATCCCCACGAGCTCCTCTCCTCGGGAATCGGCCGATCTCCTCGATTGTAATCCAAGACTTCGAGTTGAGCAGCGTCGTAAGACCGGTATCCCCACGAGCTCCTCTCCTCGGGAATCGGCCGATCTCCTCGATTGTAATCCAAGACTTCGAGTTGAGCAGCGTCGTAAGACCGGTATCCCCACGAGCTCCTCTCCTCGGGAATCGGCCGATCTCCTCGATTGTAATTCAAGACTTCGAGTTGAGCAGCGTCGTAAGACCGGTATCCCCACGAGCTCCTCTCCTCGGGAATCGGCCGATCTCCTCGATTGTAATCCAAGACTTCGAGTTGAGCAGCGTCATAAGACCGGTATCCCCACGAGCTCCTCTCCTCGAGAATCGGCCGATCTCCTCGATTGTAGTCCAAGACTTCGAGTTGAGCAGCGACGTAAGACCGGTATCCCCACGAGCTCCTCTCCTCGGGAATCGGACGATCTCCTCGATTGTAATTCAAGACTTCGAGTTGAGCAGCGTCGTAAGACCGGTATCCCCACGAGCTCCTCTCCTCGGGAATCGGCCGATCTCCTCGATTTTAATTCAAGACTTCGAGTGGAGCAGCGTCGTAAGACCGGTATCCCCACGAGCTCCTCTCCACGGGAATCGGCCGATCTCCTCGATTGTAATTCAAGACTTCGAGTGGAGCAGCGTCATAAGACCAGTATCCCCAGGAGCTCCTCTCCTCGGGAATCGGCCGATCTCATCGATATAAATCAAGACTTCGAGTTGAGCAGCGTCGTAAGACCGGTATCCCCACGAGCTCCTCTCCTCGGGAATCGGCCGATCTCCTCGATTGAAATCAAGACTTCGAGTTGAGCAGCGTCGTAAGACCGGTATCCCCACGAGCTCCTCTCCTCGGGAATCGGCTGATCTCCTCGATTGCGAGAATGAGAGGCCCGCAGGTTATGATTCGACAACTAAGCCAGGTTCGACTTGCGTCACGCGCAGGTGGGCGAGCAGGCCTCGCGCGAGTGGGCGAGCAGGCCTCGCGCGAGTAGGCGAGCTGATCTCGCGCGAGTAGGCGAACTGGTCCCACGCGGGTAAGCGAGCTGGAACCGCGCGAGTAAGCGAGCCCCGGAGGGCATGCGAGTATGTCCCACGCGCCGACCCGCGCTGTGCGACCCGCGCTGTGCGCGAGGTTCTCCCAGCAGGTTCACGAGTACCCAGGCGCAGGGGCGAGTAGGTCCCGGCGAGCGGATGATCGATGTCGGGACCATCCCCCTGCGATCTTGCGAACGCTCCTCTCCGAGCCTATGAGCCTAGCGAGCAACATGTCAGAAAAATGCAGGAGCAAAAATTTGTATAAATCACAAGTCAAAAATTGATTTACAAAAGGAATATCGGCGAGCAACTAGGACTCCTCGTCGCCAGTATCTGGCCGATATTCGTCGTCTCCGATATCACCGATATCTACAGATTCATCGCTCTCGCTCCCGCCGCTGCTGCTTCCGCTGCTGCTGTCATCGAAATCGCCGGAGCTGGTTGGCGGCGAGGCGCGGTACGGCGGGATGGTCCCCTCGGCGAGTAGCTCGGGAATGAGCTCGTCGACAGTGAGCGGCTTCTCCCCCTCGACGAGCTGGCCCCCGAGCCTGAGGCGCGCGAGTATGATGTTCCCCGCCGCCCGCGCAATCTCGCGGCGAACAGAGCATCTCTCCTCCCAGAGGACGCGGGATTGCTTCACCCCTCGCGTCGGGTCTTCGGGTAGCGGGGTTGAGGAGCTCGGCCGTCCTTCAGCAGCGACCAGCCTCGTCTCCATCTCCGCTGCGCGAGTTTGGGCCGCCTCCAGCTCGGCCTGGGAGGCGGCGAGCTTCTCCTCGCACCCAGAGAGCTTCTTCGCTGCTTCTATCTCGGTAGCCTGCGAGATGACCGACGTCAGGACCTATCGATGAAACAAATCGAGCAACCAGCCCAAGGACAGCTCACCTCGAAGTCCTTCCAGCAGACCGACTGCATGCCGAGGTCGATGGCCTTCTTGGAGACGACCTTGAGGGCATCGGTCATCTCCAGCAGCTTCCTCGCCGAGTAGTGCCCCAGCTCGGCAGACCGTGCGAGCGCGCAGGTCGACTGATGGGCGAGCTCCAACGGGGTCAGCTCCAGGACGGACTCCGCATCGACTCGCCCATATATGGCGTGGAGGACGGCGAAAGCCTCCCCCTTGTCCTCCCAGTCGGTTGACCAGGACGGGAGGTTGGTGCTCAGCGACACCGAGTTGTCCTCCGCCGACCAAGTCACGAGCGGGCGGCCGTAGGAATCCACCACCCCCTGCCCGACGCCGTAGTTGGGGTGGAAGTGGGGCGATCGGGCGCCCGTCGGCGACCGGCGATCGACGGATTGTGGCGACGAGGTCTTCGCCCTCTTCCTCGCGGGACCTGACAAGCTGACCGGCGACTTTCCTTTGGCCGCCTTCTTCTCCCCAACGTCGGCAGGAGGGCGACCGTCCGAGCGCGTAGTGGCGACTTCCTTCGCCAAAGGAAGAGGCTTCTCCGGAAGCTCGTTGGCAACTGCAAAACGCGTGACAAGTTAGCTTCAGCGGAAAAAGGACAACGAGCGAGTAACCAGGACGCATTCTAAGCTCGGCTTACTCTCACGGGGGTGGACTGCCTCGAGCACGTTGACGTTTAGACGCCAGAAAATGACGTCAAAACGCCGACCTCGGAAGTACTCGAAGAGCTGCTCGCGAGCTCCTTCGAGGATGGGAGGAAGGAAGGCGACGTCGGCCGGTTGGTGCGGCCTGCCGAGAATCCCGCCGAAGTCGCCGTGGACGACCACCAACTGCTCGCTCCAGCGGTGGACCTTATTCGCGGTCCCGACCAAGGTGCAGACGTGGCTGCTAAAAAAGACGACTCCCTCCGAGGTCGCCGCAAAGGCGAAGATGTGGCGGAAGACGGAGAGGTCGAAGGCGATCCTCTCCTCCCGGAGGAAGCATGTCATTGGGGTTGATCTGCGCGGGGACGATCCCGAAGTAGCGCAGGATCTCGCAGAACTCCGGCCAGAAGGGTAGCCGCAGGCCGGCGTCGAAATGCCGCAGCGACAAGACAAGGGCGCCCTCAACATATGTGTTGAGCCGCTCGCCGCGAGTAGGAAGCCTCGCCGAGTAGTCCTCGGGCAGCAGGCGCGAAGTTAATGGCGTGAGCTTGTCGGCGAGCGCTGGCGTCGTCGCCGACCATATTTGTGAGCTGTAAAAAGAGCGAGAGAAGGCGAGCTGGATGTTCGGATACTCGCCGATATGAAGAGAAGATCGCTACAACGTACGCTTTATGACCCACCTACCCCTCCTATTTATAGATATGGCAAGGCAAAGGGGGGGGGTCTGCCCGTCTCGGCGAGTATCAAACGAGCTCGCGTGGTAAAGAATAAGAGGCGACATTGCCAGAAGACCTAGAGCTCGGCACACCACAAAGAAAGCGCACACACGAAGAATCAGAAGGCGAGAATACTCATACACGCAAAGATGAATTAATCAATAAAAAATAGATGTCCAAAAGGAGTACAAAGTCGCGCATGGCAAGCTACATTCAAAAAACAAAAATACTATGGCGCCCTAGGCCGCTCAGGAGGGTGAGGATGTCGCCCGGCCCAGCCGATCTCGCATGCACACTGGTAATGCTCCGTCGCCAACGCTGTCGCATCATCGCCGAGCCGGAGCTGCTCCTCCATCCTCGCCAGACGTCCAGCAGACCCCATGCTCGCCCGGACGCCAGCCAGCTCGTCAAGCACCAGCTGCATGCGGTGGTTGTTCAACTGCAGCTGGCGGTCATTCTCTTTAACCATGTGAAAGCGAGCTTCGTAGTTCTCCAAAGTCGCCTGGAGCCCTACGACCTTGGCCATCCTCGCCTCCAGAGCCGAGATGCGTCGATGAGGGTCGCAGATAGCGAGCTGGTCGAACTTGCTCTCCAGCTCCATGTAGGCGCGAACGGCATCCTGGCGATACTCGCTCCCGGACAGCCCGATGGCGTCAATGAAAGCTGCCCCAGGGGTCGTCGGGCGATCTGACAAAGCAGGAAGGTAGATCGTCAGGTCAGAAAAAGCAGAGCGGTAATCG
Organism: Platanthera zijinensis; assembly: GCA_039513925.1. NCBI lineage: Eukaryota > Viridiplantae > Streptophyta > Magnoliopsida > Asparagales > Orchidaceae > Platanthera > Platanthera zijinensis. The sequence goes on from CM077095.1 coordinate 159,049,016, forward strand.
AAGTAGTAGAAGGCTCACCGCGGCGAGGAGACCGGGATCGGCGCGGCGAGGGAGGTCACCCGGAGGTATCTCGCCTCCCCGAAGAGCTGCTCGGAAGATCGGCAGGCCTGCCCTGCCCGCGCTCTCCCGACCCTCGGCCGACGTAGTCGGGGTCTCCAACCCGCGGAGGGAAGTAGGACGGCCGCTGCCTCTCCGGTTTCTTCAACGGCGGCGGAGCTTGAGATGAGCTCGCCGGGTGGAGTGGAGCCCTCGGCGCAGGAGGTGGAGGAGGTCGCGGAAGATCCGACCTCTGCGAAGCAGACAAAGGCGGCGGCGGGGGCAGGGCGATGCCCGGCATCTGGCCAGGAGTGGCGACCAAGGGTGGCGGCGGCGGCAATGAGGCGCTCGCCGAAGACTACCTTCCCGCCACTCGCAACGGTGGAGGCCGCCCTGCTCGCCGGAGGATCCTCGCGCGCCGACCCGGACAACCCAGCGGGAGTTTCTTTCACCGGCAGCTCCTTGCTCGCCGGGGGGGTGCCCTTCACCAACGTCGCCCCCGACGCCTTCCCCGAGCTAAGGCCCATCCGGACCGTGTAGGCGGTCTTGGACGGCCTATCGGCCGCCAGGGCGAGTAGGGGGCCGAGCTCAGCGGTACGACATCAAGAATCGCGTCCGCGGCAGTCGGAGAGTCTGCATAGAAAAGTAGTCAGTAAAGAAGAAGCGGCGACAACCTAGCCGGAAAGATTTCCAGATGGCGACCTGTCACGGTGGCGACCTCGACCTGAGCCTCCGCGGATTCCTTAGCGGCCGCGAGCTCCTCGGCCACTCCCGGGTCCTCCGGCGGGCTGTCCCGAACAGATCCGAGGAGGTCGTCAAGCCCGAAATCACTCAACAGCTTCTGGGTGCTGGAAGAAGCTGCGGGATTTCCAGTCGCCGCGGCGACTTGGTTCAGCGGTGGAGGCGAGTCGACCGCCGTAGTGGCGGACTGCTTGACCTTCTTCGCCTTTTTTCTTCTTCGGCGGGGTCAAGGCGGTGGCGTCTTCCTCGCGCGGCCTTTTCTGTCTGGCTATGCCGAGGAGGCCAGACAGGGCGGCGAAATTGTCCATCAGCAACTTCTCAGCATCCGACATTTTCGGCGAGCTTCAGGGTCCGTCTCGAAAATCAAGCCCCCCCTATTTATAGACTACTCTACCAGCAGGCGACGATGCGAGCTGTCCAGATACTCGGCAGAGGTACTCGCCGAATAAGCGTTGGATGATTCTTTCCGGACTCCTACATCGCCCAAAAAGAGCGGGGATTGTGTACAACCCATATTCGACGAGGGTGGGTCCTACCACCGCCAGGTCATCAGAAGTCAAAGTCAACAAGGCAAGATGGGGATCAAGATCAGCACCCCAGGCCGCAGGAGGTTCGGGCGAGTATGGCGAGCTCCCCAGGCCAACTCGCCAGGTGGCGACTATGGCCAGATGCTCGCCTCTTCTAGGCGAGCTCCCCAGGGAAGTCGTCAACTCGCCAGGGTGGGGGTATAAGTAAGACCCCCCACCCCTCCTTGGATTTCCCTATAAATAGAACCCCAGGGGTACGAAGGAGAGGACAAGCAAATCTCGGCCTGAGCCCTCGCGAGTTCCAACAATTGCCCTCGACTCGCTATTGCTCGAGCTCGTCTCCTTCGTACCTAGCTCGGCCAATTTGGTTGAGAAGGGGTTGCTTCTTCTGAGCAACTGGGTACGTGGTGGGACCTTCCTGCCGCAGCAACCAGGGGTCTTGTTCACACAGTTTGCTTCTGTTTCCTGACCAGAGACCGTCTTTTTGACCGCTCGACCAGCCTAGTCCGATTTCTGAGGTTGAGATATTTCTCGGCTTCAATAGTATACTTATGTTATCCCTTACTCCTTCCCGTGGACTCAGACTTATATATACCTCTATTAATAATAATAATTAGTATTTTTATTATTATTATAAATGAGGTTCACAATTTGCCGTTGAATGAACGACCATGACGAATGAGTGAAGGAGGACTACCTACAATTTGTAGTATCTTGGCAATTTTGTCACAATTTTTACTTTACGGGGCAGGACATTTCCGACCGCTAAGTCAAATTTATACAACCTCTTGTCCTTGACCGCCTACGTCAACTCAAGGCTTTGCAGGAAGAAATCGAGCTCCCCGCCGTCTGGAAAGGGAGAGATAAGTGCGGTCACGCGCTTTACCGTAAAGTGTGGGTATTCAATGGTGTGCATGGATAATCGCACACATCTCAAAGCACACATATCTTAAAGTGCTTTATCCCCAACCCAACCATGATTCGTCGTTGTCTGCGACCAGTCTGAAAAATCCTCCGTGTTAGTCGCTCGCCATCATTAGCGTTACAACTTAAACGGAGGAGATTGCACCATCTGGACAATAAAAGAACAGGCTATAATTGTAATATTAAAAAAGATCAGCCCAACAATTATTTTTTATTTAATATTTGTATAAATAAGGACCGTTATTTTTCTTCTTTTCTCTCGTCTTCTTCTTCTCTTCTCTAATGTATCTATTATGCTTGCTATGCCCGTCCCTATCTTGGGCCTTCTTGTAACTAAGTATAACAATCTGCTGAGAACATTAATGTCAAAGACATTGAAGAAGTAGAGAAGATGAGGAGCCATAATAAATCAAAGCAAATACAAGAGAATAAGTTAAAGCAAGGCGAACCGACCCAACCCACCTCATAAGGTATCTGGGTTGCCTTCCTTAAACTCCTTTAGAGGGTTGCAACCCAACCGACCCAACCCATCTCCATGCCCACAGACGGGTTGTTGGAGGCCACATCCTCTTAGATGAGCGAAACTCGATAATCAAGGGAACACCACGGGAACTTCCCAGAAGGTCAACCATCCCGTAACTACTCCAATCCGAGCACGCTTAACCATGGGTTTTTCCACTTCTCATCATCGATTAAGCTGCAGCTGAATATATGATGAGAAGTGGAAAAGCACGCCCCTTCTAACAAAGTCGAACCAATTTTAACGAGGAATCGAGGCGCACCTGAGAAGAAGTCAAAGCAACAAATTCCTGAAGCCGATGCTTTTTATTTACGTTTTTTGTACTTTTGCTTTCTCTATAAAAAGATCAATGATGTAATCGGCTTAAGTTAATGAATATGAGAATGCAATGACAATTTTCTACTGCACTTCCCCTCCTTTTTTTCTTTTCCCATTTTCAACTGTATGTGCCGCTATCTTTTACTAATTTCATCATGGAGCAGAGCTACATTTCAACTTGAAAGAGGCCATCAGAGGAAGATTGTTCGATCATTTAAATTAGCATTCATAGTGACATGCCATCCTTACTGTCTTACTCATCATATGGCAGTCTTGAACTCATCTCATATGCTCTAGTTCGCACTATCTGGTGTTCCCATCTTTGATGGACAGCACTATGACTTTAGGTCCACATATATGCGCCTTTTCTAGTGGACTCAAGGAACTTGATGAAGAAAGGAAAAACGGAGTAGCTCACTACTTCGTCCAAAGGGAAAGAAAAAGATAATGTTGAAACTCTTAAAGAAATCGGAGAAGCAAAGCTAGAAGCAAATGCTTTTCTCTTGTTGCATCAAGGAGTGAGCTAGGACATCTACCAAAGGATAATGGGGACGCCACATCAAAGGAATCATGCGACATCTTCTTCAAGAAATTTCAAGGTTCAAAAAAGGTAATCTCCTATCCCCCTAGGCGGTGACAATATCCGGTTGCCCGATTATAAATTGGTGTTAATCTCGTCATAACTAATGGGAACAGTGAGAACTCAGCCTGCTTCTTGAACTTACAGTTAAACTTTTGTTAATCGCATCACTAAGTGAATTTGACTTGGGATGTGCAGGATGTGCGGCTAGTACCGAGCGACTAGGCAACTAGTACTGACAGTTTTTCAGTGGAGGGTAAGTGTGGTTCTGTTCGCAGATAGCAGTTTACCAGCAGGTCGCGATTTGTGCGACCAGAAATCTACTTCCTTGGTAGTTCCTGAATAGTTCAATAAAGCAGTTCACCCGCTCTCGGCAATTTGACAGTTTCTCAGTTCAACAGCAATGTTCAAGCAGCTTTTGTGGTAAGCCAATCTTTGCGGTTAGGCAGGCAGAGTTACAGACAGGTTGTTCTACAGCAGTTGTTTAATAAGTTGTTGGATTCTGTTTGGGCGAATAGTCGGTTTGGCGGCCACTGTCTATTTACCAACATGCGAGTCAATCAACTAGGATTTCGTTGTAGGTCAATCGTACGGCTAAGCAGGTGCTCGCCTTGGTCACGAAGGTGGATAACCAGATCACCAGAGGGTCGGCTGGAGAAAGTAACTACCGACGACATCAGCATTGGGAACCTATTATAACAAGTCTTCACCATCACTTAAATAATGTGATTTACTAACTAAAAGTGTTTTTTTTCAAATTTACTAACATGAAACAAGACTTGAAATTTTTTTGTATATCTCTCTATGACATTTTACAAGTGTTAGTGAATGTTAAGATTTATATGATAGCCAAATGAATTTATTAAAATTGAAGGTCCAAAATTAGAGTTCCATAAAACCAAATTGAAACTAAAGAGAACCTTTTTTAAAACTAATGAAGAATCCCCAATAAACAACAATAAGTTCAATCCAAAATTAAAACATCTGGAAAAAATTCAAAATTTCTAAGCGACTCGCCAATTTCGTCATCAGCCCTCCATCTCATTTTTGAAAGAAAAAAAGTTAAAGTGCCCCACTGAATGTGATAACATGTGTTCTGCTCAATCACCACCCTCCCGCTCCAATCCCCTCTGGTTTCCAGATTGAAGTGAAGAATTCTCGGCGGCTCCTTCCACGTCCACCGTCTTAAACCCCTGCAGCTCCACCATGAACTGCGACAACATCAACTCCTGCGGAGAACTCTCACTTAAGGGTGAGAATTACCGAACGTCGGGAGGTGAGGCGGCGAAGAGCCGTGAGAAGTCCAGGCTAGATGCAGGAAGAAAAGGCTGGAAAGAAGAGATGATATGGCTTACATTCAATGTAGGAAGAGAAAGTTGTTGCAGAGGCAAGGCAACAAGGCGTGAAGCTCTATGGCCGCAGCTCTGTCTCTCCCTCTTTTCTTCTCTCTCTCTAGACGAAACTAGGGCATGGGTGGACAACTGGGCAATAAATTATCTAAAACACACCCGGGCACGTGCCCGGGTGTGTCTGTATGTAGGTCCACCTATGCCGGTCATGTCAGAGTCTTGTGATGATGCTCGAGCATCGGAAGCAGAGTTTTCTGAATTGCATCATCTTCTCTCTCATATCGACAAGTCTATCGTTGGCATCCAGCTTGTTCTAGCAAATAGATAGGATGATTAGAATCCAAGCAGGGAGCATCAAAAAATGCATGCATTCCTAATATTGTAAAAACAAATTAAGAAGTTAAATGCTAATAAAGTTTCAAAGAAACACGACGTCATGTTGTTTGTTTCTTTAATTACGCGTGCATGTACCAAAAATTAATTTTAGAATTTGAAAAATAAATAGTTTATACATAATTTGTGTTGATTTTAGTAATTCAAAATTGTTATATATTTGAATGTTATGTGGTCTCAATTATAATATAACAATGGTTATGTGTTTGACTGTTTTCAGAATACGAGCATCTTGGCACGGGCTACGCCCGTGCTCGATGCTCTTCGCATCGACAGTACCCCAACAGCGACGGTATTTCCGCCCAAACTCGGCCGCCTCCAGGCAGACTTCGCCCGCCTCTGCACGGGCTTCGCATGTGCTCAATCAATTGACAGGGCGGGGGGGACCCCTATGTCTGGTGCTCTCCCACGTACCTATTTTATCGTGTGCAATGGTTTTGCGAGCTGCAGAAGCGTCGTCGCATCGGGACACTGCCGATGCGAGGGTATTGTCGCGTAGGCCGCGGGGACTCCCCGTGCCCTGTCAATTGATCGAGCAGTGAAGCCCATGCGGAGGCGGATGAAGCCTGCCTGGAGGCGGCCGAGTTTGGGCGGAGGTACCGTCGCTTCTGGGATACTGTCGATGCGAAGAGCATCGAGCACGGGCATAGCCCGTGCGAATATGCTCGTATTCTGAAAACAATCAAACACATAACCATTGATATATTATAATCGACCACATAACATTCAAACATATAACAATTTTGGATTACTTAAATCAACACATATTATAAACAACATAGATTATAATCAACACAGATTATAATCAACACAAATTATAATGAAATTTTTTTTATTACAATCAACAAATATTACTATAGGGAAAATTAATCAGAACAACATTGATTAATTAAAACTAAACCAGAAAAATATGAAATTGGGGCAGGTATTCTGATTTAAAACTAATCTGTTCTACTTAGTGCTCACCTAATATCTGCCTGATTGTTGATTAGGTGAGCCCTATTCAGAACAATCTGTGGTGATTATCAGAATATCTGCCCAAAATTAGAAGTAATGATTTGTGACCAATCAACAATTTAATTAATTAGATAGGGCTCACCTAATCAGAACAATCTATGGTGATTAGGGCTCACCAGATTGTTGATTAGTTTTAATATGCTAATTAAAAGTAAACCTGAACAATCAACACAACTTTGTAAAAGAGAATCATGAAGGAAATGAAAATTACAATTTACTTCAAAGTTGCAAGTGAAGAAGCATCAAAATCAAATATAAGATTAGGTACAACACAATAATGTGTGCAAACAGTGAATCATGAGGGAAAACGAAATTTTACCCTGAGTTGAGGCAAAGATTGAAGAGGGGGATCTTCGGATCTAACTCCATTCATAGATTCATAATACTGTACAGTTTTCACTTGAGGAAAATGTTGAACCACCACTTGACCAATTTTCACTTGAACAAAGCGAACTGGACAACATAAACTGAAATGTTGTGAGCTCATAGCATAAACTGATAGTCTGCGAGATCTTAATTAAGTGCTGGACAACATAAACTGAAATGTTGTGAGCTTCACAGCTGTGAAGGTCAACCCCTAAGAAATATGTTTTGACACCTTGACACAGCAATTAAGTGCTTGAAGGTAACTGAAAATGGTAGAAAAAACAAAAAAAATTGAAAAACTGAATAACCATAAAGGAGTTAGGGTGTGCACACAACCAACCCATAAAGCTATGTTTGCACAGTGGATGAACATGAAGAAATTAAGAGCATGAAGATGAACAGTGGATGAACATTACCGGCGAGAGCATGAAGAAAAATGTTAAGAGCATGAAGAAATTACCGGCGAGAGCACTGTAAAGGAGGAGATGGTATTTTGAACCAGATATTTCGACGGAGAAGCTCTATTCTTTGCACCGTGTAGGAGATGTTATTTCGACGGAGAAACTCTGTTGATGGAGGAGCGCCGTGGAGGAGATTTGAGGTATGTCGACTGCTGCAGAGAAGGAGCGATGTGGAGAACAAATTGGCGGGAAGAGAAGGTAGGGTTATACCTCAGTGGAGAAGGAGCACCGTGGATCACACATTACGGGTGGCAGTCGAGGCAGGATGTGACGGAACGATGGTGGCGTGCAGAGAGGAGAAAGAAGGACGACGGAGAGGCGGGCAGACGCTGGCCGGAGCTGCTTTCCGCGAGGGTACTGGCCGAAACTGTGAGAAGCAAACCTGTGTTTGAGCCCGGCAAAAAAACATAAGGCACAGGTAAGCTCCTCTTTCCGGTATGAAAGTGCAAGCTCCTCTTTTTTATTATTGTAAAAAAAATGTTCTGCTGATGGAGGAGATGAGCTCTGAAGAAATTACCGGCGAGAGCTGTAAAGGAGGAGATGAGCTGTTGATGGAGGAGCACTGTGGAGGAGATGCTCTGTTGATGCAGGAGCACCGTGGAGGAGAACAAAATAAACTCTGAAATGGCGCTGTGGAGAAGGAGCGCTGTGGAGAACAAAATGGCGGGGATAGGAGGTAGGGTTATACCTCTGTGGAGAAGGAGCACCGTGGATCACCTATTGCGGGTGGCAGTCGAGGCAGGAAGCGACGGGACGATGGTGGCGTGTAGAGAGGAGAAGGAAGGACGACGCAGAGGTGGGCAGGCGCTGGCGGGAGGTGCTTTCGGCGCTGGCGGGAGCAGCTTTCAGAGCGGGTACTGGCCGAAACTCTGAAATTTAACCTAACGTGCGTTTGAGCTTGCAAAAAACCACTGCTGTATAAACTGTTTTAAGTGTGTCCGAAATTTTTTGAATTAATTAAGTTTGAGCCGGGCAAAAGACCAAAAAGCCTATACATTATCAAAAATAAACTGTTTTAATGGGGATATTTTAGGAATTAAAAGTTATATCATCGAGTGTTTAGTTCTTTTCTTATATTATAAAGATAAAAAAACTGTTTTAATGAAAAAAAAATGTTTTAACGAAAAAAACTGTGAAAAAGACCAAAAGGCCTCTACATTAATAAAAAAACTGTTTTAATAGAGATATTTTGGGATTCAAAAGTTAAATCATTGAGTGTTTAGGTATTTGCTTATATAATAAAGATATAGATTTGTTGCCAGAATGCATCCCTAGCTATTCACTATTTGGCAAAATGGACTCCCAATATTTAAAATTTGATGTAACATTTTAATAGGAAATTGTTTTGGTAACATAAGCATTTTTAAGAAATTTTTTACACATTCTAATTGTGTTATCATCACAAGAAGGGGAAGAAGGTAAGGAGATGGCGATTGGATCCTCTCCTCTTCCGAAAATGCCCCTCCTGATATCCTCCAGGACGCTACCATCACCAGCTATTCCCACCATCAAGCAAACTGCAAAAGGACATCCTCCCAGCTATTCCCACAAGCAAGCAAGGAAAAGGACATCCCTTTTTCTCCTCTCTTCCCCAGCTGCCAGCTGTCCCGCCTGCGTGTATACCTCCTCGACTGTGCCACAACTCTCCTCCACAGTGCCTCACCTCAACAGCTCCTCCATCGCAATTCCAAAGCTTCGCTGCTCCTTCCGGCAAGCAGCTACTAGCTCCTCCTTTCGGCGCCAGAGCAGGACGGCAGAGAAGGCCAAGTATTTCTCAAAAAAAATCACTTTTTTAGAGCAGGACGGTAGCGTGCTGTATAATGTCTCTCTGTGTTTAGCTCCACAACCCTGCATTGGCTTTGTTACCATTTACTGCTGTGGTTAGCTCTTCTATGGGTTGTTTCAATCTGTTTAAACCACTGCCTTGTTTTAAATCATCAATCATATGCAGTGTTGCGCTTGCAGTGGCCTGAGGTTGTTGTAGTTTGCAATGCAGTGCAATTTATTTGCTGCACTACATTGCACTTTTGCAAATTTCTGTAATTTCCCAAATTGAGAATTGCAATTGGGAGGAGGCCCAGAATTTACTGAAAACTTGTTCGCAACCCATAAAATTTGTGCAACCCACGGATGTTCGCAATCAAATGCATCGAGCACAATTCAACTAGGTTAGTCTTAAACAAATATACAGAAAGAGTTTGGGATATGGGCGACTCCCTTTTATATGTGGGCTCAGTCCGCAAGAGAGCCGAGCACATGCACAGTGATGGCAGTCATGAACACAATGGTTATGACTACTGTTCATGAACGCCCACCTCTCCTAAGGAACTCCATTTACTTTTATGTTTTCAAACAATTTTTTCTTGGTGGTGGTCAATAACCGTTGTCATGCCAAACACGGCTGCGGAGTTTTTGTCCAAACTCACTGGATCAAAAACGCCGCACCAAACGAACCCTAAGTGTTGGTATTTTTGGAAATAAATTATTAGTCGAGCTAAAATGATATTCATTACTAAACCTTTTGTCCTTAATGTTTTTTAGGTGCTTGCTAAAATCAGAAAATCACAAATAAATACTTGCTGAAATCACAAGGAGGTCGATCGCATATGATTTCGAGCAGATGTCGTCGATCGCATACGGTTTACTTATCAATGCCTTTCGAATTGACAATAAATAATCCTAGTGAAACCTATAGAACACAGAGACCGGCAAGATGATAAGTTTGAAATATTAGTCTAAATAATACACAAGTTACCAGAAATAAAAGCAAGAACAACATCTAAGGTGAGAGCCATTGGAAATGGTGTGTACATTGCTGGAAACTGTACCAACCTGAACTTGGTTGAGAGCCTTGGCTGCTATTCGTGCAAGGGCAACCTCATTTACCTCCTCAGGAGATCCATCAATATGCATATCTTCATCCTCTTCTTAACTATCATCCCCCCCAATCAAACTCAAACTATTATTATTAAAAAGACAAGCTTACAGCACATCATCAAATCAATCAAAGGCTTACAATAAACATTTTTTAATTATATCATCTTTGTAAATTTTAGTAAAATAATATAATAAACTATATTGCGATTGAACATATCGTTATCAAAGGCAACATCAGAGACAATCATGCACGGGAGATCTCATGCCCTTGAGCTAGTAATTAAAAAGAAACAGTTTTCAGGAACTGTCAACACTTATGAAGTACTAACCTTCGAAACAACAACCTTGTCCTCAAGATCACCTCAATTTCAGCCGTGCCAAACGGAACCTCCTCATTTATAATCAATTTTTCTCAACTAGATGATTATAACAATTAATTATGAATAAATTGAGGTGTTGATTAAGAGAAAGAGATAATAATCTAAAAAATATGAAATAACAAATTCTGAAGAAATGACAAACTTGCTCTTGTGAAATGTCATCCTGTTTAGCGAGGCTTCTCTTCATGACCAGCTCATCAACAATCTTGTTCATTATGGTTCTATTCTGGTTCGAAATCTAAAGAAGAACAAATAACAAGGTGAAGTGTGAGATCAACACATCAGGCTTAGATTCTTTTTTATATGCGCAAATAATGTATACTTTTTTCGTCCGTTCATTGCATTTGTCGAGGACACGCATGGCCTCCCAATAAATTTCCTTGGGAAAAAGGTAAAGTTGTGGTTGAAGAATTATAGGAAAAAAGCGAATGAATTAGGGAACGAGGGCAGCGAAACGATGGGAGGGGGAAGAGCCTATCCCCAATTCCTGATCATCATGAAGAAAGAACCATTGAGGGGACTTCAGGCGAGGGAAGCAACTGAGAAGAGCGAGCGAGAGAGAGGCTGTGGGATAAGTTCTTCACATCTTTATAGCAAGGTCCAATTTTAGAACAAAAGTATTGTATAAATCATGAGAATAAGTTCTTTAGAGCTTGCCACCACTGTGTTTACTACCACATTTTAACACCACCACTGTGTTTACTACCACATTTTAACACCACTGCTCAAATTCCACACCTGTCCCAATTGGATCCTTCATTAATATTTTTTTGAAGGGGGGATTCTTCGTTAATATTTAAGGCCCTATAAAACCAGTGTCAAGAAGTATTCAAACTAAATAGAAGTGACTAGTGTTTTTTGTTAGAATCAGACAATCAAGAAGTAATTGGAAACCAACCAATTAACAAATATCTTCCAAAAGAGTGAAAAGATTTCGTCTAATTTTATAATTACACACTTTTTATTTGAATCACATTAATAAATAAGAAGCTCAATATCAACATTGCTCTCTCAAACGGAACCTTAAAAGAATACATAGTAAATTAAATGAGTAGAAAAAACATACCCTGAGATTAAGACCACTTACATATGTTACATCATTGCTCTGATCATGGAATGCTCTGATCATGGAATGCACTGATCATGGAATACTCTGATCATGGAATGCTCTGATCATTAAGCCTAAGCTCCGATGAGGTTGGACAAAAATGTCATTGTCATATCAAGATCTTATGCCCCAAAAGTAGTTTCTTTTTTTGGTAATGATAGTAACATTTGTCATAAAAAACATATATTCTACGACAATGACGTTTTTGTCCACCATCACGAGAGAAAATAAGCTAAGATAAGCCGTGCCAAACACAACTCATATTCTATAACTATTAAATGAAAGGGGGAAAACACATGCATCATCCTCTGATTATCTGTCGTAAGCTAGGAAACCAACTCGTCCATCACTTTCCAATCAGAACATTGTAAAACACGACCAATAACAATTCAGAGCAAAGCAGTCAGAACCATTTCAACGACAAATCAAACTAAAGATCTCGGAGTCTCCACAATCCTGCTCCATTAGAACATGCAGAACAACTTCGTCGATAGAAACTAACAAGGCTGCAGTTATGTGTAAAGATCAATGCAAGAACCTCCCCATTCTCTTCAATAGTCCATTCTCTTCTGATTCAGTTTGGATAAAGCATACTTTCAGTATTTAAGGCTCCGTTTGACACGGTGGTGGTGATCAAGAACATGAGGGTTAAATTTTCATTAATTAACACACACTTAAGGAACTTCATCCACTTTTATGTTCAAATGGATGATTTTTTTTAGGTGATCCTTAACGATTATCGGTTTAACCCGTGCGTTTACGACTACCACCACCATAGCAAACGAAGCCTAAATCTGATTGAATCATGTGTGCATATAAATTGTTTATTTATTCAAATAAATACAGATGAATGTGCTTTGAAATCAAGCTCAGTGCAGATCCGAACAAAGGGTCTGAATCTACTTAAATGCAAGGTTTTGAGTGAAATGCAAACCACGATGATGGGAAGGCAAAGGGTCTGAATTAATCATGTTGTTGTTGTTGTATCCTAACATGTCATACCTCTAGCGACAGTTTCAGAGCTTATGGAACACATGTTTAGCCAAATTACATACAATACAATATTGACGCAGAAACATATTGTGTGAAATTCTTTGTCAACGAGTACATTCACTTGAAACTATCCAAAAATCAAAATAGAGTTTGAGCAGAGGTCCCATGAATGCATGCTGAAAAGGTTCACAACCATGCCCATGATTCCCTCTATGATGATGGGTGATAACCTGAAGTGAATGGATAAGCATCCGAAAATTCATCCACCCTAGTCAAACATGAACTAATTAATTCTTCCAGAAATCAGAACCCTAATAAGCCCTAGATATGAAATCCACCATCGATGAAGAGAAAAGAAGAGGGGAAGAGGAGGAAAGGAGAGCTTACAGTGCAGTACTGCAGTAGAAGAACCTAGGGATCAATTTCAAAACTCTAGGATCAGCCCAAGAATGCACAACTGAAGATAAATGGCTAGAATGAATAGAAGAGTTCTTACGGGAATGCTTGGACAGAAGGTCGCTGCACAAGAGGAATATCGCTGCAACCAGAAGAAATGGCGAGTAATATCGCGGCACGGGAGGAAGGGGAAGGTAATGAACTCGCGATGTTATCGCCATCCTGAAGAAGAAGAAGAACCAGAGAGAGGGATTCAGGCGAGGGTGCCAACTGAGAAGAGCGAGTGAGAGAGAGATCCTGCGGGAGTAAAAGGGCGAGCGAAAGAGAGGCCTGCAAGAGAGAAAGAGCGGGATTATGAAAATGTTAATATACATAGTAGTAGCGACATCATTAGCAGAGTACAAATCAATGTTAAGGAAACATGACATGCAAAAATGTTTGCAAAGCCAATGACACAGTGTACAAATTAGTGTTGTAAAAAGAGATATAGATAGCCTAAAAAGAAGATAATTAACAGCATAGATATATAACATGAATATATTTCAGATCATCGCAAAGGCAATCCCTACTAAAGAAGGCACGTATGACAACCAAAAATTTACAAATCCAAATAGATTGATGCTAGAAAACTTTTATAATGGACTCTCATATCATCTCAAAATCAAAAAGAGGTGTAGGTAGGCCTAACAATTAACTTCTTCCATACCAGCAAGGTCATTTTATCTCAAATAGCAGAAATGTTTATTAGCAAATTGAACAACATCAACTCCACAGATAACACCCTCACTATACAGAAAGAAATTCACAATAATACTATTGAAAGCACCCATCACCCCTCAATCTCATAATACTATTGATAGCACCCATCACCCCACAATCTCAAATGCAAAAAGAAATTCACAATAATACAATTGATAGCACCCATCACCCCTCAATCTCATAATTCAACCACATGATTTCTCAAAAAGAGGACATTTGATGTAAAGAATTTAAAAAAATGGTAAGGTATAAGGATCAGCGAAGCAGAATCAACGCCGCCACCTATAAATGAAGCGAGAAACAACAAAAACTATGGATGAATGAAAACTGAAATCGATTAAAAAGGGAGAATAAACCTGAGGACGGAGAACAAGGTCCATCCTCCCCGCGACGGGCGGAGCTGTGTCGGGAGGTGCTGCAGCGGGCGGAGCTGCAGCGGGTGTAGCTACGATGGGCGACGATGAGCGGGAGTGTTAGGGATTTACTGCGTGGAAGATGGAAGG